>LBNR01000016.1:1500-699651 GCA_001262555.1 Fusarium nygamai | reverse complement strand
GACCGGAGAAGCCGTCAATTATGAGCAACCGCCACACGAGCTCTTCTTCCTCCTTCCCTTCTGTGCCCGGAGGTGTGTCATATGGAGTGATAGGGTTGAATTCGCTTTTCAGGTGCTCGTTACACCCAAACCACTGTTCAAAATCTAGCTGACGATGTTGTACAGTAGCAGATTTCTCCCAAGACCACCGGTTGAAGTGCTTCGCCCACTCGAGCGTTATCTCGGCGTTGGAAAAAGCCGTTTCCGACTGTGCAAAGCGCATATTAGGATCACCATCGATATCTGACCACTCGATCGTTGGAAAAGCTTTGAAGATGAGCCAAGGAGGAGTAGTTGCTCCGGCGGCGTTGCCCGTACCGATCACCGTACAAGTCTCCCTATCTTCTGGCGAGAATACCTCTGTTGGGGTCTTCTTTTTAGTACGTACGACGAGGCATTGCACGCGCTCTCGCAGTATTCCGACTCTAATTCCGGCTTGATCAGCATTCCAACACTCTGAGGCGCCGATCCTGTATCTGGTGATGACTTCAGAAAGTCGTTTAAACCACTGCTTCGTCTCCTCCACGCCGGCTTCTTCATACTCATAGCGAGCCGCTTCTTTCGACTTCAAAATCGAGGTATCAAGCTCGGGATGATCGTCACGGAAGCGCCTGTACCACATCCGTGAGACCGGCTGAGCGTGAGGATCACGGCGACTTCTTATTGTATTTGCTGCATCTTCAATCTCGCCTTTGGAGGCCGGAAGACCAGACTTCTGCATCCAAATAATGAAGCATACGATAGCTTCTTCTTCGGCATCTGAAAGGAGTCGCGGCCGACCATTATTTGGCTCAGGAACCAGGCTAAAATCCGCTGTTTTGGCCGCTTCAAGCTGCTTGACGATACGCGCAATGGATGACTTGTTAGAGCCCTTATACTGCCGCTCAGCATCGCGTATGGAAAGAGGCTTCTTCATTAATTTGGAAGCATCACGAGAGAGGCCCTTTTGGAGTCGTTAGCGCGAAGAAACGACTGCTTGAGCTGCTCTGATATTTGCATTTAAAGGCATAATGCACTTAGACAACAGTACTCCTTTTTTAGCTAACTGGCGTCTAGATTTCTGTTGATTTCACATACAAAATCGAGGGAATTTGCGACAGCCGGCGGAGCGGGGTTGTCCCACCCTTTTGTGACTGTCCCGGACTTTTGTGCCCAACTAAGCTTGCTTAGTGGCCCCCCTCCGGCTCGAGCCAACGGGTATATAGCAAAACTGAGTTGATATACATAATTTGTCTCAATGGACTATTATATTCCTGGTTAGCGTGCAAACCCCATAGTGGTGTCCACACTCACATGCCTAAGACCCCAACCCCATGGTGATTTACAATGACGTAGTCTTGCATAATGATAATAAACATGCATGGTTAACTTTTGGACTTTATTCTCACTGATTGGAACTCTTTTGCACGATTATGGCTACTAAACCGAGACCCAGCGGCTTAGCGGCGCGCACACGGACGGTCGTGTCAGCCTGCGATACGTGTAAACGGCGCAAATTGAAGTGCTCTGGGGAACAACCCTGCCAGCGCTGTCATGCAGGTACCATCGTGTAAGTCCACGACCCCCGCAATGCCCCCTGACGTCAACGGGCCTATTACATTGTCTGATCATGGCTAATCCGTTTTTCACTGAATAGTTGTACTTATGGAAGCGCGACTGCACGGGTTAGGCCTCTTGACTATATTCGCCAGCTTGAGTCCAGGGTGGCAGACCTGGAGGCTCAATGGGCGGGGTTGACTCCACGCAACAACGAGCAAGCGGCTGTATCCGTGGGTCTCTCGGATACAAACCTACAAGCTGGTTCGATTCAACCCCTCCCAGACGCTATCGATACCCTCATTGGACCCGGAGATGACCTGCTGTCTTCCTTCGACGGATCCGAAACCTATCACGGCGCATTCGCGAGCCTCAATGTCTTGCGGATTGTGAGAGATAAATGCGACAGCCTTGCTAACATCATGGCTCCTCTTTCGTCTGGAGAGATCCTGGCTGAGGCCTTCTCCAAGGACAGTGCTCCGTTTTCTAGTGAACAGGCGATGCCACTGCCCGCTGAACAACCGGACTTGGCAGAGTGTCAGCGACTCTGCTACATCGCCATCGAGGAAGCTCTGCCATGTCACGAGTGTATTGACCGTGACGCTTTCTTTACTCAACTTGTCAGAGTACATGCAAAGCCGCAAGGGGAACTTGATCCTAGTGATCGTGCCTATCTGGCGCTGGTTTTCGCATTGCTGGGATTCGCGAAGCGTTATGATGCAGATAATCACAGCACAACCGAGGCATACTCGAACCACGTCACTATAAACCAGGGGTAAGACAACATCAAGCCTTCGCTATGGTCATGTTTAGTCTGACATGAACGATAGATGGGAATTTCATCAATCAAGTATGCAAATGCTCCAACTGGACGACCTTTGCAGCCTGGACATTTTAAGAGCAATCATATACCAGGTTCTGTTCTTGGCATCAAGCTGCATGCTAGCCTACACACGACTGTCGATAGGTGTTGCCACCGCACTACGTATAGGCTTGCATGTGTCAGGTCCATCATTAGGTCCAGGTCTTCAAATACCTGCCGAGCATATGTTCCGGCGGCGACAGGTTTTCTCTATGGCATTGATACCTATCTCGCCAGCACGTTGGGGGTCCCAAAGCTCTTCCATCAAGTAGACACTGACCAGATCCTGCCGTTACGGGATGAGAACCTCGTGGACCAAGGTATCTCCTTCGTACGAAGAAATCCTCATACACCCGAGGCCGAAACTCTTGTTGGTAGTCGGATTCTGGTAATCATGGCAGAGATACACACGCGTCGAGATCCGTTCAGCAATGACATGGCGTTAAGTAGTAGCAGTAGGACGTACAAACTGACGAGCCAGGATGTTGCTTCGCTGGACGCGCAGCTCACTGACTGGTATAACAGCCTACCGCCTGTTGACGAGATTCCTCCTGTGAGACGGGCTTTGCATGCCCAGTTGGTGATTCGTCATACGTATGCGGTAACACAGATGGCCCTTCACCGACCATTCTTGCACCACCTGACCCGTAAAGCAGACGACCATAGCTTCTGCATGGATGGTTACGCATATGTCTCGCAGTGTATCACTGCCGCCATGCAAACTGTATGGTAAGCCCATCTACATTTTCCCTTTTAAAGGGTCACTGCGCCGGACCATGTCCTCTTGCCTTTCCAATACTACGTAATTACGACCTTTTATCTAACTGTGGTAACATCATAGGCTACTTCAGCGCCTGGATGACCAAGGGCTCCTGCATGAGTCCATTTGGTTTTACATCTCCTCGCTGGCACTTTCAGCTAGCTCTCTGATATTCTTCGTGTTGGGTAGTCCCTACTCTACCACTGTGCGGGATGCCACGCAAGCAGCTTTCAAGGCGCACCGCTTGCTGGAAAAGCTGGGGCGGAAGAATGAGACAGCACAGCGTTGTTTCGAGTCGATTGATTTCTTAATGGCTCAGGCGAATCTGGAAGCGCATGAACAGAGCCAGGCACCCGATAGCTAGAGCAATACCTGATGTGACTTTGGGTGAAAGAATTTGTATTTGAGCACGCTTGGCGCACAATTCCTGTCTCTTAGCAATTCTGGCTTGAATATCTGGCCTACGTACAAGGCTGAGACTGGAGCAACTTGGGAGGGAATACTGTATATGTCTTTTGTATAGCTAAAGTAAGCTGCTTTGATACCAATATCCCCGGGTGAAACAGTGCCTTATAAACACCCTGTCTCCTTCAAGATACAAGATACTGATGCTTGCCATCGACTCAGTCACGAACTATGACAAGGCCAGTATACGCGTGTCCAGCAGACTCAAAAACCTTCTTCTTAGGGCCAGGAACAGTCTCGCACTGCCACAGCCTTCCCGCCATGTCAGCAACATAAATGCAATCGCGCTTCTTGTCCAGTCCCAGACCAATCGCCTCTGCAAACCCTTGAGCAATGATCTCTCTGCCTAGCTTGCCTTCAGCGGCAGGGGGCTGTCCAACTATTGTCTTCTTGTTGAGCGTGTTACCGAATGGTATCTCGCCGCGGTCAGTCCAGTAGAGCACCCCGCTATCCTCGTCGAAATCAAGGTCGATGGGCTCCGGTAAGCCTTTGGCGATTACGTCAATGTCCTTGCGCGACGACGCGTCACTACCTTCCGGTATGTCGATACTGGCAGAGAAGATCTTGCCGCCGTTGCCCTTAGAAGGGCCTTTCTGAGTCCAGAAGATCTTGCCCAGCTTGTCAGACACGGTGATACCGACAGGCCAGTTAGTCTGGTCTGCAGCCTTTTCAGGCTCTTTAGCGTAATCTCCTGTCTGAACAAGAATCTCATGCTGTGATCCGTCCAGGTTGCATCGATGAATGCGGAGCCCTTCGCGGTCACAGAAGTAGATCTTCTTGCTTTTCTGACTGATGTGCAGTTGCTTGGGAGTATGGACGTGACCACGAGGAATAACGGTACGAATATCGCTGCCGTCTAGCTTGGCGCTGTAGACCGCCCCATCATTGGTAGGAGGGTAGCCCATGCAAGTCCAGTACATCCTATCATCACACACATCGATGCCGTCTGGGACAGCCTGTCCAGAGACCAGCGCGTTTAGACGAGCGTTCTTATTCTCAACCGAGAACTCTAGAATCTGGCCACTAGAAAGGTAGGTTTCGGGCGTCAGCTCCCCAGGGCTTGCACCTTGGTAGAAGTTGAGGACCAGGAGCTTGGTCTTTTCGCCTGATGGGGGCACAGGATACAGTCCACCTTGACCAGACTTATTTCCAAGCTTTCCCTTGGCGACGTAATTCTCATGTAACCACTCCAAGGTTGTCTTGGGTAAACCACGTTTCTCAACATAGTTCTCCTCGATGTGCTCGACGGTATCGAGGCCTACACTGTCTACACAATACATGTCAGAAATCACGTACGAACAAGGATAGATACCTAAGGGGCGAGGAGGGGGAGCCGGTTACTGAGCCGAATGTCAATTAGTAATTATTATACCAGAGATTGGGGGTAAAATGGGCCAGACGTACCCCATCATAGTGCAGGGACCAGTTGGTGACTGGTACATATCCATCCAGACTTGGTCTATGGTCTGAGGGTCAGCAACTCCTTCAGCAATGACCATCAATACCTCGCGCTTGATAGATGCCCAAATCCGGTTGAAAATGAAGCCAGATGACTCCTTCTTGGCAGTGACAGGTTTGAGCCCGCACTTGGTCATCTCTTGCGAAAGGAAAGGGAAGATGTTACTAGCGGTGCTGCCAGATGTCATGAGTTCCACGATAAGGGCCTGGACAAGTAGTAAAGATTCAGTTTAGCATGGTAACCTTGTTCTCAATGGGTAGCCTTCCGGTAGCAGTGCGATGAATAACACTCGCAACCTCTCAACTACTATGAACGTACCTGGGGAGGCATCATGAAATGCGTATTGAGTACGCGAGCCTTGGTGGATTCCTTGACCTTGCCCAAAAGCTCCCTTGACATAAAAGATGAGCTGTTGGAAGCGAGGATACAATCCGCTGGAGCTTGCTTCTCAAGGGCCAGGAAGGTGTCCTCCTTGATGCTCAGTATCTCCGGCACAGCCTCAAAGACAAGCCAGGCATCCTCGACAGCTGCACCAAAGTCCTCGGTCGCCTTCCATGATCCCTTTTCTCCATGGGATATGGTGAGATAGTCAGTGATGTTCGCGTCGATGTAGGCCACCGCATCTGCCCTCGACTTTTCGGATGGATCCCGGATGATGACGTGCCATCCGACGCTTGCAAAACAAGCTGCGATCCTACGTCCCAAGACACCGCCGCCGAGGACGACGATAGGTCTGGACATGTAATCTTTTGGGGGTGACCAAGTCATTGTTGGCGGTACTTGCTGACGTCAAAGGGGAACTGTGGGGGTCGAAGAACGATAAGATATGCCTGTGCTCAACGTAGATCAGTAGCCAGGAGGTTTCCTGTTTAACCTATATATATTTTTGTTCATACAACCCCGTTTTTTAACAATGCGGGAAAAAGATCACCTCTAACTATCGCTTCTCGCATTTCGTCATGGTTCTCGAAATCTACGAGTTAAAAACAGGCAACCGCAATCATTCTCGCTGTCCACTCTTTGCTCAATGCACGCCACTCCCCAGCTGAGGAATGTGGGTTCGCGTTTCGAGACGGAAGCCTCGGAACACCTCAGCAGTTGCATTAGCGCCAGTTGGTGCCGATCTTATCCACTAACCCAACCGGAGCTAAAACGGTCATAGCAAGATTCCTAGATCTTAAGTGAAGTTCTCTGTGCTAATACAAGAAGGCACTTTCAGTGCATCCGCAGGAGGAAGGTTCGGGGCAGTCAGTAGCTAGTGGCGGTATTGAGTTTATGAGTCAGAAGGTTAGCAGGTACACTCCTGGTGTAACCACATTCGATTGCTTGACCTATCCATGTCCAGCTGAGATATCATGCAAATTTAGAAGATTCCTTTTATAGACGTCGGAAATGGACGTGGAGATGCTTGGCTCTGGTGAAGTACTGGCGTCGTCCCACTTTTCAACAGTAACAGGAAATGGCATGCAGCGCTAGTGGAGACAAAACACTTAGGATCTTTATCCTAAGGGATGAAAATCTTTAGGTAATTTAGCCTAAGCTTAGGGGACTCTAGCCTAAACTTAGAGGAGTCTTTACTGAGTTCATTTTCGCACCCTCTTTTGAACGAGCAACAAACATAACCTCAAGGGTCAGATCCATAGTATGGAAAGCCCATCTCGTACGAAGCACAACTTTATGTAACTATGCTTTAAGATTCAACGGCCAGTCTGGAGGTGTAACCAGCGTACTGGCAGAAGATGTACCAATCCACCAAGAACCAGGAGCATCTCAGGACGGCGCTTAGTAACAGGTCCAGAATCCCAGCTTTGAAGGCTGAGATGCAACGAAAGAAAGCTTTCTTTGATGATGGCAAACAGGCAGTTGGCAAGGTCTTTCTGTGCTCTGGCTTCCCACGCCAATCTAACGAGTGAAGGATGGATTGGGCTTTAGACTCCCTTGGCAACTCTCGACCAGGCTCTAATTCTCTTCCAAAGGAGGAAGCTTGGAGTTCTCTATTAGATGATTATAAGCCATGGCGCACCTACAACAAGCCAATCACAGATCCATTGCACTCACTAGAGGAAAAGACAAGACTGGGCCATATTTACAAAGTCGGAACTGTCACCGGAGCGACCACTGGGGACTTCCATCACGAGAAGCAGGATGTGAAACTGGCCGATGATAATCATCTTAGCGAGGGTGTACGGAACGTCGTCAGAGCTGGTTATCCAACCAGGATTCCCGGAAGTTCTGTTCCCATGGAGACTCAGGATCTGCTCTCTTTGACAGCGAAGGAGGAAATTGTTGGTTTGTTTTTTAGTCGACATACAATCAATGGATCTTTTGATCAGGGATTCGGGTATGCTACACCTATTGAGCTGGTGTTTCAGGACATCAAAGAGTTCTCAGAGCATGGTATCACCGATATTCGAATTGCACAGCAGTAGTTGGGCTTCAGTTTCTTTTGAGGGTTTGGAGTTTAGGAGCAATAGGTCATTACGAAGGTTAATAGCAAATGTTGGTTAACAAAAGAATTAACGGCGGTTTTAATATCTAAGGCAGCTATTGAACAGATTCCGTGGATCGCTATTGCTCCATCTTTACGATATGTCAGAGAAGTGGCGTATGGCATGCGAGCTCAGAAATAACGTAGCTTAAAGACGTGAATGGCTGTAGACATCACAGTCGATGGCTGGCTGGAATAGGTCCTCGGATAGCCCATGACACCAGCCTTAGTGATAGCCGACTCATCTATATCTGATGGGAACTATCAGTATTTCATCAGCACGAGATAACAACGTAACGTAATGCTGATTAAATATTTAATACGTTAGCATCGATTTCTTGAGGTGGAATACCTAAAGGCCGCTACAGCCTGACAGCAAAGACCGCCGAAGTCCGCCGTACGAGCATTAGCAGACACGCTCCGCCAAGAGCTACTCCTATACGGTGATGAGAGGATGTATCGTGTGCATATTGCCTTTCCAGGGGCTTTCATCACGGATTCATTCATCCAGGAGCAGGTGTGAATGGAGTCTTATTAGCTACCGGAGCCTAATCTAGGGTTACCACCCTGGACATCTTGATCTGACCCAATTCCTTGTCACCCCCTTACACCTTCGCCGTTTAACCCTATGGGCAGGGAAAATCGGGCTTTTCCAGGAGCAGGCGACGAAACCAGAGCTTCTTAAGAACATGGAAGGCTCAAACTACCAGGACGGGGAGGAATTGCTCAAAAATGTACAGAGTGCCGAAGAAATAGCCTCAAAGATCTTTAAGGGTATCAGGAAGGGACGGTGCATCATCACAACGGACCTGACGACTGACCTGACGTTGAACAACATGCGAGGTCCGAGCCCTCGCGATAACGCTCTTTACGATGTGTTCATGTCATTTGTGGGCTTTTGCGCTTTTCCCTTTGTACGTCAGCGATTCGATAAAATGACGGTTCAATACGGCTTGGACAACTCGCTGCGAAAATAGCCTTAGGTGGTAGGGGGGAATACAAGGCAATCTTGTGAATGTGGTTTTATGAGACAGCGGATTGTTGGAAGCCAGTAAGGGGGAACATATCGTTATACTGCTCATCCTAATCACGATTTACCTCCGCAGATAAGGCAATTGCAATTGTCTGAATAGCTTAGTGACTGAACTCTCGAAATGATTATTAATACGCGTAAAGCATTGGTCAGGTAGTAAATTAAGTCTTGGTATTAATAATACGCGTATTAAAGCGTCTCTGCAGATACCTTGTCTTGAATTCCGCATCTAGTGGCTTAGAGTCCACAACGATCCGATCACAGCCGGCCCCATCCATTAGTTTAAGCACCCTGACAAGCCGGGCGTAAGATGTACTAGTGCCTACATATATTGCATTCCTCACTATTATATTTGTCACTTGTCCTCTATTCTCTTACGAACCTTGCATACAGAATGGCTGATGTGCAAATCCCCATTGTCCTTATCCTTGGTGCTGGCTCAATGGGGCTTGTCACGGGCTACCATTTGAGCTTCGCGGGCGCCTAGGTCACATACCTTGTCCGCTCTAAGCGCGCCGAGGAGCTCAAGAAGCCTCAGTTTCTGTACCGGCTCGACAGACAAGAGTTCCAGGAATACAAGACCTACTCTTACTCTACGGGCCCATCCACGATGCTCTCGTCGACCTATGATTACATACTCATCACGATTGATGGGAAGTCCCTGCAAAGCCAGGGAGGGGTAGAACTCGTCAAAATCATCAGACAGGCAGGCCACGATAAAACTACCAAAGTAATTGTTGGTAGTGTTTTCTTGGGCGCCAGAGACTGGTTTTTGGAGAAGTCTGGTCTACCTGACGGTCAAGTTACCAGCGCTGACGTGGGCATTGTAGCAAAGCCGGGCAAGCCCGCAAACCACCTCCCGGTCCACCCCCCAGCTGATCCTGATGTCGTGAAGAAAGCCAATGTGGCATATGTGGACAGCGTGGCCAACGGTTTCCTCTTGGAGGATCACGTTGCCTCAATTTGGACCAGCTTTTCCAAGCTTTACATTGCTTGTGGAGTCTGCAATTGCGTTGTATGGTCACCGGAACAGACTGCTCTCACTATATTTCCCATGTTTGCTGTGTTTATAGGACTAGAACTCCTAGGTTGGCCGAAAGTCAAGGACATTGATACTGCGTCAGAAGTGTGGAAGTTGACCACAGCGGCAGCAAAGGAGGTTCAGATGCTTGACGTGTGCGGAGAGGCAGGTACTCAAGCGGCTAAGGATACATCTGAAGATACGTTTGTCCAGATGTTTGCCTATCTAGAGGAGAAGCTTCGTCCTCTGGATTTCCCAGTGTTCAACCAATTCCATCATGGAGGAAAGGTTGCAGAGCAGAATCGCATGCACATTACGCGCTGCATCTTACAGGGAGTTGCTGAAGGGAACCCAATGTCTGCGCTCAAGTCTCTACTGCAACGTCTTAGCCAACGGGATTTATTTCATTTCTAGTGTAGTGTTCAAGGTGAAGATTCATGGTTGATCTGATGTATTATTTTTAGGATAGTGGTTCATTCTGCTAGCACGTACTTCTGTCTATGTTATTTGAAACCTAAAGTCTACCTATAGCATAAAAACTGTCTTGCAAGATTCACTTTACTCTAAGTGGAATATCTAACTATTACTATAGAACGGAACGATATTTGTTAAAGTAGAAACAAAGCCCTAATTCAAACCAATGTTCCTATCCTGTCTGTTCCATGTGTCTCCCCATCACTTTGCGATTTCTTGTCTTGTACCGGTTCCAGATACTCAAAGGTTTGAAGTAGGTCAGGTTGCCCGATATATGATGTCCTGCTGTAGATATCCATGTTCATGAAGTACTCTGTGCAGACTTCCTCGGCGGTTGGGCAGAGGAACTGCGAGGCGTTGCCAAACCACCCACAAGGTGTATGCTCCTTAAACATTCGGTTCTGGATGAGGGGCATTGAGAGTTGTGTGTCTTCCTCCTTGAGCCAAACCCTGAGCGCCTTCATGGAAAAGTTCTCAGATATCCAGGAATCTCCGTCCCTGATTCTGCGGTATGTAAGGAGCTCAGTCTGAATCGAGGCCCAGAGAAGGCCAATTCGTAGCCCGTTGCATGGGAGCTTCAGCCAGTTGTCGTGATACTCATCTTGGAACATGCTCCAGCATGAATCATGATCCGAGGACTCGCTGAAGCCCGACGTCGGAGTACCTGGCCAATCGTCTCCCAGTGGACTCGCCGATCGATGACTACTGTCGCTTCGCGCTTGTTCCTGTTGCAATAGAGCAAGAGCTAAGACATCAGTGAGACAACCCCAGCCAACGCGGCAACTTTCACTCCAAGCTTCAATGACATCGCCAGGAACGGCTTTTATCAGATCAAGGGGTGAAAGTTGCGTGTGGCGGCACAGTCCAGCGTCTGAGGACCTTAATATTTCCTCGACGGAAATATTTGCCTTCATCGAAACGTCCGCCCCAAGGGCAATAAGACATACCACAATTGCGAGTGCTCCAAACAATGTTTCCCCAGGCATTCCCAGCTGAGCCAGGTAGAATGCCGTGACAACAACCGCATGGAGAGGCCTGAGCCTGAGCTCCAGGCCGCAAGCTGTACAGCGTCGCACAAACAATCCACTCTCTGTGTTGATGTTGGGTGAGGCGGGTGAAGCAAATATGGCAACAATGCTGTGGCAAACGGCCTGGACGGCTGTGTGACAGAAGGGATGCTTCCATCTTGTAGGTATCCGTGCGTACCCCTGTTTGAAGAGCTCGCGGACCATTGGGGCTTCTGCATCCCATCTACCACAGATGTCATTTTCTTCTCCAGGAAATCGATTGGGTGAATGAAACCCGTAGCTCACAGTACCTGGTTGAATACTCGTATGGGAGCGAAGAACGGCCACCACGAGGGCATCAAGGATCGTGTGTCCATTGTCGTCAATGTTGTGATAAAATGCAAAGGATGACGGAAGAATTTGACAAAGTTCGGTAAATACCCCGCAGCATTGGCTGCCGCCGTTCAGAAATGCAGCTGCAAGGTGGAAGGGATGGATAGCCTCAATCCCTTCTGGCGTCTCTTCTTCGCCATCTTCCAAGAGCTTGTACAAAAGTTCCCTGTTTGCTGCCATTATTGCTAACTTCCAGGCGTCTAACTGGAGAGGGCTTGGGTGCTCTTCCAAGGACTTTGTGATCAAGTCATGGGCCAGAGGAAGGTCTGCTTTTGGTGTTGTGGTAAAGTCATTAGAAGCCATAGACTGATGCAGTGAGTCCACAAATGAACTTGACTCTAAATGTGCTGGTGGCTGTGAATTTGGCGGAGCAGGCGCCTCGTTGTGGCGATCGACTTGATAATCCATTGACGTTAAATGAATGGACCATTTACACAGCTGTGTCGGCGGGGCAGATATGTTTGTCGCACTCAAGACTTCGGGTGAAGAGGGCCCGGGAGAAAGATTGAGAAGTGCTGAGGGCGTCCACGGACTGTTTGGATTCCGTGCTTGGGGTGTGAGGCCGAATGATGCTGTTGGATTCGGGTGCGCCGTTTCCCTCCCCCAATTCTTTGCCAGTGCGAAGCTGTGTATATGGAAGTCGTAGAAGTAATTGATCATTGTGCTAATATGAGTCAATATCAAGTTCCCCTTAAGTAGTTCCGGGCTAGATAACGGCCATAACATACCTGCGCTCTTCTTTGGGAAGGCTGATCACAAGTTGCTCAATGCGTCCTTGCAGGAAAAGGCTTGTGCAATGTTCCTTATGCTTCTCATACACAAGTTGCATCCTTGGTGATGGACCAGCCGCCGCGCGGCCAGGTGTGAGCGCTTCAGGGCTTTGGACATGCAAGTAGCCTGGTGTTGCTCCAATATTTCCGAAAGGGGAGGGTGCCTCTGGATTCTTGGGTAGGGAGGAAACAAATGCAGGGTATGGGAGGTTCCAGGAAGAAAGTCTACAAAGGGATCAGTAGGGACGCAATGGTGTGCACTTGGGGGGAAATAACATACAAGCCAGGTGCGACTTCAATGCAGGCTCTTCTACTGATCAAATGTCTCTTTAGCTTCTTGAAATCGAGAGGCTTGTCTTCGCCATCATGCTGGGTAGTGACGGCAGACACGCTCGCTCCAGGGCGTTTCTTCCTCGCAAGGGCACTCGTGATGGCGTCCTTGTCCTCTTTCACCATGCGTTTAGTAACTCCCCAGTCTTTGAATCGTCGTCTGTACTCAGTGGCGCTGTCATCGACAGCCATTAGCTAAGCCTGTAGCAAACAGGAAGCGATACAATATTTGTGATACATCGAAGGGGCGTGATCAAGGCATCTTGGTAGATTAGGAATTATGATAGAATACTTACGCAGCATGAAAAGAGTAATGGGTTCTCATGAAGTCGACCACCTGGTCCAGTGTTGCCGAGCGCCCATCTCCACCACGTCTACGCGTGTAGAGCTGGACAATAACCGGCTGTAGGCGGCCCCAGCGTTCTTCATAAGGGCGGGAAAGGAACTTGTCGTCATCCGATTTTGGACGCAGCTCCTCAAGAATAGGATCCATGGTCCAGAAAGGAGGTCAAGGAGCGATGAGGGAGGAAAGGACGACAATTTGAGTATGTAAGGGAGTTAGAGTCAAAAGGTAAGATGATGGGGATGATGAGAAGTCGACTACGGAAAATGGCGAATACACAAGCATTTAAATTTTCGAATCCGACCTCAGCCAAATTGGGACGCCCACTGCCTCGTTTCCCCTCAAACTCCTGCATAATTGGGCGAACCACAAGTACCACCAGCAATGACATCCCAACAAGGCACCCAGGCGCCTGTGTCTCACACCAACGCACGGGGCCTGTTGAACAAAACGTCACTGCCCAATCAGCGCCCTCCAACAAAGCTGACCTCCCTGCTTTTTGGTAACACCAAAAACACCTGAGACAACACAGGCTGACGCAAATAGCATCCTCCAAGAGAGCCTCAGTGGATCCAACAAAACGCTACTGACCAGTCACAGAGAGGATGTTACTGTTGACGAATCAAGACCCTGGCCAAATTGAGTCGCATTCGCGGTGAGGCTTTGGCCTTCTTCCCAACATGTTGTTTGGTAGCCAGGGATCGACGGATTGTACAAAACGCAGACGGCCAATGAGCATCTTTCAGGATTCTGGACAAAACGCCAGCGACCAATCATGGATGCTCGACTCAGGATGAGACACCATCTCCGATAGAACATGGAATAGAGTTCTTGATGACATCCTTAACGACGCCATGGATGTGCAGAACAGAGTGTCTTACAGAAACCAATCAGCTCCACTCATGAATCTGAACAAAACGTCACTAGCCAATTAATATGCTTCAAAGACGAAAGTCGGGGCCTCGTGTGATCGTAATGCCTTAGTGCTTCAACCTTTGATCCATTTGACAATGCCTGCTCCCTGTTAGTCTGCCGACCAAGTCGGGAGATATGATCGAAATGTTCCTGGAAGGCGGATAACCTTCTCTAGATGCCTGGGGCTATTGACTACATACTGGCAAGACTGACAACAACGCCGAGGGGTTTTCATCCTACTTCTGAACTATGAAGTCCATGCCCTTTACCTCTTCTCTATAAATATCCGGTCTTGTTTCCTTGTGTTGTCCATCTCACCCCTAGATTCTTCCCGAGTACAAGATCCTACTACTTTGTGCCTCTACTCTGGCCAAATAACCCCATCCATCACCCCCAACCCAAATACGCCTTAACGACTTCTCTGGCTTTCAGATCATCTTTCAAAAGGTCACTGCCCTTTTACACCAAGCTACTTCTCACTAAGATGCCTGCACCGTACGTCCTTTGACTCTATTCCTACCTATCGTTACTATTATTCTTGCAAGCCAGCAGACTAACATCCCTTGGCAGTGTCGAGGCCGAAACCTGGAGCACTAGGGCTCGGATTGATTCTCCTCGACCCGAACCACCTTCGATCCCTTCTCACACTAGAGGAGATAGTACAAAGGAAGGGGAAGAAAAGAGAACGCAAGAAGAAGTCTTGCTTGGCTTCGGTGCACAGTTTGGATCCGGCAATTCCAAGCCGGCCTCGGGTTGACTTAGCTTTTATTTCCTCATGAGCCTTTTTTATTATCTATAATAATAGACATCCTGATTTGCTTGCATTGCGCAAGAGCTCAGCGATCTCCTTATCCCCAAAGCTTTCTACCCATAACAACAGTTTACGCCTATACTTATAGCCTCTATAATCCATGTCGTCTGCCCCAAGTAGTAGCTCAACAATTGCCTTATGCCCGCCTCTTACAGCAACGGACAATGCCGTCTCTGGTCCGTGTTTAATCTTTTCATCCCATCTAGTGCCTTTAAAGAAGGTATACCTGTTAATCTCTGTATGACCACATTCAACCAGTATATGCCGAGCTGCTGCAACCTCCTGGAGTACCTGAGTCATTTTATCAGCTATATCCTCACATAGTTAGTAATGAATAATTACTCTCTTACCCAGATGCGTCGAAACCACGGTGCCATAAGTATTCTAAGAATCGTGTTTTTATTCGTAGTGGTAATTATAGGCTGCTTTGCCGTAAAGCCCGCAATACGTATTACTTCGAACGACTGATCGATGCCGGGTGTAGCTTTTCTAAGCTAAACTATTATATGAGTCGCTGTGGCGTAGATCTTTGCCATGGATTGGACTTGATGTCCCTTTCCTTTTGTATTGTGTTGATTGATGTATATAGCATCGATCTATAGAACTCGCTTAATAGAGCGATCTTGAAGATGTAATAGCGCAGTAAAGAGACTTTCCCTAATAGGCAATTTGCAGCTGTCTATTGAAATAGACTCAGGCTTATGGTCTGAGCCCTAAATATATGATAGAGCCTTATATGGCTGACTGCTTCCTGAGTTCTCTGGCGCGCAGTTGAATAATTGACATTTTACCAGTGCATACTTATTTTCATGCGGCAGTAGCCGAAGTAATCGGATACTGTTGTATGGTAGATGAGCATAATAGTGGAGAGGCTGTTGAAGAGACATGGCTTAAGCTGCGTGCGCTGAAGTGTGCAAAGTTGTGACTTTCTTGTGTCTTGTTATCTTTTCTTTGCTGCCTAACGACGTGACTATGGGCTAACCGCTGCTCACGTGGCTATAATCCTGGCACGACCTCTGATTGCCCGGCATTACACGGCGGGGGCGCCAAACTACCAATCCCTCTGCAGCACTACTAAGCACCATATGAACTACCTACTTATAGATTTGGGTAAAGCTGTGCATAGACTCGAATAAAACTCACGAACACTCCACTGCGACTTCGAAAGCAGAAATAAAGTGCCAGAAACAGCTGACCCTCCAGCAAGAAGCAATAGAGTCTTCAACAAGAGCCGAAGCACAGACTTCCAACTACCAGTACGACCCTGAAAACAATGTCAGCCTCTATCAAAATACATAATCAGGCAACCGAGCCACGACTTACAGTGATCTTCCAGTCGCGCCAAACGGGAAACAAGCTCCTATACCACAGATATCCCTGTGAATATGGATAAACCATGGCATTCCATACTCGGCCGTTCTCAGAATTGGGCTGTATATACCAGCTTTGGCACCCTGAGTTCCATACTGTCTTGGACAGATCATCCTGGATGCGATTGACGTAACGCTCTTCAGCATCTCTATCAAGCTCAACTACTCCATTGGGACTGCCAAGGACAGGTTTGAGGATGCGTAGTGCAAAGTTCACGGTGTTCTCGATGGCCATGATGGCCGAAGTGTGACCTGTTGTTGCATTGGGGCCTAGCCAACAGTTAGTCAGTTATGTAAGGCATGCTATGCAAGTACGCACCTAGAAGCATAAAGAAGTTGGGGAAGCCACTCATAGCTGAGCAATTATAGGCTTCGGCTCCACCAAAGGACTCCCAATGCTGAGTCAAAGTTTCATCTCGCCCAACGACCTCGATTCCTTCGAGGAATGTGTTGGTGGAAAAGCCATTGGCCAGCACGATGACATCAGCTTCAACAAAGCCACGGTCTGTCTCGACCCCGTTCTCAACGATTTTCAGAGCTCGCTCGTTGGTAAGAGTCAGATTCTTGGAGTGAAGTGATGCCAAGTATCCAGAATCGTAAATTCGTCTCTTACAGCCGATCTCGAAATCTGGAATCAAGAGATCATGATACTTGGCCGGGGCAGTGTCTCTCATGAACTTCTCTGCATAAGCGCGTCGTTTCTGACGGAACTTGGCAGCGGACGTGGTCATAGGAACGGCTTTCAGCTCAGTCTCAGCGAACAAGAATATGAGCAGCCGTTGTATCATCATGGTGCCCGGGAGATATTTGAAGACCGACTTCACGGAATCAGTATACGGGCCGTCAATGGGCGGAAGCATCCAGTGTTTGGCACGGACTATCTGGGTCAGATGTTTTGTCTTGTCGACGATCGAGGGGACAATCTGAGCAGCTGTACACCCATTTCCGATGACGACGACATTCTTCCCACTGACATCAACGTCGCTCCTCCACTGCGATGTGTGAAAGATGGGTCCTTTGAAGTTTTCGGAGCCGGGGACGTCGATCTCTCGAGGCGTGACCAGTATACCAGAGCCCGCAAAGAGGAACCTGCATTCGTGTCGAAACACGACACCAGTCTTGCAGTCGCGGACATCAAGAACCCATCTCTTCTTTTCTTCGATCCATCGACACTTTTGGACTTCGACACCAAATGTCATCTTTGACGGTAAATCGTACGTATCCGCAACGTGTTTCTGGTACTTCCAAAGCTCCTCCTGTGTAGGTAGAACCCTAGACCAGTTGGGGTTGGGCGCGAAGGAGTAGCTGTAGAGGACGCTGGGGACATCGCAAGCAGCGCCTATAAGTTTAGCTAGGCGCATGATTTTGAGAATAGTGTGTCAACATACCGGGATATTTGTTTGCATACCATGTCCCACCAAGATCACTGTGCCTTTCAAAGAAACGAATGTCGGTGATCCCGTACCATCGCTTGAGCGTGGCTCCCAAGGCAATGCCTGAGAACCCAGCGCCAATGCAAGCAAACTGGCTGTACCCAGATGGCGATTCTTTCATTGACGTCATGTTGAGAGAAAGAGGGAGAGTTGTTCCAAGTCTCACAATCGGTGCGGACTGGCCCCTATGAACGTTGACTTATATCTTATAGTCATCATATGTGCTTGTCTTTCTTTTCCCCACGGGGTAGGTCGTCGGGCCGTATGACGGCTCATACACGCTTTGTCCTGCGGACGCCACAACTGCGGGGGTCGGGTTGTCTCCGTGGAACAAAGATGCCGCAATAGGTCGGGTGCATTCCTTGTATTGTACTACAGCCGCACTTGTCATTCCTGCCCTGCTGATAGGTAGTCAGAAAAGCGTTGACACCAAGCCTAGGTGCCACATTTAACTAGCCACCATCCGGCCAAATTGATGGCTGGTCTAGCCAAGTATTTTTGTCACCCTTGTGGTCACTAGCCTTCAGCTGGGACGGAACCATCCCGATGCCTGCATAAATTAGTCTGGAATTCACAGAGTCACTGACCCACAACCTCGGGATATGCAAATCGCTCGGACCGCATGAATCGCGGAACGAGTGAGTGAGTGGCTGGCTTCCGCCCTTCTTCTCCCCTGCCCCCCAACTAAGCTGAGTTTCCATCATCACAAGGAGCGCACCCGAACTGCGCATTCTTGTACACTTGACTCTTCCGCTATCGCCGACATCAGTGACTGAATATGCCAGAGCAGCAATCGCGGCCACGTCGCCGCAAAGTAACCCTAGCATGTGACCCCTGTCGGGAACGCAAGTCTCGCTGCGACGGGATCAAGCCGATCTGCTCCACATGTCGACGTCGGGCGCTGGGGATTGAACAGTGCGTCTACAGGGCTGGTAATGCACGTACAGAATGCAGCGATGAGTGAGTAACGGCATTTCGGCTAGCTATTGTATTACTTGACTGACACGCAGCTGAAGCTACACAAGAGCTCTACACGATCGGATTCGCTTCCTGGAAGGTCAGCTACGACAAGCTTCAGGGCTGCATGGTCCAGTCCCAGACCCCCTTCCAGATGGGTCTAGCGGTGGACGGACCTGGCCAGAAGGTACACCAGACACAGAGAGCCAAGTCGAGTTGGATGCTCTCGTCATGGGCATATCTCATACCCAACTACTCACCCCATTGTCATCAACTGCAACTGAGAGTATTGAGAATTCCAGCCATGCAAGACGCGTCACTGCCATGGGTACCACCACGTCCGAAGAGGACCTTGGACATCACCGTGACACACGCGAGGGCTTCTACGGTTCCTCTTCTGCTGCTTCCTTCTTGAAAGAGACTTGCGGAACAGCAATACCCCCGTCAACCCATCAGTCAAACCCCCAAACTTGTACTTCACAACCTATATGTGCTTTTGGTGACGTAGACAAGTTTGCTCTTCCTCCACGGCGACTTGCAGATCACCTCGTAGAGAGATACTTTGAGCGGATATACTGGATCTATCCCGTATTCGATAAACGAGCTTTCGAGCATGGCTACAACTCACTTTGGTCACCAAGTGGGCAGACTACATGTCCAGAAGAGTATCGGAACCTAGGTTTAGGTGAAGATGCTACCACTGTTGCTTTCTTCTCTTCTCTAAACGCCATCTTTGCGTTAGGATGCATATTCTCAAACCTTTCCACGGCAGCCAAGACGACGGCTTATGAAGTCTTCTTTAGTCGAGCCAAGGATAAAGTTAACCTTGAACTCTTGGACATAAATGATCTAAGCGTCGTTCAGACTCTTGTGCTGGTTGCGTTGGTCCTGCAAGGTACTTCGTTCCCAGACCGTTGCTGGAATACTACTGGGTTAGCTTGTCGAGTGGCGCAGGGTTTGGGCCTACACAGCTTGCCGCCATATAATCCGCAAGAGTCGCGAGTGCAACGCATCAGACGAAGGACATGGCATGGTTGTATTGTGCTTGATACGTAAGTATGTATAAAACTTCTCAGATATTTGCTAACGGATGTAGGCTTGTGAGTATGACTTTCGGTCGGCCCACGATGATCGCCAATATTTCTACACTTTCTTTGCCAGAAAGGACTGTTTCCAACCTTCAGGCTACTGAAGATGACGAACATGTCAAACTGCAGTTCCAAACAGAGACCGTTCGTTTAAGTATCATCCTCGATAGTATGCTGTCGAAGGTGTACAGGCCGTGGCAATGTAGACTTCCTCATGATGACCAGGGTGCAGATATCAGTAGTCATAGCATGGATGTCTTTGCTGAACTACAAGGGAAACTTCGGGCTTTCGAGCTAGGACTACCAAGCTTTCTCTCTTGGCATGAACCTATCGCTAGAGAGGCAATTTCACCACACGAGGCTACGGTTCTCGCTATTCAGAGAAATGTGTTGCAGTCGCGGTGAGATCTCCGACAGGCTGTATACTTCCCTTCCTAGATTTTCCTACTAATCGGCATCAGTTTTACGTATCTACAAGTCATGCTGTACCGCCCAATCTTAAGTCAGCTGTTGGCTCTGAGCACCTCACAGGATGCCAGTAACGACTTACACTCATCTTTCAAGCATGATGGCGCCAGAGCATGTGTCCGCTCTTCAATACAGCTCATCAACTTAGTTTACGAGACCTTTCGCACCGAGACCTCCGAAGCATGGTGGTGGAACAGCCTATGTGAGTATTCCATCAAGACATCCAGGCATGGATTAATCAAGATTCTGCAGATGCTTGCACGGCCAGCCTGGTGCTTATGACATGCCGTCTCTGTCCCTCCTTATGGGCCACACTGGACCAGCCAAGCATAACTGAGGCATCGAGCAAATGCCACTCTGTCTTGGAGGTCATCTCCTCATTCAGTTTGTCCATTCGCAAGTCTTTCAACCTGCTTACGAAAATGCACCAAACCATCACAGGGAGGCAACGAGGTTAGTCCTTAGCGGGCCAGCCTAATATACATACTCCGACTAATAAATCACAGTGGAAGACGAATCGACTGCATACTCGCAAGAAAACCAAAGACATGGGCTGCTGGATACACTTCTGGAAGGTGATTTATCTCTACAGAACGCTTTGACAACATGTTTCCCTCTCGATCCTGACGCGATACTCTTTCCATATTGGGAAGCAGCAAACTTGGGAGGATAGCTCTATAGATATTGATGCTTCTACCTCGTACTAGACCAACACTATACAAGGCACATCACTGCTATAGGTATAACTACATCGAAAATAATATTATCACACAGCCTTGTAGTAACAGATTCTAGATTCCAGTATATATGACTAAGTTGGTCTCGAGAAGCATTAGATAATCTCCCTCGTCCCAATCACAGTCAAGGTTGAGGACATGTAAAACCCAGTCACGCTCTCAGATCGTCTCTATTTACAGGTGACCTTACCACCAACGCCTTTGTCACTCTGCCACACACAAGGAGCTCCATCCTTAGTGCACTAAAGTGGAAAATTGTCAGTTTAACATGGTTGAGAATCAGCGAGAGACTGTACCTTCTGGTTGGCGAATGTGCCGCACTTCTTGAACGCGGTTCTACCGTTCGGGCCCTTGTATCTGCATGTATTGCTGGATTTGGTGCATGTCTAGAAATGGATTCAGTGTGGTTAGTGGAGAGCTCTTCCCGGGTATCAGGGGACCTGTTGTTGTTGGCTTACCCCCTTATAATCGAGGCGTTTCTCCAAGTTGCCTCTCGCATCGAGGGCCATGACCGGAGAGTCAATGGGAGTAGCTGCTACGCCCATGGCGGCAACGAGCAAAAGAGTGATGGTGGAGAACTGCATATTGTAGTTGGTGACGGCGATTTGGGGAGGGCTTGTCTTGGACTAGGAAGTTTGTATCTGAGTATCCAGGTAGAAGTGCTGTGAGTGCTTGATTCTCTAGGGACGATACCAGCTCCAACAGACTCTTATGTACTTCTTGTCTGGCAGTGAAAATTTATGAATGCTGATCTTGTCGGGTTACATTATCTCACTGAATGTAATGGAAGCTACATGTGTTACTTCGTGTATGCAATGCACGAACTGCTAGAACCAACAAACAACTCAACTTATTTAGACATAAGTGGTCCTGGAACCAACACGCAGCTCACCTGGTTCAAAGATGGGTCAAACGGATATGCCTTGATCGTGTCGTCCATTTGGCGCATTATGCTATCGCCTCAACATGTTGAAGGAACTCGTGGGCTAATACACAATAATAGGCCAGTGGTTTATGAATAGTCACGTTTACTTAATCTGATTGACGGCAAGCATATCACCCCGATGCCACAAATGGCTTGGCATCAAAGCCTGAAATGATTCCTACTTCACTTGAAAGTATTAAAGCCAGATTGGGAGGGTGCAAACAGCCTAAACGACTACCGAGCTTAACGACAGGTAATTCAAGATCACACCAACCTTGGACATACACGCTGCCACGCTGAGCGCCAAGCGCTTCGGCAGTCGCGGCCACTTGAATATATTTGCCGACTGCATGCCAAGAGTGCCTATGCAACCCTGAAGATATCCCTCAAGAACATGCAGCCCAACCACCTTAAGTCATTTCAGAGCTGACGAAAGTCGTTCCTTGGACGATAAACAAGTCACTGACATACGCATACATACCTTCTCTGAAAGGCATTAATGGTTCGTTGACTCGGAACAGAAACTCATCAGCTACACTCAGAATCGGTATGGGGACCTCAGGGCAGGCCTCAACAGGGATATCAAGGAACGAGTCAAAGCGTTTTATACGGCAGAGGGTCCGATTGGTTGGTACGTAAACACCGATACATTCTTGGATGCCTGCTGTTTAACGACCCACGTCAGCCCAGTTTAATCCACTTGTATCCTCGTGGAGGAATCTCTGTGCTGTTCCTTATCAAATCATTCAATTAATCCCTCAGCCGAGCAGGTGCGGGCCGTGATCTCCATAACGTAACACCTGGCCCTGTTCGGCGTTTACTGTATTTGGGAAAGGAAACGGGCCCTAAAGGCTGAAGTAAGGAGCAAAACCTTCGTTGGACAGCTGGATGTGAGAAAGCTTCTGCTACAGCTCACATGCCATGGTGCTAAAATTTCAAGTCTTACGTAGAAACACGCAGCAGGTGCTTTGACTTGAGCCTACTAGGTATAAGCTTCGTGTGTATATAAACGTATTGGCAGTTGAGAACATGCCCTCTAGCGCTTTTCGCGCATGTGAAAAAGAACTCTTTAGTGCTTACTTTTCTCACCTGTAATCTAGACCTGTTGATGCCGTGTTGAACTCCGAAGTAATCCTTAGAACCATTTATAATACTTTTCATGAAAGGCATATACGAATGAAAGAGTGTCTGTACTTAAGAGCTAAAGTTAATATTCGGTATCCCCAGTGTCATCCATCCGGCTCATGGCCAGCTCTTCCAAGCTCTGAGCTGGATCCTTCAAGCAAGACAGATGTTTATCCTCGTGCACGTCCTTGCCAGCACTTTTATAAGCTCTCAGAATCTCAGAGTTACGCTCTACCACCGCCCCAAGCATTGATTCAATGGCGTCAGCAGCATACTCCTCTAGGCGTTCCTCTTTGGCCTCCTTTGCCTCATCCCTGATTTCATACAAACGCTTGAGCCAGTACATCCATCGCCAAGGTGTGAATCCATACGGACAACGTTTCCCAAGCTCTGACTCGACGAACATGGCGCCACCCTCACCAATCGCGCTGGGACAATCATTCCATGACACATCCGACAGTTGAATCAGATTGTAGCCAGCCTCCTTGATCCAAACTGAGACAAATGGCAGCAAATGGACAAGGTCGAGCTCCCTCATGTCTCGGCTTCTGTCCTCTTGGTCAGATCCTTGACCCGTGTTGAGCTCTCGAGGTTCTTCAAGTGCAGACCGGAAGAGAACGAGGGCAATCTGGCACATCCTGTCCTTGCTGACGCGTGTTGCTGCCAGCTTGGCCAGGAAAGACGCAAAGTTGATGCGATGGGCGCTCGAAAGCTTTGCGGCATTGTCGATCCAGAACTTCGTCATGTCAGCGACCAAAAAAGGCAGATCATTCCACAGCGTGCCTTCAACTGTTCGTGCAATGTCGACCCCAAAGAGACCCGGCACGGGCCTGGTTAAAACCCCGCGTCCCTGGATCTTGAGTATATCTAGAACAACTCGGTCATGTTCAGGTGTTTCATGGGATGTATGGCGGGCGACTTGGTAGTACATGTGCCAAAGATCATGAAGATACCCCTCAAGAGAGTCGACGCCATCGCCAACATTGCAAAAGCGGTCGCTGATGACCCATGTTCGATTGTGGAATGCCGCTCCTCGAAGTTCTTCAAGATCCTCCCCTCGAGCAATGCTTTGAAGCACACTCTCCTCATTTTTCGCTATGGTTTCCGACAGGGTTTGTTGGGAAATACCTTTCGGAGAAGGGTCTAGTAGAGCTTCACGGAGATCTTTCATTGTGTAGGGAATTCTCAAGATGATGGGTGAGTGTGACGAAGGGGTGTTGTAAAAGAAAGCAAGTTGGAAATAAATGATGCTGTGAATTTGAGAAAGGCGGCCTGTCTGTAAAGGGTGGTGAATCGAGCTCTGTAGACTGAGGTGCGTGTCAAGCTGTGGATTCGAGGGCCGTGCTCTCTCAACCAACAGCAACATCAGAACCTTTTGGCATGTACCCTTGCATAGGCCGACCGCCCGGGGTCTAGAATTACGGCTCCCCACTGTTATCGTCCGGCATTACATGTTGTCACGCCTGACAGGCACCAATAACAACTGGCACACAGCCTCATTACCCCGCACTGGGTGACAACTTGACAGATCAATCCAGGCATATCTGCAAGGTTCAGGTAGGTCGTTGCAGACTATAATCTTCTTGCCAGCATTAGGTGAAAATATGCAGTTGGATGCCATATTGATAGCCCACATGTACCTGTGCAACCAACAGTCACATTTTTAATGGGGCGTAACGTAACTATTTCACATGTACGAGAAGAGAGGTGGGATAAGACGGAGATCGCTGTGCCGGGATCCCGAGGCAGATGATTCAAGGTAGAAAAGTCTGAAATTCTAAACTTCATAGTGTTAAAGGTTTTGGATGTAGTTATAGGCTTAACTATCCCCTTATAGACCAGTAGCATCCTAGCTACTAGCTCTTCAATTTCTCTATCACAGCCCGACCTAACTCTTCCCTATAACTATAACAAGGGAAGGGTCTGTTGAGTTAGTACAAGGACCAACTTATGCATTGAACGCCATGCCTGAATATAGTTCTTACTCACCTCCAATGTGGGGATGCACAGAGAGTTATTTAATAGCACTTATGTCTGCCATTATACGCACCAACAGGAATGCACTCATGCTTGCCAGAATATGGCCAGCCTTTGTCGTTCTTGGGGTAGTAGTCCGGGCAGACACAGTTGACATGGCCAAATTTGTCTTCGCACTTGATAGCACAGCGTTGTTGCTGGCCGACTGGGTTGCCATCGACGAAGTAGCATTGTCCGAATAGCTCTCTGGCACATGTGAAGGCTTCAGCGGCCGTCACAATGGCACCGACGATAAAGAGCTTCGAGACGTGCATTCTGTGCTGATGGATAGCCTGAGGGAAGATAGAAAATAAATGTCTACCCGAAGGTAGACTAGAGAACAGTATTGTAAGGTTAAGTGTAGTTGCTAGACCTGGCCTGAGTGACAAAGGGTCTTTTATATTTCTAGTTCCACAAGGACCACTTAATCATCTATACAGTATACAGTATACAGCTCAAGGCCCCCAAATCCTTTTCATGCCAGGAATACCAAGGCAGTATCCCTTAACCTTACACAGAAGCTGAAAATAGTCTATACTTAGAACACATTACGCAAGCCAAACATATAGGACGTATTCACGACTCCTTCTATTACCTCTCTGAACGAGTTCACTGTATAACTTATTATTGTACAAACTAAACTAGACATTACTCTTTACATTCCTGCTTAGCCAGTACTAGTTAAATAGAGCTGAGACTCCTTTTATTAGCCAAGTTAGCAGATTTCTGTAAACGGCAATTCTACCAGAGTATATAGCTACTATCTTAATCTATATACAAGGCGGATAGTGCTATTCATACTGCCAAGGAGGGATTGGCGGGTGCCAAGCCCTGGATATCAGCATGTGTAGATCTAGTTGCAGATCCCCCCTCTTGAGGGTCGGCAGTAAGACGGGATAGCTGTAATCTGCCAAATATACGGCCCTCGCCAGGTTTGGCTTACACTAAGATTCGCCGGCGATCCGCCGGTTTGGAGTCCGTGTTTCATTCCCCCCCAGTCTCCCTTGTCTGCGCCTGCTATGCGCCGATAAACTTGAAGATCTCATGTACGATGAGCGGGTGATTTGGCTTTTTAGGTAAAAGCTATGCAAGAGCAGGATAGAATGACGACAACGGAAAACAATACCCGGAGTACAAAATGCACGAAGGGAACTAACGCTATGTACTATTACACAGTAAGTTTCTCGGAGAAACACAAACTACAATCTAGGACGCTCCTGGGTATCCCGAGCCAACTCCTCTGCCATAGCCATGGCAATGTGTTCAGAGATCGCCATGGTAGTAACCATGGGGTTGACACCACTCGCACTAGGAAAGACACTCGCATCCGCGACGATCAGATTCTCACAGCCCCAGACCCTTCCAAACTCATCCACAACACCGTCAGATTCCTTGGTGCTCATTCGACACGTGCCCATCTGGTGAGCAGATCCATAAGGCGTATCCGGTGTCTTGTTCCCATGAGCTTCCATTTTCTTCAGCCATTGCGAAAACTTCGCATCTGTGACCCCTGAAGAGCTATCGACACCATTTGTCAAACTCTCGGGCTCACGGATGAATGGCTCAAGACCGGGAAGTACGGGATGTATCTCCAAGGCACCTTGTACATAAAGAATCTTTGCCAAGCCAAGCATGCCCTTCATGTTGTTGCTGGCATCGAACTTGGAGGGAGTGTAGACCAATCGAGGGGTGCCGTTTATGGGGTCTGCTGTGACGTGGCCGCTGTCGCGATCTCGAGTGATAGCAATATATGCTTCCATGTGCCTGTACTTAGATATCGTAGCTTTGTAGTCAGAACCTGATGTCCAATTGCACCATGTAAGACACATAGAAGGCTATCACTGTCAGTTTTACTTCGAATACTGGTTATTGGGGAGACATACCATCATTGCGGGACGCTCGAGTCTCACGCCATGGCCATTTCCGTCAACGTTATCGAAGCTCGAAACCACAGAGGTGAGAATTCCGCCTGCAATACATTAACAACCCGCCTGCTATAATAGTTGTTACTCGAAAGCGGTGACATACCTTCCCATGGCCGTGTCTCCTGTTCAAAGATAGCTGACACAAATGATGTTGGGTGTAGGTGGAGGTTCCGCCCAATATGCTTGTTCTATACTGACGTGTTAGAAAATGTTACTTCGGTATACAAAATGAACCTTGGTTGCGTACCTTGAGCCCACTGTTCTTCAAGATGATGGGACTACACAGGCTGCCAGCTGATATCACAACCCTCTTCGCGCTGATCGTCACCATTCTGGCAGAGGCATCAGAGCCGTCTTTTGGCCTCCAAGTTCCAGTCACACCAGAGGCGACATTCTTACCACCACGCTTCTTAAAAAGGACCTTGTTGACGTAAAAGCCTGTTATGAACTTGGCTCCGCACCTAGCAGCATCTGGTAGCCAGCCGTTGACAGGCCCATTCTTTTGACCCTTCCAACAACCCAGGGAACAATATCCATCCAGATGCTCGCCATGGCCTGTATTCTGGGGTACCTGCTTAGCGCTGTATCCGAGCCTGCGACCACCCTCTAGCAAAACATTATTTCCGTGGTTATGATTGATCGGCTTGTTGCTTACGCCCATGCGCTCGCAGACTGAATCAAGATGTTCTTGGAACTTGGCCGATTTGAAGAAGCTGAGACCTCGCTGGTCTGCCCATTCATCGCGGACTGTGTTCTGGGGCTGTAAACACGCGCTCCAGTTGACTGTTCCGCCTCCACCAAAGCATGACCCTGCAAGTGTAGAGATAGACCCATCTTCAGAGGATACTAGACCTCCCCCCTCGAAAAGGTGGAAATATCCTGCGCTTTGATCGAGTGGCATCGACGAGGTTTCAAAATGCTGACCTTTATCCACCACCAAAACGCGATGGCCTGCCATGGCCATAGTCCTCGCGACGACTCCTGCACCACAGCCAGAGCCCACAATTACAACATCGGTTTCTAGTTGAACATGGGTTTCGGAGTCGTTGAACTGCATGAATTCGAAGGGGTAGGATTCGACCGCGTGCCATCCAGCAGGAGTGGATGGGAAGCCAACGACTTCGTTGAAAAGTGTACTTGATCGGAGGTAAACATGTTTTCCAATGATTGAGAGTTGTTTGAAGAGGACGCGAAAGGTAGCCAGAGAGCTCGTTTGCCAAGAGTTAAGTACTAATGTTCGGTCTTGGGGAGACAGGTCACAGAATAGTGTGAAGTAACCAGTCAGAGGGAGGACAGCAGCTCGATTCCTAGCATGTCTCATGTTTAGCAAGGCAAATTGCAGGAAAGTTTGAAGGGGGGGCTTACCCGAGAAGTGAGCATACTGTAGCAATCGCAGACAGTTTATCAGCATGGAGATTGGCCAACAGACGCTTCAAGATTTCTTGGAACAGTGGCATATTAGAAGGCCTTTCATCAAGAAAGGCTTTAAAAGTCGAGTCATCGCAGTTGTTGAGTAGAGCACTCTTCTGACCCGCGGGTATCGCGCTCTCGGGACAAGGAGCAATGATGGTGTCCATAATAGCCATCATGACTTGCCATTGCGCATCTGTCAGAGGCCCTGAGCTGGGACCTGTAGGAAGTCCAATTGCCGTACGTTCAGCCATTGTGAGGATGGTGGTGTTGCCGTGGCTATGGGAAGAGTGAAATGCGAGGATCTGACACTTACAGATCCCAGGACAAGGCGGCAGACATCTTTAAGCTCCTGGGGAACATCACATGCCAGTCTGGGGTAGAAGCTAACCCCAGGTTTACCCCTCATTATTCGTACCTATTGGACATTAGCCTACGTCGTTAGCTCATTGTTGGAACCGTTCCGACGATAATCTGCAAGAGTCGGAACGGACCCGTGCCCGCATTGTTGAGGGTAAAACTGTTTCCCAAAAAGACTGCTAACACATTCTAGAAGGAAATTTGACATCTTGTGTTTCCTCAGCCAATTTGTGTCTATTGAAGGTCGAATTGATCTTTTCCGTAAGATCCTTCGGAAGCCATTCAGAATTTTGATGTTTTCTCACGATGCAGATCCTGACAGATGCACTCGCCTCCGTAGATCTTCGCAAGCTAGTCCCAAAGCATCGATAGGTGTACCAGCTGTCCAGCCATCAAGCTGCGAGCCAATGATTGGAGCCTGCCTTGCTAAAATGCGGAGCGCTTCCGTTAGTACCGACGGCACGATTCCGTACCTAAGCTTGTTACCCGTGGGGGATCTTGTTACCCGTGGGGGATGTCATGAACTTCGGTGCCGTTATGCCTAATGTGTTATAACCTATCGTCAAATCAAAACCTACGCCGTGCCGAGGCCCGGATTCTGGGGCCCCGATACCCCGTGGGGAATTCCTCGGCATGGGCTACCGGAGTGGCACAAATACTGGACCCTGTTCCCCGACTTCGTCCAATCTACCCCTAGAACCTATGGCCAAAGTACTCAACCTCGCCTCCGTCAATCTGTTTAATTCCATGTTACCATAAACCATGAATCCTCCATTCTCAAGGTGGGAGAAGCTCAGGCTAGCTCTGCGTCTATCATATGCCGGTACAGTAATGACATTGTCCTAGTCACAGTACAAGTAACTGACATCCCTGTTCTTGCAAGCTCCCCTCACCCTCGCTTATATACTACGATCCATCCTCATTACGAAGCGAAGAGGTCTCCCGTCACGCTTATTCATCGTTTGCGCCGTTCTAAAAGTAGTTCTTGGATTCTCGCCTCGGCAAATCCAGTACTTGTCTCTACCAACTCGAGAGACATACAAAAAATGGATACAGCAACAGAAAGTGGAAGCGGGGAAGTTGGGACATCAGCAACATGTCGCAAGACTTATATATGACCGAGAGGTCCTGGAAGATGGGAAGTCGTCGCTGCTTTGGATAGGCGATCGAAAGCAGGCAAAGAAGGTTGTTCTGTTCCTCCACGGTGGTGGCTATGCGGCCCCCATAACGACGGGGCATCTGGATTGGTGCTGGCGATCGTATGTCCTCGCAGGGATTGAAAAGGGCGTTGAGGTCGCAGTGGCTGTTCTTGAGTACACCTTGATTCCTGAGGCGAGATACCCAGTGCAACTTCGACAAGCAGCAAGCGGACTAGCTCATCTTCTACACAAGGGGATTTCCCCCCAGGACATTATAATTGGAGGGGATTCTGCTGGCGGACAACTAACAGCCCAATTAATCTGTCACCTCCTTCAACCACTACCCACAGTCCCAGAAATAACACTAGCCAAGCCCCTCGCTGGTGCCTTCCTAGTGTCCCCATGGGTTGCCCAGTCCACCGACGATGCTTCATACAGAGAGAACGCATGGATTGATATGCTTCCGATACATGGCATTGTAGCATTTACCAAGGACCTGTTAGGTCCCGACGCCAAACCCGCTATCTCAGCATTTCCACTAGACAGAGATGAGTCTTGTTTGGTTGGAATGGCATCTGTCTTGAGCCAGATGTACATGACTGCCGGAACACACGAGATCTTCCGAGACCAGGTGCTTACATTCAAGGAAAGGGTTCAGCTTTCGAACCCTGATCTGAAGTTTCGGTTCAAGTGCTATGAAAACTGTGCGCATGACTTTATAGTAATCGAGAAAGAAGACGGAGAATGTACTCAGGATATGAAGCAATGGATGGTTGACTTACTAGCTGTGGAGTAGGGTTACTGTTACATTCTGAATTTAACAGATCATCAATCATTCCATTCGCTGTTACGTTCACGACGATCCAGTTGGCTATGATCAGATTATCTGCTCAGGAAGTGGCCGCGCGTTCGTCGATAGCCAGGTGGCGAGCTCATTGGTAGTCGCATTTGGTACAAAATAGACAAGGCATCATCAAGACCGAACAGAACGAGCCATGTAGTTCTACAAACGCTTCATTATCATCCGTCACGGGAGCAATCTAGAGTCAAAGTATGTATTACGACAAGGCTTATCCAAGCCCAATCAACAGCTTCGCCACTCTATATACGATAAGATCCCAGGTTTACATCATGACCATAGCAGCGAAAGTCGATCCAAGGGCAAACCACATCTTAGGCCAGTTTCCAGCAGCACTGTTTGTCGAGCCATCAGTAGTCGAAGGCGTAGCTGCAGCACTGCTCGCGGACGAAGTTGCACCAGCGCTAGTTGTGTCTGCGTTATTGTTCTTGAAGTCGGCACTCTCAGTCTCGCTTGAAGCGTCGGATGAAGCTGTTGTTGAGGACTCGGAGTCAGTCTCGCTGGTTGCCTTGGTGGTGAATGTAGATTCGGAAGAGGTCTTGGAAGTAGTACCCTTGGAAGATGTCTTTGAGGCGGTTTCGGAAGCAGTTGATGAGGAGTCCTCATCGTCGTCACTGCTACTATCCTTCTCGTCAAACTTGATGCTCTTGTATGAGCCTGTCTCGTCGGTGTAGGTGTAGCTCTCAGCAGGGTTGAGGTTCTCAATCGCAATCTTCTGAACAGTCATGGTGTAAGGACCTTTAGTGTAATCAGTCTCTCCACCAGCCCATTCGATAGTTCCCTCAGCGTTGTCAGGATCGCCACCGGCCCAGATACCAAGCTTGACGCGCATGGGAGTCTGAGGATAGTTCTCTCCTCCAAGAGCATCAGCATACTTGAGTGTTCGGACAGCAACGCCGTTGATGTACCACTCGCAAGAATCCTTGGTCCAGTGAATGGTATAGTTGTGGAACTCCTCCTGGGCTTGGGTGACTGCATAAGTAGCGCTTCGAGTATCGGATTCGGAGTTTCCTTTGCCGTAGTAATTGGTCTGAACGTCTCCGTCTTTACCTCCAAGCCACTCCCAATCAACCTCGTCGAGAACATCAGAAAGAAGCACGACAGATGAGACGATACCAGTTCCGGGCGCAGCCTTCAAGTGAACCTCCATGCGACCGAAGAACATGTACCACTTGCTCTGAATGGTAGGCGAGTCACCCTGCTTAGAAACAGTGAACTCCGCACCATCAGAAGTATACTTGACAGTGCCATGTCCAGTTCCCTCCCAATTGTCATCATCAGCACCCTTCGTGAAGTCGACCGAGTATGATGAAGAAGCAAGGCCTTTGTTAGCAGAGCATGCTAGGCTATAATCAGTGTCTGTTAAGAAGAACAAAGCGGATACTGTTCACGTACTCTTCTTCATAGGGTTGCACTCGCTGTAGGTCTGAGCAGCAGCTGAAGCGAAAAGACCCGCAAGGGCGATCTTGGACCAATACATCGTGGAGAAAGTAAGAAAATTTGGATTAATATTAATTTAAAAAGAACGAGTGGAAGTCGTAGCAGGTCACAACAAAAAGAACGAGTGACTTTTAAAGAATGCGACGTTGGCCTACCACGAGTTCAAAAAGCGAAAATGAAAACAAAGATGCGCAAGCAAACTTTAGGTAAGTGGGAGGGAATGGTAGGCTGTGGTGGGTATATAAAAAGCGACTGCGTTATCTTGCTGCGCCTGGCAAACTTTTTTTTCAGCTAGTCTAGAGCCCATGATTGTTGGTTCTGTTACTGATAAGGCAATCGAAAGGGGGGGAGATGAAGATTGACCCGGTAATACTGGGTACCGTTGCGTAACGCAATCCTTGCCAGTGGAGAATGGGTTCCCTGACGCGTAATTACCCGGTGGGTAAGTCGTCACTGTCTATGGAGAACACTTCAGCTGATTCCTACAAGATCGGATGAGTTGGGTCGTGTTATCGGCAGTAGCTGAGAATATTTGATGGAATCGAAACGCATCATTGACTTTTTCTGCCCTGAGGATCTCAGTGGGCTCTGTTCATTTTAGTCAGGCACGGAAAGAATCCTCCTGTCAGCTCGTAAAGAAGGTTTGTTTTGGATAAAATTGTGACCCTGAGCAAGGGGTGATGATCTCGCGAGATGGTTCTTTTATTGCAACACGGTAAATACCACTTTGAAGCTTTCGCGACTGTTGTATTGAGTTGTAGCCTTGTTGGACTAGTGCGAGATTTACGTAGCACAGATCGAGTGCGACATATGGATGGCTTCGGGTACGTTCGATGAGTGTCCGAGAGCCCGAGACTTGGTGCGTCTTTGCAGTAAAAATAGCTGACGCTAGGCCGAATGCTGGAGGGCCGCTGAATCAGTTGGTGTAGGGTAATGTTCTAGAAATCACCATGAGGAAGCAACGTCGAATTCACAACATGTACTTGTAGGAGAGAAGTAATACTATAATAAAGGCAGGGTTTATATTTTATATTAACTTTATTTAACTTCTAGTATGACGTTACATGATGTGTTTCTGACTGTGACATTCCCCTTATATTAGGCATTTGATCAATCACTCTCGAGGCAGATCATGTTCTGGAGAGTATAGTTCACTTCTTACTTCCGTTGACTCAATTCAACCAGGAAAGTACTCAGCGAAAAACGAGATAGACAAGTACCTCAATAGTGAAGAAATCAATTCCATTTTTTATTACTGTTTCTCCAAAGCAGTACTAAGCCACAAACCCAGCTCAACTCCAATTCGCGCTCCCTGATCAATCATGCTGAGATGACCAGCCTTATCGATAACGATAACCTCGCTGGCCTTCAACGCGTTGCCCAATCTGTGCGCAACCTCCACAGGGAGCCACTTATCATCAGCTCCCCAGACGATCTTGATTGGCAGCTTCGGCCCGACCTCTCCATATCTCGCCTCCACTTCCTCCGTCGATCTGGAGTTGGCTTGGCACAATTCATGAATGAAGCCTCGTTTTCCACCTTCTCGTAGCCAAGGCGCTTTAAGCATCTGCATTGTCTCCTTTGGTAACTCGTAGTATGCTGCGTCGTTGATGTAACTCTCTAGAATTCCTTCAAAAGCTGCGTCGGGGAGTTGTTCAAAGAGTTGGGGATTTTCGGCGATGATTTTGAAGAGAGGTTGGCCAAATGGGCCAATCGCGACAACGTCGATGAGACAGAGGCTTGCATATGGTAAATCATGGAGGAGATAGCCTCGCAAACTGACGAGACCGGCATTATCGTGAGCTACTACGTGAGCCTTCTCATGAGTCCAGTCTGCCTGCCATGTCTTAAACAGCGCAGCGAAGATCTCTGCTTGTCGCGCGAGGTTGCTATCATACTCCTCAATTGCGCTTGAGCTGGCCTTTGTTGGATCTAGCTTTTTCTCTGCTGGCGTGTCGCCGAAACCAGGTCTATCAAAGAGATACACGTGAAACTGACGTGACAGTGAAAGGGCGAAAGGGACCCAGACGCGAGATGACCACGGAGTCCCATGAATAAAAATGAGAGGAGGCGACTTGGGATCACCCAATGAGCCCCATTTCACATCGTAGCTGTGTGTTGAGGTTTTGCAGTGAAAGCTTTGAGTTAAAGCTGTTGGGTCGTTTTGTGATGAGGTCATTGTGAGATCTGAGATGATTTTGAGTGTTGCAGCGTCAATGTGAAGGGAAATGTGAGATGGATTGAACAAATTTGAAGGGAAAAGTAAAGACGAGTTGAAATGAAGTATTGTAACTTATTTGTACGTAGCAGGTGGCCAATTGATGCAGAATATGATGACATTTGAGTAAAATGGAGGGTGAGATAAGTGAGATGACGCGCGCGCGCCTTTATTTTGACGACTCACTACCAGCACCGGAACCTGCCTCGAAGTCCGCGCTCAGTGAGAAGAGAACAGAAGAATCGACTCTAGTCACTGTAGTATCAATTGATAATAGTGGCAAATGTTATTTGGATAAGTTAAAGGATAGATAGTCCTAATTTTAACGCGCTCCTTCATCAGCTTCTACCTCCGAATTTCCATTCACCAACCGCAGCTCTACGAACGGCGACGTCTTGGAGCAATATCGTTTCGTGCCCTCAAGTTGCCAGAACCAATTCGCCGCACCAAACAACTCCATATTCCCCACGTATGATCTAAGACCAGCATCCTCATCGTTCCCATCACCATACTCCATCTCGATTTCTTCTTTAATACGCTTGATCTCTTGAGCATGTCTTTGCATCATCGCAGCCACTCGTCTTGCAGCCTCATACAAGCCAATCTTCTCTTTACGCATAAGCACCGCTAACAGATTGTTCGCATTCTCCAAGAATGTCTCCTTCTCATATGAGAAGATCTCGTTGAGTAGCGAGCCAAGCCTTTCGCAATGCTGCTGCATCTGGCGGATCTCCGGAATAGCGTTCTGTTCATCGGAGAGGAAGTTACCCGTGACCATCTCCACGAAGAGAACTGAGTAAATTGATCCAGAGTTCCGCACTCTATAGTCCGCGTATTCCTCAAAGGTCATATCCTTGGCTTTATCGTAGATAAGAGCATGAGATCTGCCAAAGTCTTTTATACCGGCGCAGACCTTTGCGAGCCATACCTCGAAGCGTTTCTCGTTAATGCCCCGACCGCGGATGTGCATGCGCGTCGAAAGCTCGTAGATAGCTCCTAGAAGAAACAGATCCGTCTCCAAGTCCGACATGCTTTCGCGGCACTGCTCATACGGACGCCGTCTCGTCGACGATGCCCTTGATAAGCTTCTCGGCACCCAGTTGCTCAAGATGTGGATACAGCCATTGCTGGACATGCTCGATGGCCTGGTTTGCTTTTGGGTGGATTTTGTGAAGAGATGGTGGGTTGTATAGCTTCGTCAAGGGAATCAGAGCTTGAGAGCTATCATGCTCATGAAAATTCCCCGAGGTTGCTTTTTCAGCGGTATCCATGATGGGTATTTCTATAGGGTACTATATGTTGGTGTTGAGTTTGTCCTATGTGTTGAGAAGCTAAGTTGGAAGGTCTCGAGGGAGGAGGAGCAGAGCGCTTTATACTGCAGTCATGAGAGGGCAGTAACTTGTAATACATCGATCTAAGACAATACGATTAGATGGCAACCTCTTCATTGCAAGGCATTGCATTGCGCAATAAGCAGGGAAACACAGTGTATCACTTGCATCTACAATTTACCACGACGTATTGCCAAGTTCTATGTGAGTTTGAAGGTCTGATAGGGCATCCAATCATGTTAAAAGATAGGGTAGCCCTGATCGGGCTAGCCTCCTGAACAAGGATACAACGCTCCATAGGTACAAAAGGAGCTTTGCTCCCCCCCAGTCTATGATAGAAATCAAGGCTCTTTTAACCCTTCTTATGTGACCCTGCCCTGCGTGCCACAAATCAGGTCGCCTGGCGTAATGTTCAACGAACAAACTACCGGCAGTATGAAGTGCGTCAGCTGTAACACGATATCCCCGTGGCACCCTTTACGGCTTCCGAGTAAGGGTAATGAGGCCGCTAGGTTCTTGCAGTGAAACAGCGATTCACCGACACCTTCTGTGTCCTCCCCATTCTCATGTTCATGGTGTCTTTGTACGATACGGGACGACAAGCAGCTTGCTACCGACTCGCGAAGGGTGCAGTGCCCTCCGTGCAACAAGATACGTCTAACACCAGTACCTATCCTCTCGGCGACAAGTGAGATCTTCAATTCAGCCATTTCTCGGTCTTCAATCGTACTGCCAGCGGGCCCAAAAATCCAGAAGACCCAACTTGTTAATGTAAAATGGCATCGTCAATAGCCATACTTTCCCGCTTGCCCGAAGGTATCAGAATAGCGTATTGAAGCTGAAGGGTGAGATGGGCAGCTGAGCCAATCAGTGGATGCCTCCGCGCCCTTATTTTGACGCCTCATCCCAGGGACCAAAACCTCCAACTGCTTCAGTCAAGCACTGGGACTTACCGCGAATGGTGCCCACGATTGCTCTCTTAAGCTATATTTACGATTGTCTCTGTCTGATACAAACGACGGCAATGAATATGCCTGAAAATTCGGGGAAACGTAATGAAGTTAAGCTAATTTGGCAGTCTTGGCAATTCTGGGCGCGATTGATGATGTAACCCGCGCCCTTCATTTGACATTGATGATAAGTAGCCCCGTAGCCACCAAATTTCCTCTTCCTCCAACATTATCGGATCACCTAAAGTGCGCATGGTATCGTATCTCTGTAGACACTGAAATACCCGGCTGCGACACCATCATGTCGACGACTACAGCCGTCCAACTCGAAGCCTACGGCAACGGCACAACCTACGAACCCACCACCACCTCAACCCTCCGCCCAACAAGAGCCGGTCTCGCTGAAAGCACCTCCCCAAGCAATCCAGAATCCGATGATCCAGCCCTTGAAGCCTCACGCATCGCTGATAGCACCGTCCCCGACGGCGGCTACGGCTGGGTCGTAATTGGTGCCTGCGCCGTCGTCGCATGGTGGGTCATCGGACTAAGCTACGTCTGGGGCGTGTATCAAAATGCCCTCGTCGAGCGAAACGTCGGATCCCCGCTTGCTCTGTCATTCTGCGGTTCGTTATCGCCTGCTTTGATGGCGACTGTTGGGATCATCGTGTCGAGAATGCTGCGAACGTTTGGGACACGTAAACTCAGCTCTGTCGGTATCATTCTCATGGCGCTTTCGCTCATTGGCGCGAGTTTTGTTACGGATCATCTTGTTGGATTGATCTTTCTTCCTGGTATTCCTCTTGGTCTCGGTATGGCTGGTTGCTTCATGTCGTTCTCTCTTGCTCCGGCGCAGTACTTCATGAAGAAGAGGGGTCTAGCCAATGGTATTGTCTATGCAGGCGGTGGTTTTGGAGGTGCGATTATGAGTATTGCGACCAACTCTCTTATTGAGAAGCATAGCGTCGAGTGGGCCTTTCGCATCACTGGTATCCTCATCGCTGTTTCAGGACTTCCAGCTGCGCTCCTGATCACAGAGAGGGTACCTTTAGCCAAGACCGGAATCGTCGACTGGAGGCTCTTTCGGCAGCTCAACTTTGCGATTCTCTTTTTCGCTGCTGGCATCGGTATCTTTCCTCTTCTTGTCCCACCTTATTTCCTTCCCCTCTACTCTCGATCTATGGGTCTGAGTACAAGCACTGGTGCTGGACTTGTTGCCGGCTTCAGTTTTGCGTCTGCCGTAGGACGAATCATGAGTGGATATCTCTGTGATAAATTCGGGCCGTTGAATACCCTTGCGGCATTCTTCCTCGGTAACTCACTTACCATGCTTGCTCTGTGGCCTGCATCAACGACTCTGGCACCATTGGCTGTCTTCGCAGTGCTGAATGGTTTGATGAATGGTGGTTTCTTTTCGTCTATGCCAACTGTTGTCGGCAACGTCTTTGGATCTGCCAGAGTGTCAACTGCTATGGGCATGGTGATTGTTGGTTGGGTTGCTGGCTACCTCTTTGTAAGTTCACTATTCCTCCACCCGGCTACTATGAGAAGACTAACGTGGTATCTATAGGGGTCTCCTATCGCTGGTTTTCTTCTTCAAGCCCATGGAGGTGCAGATGAGGGACTGGGCGCATATCGACCTGCCATGTTCTACGCTGGCTCCATGTCAGCCATCGCTACTGTTCTAACTGTTATCCTACGGCTGAGAATCAACAAGAAATTAATGGCAAAAGTCTAGCCTGTCGCTAAAATGATATTTAGATAGAATAAAGAACCTAGATAGAGGAGAAGGTCCCAGAGGTCACTACAACGGTCAAATAACTTGAGATATAATCAAATATTAGCTAGATAAAAGCACACTACGTATGTAACACATGGTGTTTCTCTACCTCGGCAGATGCTGAAATCTTACTCCTTGCTTTAACCTATTTCTTGTCCTTCTTCTTATTGGCAATACAAATTGGGCATCGGTCACTATTCGTGTACTCTACTGAAGTTGGATAATGAACCCCGGTACATTGACCATTGTTTTTATAGCCCTCACACATTACGGTAGCCGCGAAAGTTGTGTTGAGAACGTAGAAACAGACGTTACACTTGTATACGTCTCGTTTGGTGGTGCACATCTCGAGTGAGGATGTAAAAGGTATCTGGTTGTGGTATATGGGTTAATTCAGACTGTGTGGTTACTGAAAGAATTATAGTACTCGAAGGAAAGAGTAGGCCTTCGAAATCCGATCGATGTAATATATAGTCCTTGTGTGGTAGTGAATATTTGAGCAACGTATCTTTGACCATGGGTATAGCCGCCGTGCATCTCGATGAAGCTTCAATGTGTTCCTCCTTTTGTCTTAATTCCCATTGTTCAAATATTAGATCTTATCACTGACAATGTAATCATATTATCACAGTTCTCAGTGCATAGACAAACCATCATTTTGGGCTTGTTATCAGGTTTCATTCAGTCAGTGATCATATTTGCATAGATAACTAGCTGACCTATTCCGTTCCATGTCTCACCCCCTTACGAGACAGCTAACCACTCAGCTTAGCTATCAGGTTCACAGACAATACACTTGTCTTCTTTCTTCCGTTCGATGCAAGGACTGCATTCACGAAGCATGTTAGCTGTCAATTGATGTTTTACCCCAAGGCAAGCGGCGCGCCCATTTTCCAGATATCTCTGGCATGGTTGAAGAGTGTGCATTGTTCTTGTGATCTCTTCACCGCATGTTTTGCAGATCACCACTGTGCCCGGAACGATGCACATCCTGAAGATAAAGTTTGAGCTCGATGTTGATAATCTGTTTTGACAATGAGGTACTGGGGAAGTAATGGCGGGGGAAAGTGGAGGCTCGGGGAGGTGCGCTCTATTTAAATAGCCTGGTCGTCTCATCATTAGCCTGGTGGTGAACATATGAAGTGCGCCTTTCTGCACACTGATATGCTACACTTCTCGACCTTGTTTCAACAGCCCTGAGCTTGAACATCATTCATTCAACGAAAGTAGCAGTCCAGCCCTTCTCACATCGGCTACTCATAACTGGAAGACTTGAGAGCCGGCTCTACTCATTTGGTGCACCTGAAACGGTATTTGATGGTATTAATCGGAGATCTGTCATACTGTAAAACAGAGAGTTTCACATAGATAATCCACATGCGGCTCAATAATGATATTTTATTTCGTAGCTGAAGGTAACGCGCAGTATCCGGCCCCTCGATTCAACTCTCCAACATTGCGCCTTTCACTTCTTATCGTTCTTCTGGCAGATAGGGCAGTGCTTCTTTACAAGCCACCTGAAATCTGGTTCGGGGTAATCGGTCTTGTTACAGCCTTTTCCTTCCTTGAAGTCATTGCATTTTATAGACTCTCTGTGAACCTCCCCAATTTGATTCATGCATGTCCCGCACTTCTTGATCCTGCGATAGACCACGCACATATTGGCGATTTGAAAAGTTCTGCGGTGGAATGTAGTGTGTAGTTTGTAGTGTATGGTGGAGTCAGTGTTGGTTTGATTGGAAGTTGATATCCTGGGAGAATGAAGGAGACCAGATTGCTGTCCCTCGGTCTCATTATGTACTCAAATCGTTCGCAGATGGTCTTGTGAATGTGTGAGAATGCTGTCCAGACATGGTAAATCACTAACTATTGCAATGCAATGAATCAGTCAACCCGCACCAGAGTGAACAAGACAGGCATGACATGGAGGGATCAGCTTAACACTGTAGCAATTGGTCAAAATTTGGCATAAAGTCTAATTTGCAAAGCAGACCTGGGGTTTGCAGTTGGGACCCATGGCTGAGAGTTTACATCAGCACAGAGGACTTAGTAATAGAGGAAATTATAACTATATGTAGATGAAAGTCATGCTAGTCAGATCAAGTGATATGCTCCCTATCTACAGCATCGGAAATGGTCTTTAGCGGAGTTACTAAAAGGCCAGTTATGCAACGAGACAGCGAGCGTGGAATAGGCAATCCTGATCTCGTTCAAGAATCGTGTTTCTGCACTAGCTAATACCTAACCTGCAGTATCCTGCCTCTTAAGTTAATCCACCGACCTGTCCTCCTTTACCTGGCGTTCATCTTCTTCCTCAAGCACACAGGGCAGAGACTCTCATGCGTCCTCTCCTTATGGGATCGGTATCTTGTACCTTTACAGGCTTTCCCCTCCGTCACTTCCTTGCAAGGTATAGGTACAGCATGAGTCTTGTTGATCTCAAAATAGCAATCTCTGCACTCTTTAACTGTAATATGAACTGTGCACATTGTTGCTGTTGAAAGGGCTTTTCGATGGAGTATATGGTATTGCAAGTATTGGGTTGCTTTGGAATGATGGTGTTGGAGAATGGTAGGAGCAAAACACAAAGCGTCTCGTTCTCTTTATATACTTGTACAATCTCACACGTGGCTTTGTCGCCGTGTGGGAGCAGTGCTTCAAGAAGAAGAATGCAAATTGAATGATATTGAATTATTCATCCTTTATTATGATGACTCTTGAAGCGGAAGGTTGTCTTGTGATTTACTGCGAAAACGTTACACAGCTGATCAAATGAGCTTTTGTGATGAATAGAAACTTCAACACTGAGCACACATGCCACACAAGAAGAAAAGCAAATATCTCCCATCGCCACAATCTCCGTTATTGTACCTCGGAGGCGTGCAACGACTGCAATGCCTCTTGCTACGCCACCGGCATTTCTCTGGCCAACTCATCCATCGACAGAACCTTCCCTCTCGTAAGAGACTATCGCAGGGTTCAGTTACGGTGAGTTTCTACTTGATCGACATCTTGCACGATCTGCACCTCTCGACATTGATTTTAACCTTGCACATGTTTTGCTGTCGGAAGGGTTGCTCAGTGTTGTTGAATGTGTGAGTATCAGGGTACGAAAGATGGCCTGTGAAAAATGAGGTGCCCATGATGTTCGGTCTGTTGTCTTCCTTAAGTAAAGATGTAACCGTATCGGTGTCCATTGTGAATGCCTGTCTTGACAAAGAGAATTCGTTTCATTTGAGCCTGAATCAGTCTTTATACGCGAAGATGAACAAGGCATGCATGCAATAGAACCATTCACAGTAAGGAACGCGGCAATGATCACAGACCCCGAGATATGGCAGACACACTCCTCCCGGCCAACTAAAATGCCTGCCCCAACCGGTAGCACGCACCCTAGCGGTTAGGGATACCCGCTTTTCTCCACTGAGCCATGTAACATATACATGCGCCTTCTTCCGCAGTGACGGGTCGAAAGTCACATACTACACACCGACCGGCTCTCCAATGTCCGCGACAGTCCGCAGGAGCATTGCCCTGTACCTATGTAGAAGACCCAAGCAGTCACTATGAAACCCCGTTGATCCGCTCGTTCAATCTTACTCTGTCCACACCTCGTGCAACACGCAGTAGCAAACTTTATCATGTTTCGATTTCTGGTGCACAGAGTCCAGCCAACCATTTCAAATGGATTGTTTTCCCTTTCTGACATTAAATCCCAACCGCTTGTATCCTTGTTTTCAAGTGCTGCAAAGACACGCGAAGCAGATGTCGTTGTCGTAGGCGCCGGTTTGGCCGGTGTCTGCGCCAGCATCGCCGCAGCCGAAATAGGAGCTTCGGTCATTCTCGTAGACGCCGGCCAGGGTGGAGGTGCCTCGGCCATATCAGGCGGTGTTGTCTATGCAGGTGGAGGAACTGCACAGCAAAAAGCAGCAGGCTACGGGCACGACACGCCTGAGAACATGTTTGCCTATCTGAAGGAAGAGATACAGGGTGCAGTTAACGATGAGACACTGCGACGCTTCTGCAATACAAGTGCCCAGTCACTGCAGTGGCTCGAGAAACATGGTGCTAGGTTTGAGGCCTCGCTCTGCCCGAACAAGTCGTCGTATCCAACAGATAAGCACTATCTTTATTTCTCAGGCAACGAAAAGTCATACCCTTACAACAAAATTGCCCAGCCCGCGCCTAGAGGACACCGGATGGTTCACCCTGGGTTTTCAGGATATGAATTATGGCGTCTTTTGTTCGAATCGGCCATGAGTCTAGGCGTGGACTTTGTGCCCTCGAGCAAGGTAACCCGTTTGCTATTCGACGAAAAGCAAAGAATCAACGGAGTGGAAGCCAAAACGCTCTCAAAGAGCTCTGCTAGCTTCGCACGTCACAAGAAACTGTCCAACAAGGAAGCACAGTACCAATTAATGCTGCCCTCCTTGTCCAAATGGTACTACAACCGCGCCCTCAAACTCTGGAATCGTGACGCCCAGCCCCAGACCCTCCGCGCCCCATCCGTCATCCTCTCAGCAGGTGGCTTCGCCTTCAACAAGGACATGCGCAAAACTTATATGCCGGAATTCTCCCGCGTCGGACCGTTAGGCACCTGGCGCGACATCGGCTCCGGCATCGCGCTCGGCGAATCTGCAGGAGCCTCTGTGGCAAAGATGGGCAACATGTCCGCCTGGCGTTTCATATACCCGCCCGCCGCTCTCGTCGAAGGCATCGTGGTGTCCAAGTCTGGCCGCCGAATGCTCTCGGAAGACGTGTACGGCGCTACACTCTGCGAGGTCATGATTCGGCAGCACGCCAGCACAGGATTCTTAGTTCTAGACCAGCGTCAGTGGAGCAAAGCGAGACAGCAGGTTTTCCAACAGACGGCGGGTCCCATGTTACTGCAGCGCTTGCATTGGCTGTATTGGGGGTACAAGAAATCAAAGTCGCTGGAGGGGCTAGCAAGTAAGCTTGGGATTGCGGCGAGGGAGCTAGAGGAGACAGTTAAAGAGTATAATGCTGCGATTGAGGAGGGGAGAGAGGATTCGCTACATAAGGAAAATGAGTATCGAACTAAGCTTACAAGGCCGCCGTTTTATGGGATTGATATTTCGTCGCAGCCTGATGGAGTGCAAGTTGTCCTGGGGTTGACACTGGGTGGCTTGTGTGTTGATGGTAGGACAGGGCTGGTTTTGGCGGGCGAGAACAAGATTGATGGGCTTTATGCTGCGGGAAGGACAGCTGTGGGTTTTTGTTCGGGTTCATATGTTAGTGGGTTGTCGTTGGCTGATTGCGTATTCTCTGGCAGACGGGCTGGAGAGCATGCAGCACAAGTAAGGAGAGAGAGATAAGTAGTAAATATTATTATTATTATCCTTTTTCTTATGTTAAAACTAAGATATTACTTCCTGGATTTTGCTCTGAGATGTCGTCGATTGACTCCTGGCATAAACTATCTCGAGAGCTTGACCTTACCTAATGTCACAATTGCTTACAGAGACATCGAGAAAATCACACCAAAGGGATGCGTCACGACTGGTGGCAAAGAATAGCCAGTAGACGTGCTTATCTGCGCTACTGGCTTTGAATATACTTTTAAGCCAAGGTTCTGTCTTACTAGATGAAATAGAAAGAACTTAGCTAAGGAATAGGAAACTGAACTGCGGAGCTACCTCAGTTTAGCCCCTTATGGCTTTCCTAATTACTTTATATTTCTCGGGCCTAATTATCCTATTAGCAATAGGCCTATTATATTCTCTATTAAGGTTTAAGAAGACTATATAGCGGCTATTATGAACAGGTAGTAAAAAGAGAGCCTTACTTCTATTGATCCCCGGCCTGAAGCTATTAACGATTTTATAAAGCAAAAGGATGCTTTTATGAGGATAACTGTCTGGGACTTAAGCTGCAAATCATGGTACAAGAGCCTAAAGACAGGCAAGATTACAGCCCTCTAGCCCGGAAGTACTGCATATTATAAAGAGTCGCTAAGCTCGCCTCGATATGATAATTACCATATTCAATACCACAGAAACAGATTCGCCCACCTTGCAACTGAGTTTCGCAGACAGAATTAAACCCATCTATCAACCCTGTTCACTATATCTGAAATAAGGATATCGGCGAGGCTTTATGCCTTTCGCAGCAAAGCACATTCAACGCCAAGAATGCTGACACTTTGTTATACCGCAGCATGGAGGTTCCAATTTGAAGACGGTGGCACTTTCAATCAAGGATGGCTAGAAGGCAACATGGTACTCGTGAGGCACGTGGTTCTTTGGGTATAATCATTTAGATGTATTTAGTTCTCAATTAATTTCGTTATAGTCGCAGACAAGAGAAAACCGAGTAACTTCTAAACCGACATATTCCATCTACCTAGAGACATAGTATAACAGGCTCGCTATTGAGTGCTTGGAAGAGGTGATTGATCCTTCCTACTATCAAGCTTTAGATATGAAGAAGGCTTAAGAACATGATTATAGAGTGGCTCTCATGGACAAGGGACTGAAATCCTGGTGGACGGGGTTATTGAAGCCATATCTGGTTCGCTTAAGTGGAAGGTGATGACGCAATTTTTTCAAGCATTAGAGGAAACGCTGTTCCCGACGATCACATGGAATCATATTTCCATATTGCAGTTCGACTCAGTGCCGGGTATTGGGTTCTAAAATGTACTGCTGAATCGCTTATGCTTGTTGATCAAGACCTTCGGCAAGCCGGGGCGTTTTATCTTGCCGAACTTGTTAAGTCGATAACATCGACTCGGGGTCTCGGATCACACAACATCGTTCACAAGATTACCCCGCTTTCCATAAAGCAACAGAGCGACGCTAGACTGAGTAGACCTGAATGCTATTTATGTTTAACTTTGGTATTGGCGCTTGCAAAGCCTGCCTAGTTAAGATTCGGGGAGCCGCCTTTACTGATTATGATTAACTATCCTATACCCTATGCATAGAACGTGGGGCCCCACCAACCATTTCCAACCATGTGTCAGTTTCAGAGAAACAGAGTTTACTAATTCTGTGTTACGAACATCGACTTCACTCCAACCCTCCCTCGATATTGGCTACTGACCACAACGCGAACCCCATCCGAGGATCCCGACGCCCTTGTCCTCTCCGGAGTCCAATGGCCCCGAACACACCGCAATCCATATCGACGCTCTGCGCGACGTTGTATACACTAGGATGGGTACTGCGACCGCCATCTTCCAACGCCATAGAATGCCCACAGTCCAACATCCCAACCCTCATACCTGTTCCTCCCCAATCGAATAAACATCAAACCACTACCATAGCATTAAAGCATGTTCCCTGTGTTGATTAACTGAGCTGACCGGTCCATTTACTAGATAGACAGTACAGGCAGCAGAACCAGTATTAAGCATAGTAAAAAAAAAATCTAAATTGCCTGAAGCAGTATATAAAAAAAGCTTTTTAAGCTAATTAATATATTTATTATTATTTATAAAGACCTGCCTTTAATAGTAATATAATATACATTTTATTTATTTATTAGCTTATAAAAGTCTTATTTTAAATTATAAAATTATTTTAATTTATTATAAAACTTTATAAATTATTTTATTAAAGTTTTATAAAACCTCTTTCTAAAGGCTATAAGGTATTATTATAATATTATTATAAAGAAAAAAGTAATATATAAAAGCAGTATTAAAAATACTGTTTAAATTAGGCTAGCTTAGGTAGGCTTATAGCTAGGGAATACTGTATAAATACTTTTTATACCCTGCACTGCCATTTCCCGTAGTCCTTATAGGAAGAGTCCCGGGCCATCCGTTTCCGCCGTTTCCAGACCAGGAAGCGGGATTATATATAGGGGCTGCTATTTCTAATAAAATCTGTATATATATATTCGTAGTGAATGACTGGTTGTAGCATTTTCTCTTTATTTTTCTTTTTATCCTTACCTAGCTACTATAGTAAAAAGAAGCGCTATGTTATTAAGGCTATACCCAAGACCATGCCGAACTATCGGAATCAATGCGGTTGCACATCTGCATAGCAGAGTCTCGCGACGGAGCTATGCAGTAGTTGCCAGCTCCCCTCAAGAAAAGAACAGAAACACTGTCTTCGATGAAGAGACAGATGTCCTCATAGTCGGATCCGGCGGCGCAGGTCTAGCAGCCGCACTTCGCTGCAGCGCACTCTCCCTCAGATCCCTCGTCGTTGAGAAAAGCGACAAGATCGGCGGAACAACAGCTCTCTCCGGCGGCGGGCTGTGGATTCCCAACAACTTGTACGGCAAAGCACGCGGCGACAACGACAGCATTGAGAATGCCCTGACGTACATGAATCACTGCATAGGCAACGCAGGACCTGCCGCGTCGCCCGAACGCCGCATGGCGTATCTGGAGAATGGGCCGCGCATGCTCGAGTTTCTGAAAGAGCAGGGCTTCCAGGGGCGCGCGTCGGGACAGTTTCCGAATTATTATCCGCAACTCCCTGGAGGCGACGTTCCGCGCACCGTTGAGGGTGTGGTGTTTAATGCGCGGAAAATCGGGTCGTGGTCTAAGCTTGTTCGGCAAGGCCCGCTTTCTTCTATGCCGCCTGTATATACCGATGAAGTCGGGAAACTTTACAGATCGGCGACGTCATTATCGGATATGATAAGTGCTGCTAAGATCGTGGGGGCTCGCGGATTTGGGCGAAAGCTGATGGGTCAAGTTCCTGTGACTCTTGGGAAAGGGCTTATTTGCCAACTGCTCTATCTCAATCTAAAGTGGAAATTCAACATCTGGCGTGAGAGCCCGCTGATGGATTTGATCGTAGAAGATGGGAAAGTCGTTGGCGCTCTCATTAACCGTGGAGGAGAGAAACCTGTGCGTGTTCGTGCACGTCGGGGAGTGCTCCTTGTTGCGGGAGGATTTGCCCGAAATGAAGAGATGAGGAAGCAGTATCATGAAAGTCCTACTACTTCGAAATGGACCTCGGCACATGAGGGTGATATGGGCGATGTAATCCAGATTGGTAGTGGTGTGGACGCGCAACTCGCATTGATGGACGATGCGTGGTGGGGACCTTCAGTTATCGATCCCGTGACGGGTCAACCCTTCTTCCTACTCATTGAGCGCGCGCTCCCGCATTCCATCATAGTCGATTCCTCCGGAAAACGCTTCATGAACGAAGCAGAGTGTTACAACAGTGCCGGGCAGTTGATGTACCGGCGCCACCGCGACGTCCCTGCGATACCAGCGTGGATCATCCTGGACTCCAACCACCGAAAGCGATACCCGTTCACCACCATGCCGCCACGATTCACCCCAAAGTCTGCATTAAAATCCGGCTTCATCGTTCAAAGCAATACTCTAGAGGACTTGGCTAACCAGATCGGCGTGAACGCCCAGAACCTTAATGACACCGTGCAGCGTTTCGGCGATATGGCGCGGCGGGGCGTAGACGAAGACTTCGGCAGAGGAGACAACGTGTACGATCAATTCTTCGGAGACCCCAAGGTGAAGCCGAATGGTTCCCTAGGACCAATTGAGAAGGCACCGTTTTATGCTGTGAAGGTCTGGCCGGGAGACTTGGGAACGAAGGGTGGGTTACTTACGGATGAGAATGCTCAAGTTATTGGGAAGTCGGGCAAACCAATTCCAGGCTTGTATGCGGCAGGGAATACAACGGCTTCGGTCATGGGGAGAAGTTATCCGGGACCTGGTGCAACTTTAGGCCCGGCAATGACGTTTTCGTTTATTGCTGTAAATCATATAGCGAAGAATAATATTTAAAGAAGCGGTAGTTATTAGAGGAACCTTATTAACCCTCTTTATACTAGAGTTTTTAATCTTTCTTCTTAACAGCCTGGTTCACTGACAATTAGCAGCCGATTACTAAAGGTTTTATATAGAACTAAGCGCCTGTAACTAGCGATTATATATAGTTAAGTCGTGTTATTTAAAGGCTCCTTAAGTGCGCATCTCACTTAGCGATTTATTATATTATACTTGATATAACTATTTTCCTCGCGTAATAATATAGCTGTATTCCTTATGCCTCAATTTACTGTCTAACCTAAGCTACTACAAAAAACAAGCTTTCGCTTACCGCTTCTCGCCATCTTAGTTCAAGCAGCAGTAGCAGCATAGGGCTTAGGCTTGGTGCATTCCGGACAGGCATCAGTATCCCTGGTTGTCTCGACTTTGATTTCTGGCTTCTCCCCGCTGCACTTTCCTTTCTTGACCAGCCCGTCGCATTTTGCCTGAGATCGTTCCTCGTCAAGCTCGTACCCGCATTTCTTGCACTTGGCGATTGTCTTTGTCCATTGACACATTTTGAGGAAAGTTCCTGTATGCTAGCTAGTATATGAAGGTGGTACTTTGTACTTTGCGCTTGATTCAATTCTTTGAATTATTTTGGTTCAGAATCTACTACGTGTGCTCGAATTTATACCTTAAATTGCTTTGTGAATGTGCTCTAACGTATGGCCTAAAGGACGTGATTGAGGTTGGTCCTAAAGTCAGGCCTTGTAGTTCTAGTGTAGTGGTAAGAAGAGGCAATACGCCGCATAAGTGGAAGCAATGGTCACAGCCAATTCGCAGGAGTGGAACAATGAGTCACACTATCTTCCAAATGGATCCCTTTTGACCTTGATGTTGTGTCTATCACACAGAACAATACCCTATGATACAAAGCTCTAAGAGATTTCATTGATCGACAGTGCGACTAAATCTCTTACTGTTATTTAGTTAAAGTTGACTCCATTAGTGAGACGCTGGATAGTATAATGAGGATGTATCTAAATGCCCCCATTCTCCTTGTTTACACTTGGCGCCTTACTTATAACTTTGCCTCTCTTTAAAAAGCTAAATTAAGATGCTTGATAATGTATATCTTGTATTGAAATATCTTATAATGTTATTGATCTCCGAGCTTGATAGCTATAAATAAGAAGCTCCTGACTATATATTTAATTACAGATCATTTTCCCATCGCCCCAAGTACTCCAAGGCCCTCAAGCTGTAGCCCATACCCAAGATCATCTAGCAGGCGTCTCTTGATATGCTGTGTCAAAGCAATTCGGGTATAACGCAAGACCTTATCAGGCTTCTCGGCCATTGAACGAGCGACCTCCCAAGCACGACCCACAACTTCATCCTTGGGCATGACTTCAGCCACAAATCCAAGTGTCTTTGCCTCCGCTGCCGGGATCTCCTCGCCAGTCAATAAGAACGATCTGCCCCGGTTCGGACCAAGCAACATTGGCCACCAGACATGCACACCATCCCCTGGAACCGTACCACCGGGAAAGTGCGGTTTGTCCGCAAACGAGGCCGTCTCAGAGGCAATGACAATGTCACACAGAGTAGGTAGCTCCGAGTGAATATGGACGGGCCCGTTGACGGCGGCAATCATGGGTACTTCGATCTCGAGCAAGTTCTGCAAGAGATCCTTTCCTTCCTGATAGATGCGATGCCAGAAATGGGTCGTGGCCATTTCTGGGCCAACCCCGGCAGTATCCATCCGCGTGAGGAAGGCATCGCCAGTGCCGGTCAGTATAACGACTTTGTTTTCCGGATCGTGGGCCACAGCGTAGAAAGCATGGCCGAGCTCTGTGTGCAGCCCGCCCTCTGCTGGTGTCCAGACGGCCTCTCCGCCTTGGTAATGGATTGTGAGTTGGAGGATACCATCTTCACGTTTGAAGGAAACATGTTTGAACTTGTCTTTGTAATCTTGAAGATGCATTGCAGTGGGTAGTGTAAGAGAGTATTATGTAGGAGTACTATTGTTGGGATCAAGATGTATGTCAGAGGGAAGGAGGGAGGTTCTTATATCTTATAGTCCTAGTATGCGATGCGACTTTGAAGTATACTATAGGAACTCATGAGGTTCGGAACGCCCTGTGGATCTAATGTGCTAATTTCATTTGACCAAAGGCATAAATTAGCGTAATGTTAGATCTTTATTCTTTGCTATACCAATTAGAGCTACAGAATGAGGAGAAAAGTATCCATAGGGTGTTCCGAACTTCATGAGTTCCTACAGTATTTTGCAATACTGTATTGAGAGTTGAGCCTTACTGATTGCCAACGCTCCACTCACATTACCTTTTGTATACGATACATGCTCGGGGCACTTCTGGAGCCCGTCTCCGAGTACAGCGGTTGAAGCTTGAGCCCGCTCCCGTGTCCCATGATGACAGCTAAATCGTTACGTAGTTCATTGCTGATCACCTAGCGTCTATGTCGGATTATAAGTAGCACTCCAGTATGATACTACGCTTGTTTGAGTTAAGCGCGGGTTGAAAACCAACCCAATGGCAGTACCTATCTCTAGCGCCAATGTCGATCTTGAGTCTGGGCTCTCTCGTAGAGGGGAGTTTTGCCTAACTTGTTAGCTGACATGTGCTCGTGTCGGTCTGATATCGGTGTTCTTTCGGTGTTCTTTCGGGGTTCTGCCGGGAGGTCTAGTATTCATTGTCTGAGAGCTTGTTGAGTAGATAACACGGCTTTCGAGGCTGGCTCAGGACGCAGTAAGTATGCGATCTGCGATATTCAGCCAGTGAGTATCTCCAAATGGAGGTGTCACTAGGACAAGAGAATTAGCGCTCATTATTGATGATGGAAATCGGCATAAGAGATTTGGGGGATCTTAAAGTGCTGAGAGGAGGTTTTGGTAGTGTTAGAGATCCATGATAGGATGATGCAGCTACAGACTCTGAACCTCCACCATGCGCCGTATTGCGGGGTGCCGGGTTTAACGCCATAGTGTGTATACGGCGGGATACAACCCTGGCGTTGTATGGATGCGGGGTATGGGGTAGTAAGGTACCAACGGGTGCGGGCTCTTCTGGAAACCAGCAGTCTCCGACTCTAGGTTTTAGTACCGGAGACTCGGGTCATGGTGGATGCCGGCAGTAATCGGATGTGTGGAAGAGGCTGTATGTTGAGGATGTTAAATACAGGATGAAGATTACTATAGCCAAGGCACCAAAACTTGATCTACAACCAGCGCACTTTTCACATCCTCGCCTTAAATTATCTACTACACAACAGTCATGGCTTCTCGACTTGGTATCAACCTTACTGGCCGCGTCTTTAGTGTCACTGGCGGTGCATCAGGCATGGGCCTAGCCACTGCCACTCTCCTGGCTCGCCACGGCGCCGCCGCTGTCTGGATTGCGGACCCTCAGACAGCCAGATTCGACAGCGCACGAGCACAGATCACGGCAGCTAACAGTTCTACAGACGTTCACCTGGAAGCCGTCGATGTATCGGACTCGAAGCAGGTTGACAGCTGGGTTGAGCGCATCGTTAGCAAGTCGGGCGGGCTCCATGGCTCAGCCAATGTTGCAGGGCTGCCTCAGACGCTCAAAGTTCCCAACGGCCCCAATCTCTTGGGGGAGACTGATGACCTCTGGCGTAAGATTATGAGCGTCAACTTGGATGGTGTCATGTACTGCACGCGCGCCCAGGTACGCGCAATGGTGGGCATGGAGAAAGGAAGTAATCCAGCGATTGTAAACGTGTCAAGCATGGGTGCCATCAACCACGGAGGAGCTCTGTATGCCTACGCGACTAGCAAGGCCGGCTGCGAGCACTTTACTAGGAACGCGGCCAAGGATGTCTTCCCTTATGGTATTCGGATCAATGGCGTGTTGCCCGGTAAGTCTGATGTCTGTATAAAAATGAATTGCAGTTGGCTAACCTCGTGCCTAGGAAACACAACTACTCCTATGTCGGATCAGTTCTTTGAAGGCTTGCCCCAGGAAATGCGGGACCAAATTATGGAGAAGATAGGGTTGTCATCGAGTATCCTGCCCGAGGATATTGCGCGAGCGGTTGTCTGGCTGCTTAGCGAGAATTCTTTGACTGTAAATGGCGTAAGTCTTCCTGTAGGTGAGGGCGCTCCCTAGTTGTATCAATAGTAGCAGCTTAGGCAGTACATCAATCCAGAGTTTAACCCTTATCCGCCACTATCGTGCAGACTGTTAGTAGGCACTGCTGTAAGAAGTTGGAATCCATGCAAATGACATTGACAAACTATGCCTATCCCTAAGTCTAGAACATATTAATTAGTACAGGATCTCAAAGAAAGTAAAACAATCATTCAGGAGCTCAGACTGGTGCAACAGCCAATCCGTCTCCCTGAGGGAGAAGCTGAATGTGCTTGGACTGCTTAGGCTCTGTTCTCGCCTCTGCGGTTAAAGATAAGCTACTAGGTTCTGTCTACTGGAATAAGCTCTCAGCTACAAGTCTCAACAACCTACCTGATTGGCACTGCCAGTAGGCTGTCTCAGTCTACCCTAGTCTATATTTTTATTACTATCAGCCTTATATAAGGCTATTAAGCTTTTAGCTTTTTAAATAGAGGCTTAAACAGCAAGGCCTATAGTAAGCCAGTATTATAGATGTTAAAATTAGTTAAGGTTCATCTGCCTCTATGGCGCAATTGCTGCCTTAATTAAGCAGGATAAATACCGCTTACCCCTCAGTAGCTATATTAACCTTCTTCCTTTACCCCACCTAAAAGATCTTTAATTAACCCTTGTAATATTCCAGGCCTGGTATATCTATTATAAAGTACGTTCCCTGACCTGACTGTTAGTTATAGTTGCTAATATCAATCATAGCCACTGACAGGATGCCTGTATGTAAGAGCCTGGAGCCTGATCAGGGCTATTACACAACTAACCACGATCTCATCGCTGCGATCGAATCGGTACTAGGTTAGGCTAATAGTAAAGATTACTGTAAGATTTATATAATAGCTACAACCCTGGTCTATAGCAGCTATATAATTAATATATTGCTTTTATTATATTAAGTTTTACTTAATTATTAAGATATTAAGATATTAACTAGCTTAGTAAAGATAAATTATAGCTAAATATTTAATTATTTTTACTATTATTTTATATATAATCTCTTACTTAAATCTTCTTTTAATTATAAAATACAGATATATTAAAATTTATATTTAAGACTAAAATATATTTTAATATCGCTAACTACAAGGCCTTTTTCACAGCCTAAAAGTAGCTAAAAGCTAGGTTTACCTATAGCTTCCCTTGCACTGTTTTAGTATTAGAAAACTGCAATTTTTATTTAAAAACTCTCGATTACTCCTAGCTACGGCTGTTGTCTCACCTTCCTCTTTTGCTTGCATTATCCTCTCCGAATAATTGCATCATAATTACCGGGGGCCGAGATAGTCTACCCCGCTCCGTCTTATCTTCTCAAGCTTCAACCTGACCTGAATTTCTTTTGATCCAGTGCAACTCGGCACAAGAGACGTAATCACAATTGTGCTCTTAATTTAAGCACTTCTGCACCGAATTTGAAGATGTCCCAATCACAGCTTGACATCGGAGCGCTCCGGGCAAAGTTCCCGGCTCTTCAGCAGGACCAAGTCTTTCTCGACAATGCTGGTGGGAGTCAAATTCTCGGGGCTGCAGCTGACTCGTGGGTTTGCTATGACAGTGAACTCGAATTCGTTTTGACTGTTGTTCCAGGATACGAGACTACCTCATCACGTCGAATGTGCAGATGGGCGCGTCGTATGGTGTCGGCAAACTCTCAGCAACAAAAGTGAACAAGGGCTACGAAGCGGCTGCACGATACATCAATGCACTACCTGACGAGATTGGTACTTAGAATTCTTGGAAAAACAACTATAGAACACTCAGCTTACTGAGAAATTAGTCTACGGCGCTTCTTCAACCCAATTGCTACGCAATCTCGCACTAGGCCTCACCTTTGCTCAAGGCGACGAGATCATCGTTTCAACTCTCGACCACGAGGCAAACATCGCACCATGGCTAGATCTAGCTGAGCGACAAGGACTCAACATCAAGTGGTGGACTCCAGAAGGTCAAGGCAACAATCCCAAGCTCACAGTCGAGAGCTTAAGGCCGCTCTTATCCGACAGGACGAGATTCCTTGCCTTGACTCATTGCACCAACCTTCTCGGATCAATTCACGATATCAAGGCCATCGCTGCAGCTGCTCACGAATATTCGAATGTTCTCGTTTGTGTCGATGGAGTAGCTTATGCGCCTCACCGATCCATCAATGTCAAAGATCTGGGCGTTGACTTCTACTGCCTTTCATGGTACAAAGTCTTTGGTCCTCATATTGCAATGCTTTACGGTAGTCTTGAGGCTCAAAAACAGCTCCGTCCGTTGGGCCACTACTTCAACCCAGCTGAAAGTCTGTCCGACAAGGCTGGATTCTCTGCCGGAAGCTATGAGCTGATAGCGAGTATATCCGTCGTGGTTGACCATCTTCTTGCTGAGAGCTGGGAGAAGAGTATCCAGCAAGAGACGGAAATCCAAAAATTACTCCTCGACTACCTGACCGAACGAGATGACGCAACGATTTACGGAGAACCGAGTTCGGATCCCAGCAAGCGTTTACCTATCGTCAGCTTCACCATTGATGGGTGGAATTCTCGAAGTGTTGTAGCAGCTATCGAAGCAAACTCGAATCTTGGCCTGAAGCACGGTCACTTTTACTCTCATCGTTTGGTGAAGGAGGTTCTGGATCTTGACACGACTGATGGCGTTGTTCGAGTGAGCATGGCACATTATAATACTCGTAAGTCCCACGGAAATGAGATGTTGCACTACTAACTGTCGCCAGGCGAGGAGATTCAGACTGTGATAGATACCTTACAGAACATCATTATTGTCAAGCGATGACGTGGCGAGGAGAGTAGATGATAGATAAACATACGCAGAATACACATCATGATTTCTTTGGCTCATGTATTATCCGAGTTTCCAACACCAGGATCTCTTCTCCATGCTGAAATGTCCCATCCAAAAGGCACAGAACCACTTACATAACCCTCAGTCTCCGCTTCATAGTTACGGCTGCCCTCAAGACTCTCCTCTGGTGGAAATAACCCGCTTGGAAGCTCATCTTCAGCCATATTGAACGGCGAAGCAAGATGATGGGCAAAGTTAATATCAGCATTGACAGATGCTTCAACAATAGTAGGATACGGCATGCTGGCCTCCGATCCCCCTTTGAGGAGTGTCAGAGGATAGCACAGTAACTCTCGGAGCTCATACATCAAGGGATGAAGCTCCGTGTCGCCACTTGACTCGATGAAAAGGTATGAGTCATCATCAAATGATCCATCCTCGTACGAACCATAATCTTCTGATGTCTCTTGAATTTCTGGTAAATGCTCGTTTATGGTGTCTCGGTATCTTGTTAGTCGAGTGTGAAAGCTGTGTGCTATCTTATCTTTAGTAGCACATAGAGTAAGAATCTCGATACACGTGCGTGAAAGTATAATATCTTGCTGTCTGAATGCAGCCTCACCGCCGACAAGGAAGCTTTTGATGGCAGTGAAGTTCAGCATCAGGAAGGTAACGTAGCATTGATACCTGATATTGCATTAGCTTGATGAAGGTGTGATGTAGGCGATAACGTCTTACATAGTTAACCAGCAATTCTTCACCACAGCTTTCTCCTCATGGATCAGCCCAAGAAGTCGAGCTGAGTTACGAGCAGCATGTATACCCTCGAAAATAGCAGCCGTAGCCTCCGGATCCCAAGTACACGCCGCTATATCCTTCTGAGTGGCAAGCAGCGCTCTCGTCTTGAGAATAAGAGCGGACATGTAAAAGAGATGCATGTAGAAGGTAACGCGGCGTTGGTCGGGAGAGATCTCTGGAGTGTGCACTAATGTCTCGAGACGCATGCAGGCTGGTAAACTGGTTCGCCAGAGCTCAAGATCTTCGTGCATCTGTCTCAAGATAGCGGGAGATAACAATCTAAAACATGCCACTGTTCGTAGGACGTTGGCTTTGAGGACTGTGATCTGTGCCATTTTCTGCTGCAGCATACCGATGACAGGATCCTCTCCTGCTGAATCCAACGCTCCGGTGTTATCCATCTGCTCCCTCGTTTCCTGAACAAGCCATCAGAAAGTAATCCAGTCTGTGTGAGTTGGCTTACGTGGATGCATCGGGAGACTTCTGGGCTGGGGATATGGCCAAGAGTAGCCGTTACCCAGCTCCGTACCGTGATGAGCGCCGCGAAAGTTCTTGTATAGCCATTAAAGTCTGTTTCTGAAAGAGTTGCTGGCCGTTTGCCAACAGCTAGTCCACTTGAGGAGCCCAGGAGAATGCCCCAGTCTGTAGGCCATTTCAATTAGTAATAAGGCCTTGACAAAGTATGGTAGACTCACCTGTGTAAGATATTGCCAATGATGACTTTGCGATGACATTGTATATCCCCAAACAGCAACATATCCTCATCGCACGCAAAGGAGCCTTCTCGACGACATAATCGAGGAAAAGTCTAGCCTTCTGATAGAACGGCGTACAGATCGATGCATTACCATTCGGCAAAGTCTGTCGATCATATTGAAAGCCCAGGGCACAAATTGCCAATAGCTCACCATATGCGACTTTTTTACTAACAACCTGATCACCCTTCCCTTCCCGGCTCGCAAGAAAAGTGTCAATGATCGAATCTGCTTCCTTTCTCGTGTAGATAGGAAACATGGTACCTAAGTACGAGAAGTAGCAATCAACCCCATCTCGCAGAGCTTGGATAGCCACATCCGAAGTCTCAGTAGAGAGAAGCTCGTTCTCAAAGAGTAAATTGCAGTCATAAATCCGTTGACTCCATTCTACCCTCGCACTCGGTGGGTCTCTACAAGCCAAGGCAGAACTGCTATCCTCCTGCTTCACAAACTCAAGCGCTGCTTCAATCCCGAAACCATCGCGAATTCGGTTAAAAAGGCTGCTAGCTTCATTCGCAGGCCGTTCCTGAAGATACCGATACAACGCCGAGAACGATTCAATATTCTCCTGCAGAGCCTGCTGTCGTCTTATAAGAACCTCTGATCTATTCCCCTGAACTGGGTACTCGCAGTTTCGTCCTTTGAGTGTACAGGGCCTGCATTCGGGGCGATCGCCGTCGCATTTTATCTTTTTCAGCTTGCAGGCTTGGCAGGCTGAGATGACCTTGGATTTGCGGGGAATTGCCAAGCTAGCCAAGTCGCTGGTGGGTTTGGGCGCTGGGGGAGTAGGGACTGGCGTTGCGGTTGGACGTGGGAGGATTGGTCTGAGGGTTATGGAAGATGGCGTTCCCATTGTTGATAATGACGATTCGTTTTGGTAAAAATGAGATGGTTTGGAAATGTTGCTGGACTAATAAACTGCTGAGCGCCGCCACATGAGCTGAGGGAGAGGCGACTAAGAGGTTGCCACCCCCGCGTAATATCCTATCTTATCTTATCATTACAGTATCTTATCTTATCGTGTCATGTATGATTCTGTGAAGGCCGAGATCACTTCATACTTAACGCTGCCCTGGCTACTTAAGACAAGACTACTGTTACATATCACTAGAGCAATTTTTAAACTAGAAAATGAAACATACTTCAGAAAGCTAGAAGTAAGAGATAAGGAGTATTTGTGACTACTATAAATAGTTAAATGTAAGAAGATGATTTGCTCTGTACTAAAACAAGTAGTCTATCTATTAATATTAAATATTAAATATTAACTATAACTCTATCACTTGTTCTAAGGCACTATTAATTAAATAGCAATCTGAAATAATTATTCATTGCCTTGTTTTCTGCTAATGCCAGTTCTGGGGGTATGGTTAAAGATGTCTATATCTCAAGCGTTGGCCTAGGTCAGGATGACCAGTAATCCAATCAAATACGTCCCAAGCTCTGCCCTGCCTGGTAGTGAGTGTCTTGGATCCTCAAGACATTTCCCATTGCCCCATGTTCAGCGGGAGATCCCGTATTCCAGAAGGATCAGCCTAGCCTACACACATCAAGAGCCGCCAATCAGTACCAAGATAATCCTTCAACACTAAAACTATATCATCTCAAAACATTCCTTCCCCATGCATATCATCTTCCATAGCTGTAAATCCAAGTCAGCGGCTTTTCACGTCGCACAAAGCGTACTCGCGGTCAGCAGATCCCGTATTAAAGTTCCATCCGACCGGGCTGATTATTCCTCCGAGCCAACCCCCGGCTCCTGATCCTGATCCTTCAATTGCGACGACACCCCCAAACCATTCGATTAGATCTCTGATTGTCCCTTGATTTTTGCAGAGGGTTGATCGTCCTGCTTTGTCTCTGATAGAATCCGAATTCCGAAGAATGCCGCCTCCCAATTGTCTCCTCCATGTCGAGGACACCTTTGGACCCGTCGTCAAGGGATGCGGGTCCAATTTTGACTTCACTTTGTTGTTTGAGGAGACGATTCTTTGTATTCTTCCTCTTTGCGTGGCTATTTCTCTTGCTGTCTTTCGAGTTACGCGACTTTGGAGGAAGCCGGTGATATTCAAGGGTTGTTTCATATTGCCGTTGAAGTTGGTATGTTCTTATTTCTCTTCTGTTGTCCTCCCTTGTGCTGAGAAAGAGTGATTGTAGACTAACGTGATGGCCTGAAGATCGCATGGACCTTAGTGCTTGGATCTCAAGTGAGCGTTGTCGCGCTTTTCTCGATTCGCGATGAAATCCGAACGAGAGCCAGTATCGCCGCGGGGAGTATTGGCATAATCGGCTCCGCGATACTAGCATGTCTTTCTTTCCTGGAGCATCAGCGCGCGGTGCGCACCTCGTCAATCTTGGTTCTATACCTCCTGTCGACTATCCCTATGGATGCCGCTCGCGCCAGAACCCTTTGGCGAATGCTAGATGGGCGAGACCCTGCTATTGCTGTCATGGTGCTGGCGAGTACCAAGGTTCTCGCTCTGGTCACTGAGATGCTATGGAAATGTTCGTTGGCAAACAGACATGAACTATGTGATGCCCCGGAGGAGAGCAATGGTATTATTGAACGTGCGCTTATGCTGCGAATGATGCCGATTTTCTGGGCTGGATACCGCACACCGTTGCAGACTGAAAATCTCTCCAAGCTTAGTACCAAGTTGCAGAATGCCGAGTTAAGGCCAACCGAGAAAGGCATGTCCACATGAAGCACGTATGACTGAAAAGATGGCGACTGACAATGTGCAGGACCGAAGAGGAAGCAGGAGCCGATTAAGCTTGCGAAAGAGATCTTCTTCTCTCACACCATCGAGTTTCTAGCGCCCATATTCCCCCGACTATGCTACCTCTCCTTGACCTTTGCCCAGCCATTCCTGGTTCGTCGAGCGATCGACTACATCTCGAAACCAAAGACCGAGGGCTCAGGTCAGAGAGGAGATGGACTCATTGCAGCATATGCTCTTGTCTACTATGGCATTGCAGTAAGGCCCCATTTCCTCTGGCCAACAATGGTGTTGCTAACAAGACCTAATTAGTTCGTCTCCTCTCTATACGAACAGAGCGCTGTTCGAGCCACCACTGTCGTCCGTGCCGATCTATCGATGCGAATCTATCAGCAATCACTGCTTCTTGATCGAGTCGTGGACACAGGAGACTCGAGTACAACAATGATGACTGCTGATGTCGAGCGCGTGCAGCTCGGAGTTCGAAAGATACACGATGCTTGGGCGAGCTTTGTATCTGTAGCAATTGGACTCTGGCTCATCGAAGCACAGCTGGGTCTTGCAGCCTTGGTCACTTTGGGACTGATCGGAGGTGAGTCACATAGCCAGCGCCATGCCATTATTGTAGCCGAGAGCTAATGTTCAACAGGTTCTCTCTTGCTTGGTGGGTATTGGTCTGGACGTGCCAGCAGGTTCCAAAAGAACTGGATGGCCGCTATTGAGAAACGCCTCCACAAGACAGTGCAAGTCTTGAAGGGCATCAAGAGCATCAAGCAGATGGGCGCAGCGCCAGCAATCAAGACGATGCTCGAAGATGAAAGACAATCGGAGATCAAGCTATCCAAGAGATTCCGCCTTCAGCTCATCGCACTCGTAACCTTATGTGAATCAGCCACCATCTTCATCTTGACCATCAGCTGACCAACACATAGCTTTCACTTCTCTCACCATGCTCCCAGCCTTGGGTCTCAGCGTCCACAACGCTGTGTCGGACAAGTCATCAGGACGTATCCTAACCGCTCAAACAGCTTTCCAAGTCATGACCCTCTTCAATATCGTCAGCTCAAGTATACAAGACTGCACCTCTCACGTTATGGCAATTATGGTAGGTCTTGGTTCGCTGCAGCGTATTGAGAGCTTTCTCAACCAGCATACCTGGACAGACCCGCGAAAGTCCATTAGAGATGCTAGTATCAGTACAGATGAGAGTTCTGTGGGCGGTACGAGCGAGAAGAAGGTCCTCACGGACGTGGCTGTCAAAATCCAGAACGTTAGCGCAAAGTGGACTGAAGATGGTGAAGACATCATCAAGGACGCTACGTTTGATGTACCAGCTCATGGATTGACTGTTATCGCTGGACCGACAGGCAGTGGAAAGTCGACTCTTCTGCGCGTTGTGTTGGGTGATCTTGCACCGTCCTCTGGAACCGCCTCTGTCGATGATTCGCAGGTTGCTTTCTGCGACCAGACGCCTTGGATCGCCAACATCAGCATCAAGGAGAACATCGTAGGTGCCTTGCCTTTCTACGAGGAGCGCTATCGCATGGCACTTCATGCATGTGCGCTTGAGCAGGACATTGAGGACCTGACAGACGGAGACAAGCATCTTTGTGGTCTGAACGGGCAGTCTGTCAGTGGAGGACAGAAAGTTCGTATCGTGAGTGACCCTCTCCAGATTGTGACACTGCGTCTACTAATCACAGCTCTAGGCTCTAGCGCGTGCCGTTTACTCCAAGGCCACCCTTGTCCTTCTCGATGATTGTCTCGTAGGTCTTGACACCAACACTGAGCGCCACATCCTCGGTGAGATCTTTGCGCCTCGAGGTCTTCTCAGCAGTGCTCCCACAACGACTATCCTCGCCACAAGTTCACGTAAGTTCACTCCTCCTGTAGCTCAACATTCACTAACAGCGTATAGCGAGATACCTCCCCTTCGCTAACTACATCATCCTCATTGACGCCGACGGCCGCGTTGTTCGGCAAGGCACATACGCCGAGATCGCACCGCACATTGAACAGCTCGAACATGACGTTCTGCAAGTATCTGATCGCGCTGCCACTGCACGAGAGCCTAGAGCTCAAGACTCTGATGAATTAACCAACACTGCAATCACCAATGACATCGCCTTCAAGAAAGGCGCCAATGGTGATTGGGCGGTGTATAAGTGGTACTTTGGAGTCATTGGCTGGATGGACTTTATCGTCTTTCTATTCCTCTGCTTGGGGTTCGTGATAGGCGTTATATTTCCACGTAAGTCTCCTATATCAGCAGTTCGACCGACCTAAAACTGACCATCGATAGAAATATACCTTGGACTATGGTCGGAGAAGAGTCTCCAGAACCAAATTGACACTCTACCGACATTCTATGGCATATTCTTTGGAGTTGGCTCGATGGCATGGGTAGCTCTCTTCTCAGCGTGTGTATGGCTCTTTTTACGCATCGCAGTTCGAACAGCAGCTTTGTTTCACCATCTCATTCTCACCACAACACTCAAGTATGCCATCCCCCATACAGCCCCTTTGGCGGATACTAACGTCGTTTTAGCGCCAGAATGGATTTCTTCTCCCAGACGGATAGTGGAGTCACGTTAAACAGGTACCATCACGAACTGTTGTGCACAGACATTCGCTAATCGCAACGGCTTTTAGATTTAGTCAGGACCTGCAGATCACCGATATGGAACTACCGCTAGCTTTCGTTGGCGCCACGATGAACTTGCTGATGCTTATCGCGCAGTGCATCGTTGTCACGATCCAATCTCACTACGCTGGCTTTGCAATTCTGGCTATTGCTGTTGTGATTGGATTCTTCCATGAATTCTATCTTCGCACTTCTCGAAGACTTCGTGTTATGGATATTGAGGCGAGGTCACCTGTCTTGTCGCTTCTTCTTGAGTCTCTTGATGGACTCGCTACTGTTCGTGCATATGGCTGGGCATCATGGTACTTGCGAAGGGGCATCGAAGTCCTTGAGCGATCACAAGTGCCTTTCCACTTCTTACAGTCTGCACAAGTCACACTTAATCTCTCAGTGGATTTGTTTGTGGCGACTCTTGCCCTTGTTGTCATTTCTATCGCTGTTGTGCAAATGAACACCAGTGGCGGCAGTCTTGGTCTCGCGTTGTTCAACATCGTGGGACTTGGGCAATCAGTCAAGGGTGTCGTATTCTTCTGGACTTCACTTGAGATCACACTCGGTGCAGTTGCTCGTATTAGAGACTTTACTCAGGACACTAAGTCGGAGCATGAGTCGGATACGAAGCCTTCGGCGGAGTGGCCAACGAGGGGCGAGATTCACTTCAGCGACGTTACACTTACTCATTCGTAAGTGCAACATCTCAGCGACAGAGCTCTCGGAGAACTGACGCATGGCACAGAACCTCATTACCACCAACTATCTCTAATCTCACGTTGGATATCAAGCCAGGCTCTAAGATGGCTATCTGCGGCCGGACGGGAAGGTATGTTCCTCGCAACCAGATACTCAACTCAGCTATCACAGGATGCTAACTCATCTGTCAACAGCGGAAAGAGCACACTGGTCAATTCATTGCTCGGCCTGGTTCAGGTGTCTTCAGGTCTCATCAGCGTCGACGACGTTGACATTTCAACCCTGGCCAAGGATGAAGTACGATCTCGCTTCGTAGTCCTCCCGCAAGAATCCCTCATCCTCTCAGTAAGTATAAGAGAGTACGCAAAGCTCTTCGGCATTTCAGACGAGCAAGAGATCATCCAAGGCCTGAAGAAGACAGGCCTCTGGCAGACCATCGAGCAAGGAGGCGGCTTAGACATGATCGCCTCGAGCGACACCTTCTCCCACGGAGAGCGTCAGCTCTTCGCCATGACATTAGCTTGTCTCAAGAAGGGAAAGATTGTGCTTATGGATGAACCAACAAGCCAGTAAGCTACACACGTGACACAATACAACTCACAGCTAACCTTATCAGCGTCGACAATGATATCCAGACACAGCTGCGCCAGACAGTATTCGACACGTTCCCTGATAGCACTGTCCTCTGCGTCACGCATCAGGTTGCAACGATTGTAGAGTTTGATATAGTTCTTGTACTAGATGACGGCAAGATTGTTGAGCAGGGTGATCCTAAGCAACTGCTGCGTCAGCCAACATCGCGCTTTGCACAGCTGTACTCGGCTGGTGAGCTTTGACCTCGGGGATGAGATTATGCAATGCATGCTGCAGGCGTCTTTGTCATGATGACGCCGGACTTCGGGTATGCCGAGCAGTCAGTTATAATTAGATTTCTATCATGTACTTCCAGTGCTTTCTAGTTCTTATTTTCGTATTCCATCCCTGTCTTGGTATGGTGATAAAAGGCCCAATATGCAACCACCATTGAAGCTGCTCTGTCTGCCCTTGCCCATAATACTGGAGTAGTCAGATGATGGGGGTTATCAAGATGGCCATTGCATTTCTCTGCAGTTCTGCCAGTTCATGAACAGCTGATTAGTAAGTCTCGACACGAAACTTTGTCAATGGCCTCCCGGTGCTTCCCCCGTTCCCGACGCCATGACTGCGTGGCCTTTGTTGGTCGTAGCAATCATCGCCGACTACTCATCCGGCTGTTCCGTCCTGTCAGAGCACTACCCATCTCTCGCAATGCCTCGGGCCCTTGCAACTCCAATGATATACCCAGATTAGACCATAGCGCTACACAGCCTGCAATTGCATTAGCGCAGGCCGCAGTCCATCGCATAACTCTAGCGTCGGATCTGCTGATGTTTGCTGCTTACCCTTTACCCCTCAATAACTGGATCTAGTTTGTCACCCACTGGTCAGAGCTTTATGATAATATTTGTAGTGCTGATATTATACCGGTACGTAACTGGAAGCATCTCCGAGTCGGACCCAAACATATGCAGGATGGGGGAAATCACACAGCAAACTACATTCCCGAAGTTTAAGCTAGCAGCCAACCTGCATACTGCAGGCCTTTGCTCAATGGACGTTTGCGTGGCGTTATGGTATTGGCTGGAAGAGGTGCAGGGGGGGTTTTATCCCGCACTGACAGCCGACCCATCATCTGCAGCATGAACCGTAAAGCTTGGTTTACCACGCGGTTGGTTCTTAAACGGCTGGATGTGCAGCGTGTGTAGCACAAATCGTAATGTCTTTCAGAGGCACAGTACTAACTACCGGCCTTGGCGGAGGAAACGGTGAAGCAAATAACCTTTTTGCGAGTTCAGGGGCCAACCAACAAACATATACATACCCAAACTCTTTGCTATCACCCGTATGTGCTAAATCACTCATCTGATATCCACGCGTCGGCGATGATCAAGAGAGCGAGGTCAGGATTATTCGCCCCGGCATTGAGCTAGGGACGCGCCGTATCTCTGGGTCGATGTCGCATTTTCTCCCACTACGGCCCGCAAGGATATCGTTTTAGCGCCGGACCAAGAGTCGACATGTAAATTCTGCGAGAATTATTTCCAGCATAACAATGCTTCTATTGCATTAAGCTCGTGCGGGTGAAACTCTCTTTATCCTATCTAATTCCCCTGCATTTCTCCCTTTTTTTCACCTCGCTTTCGTACCTGAAACGGGCTACCTTGTGCTCCATATCTTAAAGGATCAGGACCCGCTATGCTGGCGACTACTGCAAGCGTCATATCATGAACCATTCCAGAAACAGGTCCGATCGTCGAAAGAGGCGCGGAAGGCACTTAAGGACATGTTCTTGCATCCATAGTGCGATATTTCACCAAGTAGCTGCTTCTAAACTATACTAGTGATAGCTAGATCACGCGCCACCCGTGATTAATATTACGACAATGGCAGTGCAGTAGCTCGTGGAGCTAACAACCAACACGCCGGACCCTTGCGAACTGCTGTGGAGACAAATGAACCAGGAAACTGGACGCGCTGTCTGCTCATGTGGTGATTACCGAGCGAGCGTATCATGGCCAGTCGCATAGCCGTTGTCCCATATGTATGTGCCGCTGCCGGGTGGTGTCATGAATATCCCATACTCTTCTTGTGTGATTTTTTGCCTCCCAGAGTTACAAGACTTTGGCAGAATTCTATCAGTATACCCCAATTTGTTTTGACGTTTTGTCCTTTTTTTTTGCAATGCCTTCTCAGATTCCACAATGGCGAGAGCCAATTGCCATTGTGAGCATGGCTTGCCGTCTCCCAGGTGGAATCGACAAGCCGCTGGATCTATGGGACCATGTCCGAGCAGGCCGGTCGTCTGCTACTGCGATACCCAAAGATCGATTCAATGCTGAGAACTTCTTGTCTATGGATCCTAATCAGAAGGGGGAGCAGGCCTTTAGGGGCGCTCACTTCGTCAAGAGGGACATTAAGCAGTTTGATCACAAGTTCTTTGGTATCAGTAAAGATACTGCAACAGCTATGGATCCTCAGCAGAAACAGCTCCTTGAGGTTGTCTACGAGTGTCTCGAGTCAGCCAACATCTCAATGGAGACAATCTCAAAGTCCAAGATTGGCTGCTATTGCGCCATGTTTGTGAGTGACTACCACGACATGCTCATGCAAGACCCTGAATATCTTCCAACGTTCATCGCCATTGGAACGACGCGAACCATGCTTGCCAACCGCATCAGTCATGCACTCGATCTTGGTGGACCCAGGTATGTTTGTCATTGCCCTAATCGAGCGATTACAGTGCTGACGCCTCATGCAGTGTCACCATTGATACTGCCTGTTCCGGTGCCCTGGTGGCCCTTCATCTTGCCTGCCAAGCGCTGCAGGCTGGTGAGTGTGACGGTGCTGTGATTGGTGCATCGAATTTGTTCCTGAGCCCTGATTATGCCTTGTCTTTGACACGTCTAGGCGCTATTGCTGCGGATGGTCAATGTAAGACATTCGATGCTAGCGCTAATGGATATGGACGTGGCGAGGGTACCAATGCAGTCTATGTCAAGAGGCTCAGTGACGCTATCAGAGATGGTGACAGCATTCGAGCGGTCATCAGGGGTACTTCATCTAACAGGTACGTCTTCCCCGTGACGCAAGATCCAGACACTAACAGTTCAGTTCTGGTGCTACTCCAGCTATCACGGAACCTTCGGGGCGGGCTCAGGCAGACACTATCCTGCAAGCCTATGCACAGGCAGGAATCAATGACTTTAGCGAGACAGGATACTTTGAGTGTCATGGAACAGGTACACCTGTCGGTGATTGCATAGAGTTGGGCGCCGTTGGCTCAGTCTTTTCCGAAAGCCACAAGGCCCAAGATGCTCTCTGGGTTGGTTCAGTAAGTCAATCCATCCTTTTATTACAAGCAAAAGATACTAACATGAACAGACAAAACCTAACGTCGGACATTCGGAGGCGGCCAGTGGTTTGAGCAGTCTCATCAAGGTGGTCTTGGCCCTGGAAAAGGGCGAGATCCCTCCCAACACAAATTACAAGACACCCAACCCTAAGAGTATGTACCCTCATTCTTGACTTCTGATGAGCTGGACTAACGATGACTTGCTCAGTTGACTTTGACGGATGGAGAGTTCGTGTTGCAACCGCTCCTCAGCCATGGCCTTCCAAGTCAATCCGCCGGGCAAGCGTCAACTCCCTTGGTATCGGTGGATCGACCGCCCACGCTGTCGTTGAGTTCTACGAGCCTCCTCAACTGACCAATGGCTCCACCAATGGTACAAACGGAGTCAATGGCACCAACGGCATCAATGGTACCCGCCCCGTCAACGGTACCAATGGTGTGAACGGCCATCACGAAGACGGGGAGAAGACCAACGACCCGTACTTCCTTCTCTTCACATCCGGCGCTTCAAAGAGCTCTCGAGAAACCAACGAACAGAATCTCCTGGAGTTCCTCAAGACTCACGAAGAGTGCAAGAGCCTGACTAGTCCCCTTGTCAAAGCGCTCAACGCTCGAAGCCAGATCAATATCCGGCCGTGGAAGTCATTTGCTGTCGCTCAGTCCGTTGACGGTCTAATCCAGCAGCTGGAAACCAACGCACTCAAGGTTGGAACGGGCCCGACAAGTGGTTCTCCACGAGTATTGTTCGCATTTACAGGCCAAGGAGCTATGTGGTCGCAGATGGGTAAACGTCTCCTCGATGCATTCCCTGTGGCGCGCAATAGTTTGTACAATCTTGAGGAGGTTGTTAGAGAACTTCAATCTTCCAAAACACCAACTTGGTCATTGATAGGCATGTTCACACACAACATCACTTTACTCGATGGCTACTAACACTGTCTCAGACAAGCTCACTACTGAGCTCTCTCAAGAAGAGATTGACTCACCAGCTCTTGCACATCCTCTCTCCATGGCAGTCCAAATCGCGCTGACTGACGTTCTCTCAAGCTGGGGCGTCCTCCCAGACGGTGTCGTTGGTCACTCAGGTGGAGAGACAGCCGCCGCCTACGCCTGTGGTGCCCTCACAGCCAAGGAGGCCATCACAGTGGCTTACTACCGAGGCATAGCCTGTCAAAACGCTCCGTCAGGTGCTATGTTGGCCACCAGAAGCGCACCCAATGCTAAAGAGCTACAAGACGCATTGGAGCGAAACGATGTGCAGATTGCCTGCTTCAACGGTCCTCAGAATCTTACCCTCGCTGGATCTGCTGAGGGAGTCAAGAACGTGGCTGCTGAGCTTAGCACTCATGGCATTGTCTCTAGAGCCGTTGCAGTTACTCGAGCTTATCACACTCGCGCCATGAAGACTGTTGTGGATGAGTATGTCGGTCAACTCAAGGGTGTTATACAACCCAAGGCTGGACGAGTCCCCATGTACTCATCCGTTACTGGGCTCGAGCTCAAGGGTACTGAGGTTGACGCCGATTACTGGGGAGCCAACCTTGTATCCCCGGTCCTTTACACCGATGCAGTCACGCTGGCATTGACCTCATCAGACCGCAAGTTCGATCTATGCGTTGAACTCGGACCTCATTCCCTACTATCTCGTCCAACATCCGAGATTGTCAAGTCCTTACCCAACGCACCTCAACTTCCGTTCTTGGCCACGATGCTCCGAAACGCAGACTCAAGCCAACAGCTTATGAGCCTCGCTGGAGACTTGGTTCTCAATGGGAAGCAGTTAGACTTGGATCAAGTCAACAAAATCGCGGGTAAGGTTGGACGTCTTCCCAATCATATTCAAGACAACCTCCCAGCTTATGCCTGGGACTATTCCTCGACGCCGTGGACAGAGCCACGAAACAGTCAAGAATGGCGGTTCCGTAAGTCACCGCGACATGAGATTTTGGGATCGCGCTGCAGAGGAGTCAATCCTTCGGCTCCGACATGGAGGAATAAGGTATCGATTGAAGATGCACCTTGGCTCGTTGATCATCAGGTACGTGAAGAAACTACACTCATCCCATGATAAAGCTAACATGTGACAGGTCAACGGTATTGTGACATTCTCCTTCACTACAGGCATCGCGATGGTGGTTGAGGCCATGATGCAGGTACAGGAAGAGAACAAGGAGATTGACTGGGCGAACCATTCGTTCGAGCTTCAAGACTTTGTCTTTTCCAACTCGATCATTCTCCCTGATGAATCGCACATCGATCTTTTCCTCACACTCATCCCAGACAACGACAATGCCAAGTCCGAGGAGACGTGGTATGACTTTACCATCTCATCACTGAGAGGCGACGTCGATATCCGTCATTGCCACGGCAGAGCTGCAGTCCTCGAAAGTGAGTAACCAACTAAAATCAGCCTGTGTTTGAGCTAACAATTCTCCAGCGAGCAAAGATAGCGTCGGTCTCCGCCGCAGAACCTCATGGCACCACATGCCCCTCAAGGTCCCACTGAAGAGCTACTACAAGACTCTTGAGCGAGTTGGCTACGGCTACGGTCCCAAGTTCCAGCTTCTCAATGAAGTCCGAGTCCGCCCTAGTCTCTCCGCTTGCTCTGCCAAGATTGACATGACATCGACTGCTCAATCTCCCGTTCCCGGCCAGAGATACCTCCTTCACCCCGCTATGATGGATGCTGCTCTCCAAACACCTGCATTGGCTAATCGCTCTGGGCACTTCCAAGAGATTGATACATTGCTTCTTCCTTCCAAGATGAAGAGGATCTCAATCCGCATGCCTGCTGAGAACACGGACGTTGCGTCTTGCACTACCAACACATCGCCTGTTGGATTCAGCAGGATCCAAGGTAGTGTTGAGTGTTACGATTCGTTGTCGAGACCTTTCTTTGTGGTAGAAGGTCTACAGATGGACAGGGCGACAAGCGATGACAACACCACTCTTCCCTGGCTTAGGCTCACATGGAAGCCTGACATTGGCGACATCTCGAGCAGTGACCCCATGCTCAGCTCCATCAAGATCCAGAGCCTCCCCGCAGAGAAGAAGCTCGTCAACCTCGAAAACCTAGTCAAGGAGCTCATACCACTCATCGTTGAGAACGGTGTTGAAAAGGGCAAGGACTTACCCTCCCATCTACTCAGCTATCACTCATGGTTCCTCGACCAAGCCGAACTCCACAAAGACCGCCTGGTAGCTCGCCACAAACAACAAAACGGCTTCGCAACAGTCCAAGACGCAATCATGAACGTCGTCGCCAACTCCGGCATCTCCCAGACTATCGACGCATCAATAGTATCCCAACTCGCCATCAACATGTCCCAAATCTTCCGCGGCGACGTGGAAGCCCTAGCAGTATGGCTCGAGAACGATTTACTCTACCGCTTCTACGAAGAGAGTATCTTCACAACCAGCATGAACCAGAAACTTCTCTCCGTCGCTGAACTCTTGGCGCATAAGAATCCTAACATGAAGATCCTTGAGATTGGTGCTGGGACTGGTGGTGCGACTACAGAATTGCTGCGTGGGTTTGCTAAGGCAGGAGGGAAGAATGCGTATCAGAGTTTTACGTTTACGGATATCTCGGCGGGCTTCTTTGATAAGGCGAAGAAGAAGTTTGCGCAGTGGGATAGGATTGAGTTTAAGACTTTGGACGTTGAGAAGGATATTGCTGAGCAGGGATTTACTGAGAAGTATGACCTTGTTGTTGCGGCGAATGTAAGTTTCACATGTTGTGAGGGTAGCTTCTTATACTGACCACGTACGTTAGGTTCTACATGCCACAGCTGATCTGCCATTCGCGATGAAGAACATCCGATCTCTATTGCGCGATGATGGATACCTCCTGGTTGGCGAGCTGTCGGAGGGTACGTAACATCACTCATATCACCGAAGGGTTGGCTAACATTGATGCTTGCAGATCTGACTTCAGCCAACTTCCTCTGGGTAAGCTCAACACCCAATCACTTACTTGGCATCGCTAACTCTTATGTAGGGACCCTTGACTGGCTGGTGGCTCCGCCCTCGATCACCCGGCCGCTCTGGCCCTGGTCTCACTCTCGACGAGTGGCGCAACGAGCTCGCTGCCGACTTTGACAGCGTCTCTGAGATCGAGGCCAAGCACGACAAGACCGACACTGACCAGCTCTCAAGCACCATCGTCATGATGGCTAGAGCAAAGCCTGTTGAGTATACTCCGCCCAAACCGCTTTCCGAGGAGAAGGTACACATCGCTGGAGTCGGCAGCGACTTGTCCACTCGAGACCACCTTCAGAAGTATCTCGGCACGCGTGGTATTTCTGCGAGCTCTAGTACCCTCGAAGATCTTGCTTCGCGAGAATGGTCTGGAGAATGGCTTATCCTCGTTGACGAGACCGAAGGAAGTTTCCTCGCCACTCTTCAACCAGAACAATTGACCGCACTAAAGTCATGGCTCACAAAGCCCATCAAGTGCATCTGGATCACTCGCAAGGTATACCTCGACCCTCAGAACACAACAGGCGGTCTAGTAACAGGTTTTGCACGAACTCTCCGCGGCGAAAACAGTCAATGTCAATTGTACACTCTTGACCTGAGCAGCGATGGTGATATCACAGCCAACGTCATCTACCACGTGTTGGAACGCGCGCACTACTCTCATGATGACCCGATCTCCAAGTTGGACTACGAGATTGCTGAGAAGGATGGGCAGCTGTGGACGTGTCGACTTGTCAATGATAGTCCGCTTGAGAATGCTTATGGTCCTGCTAGGAAGATGGAAGCTTCTTCGACGCAGGTGGTGAAGGCTCCTCATCACTTGGTCATGGGAGAGGTTGGTATCTTGGAGAGCCTTACCATGGCGCAAGATGATGCGTACACTGCCATTCCAGGTGGGCATGTCCTTGTCGAGGTCAAGGCTGTTGGACTTGACGAACGGGTAAGTACATCTATCTTCACCGACAATACTTGATCTAACATCATGTCAGGACGGATATATCGCACAGGGATCTCTTCCAGCGACATCATTTGGCCGTGAGTGTTCCGGCGTCGTCACGAGATGCGGCGCGAATGTCACATCATTCACTCCGGGAGATCGCGTCGCGGTCATCGGTCAAGGGACTTTCACAACACAGTACCTGGCACCCGCAGACTGTTGCAGAAAGATACCTGACTGGCTTTCATTCGAGGTGAGAAGAGCCCCATTGTTACTGCGATCGAGCATGACTAACTCTGCTACAGGATGCGGCTGCTATTCCTACAAGCTTCGTCACTGCTCTGTACGCTTTGACAACACCAGCAAGAGTCTCAACAGGACAGGTATGTACCATTCCCACTCCATCAGGCAATACTAACCCAGCACCAGAAAATCCTCATCGTCAACGCATCCTCCCCCCAAGGCATCGCCCTCGTCAAGACCGCAACAGCACTCAAACTCGACGTCTACACCGCCATCAGCGACGCAACCACCAAACCCATCCTCACCAGACTCGGCCTTCATTCCGCCAAGATCTTTGTGAACCCCACCAATACCAGCCGCTCCAGCGTCTCTCGCTCCACGACTTTCTCAGCGTACAAGATCGTGTTGAACACTAAGTCTGGTCAATATGCTGACTTTGCGCATTTGGTTGCGAACCGTGGAACGTACATTGAGATTGCGTCGGGTGAGAGTTCTGGTGATGAGGGTTATGTTGTGCCGAATAAGAATGTCATGTTTGCTTCTGTTGATTTGGCGGATGCTTATCTAGAGAGCAAGCATGATCTTGGAGAGTAAGTCATTCTGTTTTGTTGTGTAGGCTCCTGCTGACGGTTTTGCTAGATTGCTTGGCCAAGTCATTGACATGGTTGAGAAGCGAGAGATCGATGTTGATACTTCAGTCTCGGTGCATGGACTTGACTCTCTGCAGTCGTCCTTTGCGGCAATGATAGAAGGTACTCAGAGCAAACAGGTTGTATCGCTCACCAACATCAATGATCAGCAATTGATCAAGGTAAGCTTCCCACTCTCAGCGATAGGGCTGTATCTAACCATGATCCAGACACGGCCCAAGACTTCTCGCTTCAACCCCCACAAGACCTACATCATCACAGGCGGTCTCGGTGGTCTAGGCCGCGCAATCTCAGTCTGGATGGCCAGCTACGGTGCTCGCCGCATCGTTCTCGCCACCAGCTCAGTTTCCCGTGCCTCAGAGTCTGGTGATCTTTTGCAGCAGCTATCATCATATGGATGCAATGCTAGAGTTGAAGTCTGCAATGTCGGTGACTCCGAAGCTGTTGAGAATCTTGTTGCATCTATCGACACTCCTGTTGGTGGAGTAATTCACTCTGCGTTGAAGCTTAGCGTAAGTTTACTGGATGACCTCCTGTGGAAGCCTATCTAACTTTTATCAGGACTGTTTCTTTGAGGATATCACATTGGAAGACTTTGATGCCGTCTTTGGTCCCAAGGTCAATGGCTCGCTGAACCTTCACAACAGCCTTCTCAACCAAGACCTCGACTTCTTCGTCATGCTCAGCTCAGGCTGTGGAGTCCTCGGTAACGAGGGTCAATCCAACTACGCAGCAAGCAGTACTTTCCTCGACACCTTTGCCCGATATCGTCAAAGTCTTGGACTTCCCGCCTCGTCTGTTGATCTCGGCTTCGTCGAGGACGTCGGCAACATCAGCGAACGTCCTGAGATCCAAGCCTCCCTCTTATCCCGCGGTCTCAGACCCATCACAGTCCGCGATGTCCTACGTGTCGTCGAGGGTGCCATCGCAACAGGTTCACCCAAGAACCTCAACAGCGACTCTACCTACGATGGCTTCACCCAGAGCCAGATTGTTCTCAGCTTTGGCATGATCGACAAAGCCACAGCAGAATACCAATCCTGGGCTCAAGACTCCAAGTTCGGTCTTTTACGATCTCGCGCGGCTGACAACGCAGCTCTTGACTCTGATGCTGATAGCAGCGAGAGCGCAGTCCAAACAGCTGTTAAGGCCTTCCGAAATACTCTCGGTCGACTGGGCGATGCGCCTGAAGGCAAAGAGGCAGCTTTACAGCCGTTTGTTTGCACTGCTCTTGTTGCTAAGTTGGCGCAAGTGCTGTCGATCAAGGTTGGCGATATACAACCTTCGAGATCGGCGATTCAGTATGGGATGGATTCGCTTATTGCGATTGAGGTTCGATCTTGGGCGCGATATGCGTTCCAGATTGATTTGCCTATTAATGATTTGACGAACCCGTATAGTATTCAGGATTTGTCGGCCAGGGTTTCCAGAATGATCGTTGGATGAACGTGATGACTTTTTAGTGTTTGGGTATACCACAGATTGGGGTGGCTCTTGTCTTTTCGTTTTTCCTTGTTTGCAGTTTTTGCGCATTTTGTTTTGTTGTAGCTTCACGATATATATGACACGTCAATTGAATACACTCTTTACTTCTGAGATAATATGCTTCCCGCATAGCTGTATTCATCTATGTATAGACCCTTATAAGATATCTCTCCTTCCTCATAATCACCCTGAGACCAACCCTCGCAGCCAGCGAGCCAAAGACAATGCTATACAACACCATAAATATGCAATTCAGACCCATCAGAGGGTCTAGTCTAGAGACTTAATATTCCGTAACCCAGCACGATATACTTCCTCATTGTGGCACAGAAGATTCCGACATTGAAGTCGATACTGACGCCGAGACCGAAGCCGGCGCGGAATTCGATGGCGTTGATGATCCAGGTGACGGCTTTTGGGCACAAAAGGTTATTCTGCATGATTGTCAGCTAAAGCCTTATAAGAATGAGGGGTTTGGTACTCACAATGTCATAAATGAATGGTATTTCGTATTCCCAATCTCTTTCTTCACTTCCCCCAGAAACTTCTTAACCTGCTCCGGCGACCAGCCCAAGCCTTGTGTAAAAACTGGCATCGTCAACGGCTCAAGAATAGATAGCCAATTCTGTGTCATGAGATGTCCTATGCGCTGTAACTTCTTCCCAGGGTAGCATGCATTCGTCGGTGCTCCGTGTCTCGTCTCGATGACGCGCTCAAAGCCAGCTTCTTGTAGGTACGGTTTGAACTTTTCCGGATACTTCAGCGTTGTGCCAAAATTCCGCATCCCTTGTTCCATCAAATCGTTCCATCTTTTGAAATGTGTGCCATTTAATGAGTGGTTTGGTGATTGTAGGATCGCGATCCATTCTGTGAATTCGACCCATCCTCCTGGCCTTAGGTTGTCGAATGTTGATTGGACTAACTTCTTTTTGTCTCCGATGTCGCCTAGTTGTCGGACGTGAATAAAGTCGAAGTTGCCGCCGTTGAAGATATCCCAGTCGTGTGTGATGTCGAATGTTTTAAAGCTGCAATTGGATTTTGTATATGGTGGGTGCACTGGTTCGATGTCGACGCCTAAGACTGAACAGGAAGGGTATTTTGTGGCTGCCAGATGTTAGCGTCAGTAACAGAAAGGCTGTGGAACCTGAGACGTACCGAATTCCTATAGCATCAGTGTCAGCAAAGTCTACATCATGAGATTCCTTGAGAACTTACCAATGCCCATGTCCCAGGTCCAGTGCCAACATCAAGCACCCGCTTCGGCCTTGACGTTATCGGTGATAAATGAAGTCCCTTGAAGATATTGATGATAACAGTATGTTGAATGACTAAGCGCAATCTTATCAGTAAATCCGCAGGTTGAAGAGTACCGAACGGAGGCATCGCATCATACCATTTCTGTCTTGTTCTTGCTAGACCAAAAACGTATTAGTATCCGAGTGCCCGTATCGCTTTGTGATATGTGATGATTGCAACATACCTGGCTATTCGGCACCAAACCGTACCCTGTTCGTCGTCGTTTGGTTAATTCTCGGATGCTACTTGGAAAGCAGGGGAGGGGGGAAACGAACGAACAGAGGATTTGGTGAATTTGGCGACGAATGCTTGGAAGAACCGTTTGGACCGTGACCCACTGAGACACATTAGCATGGGAGCAAACAATGGGGCCGACCCACCAATCAGTGAATCACCCTCCCTCTTATCTGATCAGATCAGTGACACTTACCGTTCCACAGGCTTGTAACTGGCAACAAACTCATCCGAAGAATCAGAAGAGTCCTCAATACTGTTGGTCTTGACGACATGGTCCTCCCTTGCTGCCGCCGCCGGGGAGAGCGTCTGCCGGTCCCATCCGCCTGAGCGTCGGGTAACAGGTGTCCCGGGGAGACCCCCTGTCTGAATCTGGCTGTCACTAGACACGCTAGAGGCGTAGTTGGACGAGGATGAGGCGGTGAGAGTCGTCTGTGCAGGGGGCCTCGCCATGGCTGACGACTGTAGAAATTCCGTGGAGCCCCCGCCAGCGCCAGCGCCGCCGCTGCGAGTCGAGCTCGAGTCGCGTCCATGGTTGTCCATCGAGTGAGCCATTTTCGTTGCTAATGAACACGGCGGGCCGCGCCGAAGCCTAACAGCTTTGGGGGGTTATTTCTTCGTCGTTCGTCTCCCTTTGCTAAATTATTTTAGTTTGACAGATGGTGTCGATTTGAGAAAAAAGGTAATAGGGAATAAAAATAACGTCTGTCGGCAGTTGCTTGGCTGCAAGAAATATATGCAGTCCTGACGTCGTAGGGTTCAAAAATGGCACAGCAGAGCCAACACAAGACACGGGACAGCAGAACCTGTCGCTCGCTGGATGGGGTCATGCTACTCTTCTATGTAGAAAAAGAGAGGGAAAAGCAAAAAAATTGTTCCCCGACGTTGGCTGTGTTGGGTACCGAGACGGACGGGCTGAGAGCACCCTTACCCTTGTTTGTTTGTCTCGTCCTCTAACAGATCATCAAAGTGCTAGCCCTGTCAAGTTTAGCTTAGTGCCCTCAACTGACAAACGGCTTGTTAGCTCTGGCCCGCACTTTAGAGTTCATCACATTGCGCGGTAGCATTAGTTTCGAATCCGTCACATAACGGAAGTGACTGGGTATTAATAGGCGTTGTTTTCTCGCATGTTTGCTCTGTGGTCTCGGGCGCAAAGAAGATACCGAGATCGCGAGTCTGCAAATTGACTGATCTTCAGTCGGTTCTTTTTCAGCCGCCGACGTCTGAGAACGATTGCCAATGCCATATTAATTATAGGTATAAGATCAATCTCGTGTCCTTGGTACTTTGTGCTGTTTGCTTCAATTGAATTGTTTGTTGGTTGTCGCGTGACCCATATGCAGCTCCTTTCAAGTGCTCCAGGTTTTAACAGCAAGATACTGACAAAAGCTCTTACCATCATTTACAGGCTACCCATTCCTGTTCATTAGTGCATGTGATTATTTATGACTTCTTATTCATTTCTGTGCCAACGTGGAAGGCATTGTAGAATTATTTTATCTTTCGTTAGTGTTTGAAACACATCAGACCTCAATACCTACCCTGAGGCCAGCGTATTATCTCCACCGCAGTAGTATCCATCAAGGCCAGAAGCTCTTGCAACTTAATGAAATAATTTAATAGAGAAGTTTAAATTATATATAAAATTATCTCAAAAAAGGGAAATACTTCTCTGGCAAGTTTAGCAGGAGCTCAGATGTGCAAATAAGTATATATATATATCTAGTGAAGATTCAAGCTTGCGTAGTAACATGCTGGCTTTCTGACTTGTATCCATAACTTAGTATATACAATACTATTATACTTGTCCATTTTTCACTTACGCCAGCTAGGAAAACTGAAAAAAGTCTATCTATTTTGCTTGCAGTTTATGATTGCTGCATTGAAGATCACATGTTTCTCATTCACTATTCTTATCTACCTGAGAAATAATTACGACATCCACAGTAGTTTGAGTAGCGTGAGACGTATGCCACTCAAATACGGCAGATCTGCTAGACCCAAAGTGAGCCCAAGATCATGTAGGATGATTTGCCAAGGCCATGCAGTCAGCCTGATCATCGGGGCAAAGTTACCCCATCGGATCCTGCACCCCATCTAAGGATCCTCGATCCAGGACCGCCCCTGTGGGTTCATGAGTAGGTACCCTACGTTTAATTATACCCCGATAGTTATTGGGTAGATCTTGCGTAGTAATCAGATCTTTAAGGTCGCAGGTAGAAGGGTCATGCTGCGCGCTGGGGCTCAAGATCTAATGGGAGGCTAACTCCATCTTGAACTCTCCATAAGTGCCGTTAGTATCCAGCAGTCTCTATCTTACAGCTTTAATCCGCACTAAAGCTCCATTGAACTACGCCGGAGACCATTGCGCAGGACTATATACTTGAGCACGACAGCGCCATATCCTCCCAGGCTGTACCTATTTATCTTTTATGAAATGTTCCAAAGGTCGAACCCATATCTCTTGTTTTTCGAGAAGCAAGGTTCGCTGAGCCGCACGGTGAAACATGACGATATCAGCAATTGGCAATCAAGCTTTGTTGACCTGTCTCCCACTTCAGCGATCTGCAACCGCTCACGAGACTTGACCGATGTATGATCTAGGCAGTCATTCAATTTTTAGCTACAGCTGACGCTAATTTGGCACAGTATTTGCAGCTTATCCTGACAGCAAGGGTGCATGAGGTAGCGAATCCTACCCCCTTGACAAAAGCACATGGTCTCAGTGAAGAACTTGGATGCAATGTCATGTTCAAACGAGAAGATACGCAACCTGGATACTCCTACAGGCTGAGGGGGATATATAACAAAATGGCCAACTTAGATAAAGAACAGATGTGGAAAGGCGTAATAACATCTTCTGCGTGTAAGTCAAGTCCAAGAGTATACAAGCCCGTATCTAAAATCTCATAGCCGATGCTCTAGCTGTATCATATGCGGCAAAGGCGTTTCGAACGCCATCGATAATCGTTTTGCCAGAGCATACTGCAAAAGCCAAGGTCAAGGAACTGACGCGTCTCGGGAGTACGGTGAAGTTGCACGGTTTGAGTACCGATGCAGCCGAAACGGAGTGTTTGCGACAGCAATCGCTTCATGGTCTGACTATCATTCCTCAACCTGGGGATGATTATGTCATCTCCGGTTGCGGGACTATCGGACAAGAGATAATCCAGCAGATAAACCAATCTCAGGTCCACGTAGTCTTCTGTCCGATTGCTTGCGGCACTTTGATAGCTGGTCTAGGCATATATCTCAAGCGCATCGCCCCCCAGATCAAAGTTATCGGAGTACAGCTCCACGATTCAGCGGACATCGCACGATTCATATACAGCAAGGGACAGTCTAAACTGGAAGAGGACCTGTTATCGAGGAACGTCTGCCCAAAAGTCGCCCGCATTTGCAGCGATGTGATAGATGACATCGTCCAAGTCACTATGAACGAGGTGTTGATCGCAACAAAGAATATATACGAAGACACGCGGCAGCTTGTCAACACAGAAGGTGCACTAGCTGTTGCCGGGATGAAGAGCTGGGTTATCTCGAATGGACTTGTAGGCTCAGAAAAGGATTTTATTGCGATCACGTCAGAAGCCCAACTCGACTTTGCAGAGATATCGTCTATCGTTAAACAAGCCTCGTTAGCTGAGATGACGATGGGGAGTGAGAATGATAGTGAACTAGATTCATTGGTACACAGTGCAGGGGCAGTATCGACAAGTATTAGTGACGGGTGGTCAAGCAGTACGACTGTCGTTGAGGCTGAAACTACCGCTAGCTTTACATCTGATGTTGACGGCAGTCTGTGGAATAGTTGATACAGAGAAAGACATTATAGATATATATATAAGTAAGAACGACTACTAAGTTCTGTCTGCCGGAATAAGCTCTCAGCCACAAGTCTCAACTGCAACGCCAAGTGACATGGTGTTCTGTGCAATCTAAAACATGGTCTTTATAAAGTTGCTAAATCTGATCATTATAGCCTACCCAGGAAAGTAAAGCAATATTCTCCTACTGTAAGTAAAGGTTCAAAAGCCTGAACCAAGATCCAATGCTTGGCACTGCATGCGTTAACTTAATCTAGAAATACGCTGCGCTGGGCTTGCTGACAGTTCATTTGCAAGAGGATTATGTCACGGTCAGCCGCCTGATCGCGAGCCTAAACATGAGATTATGAAATCTGATATTGAGAAGATCTTAGGTTGAGACGTCTTCCGAGGTTAGTAACTACTTATTCCACCTTTGTAATTATTACAACTTGTTAGTGAGAAATTTAATAAGCATTGATGCTGAGTTAAAGATCTCAATTGGCAGATGAACTGAATCTACATCTCGATCTCATTATCTTAGGAGTTCCAAGTTTACAATAAATTATATAAAAAGGGTATATCTCTCTGCTATAATAGAAGATATTATAGCCTCAACCTAAGCAACCTCATTAAGTAAACTTCCTACTCCACTAAGATTCTTTTTATAATAAGGATCAGCCTAGCCCTTTTAACAATCTCGCCAGTGGCAGTTTCCTTAGCCGTCACACCTCCTGTTCGCCCTCTCTTATCTCCTGACAATACAAACCTTACTCTCAATAGCGCAGTAAGTACTCTTTGACCATCTCTTAGACTACTTACTAACATCCCTAGATTAACTTATATCCTCTAAACTTTAATATCTCTAACCTTAATACAAGGGATAGACTTAAATTAATAGCTTATTCTAGATTAACGCATTCATCTATAGGTCTAATAGCTACGATTACTATATAGCCTTTTACTTAATAAGTTATACCTCTGATATTAAAGGCTTAAAGCCAGTATACTAAGTATTAGTACTTAATCTAACTGATCTTATAATCTTCTATAAGTTTAATCAAACTGCCCCAGAAAATACTACTTTTTAGACCAGCGATAGTAATTTCCAGACTAACTTTGAAGACTATAGAATGGAATCTGTCGATAAGAATCCGTTATATGGTCTTCATACTTACAGTTCCGCGGAGAACGTCGAGTTTGACTTTGAGTTCTATTTCACGTCTCCCATCTTACTCAACGCAGCTCTCGGGTCATATCAAGTAGGAGGAGGACTTGGCTGGGAGTGGTCAGTTCCCCGAGGGCGCACTGAGGGTTCGCTCAAAGGCAATGGCGAAAAGGTTGACATTGTCCCCGAAAAGTCCTTCGCATGGTATGATAGGCAATGGGGTTCACTTCAAGACTCTTTTGACTGGATCATGTTACATTTCGAAGAATCAGACTGGTTGGATATTTCAATCATGTGTGCTTGGAAGTGGGAGGACCGCGTGAATGGCCATAAAATGTTTGCTATGGTCAGAAGTTCGCTCAACGGCCGAGACTTTGTGGTTCCCATCAACCTGACAGCATCGACTGCCAATGCCTGGACATCACCGGATACATGGTTGGAGTATCCGCAGGAATGGACTATTCAGTGGGTGGATACGAAACTCCTCATTTCAAGCCCTAGGCCGGATCAGGTCATCCAGGCTGATGATGATACCGGGTTTCCATCGCAGTTCAGTGGTTATGTCAACGTGGTGGCTACCAAAGCGGGATGTACTCCAGTCAGAGGATTCGGAGCGGTTGATCGCATGAAGATCGAATAGTCATAGCGGTACTGGTTTGTCCAGCGTTGGCAATCTGGGCTACAAGGGATAGAACTGGTGAGCTCTTTAGGATCTCATCTCCTCAATACAACTATATATAAACCTGCAGCTATAAGTAAAGCTCGATATGTGCATACGAGTGAGCACAAGATGCTATCAACTGACCATTCCCCATTCTTGAGACACTTCGCTGAGCTAAAGATAAGCCATAAGTCAACATGCTAGTCGGGGTATTATCACCCCGAGCTTCGAAGTACATTGTAATAGGCTCGGAGTAAACCACGCCTTGGGACCAATCCTGCTTGATATAAAATAAACAAGTGTTTGACCTGAAACTCCAATCTCAAGAAGCTGCCCATCACGCTGCGGAAACCAACGCCATGAATGTACCAAAGGACTTGGCTCTGCCAAACTTCGATGCTGTGTTTATGCAGGTTCGTGTTAATGGCTATTCTATTTCACACAGAGGAGATTTATATACTGATCAAATATAGAACAACCAAGAGAGCGATTCTCAAGACCCAATCCAAGCACTGGTAAGAAACTTATGTCAAGTCGACATTTTAATCTCTACCCAACTATCCACGACATCAGACCTGAATCACTCTTTCCTCTTGAAAAAGCCTCAGAATCTAACTAATTCTCAATTGAACGAGTGCAGCAAGGCGTCCCATATGCCATTCGCAAAGTCATCAGCATAGCCAAGATCAAGATTCACATCATCGTGGAACCCGTTGATCCAAACAATGCATCCTCACCCTACCACTTCAAACTCACATCCTCCGTCATGGGCCTCGGCATAATTGGCGCTGCACCGCTACGAGCCGTTGGCTTCCAAACTGACATCGCAGACGTTCGCGTCATGGATGGGATTGAGCAGGAAAAAGACGAGCCCATGATTGGCAAGACCAAGAGTCGCATTTGGATGTGCACAATTGAAGAATTGATGAAGGAGCCTAATAGTATTGGAGAGGTCGCTGAGTTTCTTAAGCAAGGCTGGGAGGGTTATAATGAGAAGACTTCGAAGGTTGTTCGGATTAGCATCAAGAGTGCGGGGGCTGGTAGCGCTGAGCCGTGGCAGAATGAGCAGGTTTGGGGGGTTCAGAAAGCGAGATGGACAGCGCGTGTTGCGTTTAGGAAGGGGAGTGTTAGTGAGACTGCGCGCATTCTGTACGATTATGTCGCCTAAGATCGAAGAAGAAGCTTGGTCACCTGGAAATATCCCCAGTACCTTATGCTCAAAGTGATGAATCTGTGAGGTTCTCGATTGAAATGCACTGAATGACAGCTCTACAGATAATGTCCCAGTGTGTTTCAGCGGTCGTTGCAGTGGTCTGATGCACTGGGAGCCCCGACCTGTGTACAATTACAGTGCTAGAGGGGCCCCAGTGGTTCACCCACTAACTTAATTCACTGCGCCTAAGGTCTGCTCGTCTCACATGCAGACGACGCCGTCTTCTGCGGGATGACAGTGGAGGATTAGGATTGCGGGATTACGGGATTTTGGGGAACAGCTGCAGGATCTTTGGGATTGGCGGATTGTCCGCACCCCAACAAAACAGCGGCCAAATCGATGTCCGATCCCCAAAATGACCTGAGAAAAGTGACTTCCAGGCGCTTGCTGACGCAGCCAAGCCATTTCTTGTGCCCCATAGCGCAATTCTCGGTGGTTTCTCACTGAGAGTTCTCCCAGTGCCGGCGAACTGGCAAATACGCATCCCGAAGTGCCTTCGTATATATAGAATATTGTAATGTTGAGTGCCAGCCTAAAGAAACCCCTCTTGGTCATATTGATCAATTTCTTCTTGCAAGCGATACTCCAGGCCAACTGCACAATGATGAACCTTGGCTCTGATGGCTTGCGAAAGAGGGTCGCGATCGTGGGCGCTGGTCCCTTGGGCTTGATCGCGACTAAGAATTTTGTCGAAGAGGGCTTTGACGTTACCACTTTTGAGCGGAATGAATATGTTGGTGGTTTGTGGCATATCACGTCTGACACTACACAGACTTGTGTATTGCCTGGGACGATTACCAACACATCAAAGCTCACGGTTCGTTCCTCCCAGCCATTGACTATTCGGGCTATGCTGACAGTTACAGGGCGTCATGACCGACTTTCCCATGCCAGACTGTAAGCCACTCTTGTCGCCCACTTACTGATTCGTTGCTGACATTTTACAGCATACCCCATGTATCCAACCGGCGAACAGATTGAGGAATACTTCCAATCATACGCCAAAGAGTTCAAGCTCATTCATCACATCAAATTCGGCACAGAAGTCGTCGGTGTCTCCCGCGATGAAACCTCCAAGATGTGGCGCATTTCACATCGCTCAAGCAGCAAACCCGATGCTGGCATCCAAGAAGACACATTTGAACGACTGATCCTCGCCACCGGATCATTCAGCAAGCCATCGATCCCCCACGTCAAAGGCATTGAAGGCTTCAAGGGTGAAGTACTCCATTCTCAAGCCTTCAAGAACCCCGCCAAATACAAGGGCAAGAATGTTCTCGTCGTTGGTCTTGGAAGCACAGCTGCAGATTCCATTTCTGGCTTTCACAAGGCTGGCGCAAATAAACTTATTGTGTCTCATCGACAAAAGGTTCTCATTTTACCTCGCATCACCAAAGACAACAAGGTCTTGGAGTTTACGCTTTCATTTAGACTGCTTCAATTGATCTTCTTTCTTCAAGAGGTGAATGCATGGCTCATGTCCATCATCTTCTTTAGCGAGTTGAAGAAGATTCAGCAAGACAACTTTCCCGGTCTGTCGTCGCATCCTGCTTTTACAGATGGGCGCAAGATGCCTGGGCCGAAACACATGATACCGACTGTCAGCGATGACTTGGCTGGCTATTTCTTGAGCGGAAGGTTCGTCACTAGGCTTCATTAGCTTACAAGCTCACACTGACACGAAGCAGACTACGAAGTGCTCCAGGCATTGCAGAGATCAACGGTCCCAAGTCTGTCAAGTTCGTCGACGGCAGCGAAGCCACCGACATTGATCTGATACTCTTTTGCACTGGTTTATCACCCGACTTGGCTTCATTCATCCCTAAAGACTACGACCCGTACAACGTGGATTTATCGCCCAGCTCATTTGCCAAGCTTCAGCCTCACTACACAGCTGACAGACGTGTCGCTCGCTTATACCGAGGCTTCATGTCAATCCAGTGTCCTCACCAGTTAGCCTTCCTCGGAACAACACTGGCGAAGCGACCAGCCTGGCAGCTCTACGACTTGATGACCATGGCACTAGCTCAGCTCTGGGGAGATAAGTATCCAATGCCCTCTCCCGAAGAGATGAACAAAGACGCCGACGCCTTTATTGACAATATCGTCAAGCTGAGTAAAGGCGGTGATGTCAAGTTCACTGGTGTCATTGGTCATAAAGAATTTGACACATGGTTGAATGATGTCGCTGGGACAGGTCTTTATGATCATTTGGGAAATTGGACCAACGGGAGATGCTGGAAGCTTTGGTGGAAGGATAGAGAATTGTATAATAAGCTGATGACGGGGATTCTGTCAGCTCATGTTTTGAGATTGTTTGACACTGGTCGGGGGAGGAGGCCGTGGGCTGGTGCGAGACAGGCTATCATGGAGGCGAATTATGCTGCCGACAACTTTGGCAAGGACAAGACTTGATATAGAAAGGACATTGTTTGTTGGAAGAATAGTGTTGGATGCAAGTGCGAGGCCAGTGATTGAGAGAGAAGGGGATGCCATTGTGCTGATTAGAGTCAAGAGATAACTAGTATTAGCCTTATACAACAGTCAGTGAATCGATCGTTACAGATAACCTCACACCACTTATCAACTGACCGCCTTGATCAATCCATACCTCCCTGGGCGTGTCTTTACTCTTCACCGATCTTGAAGCGACTCGGCAATCACCTCGGGACCTAGGGTCGCTCTTCCAGGTAGTTTAAACTTCAACGCTAGCGATTCAAGACCCTTGATATCAAGGGTCCAACCCCATGGCCACGTACGGCATCTTCTTGGCGAGTTCCGCGGCTTCCGACTCTTTAATGTCAATCTCCCGTGGATAAAACGGCCTCGCATCCCACTATCGCCAAGACGTTTAGCGAAAGCGACGACTCCATATCGAAGAACACAAGGAGGCTTACGACTACGATGCAACGGTCGACGGACATCCAGCGAAAGTCCGTTGAGTAGGGGACTAGACTGCATTCTGGCGACTCATGGATATGCATTGAGATGGACCAATGGAGATTTATGGTGTTGGCATGGGTATGAAAAGACGAAGGTATATCGATGCTGGGACTATTGGTCGTCGAATTGCACCGGCTTATCATCTTGCCCATGAAGCCGGCCCACAAGCTTGTCGATGTAGACATCGTACTCGCGTTCGAAAGGGTCCTTGGCAGTCCCGAGGCGTTACATACCAGCCTTGACACCACGACCATGATAGCTGGTACCGACTGGGATGAGAGCACACCGACTAAGCAGCTTGATGAGGCCTTGCCACATCCCGAAAAGGCCCCAGTCGTCTGGTATCAGAGTGAGGTGAAGCTGACAAGCGGCAGAAATGAAATGAGGGGGTGTTGGATGGGGACGCTGAGTAAACTTCCGAGTAGGAGATGGAATTAAAAAGAATGTGTACATCTTCAGAAAAAACAGTCAAGGATCGGCCCTGGTACCTAGAGAAGCTATCAGCGGCATTATATACGGAGTACATGGAGGGCATCTACCTGGGTCTCGAGGGATATGGAGGATAAGAGACATTATCATCAGGGCTGGATGTGAATGGTTGCTCTCTAGCATGATTCAGTGCTGGAGGATCTCATATCGAATAAGCGGACATGATGTGCCCCCGCTGTTGATAATACAGTAGATCTGACGTTATCAACTTAGAAGAGGGAAGCACATCAGTTTTTTTTTAGATTCATTACAGAAAGCCAGTTTGATTTAGATCTAGTCCTCTAAACTTAGAGAAGCCTACCCTAAATCTTTAGAAGCTTATGATGGGTCTTATGATAACTTTAGGATGGTTTTAGGTGCTGATTTGGCATGTGTAAAGGAACAGAAGACTCTCCCTAGCCTTGACTAAGGTGCTGGTGAAATCAACAGGCAGTTCATGTTACCCGGCCCCCCCTCCAGACAACCCTATCTGTGAAGCTAGTAGACAACCGTTCGTTCGAAAAGTAGAATGCCAAATCACGCTGTACTCAACGAAGCCCAATGACAGAAACAACTGATGTAGAATGTAACGAACTTTCAATTGTGTTTATATCGTAGTCCCATGAGGCTTTGAATGAGTCAAGGCTTATGCCTACTGATATCTCACCGCCGGTGCACTGCTCAGTATTGCCGAGGCGTCACGTACCAGACTCGACGCCGCGAGCAAACATATCATAGCTAGTATTCTTGAGAACAGCCGATTATAGATCTAACCTAAGCTAGCTCTGTTATACTTTCCCAAGATGTTGATGCCTCGTAATGCAATAATGAAAACAACCAAACTAATAATCTCCAAGACGATAACAACAAGGCCGGCAATAAAGGTATAAGACTATAAAGCAATAATTAATATACGTGAAGTATGGGCTAATTCGATGCTTAACTTACCAGTTCCGTACATAGGCCAGCCCACGGAATATAGCTCTGTCGTGAGCTGTTTCGGCATGACCAAGACCAGAGGTCCCAGTGATTATTTCGAAGGACTTCCTTATCGACGATGAAGTAAACAGTTGCGGCGATCCAACCTGCGATGACAACACCAGAGCTTGCGAGGACAGCGCCGGTATGTATCAAGCCGTCGCGCATAGATCGGAACTATTCTCTTGTTAGACCATTTTCAACCAAGAATCGCTCAACCAAGGACTTACGAAGCTAAGGCGCGTCGCTAAAGCCACGATCTGAATAAAGGATGCAAACGCCGCGATTGCAAGCATCAACCACGTTGAGAGCATCTTGATCGACGCCCAACGCGTTCTCACCCAGCCATCCTCGTTTCTATCCACAGAGTTATGCGTCGTCTTCCAGACAGTGACTCCATGGATCAGAAGACTAAGAATACTGAGGTCGAGTAGAAGGATAAGGACACGCAGGGCCAGCCTGGTGGTATCAAAGATACTCGCGCCCTTGGTCTGCGGCGCACGGCGCTGCTTGAGAAGTCGCTGTGTATCAGAGACTGGACGAGGACTCTTCTCAACATATCCATTGTCGAATTCATCGTGAGGGTCGAGTCGGTTAGAGTAGGACTCATAACCAGAAGGCGCACTGAGATCCATGATGAATAGTGTCAACGATGTAAGCGTGGTTTAGTTTCTTCAAATAGATACTTGCACGGGGCCTCAATCTTCTTATATCGTGAGCTAAGCGGGCTTCATGAGTAAAAGAACTTTTGCAAAACTGTCATGCAATGCAATCCTGTCAGCCCTCGCCGACACCGCCTGCTTAAACGGCCAGTCATTTTATACTAGTTTCGTCCGCAGTAAGCTGACTGTGAGCCCTAACAACAACCATAATCCTTATAACTAAGCATAAGGAATTAAATGCTGGCCTGTTCTAGCCTCTTTGGGGCAGGTAAATTAGCCCTGATTATTCAACATGTCTTTTAGCGAGTTGCCAGCTATTTTAAAATGCCTTAGCTCCATATGAAGCATTCCTTTTGGCGGAGGCTGAGTAATCGGTCAGCAGAAATGGAGATGCTTGATTGGTTAGAACCCGAAAATGTTTATAATTAAGTGCGGCTGTGTGCAGCCTTATGGTCGGCGACCAGATGACATGTTGAACTAATGCAGTATTGCTGACGGCTGTCGAGTGATTGTCCGAAATACGCGTACTAACGCGAAGGAAATCTCGGATCCTCATGAAATGAGAGAATATGGATATAAGGGCGAGCATAGCACTGCGAAGAGATATCATCACCAACAAGTTCATCAACTCAGTCTCAACAGCATCAGAAACACTTCAGCTCAATATCTTTATTTAATTCCTCTGAATACTTACATCACATCATATACCCATCAAAATGCAGTTTCTATCAATCCTTCTCCTTGCCGGCTCTGCCCTCGCCGCTCCCCGAGCTGCCCAGTCATCTCATCACGCTCGAGGTGACAGCATCGATGACATGCTCCCTCCCATCGTACCCATCAACACACGAAGTGGAGACCGAGACCTCATCTCCAAGATCATCACTGCCCCTACCCAAGCTGAACGTGTCAAGCTCCTGAACCAACCTGGCGATTTTGTCTTTGACTTCAAGGCAGCCACCGGAGCCGGAGAAGCTATCGGCAAAGGCGGCAGGTCTGTGTCAGCTACTGCCCTCACCATGCCCGCTCTCATCGGAAACGGCGCCTCCATGACAGTTGCTTTCCTCGGGCCCTGTGGAATGAACACAGCTCACGTTCACAACCGAGCAACAGAGCTTAACATCATCGTCAAAGGCCGTCTCGTCACAAACTTCGTCGTTGAGAATGGTGCCAAGCCTATCGCCAACACGATGGATACCTTCCAGATGTCCGTCTTTCCCCAGGGCGCTATTCATCAGGAATTCAACCCTGATTGCGAAGACGCTGTGTTTGTCGCTGCTTTCGACAACGCTGATCCTGGTGTGAACCAGATTGCCCAGAACTTCTTTGCTCTTAACGGTGATGTCGTTCAAGCTACTCTGGGTGGTGTGCAGACTATTGACGGAAAGGATATTGAGTCTTTCCGTGCGCATATTCCTGCGAACATTGCGCTTGGTATTGATGCTTGCCTTAACAAGTGCGGTATTAAGAGGAACGCTAAGCGAGATCTTAGCGAGCTTCTGAATTAGATTGGGGATTGACGTGGTTTGCTTCTGGTTATGATTTCACTGGTAGATATATTGTTTCATGCATTGGTAGATATAGAGTTTCATGTACATAGTCGGCTTCTTATTTGATGCGCAAATTTAGATTCAATCATTATTACTTACCTCACGCTCCTGATTTTGAAGTTCTAGAGAAGTGATATTATTTTTTGTTTAAAGTATGGCAAGCTTGGCTCCGATAAATATTCTTTAACAGGTGCATACGGATGTCTCTGAATGCTCTATCACAGCTGCTTTCCAGCAAACTCAAATAAAGCCTTGGCCTTCTCGGAGATATCATACATATCCATCTCAACATCAACAAGAGTCAAGCCTTTACCCTTTATAAACCCCTCAGAATTAAGAACCTCATCCAATTCCTCCATGTTCCTCACCTTACAAGAGTGAATCGGATATCCCTGCGGCGCATCCCCAAAAAGCTGAGGCGCAGCACTATAGTTCCAAGGCGCCACGTCGTTATATGCCTCATTCATTCCATGGATATACCTCTCATATGTATAACCGCTGTTATTGATGATGAAGATAATCACGTTGGCACGCTGGTGAATAATAGTGCTGAGTTCTTGCGCTGTCATTTGGAAGCTCCCATCCCCGTCGAGTAGAATCGTGCGACCTTTGGACTTCATGACTGCTTTTGCTTGCGAGACTCCAAGAGCGGCTGGGAGCATGTGACCGATTGAGAACCACATTCCAGATGCGATTAGCTGAGAATATGGTGGAAGTACCAGATCACGGCCTCCTATGATTGGTGTCGCGTTTCCGAGAATGACTGTGTCGTTGGGCTGTAGGTGTTTGTTCAGGTGGATGTAGAACTCATCTTGGATGATATACGCCTTGGGATGGACTTCGAACTGCGGTTGAAGTCGAAAGTCTCCCCATGAGGAGGTATCCTGGAGCGGCAGCTGTTTGTTATCAAGCCTCTGAGTCATTTCCATGAGAACATCTTGGACATTGACTGGCTCGTCTTCAACGTGGTTCTTGCCAAGGAGAGTCATGACATTTCGCGCTGGCAATACAGCCCATCCCAGTGTTTGTGTATCGGAGAACTGGCATCCAATGGCCAAGACAAGATCTGCTGACTTGACCTCCGATGTCAGGTCCACCGTTCCAATAGACCCTGAGTAAACTCCAAAGTAGTTTGGCAGCGAGTTATCTACCATACTGGCGCCCGACGGTAAAGACACTGTAGGAATGCCTGACTTTTGAACAAATTCGTTGATCTCTTGTCTGATAGTCTCTGCGCCGTCAGCTCGATCAACGATGATCAGAGGTCGTTTTGCTGAGTAAAGCTTCTGCAGGAGATTCTGTGCCATTTTGCCAGCGTCAAGGTTGCGAACCGCGTCTAAATTCAGGTCTATCGGATCATCCAGCTTCTCTGACGATACTTCCGTCTCGACAACATCCGATGGCACCTCTATGTAGACAGGCCGGCTATGATGGAGCGCCTGGGCCAGTACTCTATCGATCTGAGCAGGCACCTCCTCCGGCGTCGTCTCAGCAAGATCAAGCTGCGCAACAGTAAACTTCTCCGCAATCTCGCGGTAAACCCCAATTCTGGAGTCAGCCATCGTATGATGAATATGCAAATGCGGTTTCTTCCCACCAACAGACGAACACGAGACTTGTCTTGCGCGTCGCGAGGGCGTTCCGACAATGTGAACAATTGGCAAATACTCCGCATAGCTTCCAGCGACGGCATTAGCCGCACTTAGTTCTCCAACGCCATAGGTCGTGATCAAAGCGCCTATACCAGACCCTTTACGGTGGCGTTGAGCGCGAGCATACCCATCTGCTGCGTATCCGGCGTTCAACTCATTGCAGCATCCGACGAGCTTGAGCCCTGAGCGCGGGAGATGGTCGAGAGCTCGGAGGGTGAAGTCGCCTGGGACGCCATACACGCGTCTCGTGCCCGCCTGTCTGAGGCGCGTGAAGAGGTAAGATGCTAGAGGAATCTTTCTGTTTATCATGATGGCTATGAGCTGAGAGAAAGACTGTTGAGTATTGACAGCGGCATAAAGTTATCGGTGGATCATTTTGCTGGCAGCGGGGTCGGCGGTCTCATTCGCGGATTCGCCATGGCTGGTCAGCCCTATTTTCTGACGTGATCACCGACAACTCTGCAGATGGTAGATTACTTCATGGTCTTCTATCTGTATCTCACTTATGACTATCTCAGGTGATATGGTGAAGATATGTTTGTAACTCATGAAATTCACTCTGATAGGTGGGGTACTCAAGTTGGAGTCCGCTCTCTGTTGGGTAGGCTAGCTCAATCCTCACAGCCCTTACCCAGTGGCTGGCTTGGATATAGCGCGGCTCTATAAATGTATTTTTAGCACTAGCCAATAGACGGCATTGGAGAAAGGTCCACCAACCACAACGAATTATCATAACGAGGTATAGGGTAATTTTCAGTTACTTGATGATTTTGCCGCATAATTCATCGACATCAAGCCTCATTCATACATTCTCTACTAGTAGATACGTTGCATTCTTCCTTTTACTAATTAACTCACTGCAGAGTCTCATCTCATGTTGTCTGGTAATCACCAAGATCAAACCTTGGATTTGAACGCAGTGATATCGTTCTGCCTTAAATGTACGGTCGATTAAATCGTATTCGGCTCCCGCATCTTGGGTTTCACCTGACTCAAGCTTTCCGAAACCAGTTCCGACCTCTCATGATTCCGAGTCATTCTATCATTAATGATTTTCAACTTGATCCTTCAATTTGATCTTGGCGCCCTGACCAAGTGTTGGTTTGGTGTTCATGCATATGTAACCCGTGGATCATTACCCTGTCATTAGGGGAACAAGAAAACATCAGACCTTGATAGGGGGTGTCAAAATAAACTTAGCAAAAGGTATTCTAAACTCAGGCAAACTGCCTAAGTCTTTTTGTCATCTAGGATCGAGGCCCTAAGTTTTCTTTCCTCCCTAGCCTGTTGACAACTCACGCGCTACCCGCCATATAATTGGCTCATTCGCGACATGAAGCAACAGGCACCAGTATTCCAAATGCAGGTCTCATCCTTGGTCCAACGATCTGTATCACCTTCTATTTCGGTTTAGACCAAATCACCCCCAGTCGTGCCAAGTATTTTCGGGATATTAAAGTTTAACCCACCCACGGAAGAGACAATCGGATGGACATTCGCGTCTGAAGAGGTTTGATGCGCTGTACATAAACGATTATCCACTGACAGCTCCACTACGACGACGCTGTTGGAGCCGATACGCTGTCCTCGGGAGTCGGTGGAAATACTATCAGATAAGGGACATAACCCCAACGTTCCATCGAAACGTCAGCTGTCACACGTGGAAACTTTAATAGATGAGTTCACAACCTATATCGATTCCTTGCATAGCAACGCAAGTCATGCACCGTCGTATCAATACTACTATTTCGCACAATCTCTCCACGGACTCTCCGCAGTCTTCGTCATCACTCATGATCTCGCCTAGCACAACATCTCATTCGCTCGATTGCACTAAATATGCCGTGTAGCCGGGCCGTCCACCGAAGGATCGTGCACGGGTCACTCAGTGTCCAGCACCCTCACAAGGCTGAGTGCCTGTGCCACGCCGCCTTTGCCATTTTGTGGGCTCACTATGTAACATCTGACGATCCAAGATCGCCCTCAACGTTATGGAGTAAATTTGCCTTGATCGGGAAGGACAGTCTAGGCAGCCGAATATCGTGAAACTGGAGGATCTAGCGCGGGATTATAAAAAGCCCGATCGGCAGTTGACCTGCCAAGGCTGTTGTAGTTAGGCTGGACCCTTTGGTGGCTTGTACATCTGGCTCCACTATCGTCACGACGTTGATGATGAGATCGCTGTATCGTTCAGCCTTGGTTATCTAAACGACGAGAAGGATTATTGCAATGGCGCTGATGTTGAACATCAAGGAAATGAGGAATAATGTGCTGATCATGCTGGATATGGTGCTCAGCTCCGACGAGATCTCACTGAAGTTAGGTATATAAAGAAAGAATTATTCTCTGCCAAGACAGAATATCATCAAGCTTCAAATTCTACTGCCTTCAATCTCAGACTACCCTTAAACTCTATCACCATGCGTTCACTTCCCATTAAATTAGCACTAGCAGCAACCGCTGTAAGTGCAGATGTACAGATCGTTTGGAAACATGCCAAAGCATCAAGCCAAACCGCACTTAGCGTATACGACGGCTCAACCCTGCTGGCCCAAAGCTGCTCCAGTTTCATCTCTGACGCCCCCAGCAGCATTGACTTTACAGATGTCGATGAGAACGGCTTTGGAAGTACCTCGCCCACTCCAAGGCAAAGTACTCGGGAGGCCCGATCTGCACCAAGAAGTTTAGCGCTCAAGCAACCGTTGTCGAGTGTTCTGGGCTCGACTGGAAGCCCAATAAGGCAAAGATCGAAGACAACTGCCATGACAAGGATGAGGCTAAGGGTGCTCTTCGGCTCTTGAATTCCAAGGGTTCGGCATCGGGCTTTGCAAAGCGCGAGGCTAATCCTATCAATGATCCCCCGGCTTGCTCAGTCTTGACAAGCACGTCCCTAGTTGGCGATGGTAAGTTGTGACTTCTGTATATGGTAAGCCGTGAGTTAGTTTACTGACCTGGATGGTTCAGGCGACCCCCACCAGAATTATTTCCACAAGCAGCTTTCGGTAAGCTAGTCCCACCGGAACCCAGTATTCTGAACTATCACTGATGAGGCTCAACCTGCAGGAAGTTGTAAACTGTGGAACCGCCCAGTCCTCCAGCGTTGGCAACTCCCAATCCGTCTCGTACAACATCGGCTGGGCTGCTACCCTGACCCCAGTGAGTTGGATCAGCGGAGGCTTCCCAGTCTCCGAGAGCTGGAACACTGGAAACACCTACACATGCACCGGCAGCGCTGGCGAGGATGTTTGCGTCTGGTACAACACCGCTCACACGGCCTGTAAGTGCCTATACAAGGGTTTTCGCATGCGGGGCCCCACAAAAGAAGCGCATCGACTAATTGACCAATAGATACCGTGCAGAACAAGGAAAGGGACTCTTGTGCCGTTGGTGGAGGCTGGGACTCGGCTGGCGATCCGTTTGTCATGTACTCACCGAACGAGTCTAACCGTGGCGGCGGTTACTACTGCGTCATCGGGACATGCAGGGCCCAGGGCGATAACTACTGGGATTACAGCGGCCGCACGGGTGGTCCTTAGATGGGATCCTTGCAATTCTGATAGCTTAGAGTCCGAGAGCCCGATGATCCGGGTGAGCATAACCGCCAGTCATATCTGATTGAAATTTGCCTAATAAAATACGTTGATAACATCACATGGAATCATTGGAGTGAGGTGTCGGTGTAGGTAGGTTTGATAGTGCATATTGAGATTCTCCACCCTCCTTATTAGTGCGTATAGCGGAGCCGCAGAGACTAGAACCCTGTTTATAGTTCTGATTCAATGACTTGCATTCCTAACTAAGATTCTCAACGATTTTAGGGTTCTGACGGAACTATCAACTGTACTAGCAAGGGGACACAGATCGTCGCGATACAGGGGTTGCGGCTGATGCGGAACATTCATGTTTGATTTAGGTATCTCCATAGCTTCAGAACGACCTCTCTCTAAACTCAACCATTGGCCCATTTCGCGCACATGTAATATGGTCATACAGCTGGAACTCTCCTGGCCTGTGTCTACCGTACTCGGCATTCTCGTTGCCGGCTCCAATGTCCTTCATGCTTTCAACCACGTTGAAGTCCATCTTCCAGCAGATGATAGCCATAGCAAGACTAAGTTCAGCGTGAGCAAGTGCCCTTCCAAGACAGACACGAGGACCGATGGAGAATGGAACGTGAGCATCTGGGTTGTGCGGACCAGCATTCTTTCCTTCTGATAACCATCTTTCAGGTATAAACTCGAAAGGGCTATAGAAGTACTCCTGGTTGTGTTGGATACTGAATAGACCGGTTCCAACGTTGGTACCTTCAGGAACGTAGTGACCGTCAACGATCATGCCGCCCTTGAGGACCTCGCGGAACGGTGCTGCTGCAACTGGGGGCGTTAGGCGTAAGCATTCCATAATACACGCGTAGAGGAAGCGACAAGAGTTGAGGGCTGGACCGAGACGGATCTCTTCTCGGGTTGAAAATTTGGAGCGGACTTCACGGGTCAGACGATCCTTCTTGTCGGGGTTTCTAGTAAGATAGAAGAATAGAGACGCCAAAAGGGTTGATGAAGTGTCAGAGCCTGATCATGTTAGTGGAGTGTAGATCTTAAGGAAGGGTACTCACCAGCTACGAGCATCAGAATACTCTCGGCAACGATTTCATCCTGTGTCAGTTTGTTTCCTGTAGTTGGGTCTGCAGCATCCAGTAAGCCAGACAAGACATCATCCCCAGACCCACGCTGCACTCTCTCGGTGACCAAGTTGTGAGCAAATCGTAAAAAGTCCTTCCGTCCAGCCACGGAGTTACGGAAGAGAACCTTGTCCATACGCCGCCACACAACATACGGCCACTGAACAATCACGCTAATACGCTCATTCGAACGAGCAAGCGCAGGCGGGATATGACGGTACCACGGACTTCGAATCAAGTCGAAGTTCTCACCAAAGACAATGGAGGTAACAAGGTCAAAGAAAAGATAATCGCCTGTGTAACACAACATGTACGGTCAGCGGGGACCCAATAGTAAGTACAAGGGCGACCAATGGGAAGATGAGCTTACACATTTCCGACATGTTGAAGGGCTTCGACACGGTGTTTTCTTTGCCCGTGCTAGCGGGGGGACAGACGTACTCGCAGAAGCGATCAATCATGCCCGTGATCTTGGGCTCGAAGGATCGGATGGCTGAATCCGATAGCTTCTGGCTCAAGATCCGCTTTTTCCATGCATGCTCGTGCCGATCCATCAGGGTGAAGGTGCTAGGGGTTTTGTGGACCATGGCCAGATAAGCAAGGCTCTTGCGCACGTTCTTGTTATGCCCGTAGACATCTAATTATAGCATCAGCTTATGTGTATAAACTTTGTGACTCGAAGCGAGGGGAATAACCTTTGTACGCCTGAGTCGTGTTCATGAGGAGGTAATTTGGCGAGTAGCGAACATATGGTCCTGGTGCGGAACGTAAGCATGTCTACTTCCTGCAGAGAGAGGGAGGCGAATGAAACGCTGGGTACACGAACCATATTTCTCATGACATTTCCACATGTCGATATGTACATCCCCAATCCAGGCATGGTAAGCTGCACGGAGCCCTGTAAACTTTCCCCAGAAGGGGCCGGGGTACTTGGCCAGAGGATGGAAGAAGGCGTAGTAGACGACATAGCTAATTACCTATTGCAGGTTAGCCGCCGTTGCCAGTGGCTTGATCATGTCGTCAGTACTCACCGGAGATAATGCAACTAGCAGCAGGATGATTAGTAAAGGCGGTGGTGTGATAGATCTCGAGATTCTGATTGCGTAGGGCAGCCAATGGGTTTTCATATGCGACATGGGCATGTCCCACGAAGGCAGGGAGACTACGCCTTGGAGGTCGCGAATCATGGCTGGCTTGGCTTAGTTATGTTTTAGTTGGGATGTGGCGGTCAGTGGATGCCGATGGCCCGATGAATTGGAAATTATAATAGTGGTAGATCAAGAACACATTTTTGTAGCTGTCAAGTCTCTCATCTATCTTCTTGAATCTATCACGCAGACATGATTTGATGTGGAATTATCCTCAAATCGGACAAACAGTAGCTGGTCCAGATGGTAATTGCGTGGGATTCTTGGATTGCTGGAATACAGGATTGAGGATTGAAGGATTACGGGATTTTTTCTTAAAAATCGTTGTTGAATGCCGTGCATCCATCCATCTCTGAGCGATCATGTCCTATCGTGCCGTTCCGTGCCGTCCATGATAGTCTTGCCATTCCGCACTAAAAGTGAATAAACTCGCGATGAACCTATCGGCCGAATTTCTGATGCAACAGTCCCGAGTCATTAGTCCCCTTGCAGTATAGACTCGGGACTCGCCGCAGTGGGATAATCGTGGGGTGGATGAGTAGTCCTTGTACAACAGCTAGAGTAGCCCTTTGTGATGAGACATGCCGCCCTGGGCCTGGGGGGTTGCGTGCGGTGAGTAGAAAGCCAATCAAGGTGCCACGCGATATCCGGATACCACTCCGTTGTTTCATCAGGTGTGACATCTATCAGCGTACGTGCGTGCATTCTGGGGGCATGATGACCGCAGCGCCGGTAGGAGTTTAGCCCTGGGGGACGCGCTGGGGCTCAGCTCCTACTAAGGGCCTATCTCCAAAGAGGGAGGCAGTAACCCTTATTAAGCAGTGCGTATATGCATGTTCCAGTTTTTTTCTTGTTTGCTGACCGAAAAAACAAAACAAAAAGTCACCACAACATCTTGTCATACACCAGAGCGATTCTGGAACAGAGGCGCTTCTCTCTGCCAAGTAAATGCTCACTAATTGTAAGAGCCGCGTAACCTTATTGGCCATATAATCCCCGGCTCTGCTCCGCCTGTCTGACTCGTTCCCACTGTTTTGAGCTCCACTGGTTTGGTTTGTGCACGAATTGCCGGGTAGAGACCAGATGACGCGCAACTTTAACCCAGGTCGGGGAAGACAGGGGGGAGCCATGTCTGTTTTGCCCACAAGAGGCAGGTTGTATCTCACTTATCAACCGCTGAACTTTGTTGTGCATGATGGCAAGACAGAGCAGAGACGCATATGTATGCCCTTACCCTGCAAGAATCCCATTGAGGCCCGGGGTTCGAGCTAATAGGACACCTCCATCTCATCCCATGCATGATGAGAGAGTCCTATTGAGGACAATGTATGTATCTTTTGGACGGGGGCCAAGGTTTCGCGTATTCAAACTTTAGTTTGATCGATACAACGCTCACTACGTGCCGAAGGGGTTGTACACTGCGTCTTTGACAGGAGAGGCATTTTGCAAGTACCTTCTGCAGAATAATCGATGAATCTGACACCTACCGGATGGAACCCGGCTTGGCGATCAGGCCCTTTCGAGAAACAATGTGACGGCCGAATATGTAGATGCTTGACGTAGGCAGCTAAACAATCAAGTGCCCCTAATCTTTGTACACGCTGTTACACATCATGCGACGAGCCTGTTATAAACAGAGTTCGCGCGAAGGTCGAAAGCACTAGACCAAAGATTAATGTGTTGTTTCTTTTCGTGATATTCTGTTCATACATACATACATACATTGTGCATTGCATTGCTCAGCCACCAACAACAAGCAATGTTTCCTCCAGCAAAGAACGGCAGTGACAGGCCAATCGTTGCTGACTGGATGGCGGGTGTCCAGTCCCTTCTTCCCGCGGTGGACTTTGATCACCCCAATGACAGTGCTGAACCTAATCGTCACCCGGATATTAGTGGTGCGTACCAGAACAAATCCGTCTATAACCCCGCGGTCGCATATAGCTTCACCTCCAGCAGGCCAACTGATTTATCGTATTATTTTTAGCCATAGATTTTGCAACCGACGACTTCAATTTCGCAACGGATCTAACAGATGATGTATTCTCAAACCGACTGCCTCTATTATGCGACGATACATTTGACGATTTCTTTTCATTCGATCACGATGCTAAGTAAGCCAAGATGCACGTTGGTCCTATCATGTAGAACACGTTCTAACCAACAGGATCTTATCGTACAGTGGCAGTGACAATACCTACCCCATCTCCCCATTGATAGAGATGGCCCAATCAGCCAACACGCGCGCCGACGACGATCAACGCAGTAGCAGCCCCCGATCCAAGCGAGCCAACACCACCAACACCACTACTGCAGGAACACAGCAGCAGCAGCGGGACACACAGGATCTCAGGTGCTGGGACCACGGGTGTAACGGGCAGTTGTTTACGACGCTGAGCAACCTGAAGCGGCACCAGAAGGAAAAGTCGAGCCAGCGGCCTTCTTACCCGTGCAATATGTGCGGGGCCATCTTTAGTCGTACTACGGCGAGGAATCATCATATTCAGAATCAGAGCTGTAATAGGATTCGACGACATTCTAATGGGAGGGTACGACCGAATAGGGCGTTGAGGTCGTTGACGCAATAAGGGTATACTGTACGGGTAATGGACTAGATCGATGTTTTCTTTTTCAATATATGATGGTTTATTTGAGGCTATGCTGGATCTGGGCGATGCAAGTTGCGATTCATGACTCCGCACGAGATGTGACTCCGTCGCCCACTGCTAACTGCACGATTGATGAGTTGTGACAGACCCCGCAGAGTGATATGTAGACACTCTCGTGGCGCTGATATTTCTGTTTCTGCACGATTCAAGACCGTTTGGAGTTCTGCGTAATACGAAACGCATGTGATGCTGTCTGAAGTGGATATATCTTGCAGCGCAGTATCGTGTTTCCATCGGCGTTCCTTGCTCATACAAGGGATTGCCATCTATCCTGTGTAGTGTAGTGTAGACAGGCTAGAGGAGGAAAGCAAACTCAGGATCTTGATCCTAAAGGATAAAAAGATTTAGATAAATTTAGGATATCTTTTGCTCAGTTTAGTTATTGAGGCCCAGTGTTTTCTTGCTCTCTGAGGACAGGATGTCCGCAAACACGTGTGAGTCGCTGAGTAGTCCGTAATGTCAGTTGTTTCCTCGGCATATATTCCACAATGCCAATGCAGTAGCTTCTTCTCCGTTCCGGTCAGTTTCCTTTTGACTCCATTTAAATAGCACTCGTAATAACTCAAGAATAACTGTAATCATCTGGAGTTTCTCAACTGCAAGATAAATCGTAGTTGAAGTAACTCGCCTGATTGACTTTCGCAATTCCATGCTCAACTTAATTTTCCCGGATATAGCATACTTTCGTAAACTCGACTCTGCGCAAGATTGACTTTCGTTAATGAATTCATTCGCATACGTGAAGTCAAATTAATGACATGCATAGACGATGCGACGGAACCAAAAGCTAAACGCCCTGGGAGACTAAAAACGCCACGATGAGATCTTATTCTTGATCTGAGGGCGCTCAGCATTTAAATACTTGCGAGAAGCACTATGATGGCGTGATAGAGTGAGGATAATACGTGCACGCCGTGATTGCATGTGAAACTAGCCCGAGGGGCTTAGCTACGAGGTTGAGCGAGATGGTCAATGGTCATAATTGCAGGATATGACGAATCAGGGCTTGTTTTTAGAGGAGAGAGGGTGATGCTATTCCACTCTGAGGGGATTTCCTATGCTTGATCTCGTGCCGTTGGGGCATTTGAGTCTGCCGAGCGTCCGATGACGATGACCAAAACTCTGTTGACAGTGAGATATCTGTTAAACAGAGGACTCGCACATTTTCATCGTCAATATTCTACAGAATCAATAATACAAAACCGTGCTATTTCCTCAGAGAATCTCTGTCCCAAAAGGGTTATCTTCCGAACAGATTTCATGAACCTTCTTGATCACTTCACTGCGGCAGTTGAGGCATATCCCCTCATGCTTATCTCCGGGCCTTCAATGAAATCTCAGATCATATCCTTCACTCATGTCTCAGATCATATTTGCATCTCGATTCCCTTATCGCTTGCCATGTTTCCCCTCATCTCATTGAACTTAATCCCCCCAAAGTCCCTCTATTACTGTACTGTGATGCTGACTGCCGCTTACCGTGCCGCTTTTGCGCCACATGGGACAATCCTGCCGATAGCGCCGATCCTGATCCTGATCCTGAACTTGATCCTGTCAGCCCCTCCCCAGCACTAACCAAAAATCCCCGACCTCAACACCAATTACCTAAGCTCCATACCGTAGAATACAGCATCATATAGTTAAACAATATCTCAAGTAATGTAATTTTCGTAAACGCAATCATTATACCCAAAATACCCTCCTCCAATAGTTTTCACCGCAGCAATGGCTCACACCGACGCTATGCAGGATATCCTGCACCTTGAACTCGCCAATGCGCTGCACATCAACACTGAGGAATTAAACCTCGACCAATCATTCCTCGTGCAAGGTGGAGATTCCCTGTCGGCCGTTCAGTTCCTTAGCAAATGTCGTCTTCGCGGTATTCACATTGACATCGTGGATACGGTGCAGTGCAAGACACTTGCTGAGCTCGTTGAACGCATCATGTCCAAGCATGAGAGCAATCCACATAATCTCGATCGTGTTGGGAACAGTGACACGAGCACTTCCTCATCGAGCTCTGACGATGCTGCTTCTGCTACGGGGTCTGATAGCACTGATACTGTTCCCGATGCGCGGTTGAAGCAACTCGCTCAAGACCCTGCGAGGCAGATTGAGAGTATCGGTCCTTGCTCGTCTATGCAGAATCGTATTCTTATCAGTCAGGCTGTGAACCCAGCTGCCTACCAATGCCGCTTTATTCTCAGGATCAAGTCGAGTGTACCGGACTCTTTGACTGTTTCACACATCGCGAATGCATGGCCTCGCATTGTTGCGCGCCATTCAAGTCTACGAACTACCTTTCTTGAGAGTGAGACTCGTCAGTCAACGTTTGACCAAGTTGTCTGGACAGAAGTCAACTCCAAAGTCACCATCCTCCAAGATGAAGCCCAAGTCAAAGCCGACGGCATGTTGAACTCCTTTGAGAGCGGAAATGTTCCTCATCACATGTACATCTACGCCGCATCCTCTTCAGAACTCATTCTGCGACTTGAAGTCTCACATGCCGTCATCGACGGCCGCTCTGCAGATGTTCTCCTGTACGATCTCTGCGCAGCATACGAGAACCAACTCCCCGACACAAAAGCCATGCCTTACACAGACTTTGTGCGCATGGAGGAGGAGAGTTTCCAAGACGTTGAGCGCATTGCAGATTATTGGCAGAATTACTTGCGTGATGCTGAGGAGACGTATCTTGCAAGCAGTAACAAGCCAAAAGCTGGACTTCACACGCTTCAAGAACGTGTTGACATTCCCGCTGATGAAGCTCGTCGCTTCTGCGATGCTTACGGCGTTACCCTTGTTAGTGTCTGCCAAGTCGCTTGGAGTATCGTTCTTCGTCTCTTCGCCATGAAAGACGACGTCACCTTTTCCTACGTCAATTCTGGTAGACAGACTGATCTTCCTGGAATTGACGGGGCAATTGGCCTTTTCATCAGCAGTTTGCTACTGCGGGTCAAGTTCAAAGACGACCCGACAGTCTTGGACATGCTCAAGACAGTGGCAGACGACGTTTTCCGAGGAATGGCGCACGATAAGGTCCCGTTGATGGCGAAGGGAGCTAAGCTTCCTACGAGCCATAAATGGGGAAACTCAATTCTTTCGTTCCGAAAGGAGTGGAAGCCCAAGTCTACTGGGCACAAAGAGCTGGAGATGAGCTTTTTACGAGGTGTCAGCCCTACAGACGTAAGTAACTACCTAGCCCTTCGTTTTGCGGCGAAATGCTAACATGCGACAGTATGATCATTCCATAAATGTCGAGATCGGCGAAGGTGGTATCGCAGTTGACTACGACATCTGGACATCAACGACTTCCCAAGCAGACGCCGCCAAGATGCTAAACTGCTTCCTCGAAGCAATCCGCTTCATCATCGCCAACCCATCCGCCAAAGTCAATTCCTTCGACGGCATCTCCTCCAAAGACGCCCAGTACCTACGCGACGTCAATGGTGAAGGTAGACAGCCCGTTGCGTCGTGTATACACACCCTTGTCCAAGAGGTGACGGATCGTCAGCCTGATGCCATGGCGGTGTATGCCTGGGATGGTACCATGACGTATAGAGAGCTTGATACTGCGGCGAGTAGTCTTGCAGAACACCTTACGAAGTTGGACATTGGACCAGAGGTTATGGTAGGCATTTGTATGGATAAGTCACTATGGGCGACCGTCTCTATGCTTGCTGTTCTAAAGTCCGGTGGAATTGTTCTTCCCCTCGGTGCAGACCAACCTCTCTCGCGTCTCCAAACTATTCTCTCCGACACAAAAGCCCCAATCATCCTCGTCGACAACGCTCAGCTTAATCGCCTCAAGGATCTAGGTCCTCAAGAACTGATTGAAGTCAATGAAGCGCTCTTCCAAACCCTGCCCTCTGCTTCCCGCTCTGCTTGTCCCACTGTTTCTACAGACAACGCAGCTTGGGTCGTCTACACGTCCGGCAGCACTGGTACACCTAAGGGTGTCGTTCTGCAACACTCTGCGCTTTGCACGAGCATTACATCGCATGGAACTGCCTTTGGCGTCAAGGGTGCGCGCGTGCTCCAATTCGCTTCTCACACATTTGACGTGACGATCCAAGAGGTCTTTACGACGTTGTGTATGGGAGGCTGCGTCTGCGTCCCATCAGAAGATGATCGCGTCAACCATCTCCAATCCTTCATCTCCTCCGCCAAAGTGGACTTCCTCTCACTAACATCCACCGTCGCCGGTCTTCTCGACCCCTCACAACTTCCACTGATCAAGACTGTCATCCTCATGGGCGAACCTGTCAAACCCGCTGTTCTCGATCTCTGGAAAGACCAAGCCTCTGTTCTTGAATCTTATGCCCCATCTGAGTGCAGTATCTACGCTACTGTATCTCCCCAACCAATGAAGCACATCTCTCAGGTCTCTGTTCTCGGTATTCCGTTAGCGAGTTGTTTCTGGGTCGTTGATCCCAAGAATTACAATCGTTTGTGTCCAATTGGCGCGCCCGGAGAACTTCTCATCGAAGGCCCGCTTCTTGCGAGGGGGTATTTGAACGATGAAGTCAAGACGAACAAGTCGTTTATCGTTGATCCAGAGTTTGTGGGCAAGTATGATCTTGGGAGGGGTAGACGGATGTATAAGACTGGTGATTTGGTGAGGCAGAATGATGATGGGTCTTATACGACGTTGGGGCGACAGGATACGCAGATAAAGATCCGTGGACAGCGAGTTGAGGTTGATGAGATTGAGTACCACATCACGCGTCATCCTTCTTCTATCCAGGCTGTTGTTCTGTACGTCCATGGTCAGCTCGTTGCTGCATTCAGTCTTCCAAGCGATGGTGCTGCGTACAGCGGTGCAGCCTTGGATGGGGAGAATGCTGTTGACAAACCAGCTGCTATGCTCGTCGCTTCCGAAGTCCAGCTCTACCTGTCGCAGTATGTTCCCGACTACATGATTCCGCGACTCTGGATCCCCATGGCCAGCTTGCCCATAAACTCATCCGGCAAAGCTGATCGACGTCGCATCTCCGAATGGATCAAGAACCTGGACCTCTCTTCCTACTCCGACCTCGAGCACCAAGTCGAAGGCGGTCTCCAAGTAACTTCCACCGAGCGCCAGCTCCGAGAAATCTGGAGTCACGTCTTGAACAAGCCCATCAACCACATCAGCTACCGTCGCTCATTCCTCTCTCTCGGCGGCGACTCCATCACAGCGATGCAAGTCGTTTCAGCCTGTCGCAAACAAGGCCTTATCGTAACCGTGCGCCAAATCCTCCAGAGCCCAGCTATCTCTGAGCTTGCACTACGAGTCAAAGAGGCGAGTGACAAATTGGGCGACGAGCAACTCCCCATTGAGATCCCCGATGAACCATTTGACCTTTCACCCGCGCAGAAGATGTTCTTCCAAGACATTGCGCCCTCGGGTCTACGAGCAGATGGACCTCATCGCTTCAACCAGAGCGTGTGCTTCCGTATTCCTCAGAATGTCGCGGCGAATACAGTTGCTCGTGCGATTGAGGCCATTGTCACCAAGCATGCTATGCTTCGCGCGCGCTTCCAGACTGATACAGACAGTCAAGGCTGGCAGCAGCGCGCTGAGAAGCAGATTATGGGGTCGTATCGCTTCCAGACTCACAAGGTGGTCGACGATGCCGCGACAGAAGACATCATCCGCCACTCGCAAGGATCCTTGGATCTTGAGTACGGTCCTGTTTTCGCTGTTGACGTGTTTGAGATGGAGGATGCGCAGCTGGTCAATTTGACTGCTCATCATCTTGTAATTGATCTCATGTCTTGGAGAATCCTCGCAGCTGATCTAGAGCATTTCTTGAGCTTTGAGACGTTGCAGCCTTCTTTGTCGCTGCCTTTCCCTACTTGGTCCAAGGCTCTTATGAACCAAGCCAAGACTGTTGCTGCGCCAGAGGATAGCGACGCCGGGTCCTGGTCGTACTGGAGTCTTGAGCCTGGTTCTTTCGTTCGCGAAGACCAGGTCATTGAGAAGCTGGCAATTGATGCGGATGTCAGCGCTCAATTGCTAGGTCCCGCGAATGAGTCTTTGCAAACTGGTGTCACCGACATTCTTCTCGCTGCTCTGCATCAATCCTTTGCAGATGTCTTTACCGACCGATCTACCCCAACAATCCACGTTGAAGGTCATGGTCGAGATGCAGGTGGTGATGTCTCCGAGACTGTCGGTTGGTTCACAACCGTAACACCCCTCAAAGTCACCAACACCAACATTGGCTTAATCCCCATCCTCCAACAAGTCAAAGACATCCGCAAACTCAACGCCGATACAACAGCTCTCGACTTCGCAGCCAAGTACAAATCATCCTCCGCGTCCCAGAACCTCATCGAGATCCTCTTCAACTACCACGGCCAATTCCAACAACTCGATCGCGCAGACGGTCTTCTCAGCATTCACAAGCTTCACTCCTCCGAGACTTCCATCGGCAACAAAGTACGACAACAGGCCGCCATCACGATTGAAGTCTCCGTTGAAGCGGGACGCGTTTGTATCAGTGTAGGTTTTAGCCGTCGCACACCTAAGGGCGATGATGTACGACGATGGTTACAGCGCTATGGAGAGGTTATCACCTCTGCGGTAAGTGGACTAATGAGTACAGAACGAACGGCCACGGCGAGCGATTATCCGCTTTCGCATTTGAGCAGCAATGATCTTGTTGCGCTGAAGAAGCATATTCTTGAACCGACTAACCTTAGCTGGGATGCTGTTGAGGATATACTGCCTTGTTCGTCTACACAGCAGGGTATTTTCATCAGTCAGTTGAAGTCGCCGACTACATACCGATTGAGGCAGACGTGTCGCGTCATACCCAATTCCCCTCAGGGTGTTAACGTCAAGAGGCTTGGAGATGCTTGGCGACAGGTCGTGAGCAATCACTCCATCATGCGCACAATCTTCACCATGGTTCCCTTCAACGATCGGTTCTACCAAGTCGTTCTCAAGTCCGTTGAGCCCGACATTCGACTTATCACTTGCTCTTCCGAAGCAGAGGTTCAAGAGTGCATTGCGAGCCATGCGCTTATGGAGGACCATCTCGGTCGACCATCTCATCGTTTCTTGGTCATCTCAACAGAAGACGGGCATGTCTACGGACACTTTGAGATCAGCCACGCATTAGTAGATGCATCATCCGTTCAACTCCTCGTCAACACCCTCCTCCAAGCTTACGAAGGCGCTGCGAACATTTCCGGCTCTGACTACGGCACTTACATCTCGTTCCTGGAGCAAGGCTCCGAGGAAGATGACCTGCGCTACTGGAAGAAGCGTCTTACAGCCGTTGAACCCTGCCAACTCCAACTCGGCGAGGATCTCACCACTTCTACAGAAGACGCCGGTCACTCAGTGTCTACCGAGATGCAAGACATGAGCACCCTTCAGAAACTCTGCCAATCCAACGACATCACCCCCGCCAATGTCCTCCAACTCGCATGGGCTCTCGTTCTCTCCTCCCGCACACAGCTCGATGAAGTATGTTTCGGCTATCTCTCCAGTGGCCGTGACATCCCCATCGACGGGGCGGATACCCTCGTTGGACCGATGATCAACATGATCGTGTGCAACATTGCGCTGGACTATACTCAAAGCTGTGTTGATGCGATGAAGGATATACAGGATCGCTTCCTGGATAGTTTTGAGCATCAGCGTGTGTCTTTGGCTACCATTCAGCATTCGCTGTCGAGTTCTCAGCAATCTTTGTTCAACACTACTGTCTCTTACGTTCGCGCTCCGAACCTGAGTGGTGCTGCGCGTGGTATTCAGTCTATTCGATTGGAGAGGATTGCAGCTGATGAGTCTACCGAGTATGACTTCAATCTCAGCATGTTAGAGACAGAAAGCGGCATCGACATCGCACTACAGTATCTCCCCGGTGCCGCTTCCACGAAGACAGCCCAACGTCTTGCCAATCACCTCAAGCATGTTGTGCAGGTCCTCAGCACCAGCGAGACTACATCCCTCCTAGGCGATCTCGATCTCGTTCCCGCAGAAGATAAGCAGACAATCACTGCCATCAACCGCGAAGTTCCGAAGTCTCTCGACTCCTGCGTCCATCTCCTCGTCCAGGAAATGACCAACCGACAACCCAACGCTCTCGCCTTCCACGCATGGGACGGATCAATGACCTATCGCGAACTCGACCTCGCTGCTAGCACTCTAGCCAAACACCTTATGACAAACCTCAACGTCGGACCGGAAGTCATGGTCGGCATCTGCATGGACAAGTCCATCTGGGCAGCTATGTCAATGCTCGCCGTCCTCAAAGCGGGCGGTGTTGTTCTACCATTAGGAGTCCAACTGCCTCTTTCTCGACTTCAGACTATCCTCAAGGATACACAAGCCTCTGTTATCCTCGTTGACGCGAAGCAGAAAGCTCGTCTGGCTGGTGTTGACTCAGAGCTCATTGAGGTCAACCGCCAGTTCATGGATGGTCTCGTCCCCACTGAGTTCGGGTTCTCTAATCCCGCTGTGCAGCCTGATAATGCGGCTTGGGTAGTGTACACTTCTGGAAGCACTGGTGTGCCGAAGGGTGTTGTGCTGCAGCACTATGCGCTATGTACTAGCATGCGATCTCACGGTGCGGCATTTAGCCTTGTCCCCTCGTCTCGCGTGCTGCAGTTTGCGGCGTGCACTTTTGATGTTACTATCCAAGAGACTTTTACGACGCTTTACTACGGAGGCTGCGTGTGCATTCCATCAGAGGAAGAGCGTCTTAATGATCTGGAGGGATGCATCGTGTCAATGGACGTCAACTTCGTCTCCCTCACCTCAACAGTCGCTGGTCTATTGTCGCCATCCAAGATGCCACTTGTCAAGACTCTCATCCTCATCGGCGAGCCAGTCAAGCCTTCAGTCTTGGATCTCTGGATGCCACAGGCAGCATGCCTAGATGCATACGGACCATCCGAGTGCAGTATCCAGAGCGCAATCTCCCCCGAACCAATGACAGATCGTCGTCAAGCTATGGTCTTGGGTACACCATTAAAGTCCTGTCGCTTCTGGGTCGTTGACCACCGCGATCACAACAAGTTATGCCCCGTCGGCGTGCCAGGAGAACTCCTCATTGAAGGTCCACACCTCGCACGCGAATATCTCAACGACGCTATCAAGACCGCCAACTCCTTCATCACCGACCCAGCTTTCCTTTCCCAGCTTGGTCTTGAGTCTACTGGTCGTCGTATGTATCGCGCCGGTGACTTGGTGCGACAGAACGACGATGGTACATACTCCAACTTGGGCCGACGCGATCAACAGATCAAGATTCGCGGCAAGCGTGTTGAAGTCGGTGAGATTGAGTATCACATCTCACGTCATTCCTCCGGCATTCGCGCCTGTGTTGTATTCACCACCAGAGGATCCACCGACGGTCAACTCGTCACTGCATTCAGTGTTCCTCATGATGACAAGGCTGCGCACGATGAGACAGCCTACAACGGCATTGCAGGCCGCGACGGGATCGACACAACAGCTGCACTTCTCCTCGCCTCCGAAATCCAGATGTATCTCTCTCAGCACATCCCGGATTACATGATTCCTCGTCTTTGGATCCCAATGACTACCCTCCCCATCAATTCCTCCGGCAAAGCTGATCGCCGAGCTGTAACAGAGTGGATCAACAGTCTCAGCGCAACAGAGCTTGCTTCGTACTCTGAGCTCGAAAGCGCTGCCGAGGAAGCGAATCTCAACGTTACTCCCACCGAACAGAAGCTTCGCGAGATCTGGAGCTCCGTTCTCAACGTTCCGAATGTCAGCTACAGACGATCTTTCATGTCGCTAGGTGGTGACTCCATCACCGCTATGCAAGTCGTCTCTGCGTGCCGTGATATCGGCCTTGTCGTTACTGTTCGCGACATTCTTCAGAGCCCTGCTATATCTGATCTTGCGACGCGCGTTAAGGTCAGTGATGGCGAGGTCTTCTCCGCTGAGATCCCTGATGGACCATTTGAGCTGTCGCCTGCTCAGAAGATGTTCTTTGAGGACATTGCGCCTGCTGGACTCAACTCGGAAGGATCTTACCGGTTCAATCAGAGTGTTTGCTTCCGCCTTCAATCTGAGGGTATCAGTGAGGAAACTATCGCTAAAGCTATTGAAGCTGTTGTGACAAAGCATGCTATGCTTCGCTCTCGCTTCATTTCTCAAGAGCATGGTTACCAACAGTGGATTGAGAAGCACGTCCCCGGTTCATACAGGCTCAAGTCTAACAATGCCAACGATGATACCGCGGTGCAGGCAATCATGCTTGAATCACAGAGCACCCTCGATCTCGAACACGGCCCTGTCTTTGCAGCCGAGTTCATACAGACTCCAGATCGCCAACTTCTCTTCCTGACAGCTCACCATCTCGTCATTGATCTCATGTCATGGCGAATCATCGCCAAGGACTTGGAGCAGATTCTTCAGAGTGGTTCTATGGTTACGTCGCAGTCTCTTCCATTCCCGACGTGGAGTAATGCTGTGCTACAGCAGTCTAAGTCAATTGACTCTGTTGCTGAGGGTGATACCGGGGCTTCGTGGTCTTACTGGGGTCTTCAGCCGGGTGAATACATCACAGAAGATCAGATCTTTGAGACTGTTCAATTGGATGAGCATGTCACTTCTCAACTTCTCGGTCCCGCCAACGAGCCTTTACGCTCTGGTGTCGCAGACACCCTCCTCGCAGCTCTATCAACTTCTTTCCGCCACTCTTTCACCGATCGCTCTGGTCCCTCAATCTTCATCGAAGGCCACGGCCGCGATACCCAAGCTATGGACATCAACTACGATCTCTCCGACACAGTGGGTTGGTTCACAACCGTGACACCCCTCAACATCTCCGACGACACCACCTTCATCTCCACGCTACGCCAAGTCAAGGATATTCGTAAACTCAACTCCGGTCGTGAAGTCCTCGACTTTGCGTCGCAGCGCTCAAGACCAATTGAAGTACTCTTTAATTACCACGGTCAATTCCAGCAACTTCAGCGCTCAGACGGTCTTCTCACTCTCGACAAGCTTCATCAGTCTGTTGGACAGCTTGATGCTTCTGTTGGTGGGAAGGTCCGTCAACATGCTGCTCTGAGCGTTGAAGTATCGATTGATGATGCTGGCAAGACGCATCTTATGGTTGGTTACCCTCGCCAAAGTCCCAAGAGTCAGGCTATTCGTGATTGGCTTGGGGAGTATGCGCATACTATTACACAGGCCGTTCAAGAGTTGGTGGGAGCTGAGCCGATGTGCACGATCAGTGACTTTCCGCTTGCTCAATTGACCAACGATGACCTCGACACATTGTATCAATACTGTCTCACGCCAGGTTCCATCTCATGGGCCAATGTCGAGAACGTTCTTCCCTGTTCGCCGATCCAACAGGGTATTCTTCTCAGTCAATTGAGAGCACCGTCACGATATCGCCTCAAACAGACCTGTCGCATTCTCCCTGCCGATCCATCTTCGCGAGTTGACATTGCGCGACTCGCGAATGCCTGGAGACAAGTCGTTGGACAGCACTCCATCATGCGAACCATCTTTACTGGCGCCTTGTCGCACCACGATCGCTTCTACCAAGTCGTTCTAAAGGTTCTTGAAGCTGACATCCAGACCATTGAGCCATGCTCCAGCGATGAGGAAGTCCAGCGCTTCATCAAGCACCACGCCCTCCTTCACGATCCTGTCGGACGTCCTTCTCACCGCTTCCTCATCATCCCTACTGTCGATGGACACGTTTTCGGCCACTTTGAGATCAGCCACGCTCTCGTTGATGCTTCTTCCGTCCAACTCCTCGTGAACGATCTTCTCGAAGCTTACGAGTCTCTATCACCAACCAAGACATCAATCTCTCTGTCGCGCAACTCCGACTACGGCAGCTACGTCTCCTTCCTCGAGCAACACCGTCACTCCGAACAAGAAGATCTTCAATACTGGAAAGATCTTCTCCAGGCTGCTGAACCATGCCATCTCCAACTCAGCCAGCAACACCACGACACCTCAGAGATCGAAACAGGCCACGCTGTCACAGCTCACATCCCAGATATCTCTGTCCTTCGCGACATGTGTCGCAACTACAACGTCACTGCTGCAAACGTAGCTCAATTAGCTTGGGCTTTGGTGCTGGCTTCACGCGTGGAATTGAACCAAATTTGCTTTGGTTACCTTTCTAGCGGTCGTGATATCCCCATCGATGGTGTTGAGAGACTCGTTGGACCTATGATCAACATGATGATCTGTTATGTCCAATTGGACTACACATCCACTACTGTTGATGTTATCCGACAGATTCAAGACCGGTTTTTCAAAGGTTTTGATCACCAGCGTGCTTCCTTGGCGTCAATCCAACACTCCCTCCAAGGAACGCAGCAGCAAACGCTCTTCAACACCACCGTTTCATACACCCGTGCACTAAACATGGACGGTGCGACAGCGAATAACTCCATCAAGCTTGAGCGCGCATCAGCCGATGAATCAACAGAGTATGACTTCAACCTAAGCATTATCGAAAACGACCAGAGTCTAGATCTGGTTCTTCAATACATCCCCGGCGTCGCAAGCCACGAAGTGGCCCAGCGTCTGCTCAACCAGCTCAAGCATGTCATCCAGGTCCTCGGCCAGCACACAACATCCACCCTCGCCGATCTAGACCTGGTCCCTACCGAAGAGAAACACGCTATCGTCGCTAAGAACAGAGACGTTCCCAAGCCCGTTGCTTCAACCATCCATGCTTTATTCCATGAAGTTTATGAGCGTCGACCAGATGAGATGGCCGTCTACGCATGGGACGGCATCATGACATTCCGAGAGTTAGAAGTCGCTGCTGGCAATCTCGCCGGCTATCTCATGGATCTCGGTGTCGGCCCTGAGATCATGGTCGGTATCTGCATGGATAAATCCCGCTGGGCTGTCGTCGCGATGTTAGCTGTGCTCAAAGCAGGTGGCGTTGTCCTCCCCATGGGCGTGCAACAGCCATTACCCCGAGTACAGACCATCATCACAGACACCAAAGCCCCAATCATTCTAGTCGACGAAAAACAACTATCGCGTCTTGCAGGTACAGGTCCCCGTCTTATTAACGTCGACGCCGCACTCCAAGAAACCCTCCAGCCCAGCACAAAAGTCTGCTCTACCGTCACGACCGACAACGCCGCTTGGGTAGTCTACACCTCCGGAAGTACAGGAACACCCAAGGGCGTTGTTCTTCAGCACTCAGCTCTGTGCTCTAGTATCCGCTCACACGGCGACGCGTTCGGTGTTCGCGATGGCTCGAGGGTTCTTCAATTTGCGTCGCACACCTTTGACGTCACGATTCAAGAAGTTTTCACAACGCTCTGCCAGGGCGGGTGTACTTGTATTCCGTCTGAAGACGAGCGCATCAATCACTTGCAGGCCTTCATCGCAAAAGCAGAGGTCAACTTCTTATCTCTCACCTCGACAGTCGCAGGGCTGTTGGACCCCGCGCAGCTTCCGCTCGTCAAAACAGTTATCCTCATGGGAGAGCCCGTCAAGCCAGCAGTCATGGACTTGTGGAAAGACCAAGCTATCGTGTTGGAGTCATATGCACCCTCAGAATGTTCCATCTACGCGACTGTTTCACCAAGACCTATGAGGCACATCAGCCAAGTTCCTGTGCTGGGTATCCCACTCGCCAGCTGCTTCTGGGTCGTTGATCCAAAGGACTTTAACCGCCTTGTGCCCATCGGTGCACCTGGTGAGTTACTCATCGAGGGGCCACTATTAGCACGCGGCTATCTAGGCGACGAAGAGAAGACATCGAAATCCTTCCTTATTGATCCTGATTTCACCAAGCATCATGGTCTTCAGCCTGGAAGAAGGATGTACCGAACAGGTGATCTCGTCCGACAAAACAGCGACGGCTCGTATACCACTCTTGGCCGAAGAGATACACAGATCAAGATCCGTGGTCAGCGTGTTGAATTCGGCGAGATCGAATACTGGGTTGTGCGCTCAGCACCTGAGATCTCTCAAGCAGCTGTTATGCTGCTCGATGGCCCTGTCGGTCAATCTTCAGTGCTGGCTGTAGCGCTTGAAATTACTGATGGCGGGGAAAACAGCGCTGTGGATAACAATCTACAGGGCTTGTCGCAGGCTGATTTACTGGAGCCCACCATCGCCATGCGAGAGTCATTCGAGGAAGTCCGAGGCCATCTCATTTCCGTTCTGCCGCGATACATGGTCCCTGATATCTTCATCCCCATGTCCCGTTTACCTCTCAACTCTTCAGGAAAACTTGACCGCCGTGCGATTGACCTGTTCCTGAAGGGCATGAAGCCAGAAGAGCTAGACATTTACCGCCCCAACGCAGCGGCAAAGGCAGATGTATCTACAGAGACCGAACGACAGCTCCAACATCTCTGGGCCAGCGTTCTCGGAAGACCAGCCAATACCGTCGGAGCCAAGGACAGCTTCTTCCATCTCGGCGGCGACTCCATCACCGCAATGCGTCTCGTCGAAGCATCACGCAGCACAAACATGCTCCTCCGCGTCGCCGACGTATTCGAACACCCTCGCCTTTCCGAACTCGCTAGCATTCTAGACTCGCGAATGTCTGAGGGCAACGACCAATCATCGCTGGCGTCAATCCCGGCGCCGTTTTCTCTCTGGCCCGAACACGGCGCCGAGAAAGAAGTGGGTCTCCGGGCCGAGATTGCGGAGCGGTGCGGTGTTATGGCGGAGCAGATTGAGGATGTTTATCCGTGCACGCCGCTCCAAGAGGGATTACTTATCGCGACTGCTCGGCAGCCGAGTGCGTATGTCAGTCGAAGAATCTTCTCTTTGAGCGATGAGATCAACGTGGTGAGACTGCAAGCGGCTTGGCAGAAGATGGCTGAAGCGGCGCCCGTTTTGCGAACACGCATTCTGTTGGGTCTTGAGTCTGGTTCAGTACAAGTTGTTGTCAATGAACCGCTTGAGTGGCACACCGCGTCTTCACTGGAGGAGTACATCGACCACGATAGTGCATTGAGCATGACAGAAGGCAAGCCCCTCATGCGCTTCGGCCTCATCGACTCCAACGGCGAACGTCTTCTCGTCTGGACAGCTCATCACAGCGCCTACGACGGCTGGAGTTTAACAATGATGTACCGCCAAGTCTCCAACATGTACTGGCACGACGCGATACCACTCTCAGCGCCATACACACCTTTCATCGCCTATCTCGGTCAATCCGATGCTACACAAGCAGCGAGCTACTGGCGCGAGCAGCTTCAGGGTAGCCCCACTACATTCCCAGCTCTACCCTCCGTGCGATACCAGCCTCAGCCGCGACAGAAGCTTGTGCAGAACCTTGACTTTGTGAGACAAGGAAAGTCTGAGGTTTCGCTGTCGAATATGCTGCGTGCTGCTTGGGCGCTTATGGTTGCGAAGTATTCGGGGAGCAATGATGTTTTGTTTGCGGTGACGCTTTCGGGCAGGAATGCGCCTGTGCATGGGATCACTGAGATGCTTGCGCCTACTATCACCACTGTTCCTGTGAGGGTGCGCATCAATTCGTCTACCACTGCCAAAGATTTCCTTCAGGCTGTTCAGCAGCAGGCAACAGACATGATTCCATTCGAGCACACTGGTCTCCAACGCATTGCAGAGCTTGTACCCGATGCCGCCGCTGCCCTTGATATGCAGCATCTCTTCGTCGTTCAGCCTGCTGCCGACAGTGACGATACAGCAGCCGAGTTCCCTGGTCTTGTGCATCGACAGGACATGTCTGAGCAATTTGACGACTATGCACTCACCGTGGAGTGTAGCATCGGATCAAACGGCATCTCAATTGAGTCCCGATTCGACGACGCTGTCATATCAACAGCCCAGATGCAGCGCATGTTGCAGTCCTTCGCCCACATTGCCAGTCAACTGGAGCAAGCTGAGAGTGTACCCGAAGGCACAAAGATCTCCGACATGGATACTCTGAGTCCTCAAGATCTGGATCGCATTCTCTCTGTCAACAGCGGTCCGATCCCCAGCGTCGAGCGATGTGTACACGACCTCATCCTCGACATGGTGTCCCACCAACCCGACGCAACAGCCATTAGCGCATGGGACGGCAGCCTCACTTACAAACAACTCAAGCAACTCTCCGGCAAACTCTCCGACCACCTTGTCAGTCTCGGCGTTGGCCACGGCACCAGCGTTGGTGTGTGCATGGATAAATCTCAATGGGCTGCTGTTTCAATGCTCGCCATCTTACGCGCCGGCGGTGTTGTCGTTCCACTGGGTGTTCAACTCCCCCTTGGTCGTATCAAGCTCATTGTTGATGATGCGAAAGTCAGTGTTGTACTGGCTGATCAGAAGCAGACAGAGAGACTGGCTGGTTTGAACTTGGAGACGTTCACCGTTGATGACTCCTTGCGCAAGAGAGTCATTGTCAGCGACGTTGGTATCCCAGACAAATGGTACACTCGCGTCACTGAGATCAACGTCAATCAACCGGCCTGGATCGTGTATACATCCGGCAGTACCGGTACACCAAAGGGTGTTGTTCTTACTCATGCCGGTATCTCATCTAGTCTGGACAGTCAGAAGAAGGTTTTTGGTCTCAACAAGCTGTCACGAGTGCTTCAATTCGCGGCACATACCTTTGATGCTGCTATCCAAGAGATCTTTTCTACGCTGTCTGCTGGAGGATGTGTCTGTGTGCCCTCTGAGGATGAGAGGATGAGCGATCTGCAGCACTTTATCATTGAGAGGGCTGTCAACTTCCTGTCTATCACGCCCACGGTCGCTGAGTTACTCAAGCCGTCTCAGCTACCTAACATCAACACGGTGGTATTACTCGGTGAACCTGTCAAACCATCAGTTCTTGACTTGTGGATGGACCATCACGCAGACATCATTGGTGGCTACGGCCCAACCGAATGTTCCATTTACGCCATCGTATCAGCGACTCCGTTCACAGACAGGAAACAAGCCAACATCCTCGGCGCTCCTCTACCAAGCTGTCGCGTTTGGGTCGTTGATCCCGATGACTACAACAAACTCTCCCCAATTGGCGCCCCGGGCGAGCTTCTCATCGAAGGTCCCCAGGTCTCGCAGGGCTACTTGAACGATGCTGCCAAAACAGATGGTGCGTTCATTACAGACCCTGGCTTTACAGCGCGTTACGGGTTGGGTAGCGGACATCGCATGTACCGCACAGGCGACTTGGTTCAACAGAATGATGATGGTACATATACCAATCTTGGTCGGCGAGATACACAGGTCAAGATTCGTGGTCAGAGAATTGAGTTGGGAGAGATTGAGTACTCAGTTGTACAGTCGTCGGAGGATATTAGATCAGCGGCGGCTGTGTTTGTGAAGAGGGAGGACAGACCTACGATTGCAGTAGCGGTGGAAGTTGGAGAGGGGCAGGCTGAAGATGGAGTGTTGGCTCCGTCAGAGACGCTACGAAAGGCGTCGGAAGAGATTCGTGCGAAGCTGGCTGAGGTGCTGCCTCAGTACATGATTCCCGATTTCTTCATCCCTATGGGTAAGTTGCCGGTGAACTCATCAGGCAAGCTTGACCGCCGGGCAATTACCGCGGTGTTGGACGATATGGATGAGAACGAATTGGAGGGGTATCGCCTTACGACAGGCGCTCAATTAGTTCCTGTTTCGACAGCCATGGAAAAACAAGTTCAGCAGCTCTGGAGCCAAGTGCTCAGACGACCTGCCGAGTCAATCGGCGCAAGCGACAACTTCTTCCATCTCAATGGAGATTCACTCGCTGCTATTCAACTCGTCGCAGCTGCAAGGGCAGTTGATCTCAAGATGACGGTCGCTCAGATCTTCCAGAGCCCTGTGCTGAAAGATCTTGCCTCACATCTCGACCGAAGTAAGCACTCACATGAAACAACAAACAATCACGTTGAAGGTGTCGACCAGTCAACACGGGAGGCAATCGAGGCTTCTCTTCCCATTCACTTCCACGTTGAGAAGGTTCTCGAAACAACCGAGTTCCAATCTCTCGTTCTTCATGAACATACACAGGGTCGATGGCTCATGCACGCGACAATAACATATAACCAAAAAGTCGACAAGCAGCGCGTCCACACAGCGCTCCAAACCACAGTCGCCAAGAACGAAATCCTCCGAACAGTCTTCACCCAGCACGCTGGAAAACACTACCAAATCATCCTTGAAAACTTCACCGTCCCCTTCCACGAACACACTACCTCTTCCGACCTATCCACCTTCTGCAAATCTCTCATCCAAGAAGATCAGAAGAAACATCTTGCACTTCACGAACCTCCCTTCAAGACATGGTTCGTGCAAGGCGAGCGCAGGGACAGTCTTGTGATTAGGATCTCTCACGCGCAGTACGATGGCATGTCGCTGCCGATTTTCTTCCAGCAGCTTCAGGCGTGGGGTGAGGCAGATGTTGAGGTTGAGGCGCCAAGACAGATGTTGTACTATGTTGATGCGCTGAGGGCGATTGATACGAAGCCCGCGATGAAGTTTTGGGGTGATTTACTGGAGGGGTCGAGTATGACTGGTCTAACTGGTACTTCGAAAACAAGCAAGGCTATGTCGGGGTCTTATATCGTCAAGACGGTGCCATTGCCAAAGGCTGAAGGGTCCGGACTTACGGTGTCATCGTACCTCAAGGCCGCGTGGGCAATGGTCCTCGCCAAAGCAACGGGAACATCTGACGTCGTCTTCGCCCATCTTGTATCGGGCCGCTCCCTACCAATCGACGACATCGAAAAGGTCAACGGCCCATGCGTCAACCTCATCCCAATCCGCGTCAACACCGCTCAACCCCACAGCACAATTCTTCACCAAGTCCACCAGCAGCACATCTCAGCTTTACCACACGAACATCTCGGCTGGGAGACCATCTTCCGGCAGTGCACAGACTGGCCTGCTTCCGCAGACGTACCTCGCTTCTCTTCTATTCTTCAGTACCAGAATCTGCCTGAGGCTCAGAAGAGCTTTGGCATGCATGGTGCTGAGTGTAGCATTGAGTATACTGTTGTGCCGCCTGATGTGACGGATGTTTGGGTTACGGTTGAGCCGAAGGGTGGTGAGATGAGTGTTGTGGCGGGATATTTGGAGGGTGTTATTGCGAAGGAGGTTGTGGAGGGATTGATGGAGGATCTTGGTGAGGTTTTGAAGAGCATTGAGGCTTGAGATTGATAGCGCACTTTTTTCATAACGTTAGTTCTTTTGGGAGTACTGTTTGATGGAGTTTGGAGTTCGGAGTTGGCTTTGATGCTATTTCTTGTGTTTGAAAATTGGGTTAGCTAGGATTTCATAGTAACTATCTCTCTTTCTTCTATTTAATCATGCACTTCAACTGTCTCCCATCTCGATCCTTGTTGGTGTCTAGATGATCGCGCATTTCAGCAGCTCCCTGCCCCGCAACCTTGAGCTGCCCAGCGAGTTACAGGCGATAGTCAGTGCTAAGCTCACTGTAGCCAGGGCCCGTGTCTGCCAACGCCAAGATGGTGATCAATCCATCACTGTTTGCATGTCTCACAACAGTTGGCATTTGCAGTCATCCGGTAGTTTATTCTTTATCATAAGTGTGTTATTCAATTTGAGAATGGATACACAAATTACCGAAGTAGATATGCTATCCCGGGCTAAAACGTCCAATTGCTCCCTCACTACCTCCATTAAAGCCATCATGAATCAAGTCAAGGTGGTTCGGCTTGCTAATCAACTCAATCCCCCTACGTCTTTGAGTTTCAATCCGTCTCCAATCCCATTCGCCATCTTTGTCAACACCGACATCCAAAATATCTTGCTCTGAGGCTCCCAAATCCTGCTCGCCAATTGCCCATCCTCCAGGTCTTGGCGGCAACAAGCCAGCCTCCTCCAACACAGTCGATGGCGGCACCGTAAGACGTTTCAACTTAAAAACATACTTGCTCAAAGCAGTAGCATATATCTTCTTACTCAAATCGCCAGAATCTTTGAGCAGAGGTCTTGTCGCTGTCCTCGCAAACCGCGGATCAAGCCACTCTGTAGGAAGCGCTGTACCTTTTGGTACGAAATGTGTGACAATGTACAGCCATTTTCGGTCCCAAGTTAAGACATAGCTCCACATCTCAATTTGTTTAAACGCTGTGATTTCGCGTCGGAAGCAGGTTTCAACAGCCCCAAGATTAATCCCGAGTCTTCCGCCCATCGGAGTCCCGGACTTTGGATCGAGAACGATTCCGAGCTTGGTGTTGTTGGATAATCGATGGAAGCCATGTCGGAAAAGGTATGCGATTAAATGCGCGCGCCCAACGTCAAGGTCAGCGAAATATGTCGAGTTGGACTTGTGAAGGTAATAATCGACTTCGAGGAGGGGAGTGGAAGTCGTGGCGATGATGGGCTTGAAGAGCGCTTTGGGGCCTAATTGAGGTGATTTGCGGAGGACGGTATGGTACGAAATTGTGTACAGAACACGAAGCTGGCCGTACCATTAGCGCATGTCAAACGGGAGAGAGAAAGGAAACTTACTGTCCAGACAAATGGCATCGACTTTAAATTTGATACCACGAATATAATAATGAACGAACCAAGTATTCGGGTGCCTGTGATGTTGAACTGGAAGCGGTGTCTTGTGTCGTCCGCCTTGTCAAACCCAGCGACCAGAATCGCAAAGATCAGGACACTGAGTCCTAGTGTCTTCAACTTGCCTAAACCGAGCGCCATAATGGTTCTCAACTGAGGTTCAGCTTGACAGAAACGATTGAGGCAAAGGCTGTGATTCTGACGTCTGAAAATGACTGAAGGGAACAATACGTCGTGGTGCAGCAAATGTCATATTGTCTCGCAAGCTCTAAGGATTAGCGGTGCAATTGAGTTCCGGCTGCGGGGCATGCATTCACTATAAGTTGCAATTTAAGGCACTGTAAGGCCGGGAGGATCTGGCGTCGGGATTGCAGGATCAGGATCGTTGAGGATTGCGATTGGTGTTGAGCCTGAAGCCGCTACAGACCACCAACATTGAAGCAGTCAATTGGGGACGACGTTCGGCAATCAAAGCAACGAGGAGCAAGTTTACACTTGGCATTCTAACAAAACCAAGAAGCACATTTCAATACTGCAGCTCCAAATGTGAGATGTGTATCACTATGTTTCGCTGCTCTCTTGATACATACAGCGGCCAATTTGTGGTGCGGAATGAATCAAGGTTCAACAGCTTAGGTAGTGAAACGCTAAACATGTCCCGGGCTCACTGAACCAGGCATCACAGCGGTTAGACCCCGCTGGAGATGTGAGCCTAACTGTGGTCAAGTCACTGTAGCAACATCACAGTAACATCACCGTTATCAATACAATTGCAATTGCGATGGCCTTCACAATCCTTTCGCAGTATTAGATACTACATAGCAATCTAATCTTCTAGACATTCGACAAACGCAAGTATATCATCTCCGGCCGATGCGCAACACCAGGGAAAGGCTTAAAGTTCGACAATGGCTTCGGCGTCGGCTCCAGATTAAAGTGCCAAACAATAAGCGCCATCATGATCTTGACCTCCAGCGCAGCCCACTTACGCCCTGTAACAAATCAGTAAGTGTATCACAGCGCATCAGTGCAGGGAACTTACCGAAACAGGCCCTAGGACCAGCACCGAATGAATGTCGTGGTCCAGCATTGGGATTAAACGTCAATCGTCCCTCTTCGTCTTTGACGAGCCATCGCTCTGGATCAAAGTCTTTCATGCCCTTGACGTTCCATTGGCCAATCTTACCAGCTGTTCCCTTGGAACTCTCTGACCTCTTTTCTTCGTCGACGGATAGTGGAGGCATGAAACTTCCGGGGCCATTGTTCAGCATCAGAATCTCTGTGTGCTTGGGGACCATGTGACCCAGAATATTAACCTCTTGCATCGTCGTGCGGATGTTAGTCTGGGTAACGGAGCCACATCGCGTAGACTCTTCAATCATAGCCTCAAAGTACGGGAGGCGAGCGGACATGATCTCCGAAACAGTGGGTGCGTCGCCTCGCTCGACAGCAGCGCTGCATTGTTCTCTGAGTTCATCGCGGACCTTCTTCTGAACGTTTTGATGCGTGGTGAGGAACTTGAGGGTCCAGGCAGTCAAAGTAAAGATCTCATTTCCAGCAAGCATGAAACTGAACAGCTCATCTTGGACGGTTCGGCTCATCAACTCTGGGGTACGTCCTTCTTTTCGCGCGCTGTCAATCTCTCGGGCGATGACGATGTCGACTGCGCTCTTCATGTGTCGCTTCAGATTACCTTGGTCCTCCCAATTGAGATCAGTCTGATTGGAGAATTTGTTGATCGCTTGCTTGATCATGTCTTGGATGACAGCTTCTTTGAGGCTTCGGGCTGCACGCAGAGATGGCATTAGGTTATAAGCCAACCACAAATGCAGCCCAGGTACAAGTGATTGAACACCAATGTTCATGGCATCATTGAGAGCGAGACCGGCTTTAAAGACGGGAGGATCAGGTGCAACAGGGAAGTGGACTTCATGGTCCATGTCCGGTAGATTGGCGAACTCAGGCAGCGTCTCAAGAAGTTCAGTCTGAGCATTTGTCGAGCCAGAGTCAAAGCCAAAGGTCGCAGCCCAGATGATCTCAAAAGCCGCTTTTCGAATATCCGTCGACACAGAAAACGGTCGACCCTTTGCCAATCTCTCTTTAACTCTCCAAAGATCAATGAGCTTCATAGTAGACTTCCACATCTGCGGCCCAGCAACACCACCCAGAAACGCAGGCGACATTGTATCAGCCACCAACTTCCGATGAGCCTTCCACCGATCGCCAGTCGGCATATGGAAGTGAAACTCCGGCACAAGCGGCATGAACAAACTCCTCAAAAACCTCGAGCGATCAAACTCCTTCGGCGTGCGTCTCGACAAAATGTCAAAAGCCTCGCGGTTATCAGCAACAATGACCCATGGCTTGCCGAGTGGGTGCACAAAAATCTGAAACACAGGCTCGTTGAGTTCCACGGCGAGATTGGCGAGGTAGCCAAACATTTCGCCGTGCTTTTTCTTCCATTGGAGGAGTTCCCAGGCGTTGCCGAGGATCTTTTTGGCGTTGGCTTCGCGATAGACTATGCCGGGGATGGGCTTGGGGAGGAGGGCGCGGCGGATGAGGAGGGTTGTAAGGATGAAGATGGCGATGATGATGCTGAGGGTTTGGGGTGTTGGGGAGAACATGATGATGGTGGTTGGGGGGAGGGGGAGGGGGGATTAGCGAGAGTGTCACTAAGATTATTGGAGTAGTAGGTATTAGTCTATATAAGCCGTGAGGCCAATTGCATTTAGTGCTTATGAGTGCTGACGCTATGGCCAGGATCAGAGGATTGCGGGATCGGGAATGTCGATTTACATGTTATCAGCGATACAGAAAAATGGCATGTTTATTATCTCTCGACGGCCCGAGATCTTAATGTTTCTCTGCAGGAAGATGCAAGTAAGATAAAGTGCGGCGAAACGTTAATAATTAGTGTTGTCGAATTGGTCAATCCTCGACTCTGGTGATCCTTCAATCCTGTAATCCTCCGACCTCGCGATCCCCAAGCTGACAGTAACATTCTGGTTACACAAGGTCAATTTCATGGTACGATGTTGTTATTATAATTGGACATAGCTGTATGCCATGGAGTATCGTTCTTCGGTCTTCATCTGTTATCCGACTTCGTCCACCGTCTCCGTCTATTTAGAGGACTCCGTTGGGTCAATATACCTGAGACGTCATTCTGCACTGTTGATACCGACACTGCGGATAGCCCTGTTACCCTGAACACTTGGTTAAGATGGTCTTCCAACCTCCCTCGTGGGCCCCTGACATGACAGCCCAGATTCCTCTTAATGGAAATGTCGCTGAGTGGGCACTAGAGAGCCGACGAGCTACTGGTAGTGTTCGTGCACCTTTTATCTGCGCCTTGACGGGTAAGAAGTATACCCTCAACGAAGTGAGAGAGAAGGTCAATGCTCTGGCGAAAGCCTTGTGTAATGAACTTGGATGGTCACCGAATCAGGGCACTGCTGAAGAAAAGGTCATTGGTGTTTTGGCTGTCAATTCGGTAAGTACTCCAACATCCCTGTGAGATCGCGGCTCTGATAACTTCGAAGCTTGACTTTCTTGTTGTTTGCTGGGCAATTCATCGCATCGGTGGTATCTGTCTACTTCTCCAACCAACGACTTCACCCGTTGAGATTTCTTCGCATATGACCAAAGCCAAATGTGACATCCTCATCACATGCGAAGAACTACTACCCTCCTGCAAAGAGATCATAAACCGTCTTCCCAAGCCCCCCCGACGAATGTTCTCCATCAACACCAGCAACACTCAATTGCCCAACTTCGAAAGAGAGATCAAGTGCCTACCCCAGCTTTACCAGCAGGGCAGTGAGCTTCCTGAGCTTGAGCAGCTTCGACCAAAGGATTCTCATACCACGGTTGCGTTTTACCTTACTACGAGTGGAACTTCAGGACCCCAGGTATGATAAGGTCTCTCATCTGTGTTGACGTGGCTAAGGCTAATGGGATTAGAAACTTGCCATAATCACGCATGCGAACCTCATCGCCAATGTCACCCAAGCAGCCGTCTTTGAGAGCTCAGCTGGTTACAAGCACCCTGATATCGGCCTTGCGGTACTGCCGCTCAACCACGGCTACGGTCTCGTCACTGCACACGCCATGTTTGTGAGAGGTGACTCGGCTGTTCTCCACCCGAACTTTAACATGCAGTTGGTGCTCAAGTCGATTCAGGAGCATCGCATTTCGCGTCTATACCTTGTGAGCCAGACTGTCTCAACGTTCTGAACGAATACTGATTGAGAAATAGGTTCCGCCTGTCATTGCCGCGCTAGCAGCAAACCCAGTTCTCTTTGAGATCTTTGATCTCTCTTCAGTTCAAGACGTTGTGCTCGGTGCTGCTGCATGCAGTGATAGTGTGACCAAGAAGATGAAGGCCTTGATGCCTAGCTGGAGTCTTCTAGTTGGATACGGTAAGCCAACACCGATACTTGAGCAGCATCCCCAATTCTGACTGACATCCCACGAATAGGCCTAACTGAATGTGTATCAATTGTGACGTTCAGCCGCTCGGCTGATATCATGCCCGGATCGAGCGGTTGTTTATTCCCGTCCAACCAAGGCCGTCTTATCGATCAGGGCGGGAAGGAGATCACCACATATGACACTGCTGGAGAGTTGTATCTCAAATCAGCTGCCATGATCCCCGGATACTTGGGTGAAGATGATGCTATGAGGGCCAAGTTCACCGTTGATGGATGGCTGCCCACTGGCGACATCGGTTTCTTTAGAAGAAGTCCCCACGGCGATGACCATCTGTACCTGGTTGACCGACTCAAGGACATGATCAAGGTCAAGGTAAGTTCAGCATTCATCCTAACAAGTCAATCGCTAATCAGTATCCCAGGGCCTACAAGTCAACCCCGCTGAGATCGAGGAGCTACTCCGCGTACAGCCTGGTATTTTGGACGCAGCAGTCATTGGCGTCGTAGACGATGAAGCAGGTGAACGACCGCTTGCCTTTGTCGTACCAACCAAGCAGGATATGACTGCCCAAGAACAAAAGGAGCTCATCCTGCAGTTGGACGAAGCTATCAAGGCCCAGCTTGATGAAACGCACTGGCTACGCAAGCAGATTCGTTTCATCGAGGAGCTTCCCAGAGGCCAGAGTGGTAAGGTGCTGAAGAAGATTCTGAGAGAAAAGGCAAAGCAGAAGGAGCAGGTGCCTATGAATGGAGTCAATGGGAGAAATGGCAGTCTCCCGGAGAAGAGCATCAATGGGGCGAATGGGATTCATGCACAAAACGGTACAAGCAAAGCGGCTCGAGTTTAAGTCATCTTTCTTTACATATAAGTAGTCAACTCAGTTTAAGCACCAAATTGTAGTTACTTCATCTAACAAAAAGATTGAGGTCCTGTATAAATGCGGATAAACATTAAACAATGCGACGAAGGTAGTCCACTGCGGTGAACAGGTGCCAGCAACGAAAAGGTATCTATAACATGGACAGGCAAGAGAGACTAGGACCTCGGCTGCAGTAGCAGCAGGGTAAATGTGGTTCAGCGGGATGAGCCCTTATACCAGTTACACTTAGGACGTCTTGCTCCCTAGAGCGTCAATTACAGGACCCCAGACCTGATCGTTAGTGAGGGCGGTGTAGATGATTGAAACCCAAGACCCAATCGTTCTTTTCTCTCGCCCATTGATCTTTCTGCTGGGACTTCTAGTGGGGTGCTCAACCAGGCCTTGATGGATTGGCACTCCTAACTCTTCTCTTACAAAAGAATATAGTCTCAGAGAAGCACGGCCGAGATATTGCTTTGTAGGAGGGTTAACGAAGAACTCACTCCGTGTCTGGGTAAATGTCGAATAAGCCAAACTTTCCAAATCTCTCTGGAGTGGGCGTGTTGATACAAGATGCATCTCGTGCTCCTCAAGATATGCACGAAGGACTGGTATCGTTTCCTTGGATAGAATCTTGCATCGATCTTCGAGATCGTAGCATGCCGAGGCATTCCAAGATTTGACGATTATGTCATGGAGGCTCTCATAAATCCCTTCGGCTACCTCATGTTCCACTCCATTAAGGAATGGATGCACTATGGAGGCCAACTTGCTTCTGAGCGCTTTGAGATACGTCATATGGAGCACTCGCAAATCCAACGCCTGACAAACAGCAAAAAGATGCGCAGAGCACATTTGCATGACAACATCAGCTGCTTGGAGAGTATATCTTCCTGAGATCAGCGCTAGAGAATTGATTGACTGGTTATGCATCTCTGCGGACTGGACATGGGGCGTAACCGGGTTGGCTAGATATCCAAGTTCTGACAGATAGGCAGCCATGCTGATATCAATACCCTTCATGGTGAAGGATAGACTGGGGTCGTCAGCGACGAGGTTTGGAGGAAGACCTCTGTTCATGGTAGGGTTGATTAGTTCGGAGGAGAGGCTGAAGAGAAGTTTGCCGACCATCTGTAGTGCAAGGCGGGTCTTTTCCATGCCGTTGGCAACGGAGCTGGAAATGAAGTTGGCGCCGGAGTAAACCTCGCCAGAATGTACATCGATGATGGGGTTGTCGGAAGTTGAGTTGAGTTCCACTGTGATCTGAGATAGTACGGAGCAGGCATCCTCAATCTGAGGACCTAGCCACTGAGGAGCTCCCCGTAATGCATATCTATTCTGTGCAAGACCCGGTCTGAACTTATCCTCTTCTTTGAGGCTTTGAACGAGGGAAGATCCCTTGAGGGAGTGCAGTATAGTTGCAGAACATTCGACTTGCCCGGGATGAGGGCAAACGGAAACAATGAAAGGATGGTAGTTCTCAGCCTTCCCAAGAAGCGCCTCGCATGACATGGCTACAAGACCTTGAGCGAGTAACAAGATCTTGTTTGCCTCATGGACGGCCAGACAACCTAATGCAGCTGAAGGAGCTGTGCCGTTGACCAGCCCAAGGCCTTCCTTGGGCCCAAGGGCAATTGGCTCCAGGCCAGCGAGCTCAAGGGCTTTATCAGCCGAGAGAACGAATGACGTCGTTGTGCGGACGCGAATGTCGGGGTTGCCCTCAAGCATACCGGCGATATATGATAGGGGAATTAAGTCCCCAGATGCAGAAATTGATCCGCGTAGGGGAACGATAGGCGTCATGCCTTTTCGGAGCAGGAGAAGGAGGGCTTGGATGAGCTCCAGACGGACACCTGAGTGGCCCCGAAGTAGTGTATTGCAGCGAATCAGCATGGCGGCTCGGACCCAGGTGACGGGCATACTGTTAAGCCCACTGCCATTTTCGTCTTCATCATTCAAGATGCCCGCTTGGGTGAGCTGCAGTAATGCTGACTGCAGAGCTGGGAGGTCCTTGGTACGAGTATCAGCACTTCCACCAAAGCCTGTGTTGACGCCTAGCACTCAGTCAGACTAAAGCATTGAGACATTGAGAGCAGGTAATCTACCGTATACAAAGTAGCCTTTGGCGAGATACTCTTCGAGTAGTACGACACTTTTATTCATAGCGTCTGCAATATCGTCTCTCTTTGCCACGTAAGCATTGCAGTTATACCTGGTACGGTTGTAAGCTTAATGTAATGTACTATAACACGAGTGGTGACTTACTTGGCGACTGCAATCACCGAAGCGACATCAAGGTCGGATCCATCGAGAATAACAAAACCGCAGTCCTTGATGCTCTGGACCTTTTTCCAGATATCGCAAGATTGGGAAGCATGAGTGGGTGAAAGACTTGAAGGGTCAGTGGGCTTGGTGCTTCTCGAGGCATCGTGCTCCCAGTCCGAGACTGCAGTCACATGGTGACCACAGCCAGAAAGATGATCAGGGTCTCGAAGCGGCATGACAGACACTTTGGCATTGACTTTTGCACAATAGGATATTTGGGATTCCGATTTCTTTGCAGCAGCTGGTAACAATAAGCTATTTAACCGATTCACGTATGACAATCATTGTGTATCACATTCGGCATCCGAATCACCGAAGGACCTTTTGCTCTACACGTCGGCTGAGGTCAGCTCTGTACAAGAGGTCTCTCCAACAACTTGAGCCAGCTGACATCTGACAATCCGTCGTGGAGACACCGGGTGAATTGTGACTCGTTATCTGCTACTATTCTTACAACCTATTCCGTTTTAGATATGACAAGACTTATAGTGATATTTTGACTTCTGTTAGCTCAGTTGGAAGATCGAATTTCAGGGGATTGCCGTTTTAATTATGTAACCTGTATCATCAATAGAGGGATTACTTGTCTTGGCTAGTTTGTGTAACTGATTAGTTGACTACATTATTACTGTATCAAGGAATGCTACCCGAGACAAAACGCCAAGTTCTCATGGTCATTTAAGCTCTCAGCCATAAGTCCCGAGATAAAACATATCTAACCGCGTATATTACCCACTATTGATGATCCCGAGCTCACGGATCTACGTTTAACCCTGCAATAGGATGAGCAACCGTTGGAATTAAAGTCCAGGGGACTCCTTGTCTTGGTAAATCGTATAACGCCATGCCGAACTATTTTAGCTCTGTATTAACAGGACCTTGCTCACTGTCGCCCATAATCGCAGATCTCAAGCCTTGTTCACGTGTTGATGTCGCTCATCACGCTAACAGTTGGACCATCCGGACCTAAGCAAACCATTTATCTATTAGTTGACCCACAGACACGAACCTTTCTTTCCAATCGCGTGAAGGTAAGATATCGATCTTCACTCGTATCCAAGCTTTTTTGCGTCCTGTAACTCTGCTCTGGGAGGCCGGATAGCCTGGGATCTTGATCCCAATGGACAAAAACGAGCAATCTGCAGCCTATCTAAGTTTCCACTAAGCTTACCTAGCTACTTTTGTCACTCAGAACCAGAGGTGTTAAGTTCTTTGGTTACCTGAGGCTCTGTAACTAAATGCCAAGTTGGAGATTGACATCACCACCTGCGCTAGCCATTGAGCCATGTGGTCTCGCGGCACTCGGCCACATGCTACTAAACGCTCAGACGTGAACTATCCGTTCTCATCTCTTGGTGGCTTGATCGCCATGGCACGAGATGTGACCTGAGAACTCTAAGAGGGCAGAATGCAGTATACCGGAAACGAAAGTCTATAAAGCTCATACAATTGGAAGCTAATCAGGGCCTGCCTCATTGCCCACTTTCTCTCTGATGACAAGTTTCCACAAATCTTATTCTGATACTCTTTCACATTATCAATCCTTACAAGCATGCAGTCCAACAACATGTCCATGCAAGGCGGGGGTACTACAATGAGAATTGTACCCTCCAGGGCCTCGCCATCGACAACGCATTATCTCTTCTTGAGCCCCCAAAGCGTAAAGGTCGGTGGTTTTCAGTGACTTGAAACACATCTTGAGCTGTTTCTCCATTCTCTGGAAGTTTCTCACTATCTCTCAACCTGATCCCAATTGTTCCTCTGATAAGGTGATGCTTACATATGTCACAGGAAAGACGATTACTCTTGCTGACTACGGTTCCTCCGAGGGCAAGAATACGTAAGTCACTCATTGCATGCATGTATGACTGAGCTGCAAAAGCTTATGTTACTTAGAATTCGGCTGTTTGCCAACTATCTATCCAATTTGTCCGGCCTTTCATCTGCAACACTGGTTTTCAATGATACACCCTTCAACGACTTTTCCAGCCTCTCAAGAACCATCAAAACCAACTGGTCATCGCTCTCACAGGATGGTAGGCTACCCATCAGTCCACTGATGGTTCCTCAATCTTTTTTTTGGACAAGTCCTGTCTGGTGACTTCGTTGATGCAGGATTCTCCTTCACAGCGCTTCACTGGCTGCAGCACATGCTGTCCTCCTGGGAGACATTGGATCTAGCTGGGTATGCTCACAATGACCTGGTGACTTTCTTATCCGCTCGTCATAGAGAAATTCGAGCAAACGGCAAATTAACACTGTGCATTCCCTGCCATGACCAGATCGGGGTTGACCCTGCGGTTGCGTGTCTGCAAGCTAGTGTTCGCAGCCTCGCAAGCACCTATCATCTTGATCCGTCCTTCACGGTACGCTTGCCACTCTACTTCCGTACTATGGAAGAGATACTGTCTTCCATCAATGTTGAACAGGGAAAGTGGGAGGTCAAATCTCACGTGCCTGTCCCAATCATGCACCCTTCATGGTCTCCAGCTGTTTCTGATAAAGGTGGTGCTGATATGGCAGCCAGAGTCAGGTATGCCGCCGGTATTACTGGCTTTACAACTGCCGCATACTCCCGGTTCTTGACGGATGAAACGGGCGCCTACCCAAAGAAGAGAGACCTTAATGAGCCTGGCTTGCAATCAGGGGTCCTTGCAGAGGCGACTTTCCTCGAGGACTTGTCGGCTTGCTTTAAGGATGAATTTCTTCGCTCGTACATCACGGAAGATGTTGGCTTTACCTATGCATTTGTTCAGCTCGAGATTATAGAAGGATGTATTCTATGTCACAGAGCTTACTGATGATTATTCTTGTAATAGGTACGTAAGCCTATATCTTAATAAGTGTTTCTAATAATATTAAGTTAAAGAGCTATAATAGGGAATTAAGGTAGCTATTTTATCCTTTAAAGAATATATTTAAAGTTCTTTTTATATATTAAATGTAATTATTATTAAATAAGTTTATAAAGCTTATTTTAAGTAATTATATTAAATGGCTAATATACTGCCTAGATTAACTTTAATAAAAGTATTATTTCAAGTTAATAGTCCCTATAGCTAATAGCCTATATCACGGGCCTTATATATATATCACAGAGCTTAGGTGTAAAGTTTACTGCCCTAATTAATTACTACATTTACTGAAAATAACCTCTTTACTCGGTGATATACGATAACTATATGATGATTTTTTTAAATCTGAGGGCCACTGGCAAACAATTACTCTATCTCACAAACGACGATGAAAAGCGACCAAAGGCAATTTGAGATATTCTGTGAACCTGGGCACTTGGCGGTACATATTTCCCAATGCGCAAACCAGCTACACGCCAAACATTGAGTCTGGCGTGCGTACGTAAGTCGGTGAGGCGGGATCGGGCCAAGATGGTGGGAAGAATATGAGGCTGATTGGTGCATGCGCGTTTGGGCCTTTGCAAATGCGCAATGCAAAATTCTGTTACCGCGCGTATTTTCTCTCTCGAAATTCCGATAGCTACGTCAATTGTGGCGGCAATCAATGCAAACATGTATTTTGCCAGCAAATCAATTTGAAGAAGGATGACGGTGATCCATGAAATAGCTTGGCTGGACAATGTGATTGGACCACGATCATTTTCTCACTTGACTGTGGGTGAAAATGAGGCTCCCGCTACTCGCCGGCCCCAAGAAAAGAAATGTATTGCTGCCTAATGCAAATCTTCCAGCTGCACTTCTGCCTAGCCTAGGGGGGAAATAAAAAACAACCCCTCGATAGGTGGAACGCTAAGGAAGTTTGGAGTAGTTATGTTTGTTTAATTTTTCTCCCCGAGGCTGCCTAAGCTGCGTAATATCAGCTAATTGTAATTACACCAGAAATACAAAAAGGTTACTCTGTATACGATTCTCTGCATCGTGCTTACACTTCGGCTTACTGGAAAGTTAAGTATAGACTTCCCTTTAAACTTTAATCTCTGCTCTATTGCACTAGCTTTTATCTCTATTACCGATTGCAAAACATAACCTACCGCCATGGATCCCCTGAGTATCATTGCCTCCGTGATTAGTATCATTGGTGCAATCACGAGCAGCTACAGTACTATTAAGAAGGTTTCAAATCTCCCAGGAGCCTTTGATAAGGTTCAAGATGATCTTGCTATGGTTTCAAAACTTCTCGACAATGCCAAAACCAGGTTGGCAGGTGTCCAGATGGATGCCGATGAGCGCAATTCACTCGCAGCGATTGCCGGTCGTTGTGAAAGGAAGATCTATGAGATGCAAGACATTTTTGAAACCCTTGAGAAGAAGTGCCTTGAGAACCCTGGCGGCCAAACCTGGACCAAATTACGCGTTTGGTATCGCGAAGCAATGAAAGGTGTTAAAAGCCGGCGCATTGAGAGTCTTATGACCGATCTACTTAAGGACGTTAAGCTACTGGTGATGAACCAGATGACGTGCCTTGCTACCACAAAAGATCTTGATGATATCAAAGTGGCTATTGATGAGCTGTCAAGTGTAGAACCATCGTTGGAGGATCACGAGTTTGAAGGCATAGGGACTATCCATGCAACCCAATCAATTTCCGATCATGCTTCTGGGAACCAGTGGAACATGCAAGGGGTACACAGCACTGGGAATGTCAGCTTTGGGGGTACAATCAACCAAGGAGGGGTGCATAATTCTGGTGGAACCCATACCCATCTGAACGGTGAGAATAAGCAGGCAACCAGGCATGAACTGGGTATTTATCAGTCATCAGCTAATGTTTGAGTTCGATGATAGTTTCATGCTCAAGTAAGACTTCAATTTATAATATGTGAATCTCACATGTAGAAAGTGGCCATTCATGCCTTTCAAAACAAGTTATCCCAAGTGTTGCCCCCTGCTGACTTAAAGAAACTCAACAGCTCTTCATCATATGAACTGTGATATAATCCCACAAGGTCAGGCCTGCATATTATGCTGATTCGATACGGGGCATTCCAGCTAAGCAATCCACAGACTCCAATCAGGATGTGTTCACATGGCTGTCCAAGCTGAGTTTTTCTGCAACATATGAATCGCGCCTAAACGAATGGAAAGAAGGAACTGGACAATGGTTTTTCGAAACGGACTTGTTTCAAAGTTGGCTACAAGGAGAACATAAAACTCTTTGGTGTCAAGGTCACGGTAAGCTACTGTTCCAGTGCATCCCTACCTAGTTCGAAATGAAGACTGACATATTATGTGACAGCTGGAGTAGGTAAAACTATTATGATGTAGGTCACTGCGCGTTCCGCCGTCCAAGACTTTACCATTTATCGTTTCTTAGGTCTATTGTGATTCATCATTTGGAAGAGAAGAAGGCGGCTAATGAAGCGATTGTCTATGCTTACCTTGATCATAATGACTCTGTTGGGGCAGAAAGCCTTATCGCGTCACTTGTTCGTCAATTAGCAGAAAAGAACTGCGTGTTGTCGCACTCGTTACTTGAGTCATATAAGAGGCATAGAGATCTTGACACACCGCTTCTGAGACGAGAATGCCAGGAGTTGCTCTTATCTGAGGCAGACAGATTTCAGAGAGTCTACATGGTTATCGATGGGCTGGATGAGCGTCGTGATGAGGCTATGTTTGGACTTCTGAGTGCAGTGAACGCATTGCTTTCCTCACACTCAGCTGCCTCATTGCTAGTCAGCTCTCGCAAGATCGAATCGATTGCCTCCTGTCTAGACGACCCGGTTGTTTACGATCTTGAAGCACGGCGCTCCGACATTGATGTGTACATTGACCAAGCCTTGGCATCTGATCTACCTACCCTGAGCCGTCGAATTCGGAAATACCCAGGGCTTTCGGGTCTTATCAAGAAAAAGCTAAATGAAAAAGCAAGGGGAATGTAAGTAAGCAATATCTGATTGGTACCGAACATGTCAAGGCCTTGAGGCATGGGTGGCTAACTGATGTCAAATATCTATAGGTTTTTGTTACCAAAGCTCCACCTTCAGATTTTGGAAAGGTCCAAATGCCGGAATAGAAAAGCCTATGAACAGCTTTTGTCTGACTTACCCAGCCCACTTGATCAAACTTATGAACTTCTTTGGAGCCGCATCCAGGACCAAGACAACGAGGATGCTGAGCTTGCGAGAGATATTATGACTTGGCTCTGCTGTAGTCTAGAAACCCTGTCATTTCAATCTTTCAGTTATGCCCTAATTTGGTCATCGACAGGACACAATGGTCAAGTTGTTGAAGAGGATCTGATCGATGAGGAACAGCTTGCGGACGTCTGTCTAGGCCTAATTTTCGTCAACAAGGACAAAGGCATCATCGGTTTCTCACACTACACTGCTGAAGATTACTTCAAACGAACTTTTCCTAGTGCTGAGGGGCATCAACGCGTTGCATCAGCATGTATTCGGTGTTTATCGACTACCCAGTTAAAGCAGGTGGAGAACGTTAGCTCTCAGCCCGATTCAACGTCAAATACTCCTCCGAGGTCTCGAATTCGCCTAGATACTGTTCCCTACATACTGAGCCCTCCCTTATTCTCCTATGCGTCTCGAAACTGGGGGCTCCATGCTAAAAACGGAGTAGAGCTGTCAATGCTCCCTGAAATTCTTCGGTTCCTCGATCTACCTGAAAGGATTACCGCAAGCGGCCGTGTTCTGGCTTTGTGTAACGACCAGTCGTTCCTATATGACTCTAGCACTCCGCTCCCAGACAAAATAGCAGGAATTCACCTTGCAGCATTTTTTGGACTGTTAAACGTTATTAAGAATATAATACAAGCTGAACAAGGGTCCGTTGATGCAGTGGATACACGTGGGTGGTCTGTTTTACGATGGGCTTGTTTTGGTAAACAAACCGAAACCGTTAAGTTCCTACTACGTCGTGGAGCAAATGTTGATTTTCAAGACATAGTCGGAGACACGACCTTGATATGGGCCCTCGGTAACCGAAGGACTGTCAACATTTTCAGCGGAGTCCATTTTATGAACACCCGGCATCACTTCGGTCACATGGCCTTTGTTGAAGGACTTAACAGTGTTAACCCGACAATTCCAGGGGAGCCACAACCTTTTAACTGCACATCCGAAACAATCAAGGACCTCATCCAGTATTCGAAATATTTGGACACTCGCGGCCACCTGGGTCGCACGGCTTTATCTCACGCTGCAGAGAATCAGCAATTTGATGTCGTTAAACGGTTACTCGAGCGAGCGGTTAATATTGAGTGTGAAGATGACAATGGTATGACGCCTTTACTTTGGTCGTTACAAGCCCCTCGATGGTCCTACAAGTTTATCGATTGCATTTTCTCCAATTCAATTACGCATATTGGAGACTTTATCGTTGTCGATCTCATGAGAACTGGTGACGACAACGACGGCCCTTCCGGAAAGCGTGCTGCTCGAGATACAGCTCAAGAAGACATCGCCTTAAAGCTGATTGGAACTCATATCGATGCAGTTGACTTTTCTGGTTTATCAGCCCTCAACCTAGCCGCTGAAAGACGTCATTCTAGTCTTGTGGAAAGGCTCATAGGACTGAAAGCAGATGTCAACATGGTTGGCGGCGGCCTTGCGCCATTGGACCGAGCTTCGAGACCATTTCATCGGTATGACTTCAGGATGTCAAATTGTGTCTTCAGGGATACTTGCACTGAATCAGAAGGCACCTGCATGCAAATACATTGGAGCAAGGAGAAGGGACTCAAAAATGTTGAACTATCCCGATTTTACAAAATCCAAAGCCGAATTTGCGACATACTGAGACAGGCAGGAGCTCAGACTTTTGTCACGGAAAACACAGATACACGGTGTAAGTGGTACCAGAATGCTCAAAGTATGGTCCTGAAACTAAATTTCAACCTGCACAGGCCATAAAGATCCTATGCATGCAGCTTCCGTGAGCCTTAACTGTCTTCAAGAGGTTATGGAATTCGCGAAATCTATATGGCCACAGTCATTGAGACTTAATGAATGTTCTATTACCCTTGGGGGCTGTAGCACTTTATTTGGAGATCGCTGTTATGTTATTCCTCAACCAATTGACCTTCGAACCCTGAATTCCTCTGATATCTTGCTGGAAGATCTTTCATGTAATATCGAGCGGGTTTCGGAGCAGACGTCTGGGTATCGTGTGTTACATGTTAGGCAATAAAGACCTGTCTTTAGTTGGATTCATTTCTTCTGGGAGATTACAATATATTAACGACTACCTGGATGAGCTTGTAGAAAATTAAATATAGATACAGACTTTCCTAATATCCTGTCTAACTCTTAATATAAATACAGAAAGCTAAAAAGAAATAACTATATTAATATTAATAGACTGTTTTTAAAAAAGTAAATCTTTAAATTTTTATTATTTATTTAATATAGTTATCCTTAAGTATAAATCTATTTTTATTAGGTATATCATTAAGATCCTGCTTTAATATCTACTTATAAGGTATTATATTTCTTATAAGCTAATTTATATAGTTATAACTAAATGCTATTTTATATTAAAGTTACTAATAGCTACTATATATAAACTTTACTTAACTATAATAACGTTAAGAAGTTAAAATATACTTTAGCTTTAAGTATATAAAAGTATTAAATTTTAATATAAATATATATATTAAATATATATATTATCTAATATAATACTTCTTACTATTATTATTATTTAATATTATAATCTTACTTAAATAGCTAGATAGCGTAATAATTAGCTTTAATAGTATATAAATAAGTGCAGCTTACTGCCCTTTTAAGAAGACAATCTAACTTAAAGTATATAAACTCACTTGACTTTAGCTCTCTTTTTCTTTATATCCTCTTCTCCTATAAAATTACTATAAGTCGATCGGCATCTTGCTGGATTTCGTTCCAGTACTAATTCTATAAAATATAGCTAAAGGAAGAAATTAAAGATAGGGATATAATGATATCGCTACCGAGTCACGAAGGCCTAGTATAACATTAACCCGTACTGTAAGGCTTCAAGCTTTCTTGTCAGAGTTACTATTTTATCTTAGACATTAGTTTAAATAATCTCCAAGCTATGGCTCAACGTCACTGAACACGATCTATCTTCTCTGTCTGGTAATTAAATAGCCTCGAGGCGCGGAACAACATAAGGAGCGCTCATGGCCATTTCGGCATTTGGTTAGGAAGAAGTAGTAGGATCAACTAGATTTATGTTATATACAAGGTCTTGGTAAGCGGAAAAACTGGCCAAGGCATAGGTAGATGTGTTGGCTCCTGGGAAGATAAAGCTCTGTGGACTATTAAAGGCGACAGCACTCAGGTCAGCAGCTACCATTCCTTAAACATTAGATTTAATCTCGTTTCTAAGGTTGTTAATTCTATAGGATAACTATAACCTCTAAGGTTAAGCTTTAAGCTATAAATATAAGTAATAAATAATAATATAATATTTCTTTTTTTAATATAAGCTTTATTTAAAAGCTTTTATAATAATTAATAAGTTTTATTATAAACATTAAAATATTTTAAAAAGAAATAATTAAAAAAGTATAAATATATATATATTATAATATATAATAGTATAACTTTATAAATAATATATTAATTAATTTAATAAATTAAATTATTATTAATAATAACTATATAAATTAAAAAACTTAATTTTATATTTATATTTTTATTCCTTTTTTTATAATTTTTAATTTTATTAAATAGTATATTATTTATTATAATAACTTTAAAGACTTTAAGGAAATTATACTTTTATTAATTAATAGATTTTACTTTAAAATAAATAATATTAATAATATAGTAATTATTAAATTTACTTTTTTAATTATAAAGTATTTAATTTAATTACTAATATTTATTGATTTAGAAAGTTTACTATTACTAAAGCTAATAAGCTATATAAGTTTATATAATATATTAATAATAATAAGATTAATATTAATTAAATAAAAATATTAAATATATATATATATATATTAAAAAGAATATTACTTAAATAATAAAACTTATAACTTTATAAATTAATTTAATAAAAAAAGTAAAATATAGTTTTATAATTAAAAAATTATTAATTAAAATTATTAAATAACTTTAAGAAAGATTATATATATTATATAGTAAAAAGTTAAATTATTAAAGATTTTAGTAATTTAAATTATTTAGATTAAAAAGATTAAAATATTAATACTTTTATTAAAATAAGTTATATTTAAATAACTAAAAGCTTTAATAGCTAAGAGAATATAGCCTAGTTAAGTTTATAAGATTTAATATATAATAATTTTAAATATAATAGTAACATCAGTTAAAGGTTCATATCAGCCACACACAGAAGCCAGGATCTAATCTAAATTCAGCTTACCTTACTTTTAGCTAGCCACAGACTGTAGAAAATTGTAATTTTATGTGGGTTTTGAATTCAGCTAGCCACAGGGGCTGGTCCTGTGAGCTCCGTTTCCGTTGCGAACGCTTCTGGCCGTGATGCCGAGCAGGCTCCCTTCGCAAGATGCTGCCTTTGGAATCACTCATCACGGATCAAATGCACTACCAGAGTAGCGAAAGTAGGATTGGGGTACGGTGCTTCTAACGGAGCCTGGACCGATGCCCGGGTCACTAAGGCGGTCTAAAAAATGGTGACCATTGCCCTTCATATCGCAGCTGTTGTCATCATCATTATATCAAAGTCAAGTCACTGCACTTCCATCTCAAGATTGTCTTATCTCTTACCAACAAGCACTATGCTGTCGTGGGCTCCAGTGAAGGTAATCCTGGTGATGTAGTACTAATGGAAGTTGGTGGCAATCAGGAGGTCTCCAGATAGTAATGTCAAAATGGTTGTTGACAACGATGCACCTCAGTTTTCAACTGAGACTTTCCCTAACACGTCCCTGACTAACGCGTTTGAGATCCGCACTTGCGAATTCATTACTGCAAAGGCTAAGAAGGGTAAGTATACCAGATAGTGGACTATTCAGGATACACTTAAGAAAGATTGTGGCTAAAGTGTTCTATTATTTTAAGGCAAATACATGACTGGTGTTGTGGACTCGACCAACGGTACCAGCCTTAAGCAACCTTCCGCCCTGAGCCCCTGGCAACCTACCAGCTTGAACCTGTTGATACATATTAGCTTACATCGGGTAAATACAAACTGGAAGACCTGCTTAACGACACGAAAATCGCCAACATCAAGGATTTTGACTGTGCAAAGCTGCCCAAGAGATTGTCATTATTCATAATGTTGAGAAGCACTTAAACATTTAGGTGTAGGAACAGCAAGATTGCCGTATCATACAAGCGGACATAATGGTCAAGACTGCAGTGTTTCAAGTTGCCCTTAGTTGTGCTCAAGGATATGTTTTCTGGTCATATCAACTGCCAATATGACTATTCAGCATAGTCAAACCTCACCGAGAATCTTATAATACAATAGTTGAAGATTCAATAATGCATCAACAAAAAGTTAAGTCCAATCCAGTGTGACATTAGGTCAGGACATACCTGTCTGAGTAGAATGTACAGGGCTCTCGCGTTGTTTGATAGCTAAAAGCCAATACAGGAAAGCTCGAATTAATTTCAGCTTCTGAGGCAACATGTATATGCCCTTAATTAAGAAAAGTATGTCAATATAGAACAAACTAATATGCAATCTCTTGTCTTAGCTGGCCTCATTTTCAAGTCATCTTATAATTCCTATTATTTGCTGCTTACATAGTGCTATCCTAAAAGCGTGATCGAATTTGTGTGAAAACCTCGTGCCTGAGAGGCTAACCAATAGAACTCATCCAAGGAATCTCACCGCTCATCCCCCGCTCCCGCAAAAACGCCAATTTCTTCTATATCAGACTGGAACTAAGACTAGACCAGTCATCTAATTATGCGCGGGCAACCTCCAATTCGGCCAGAACAAGGCTCCTACGTTCAGTTCCAGGTTGCAACGAGCCAACCCAGAACACCCCACAACCGAAACAAAGACGTTTTGGCAAAGCTCCGCGAGTCAATTCCCCAGAATGAGACTACGTGGCAACGTGCCCGTGAACTCCACAGCTATAGTACAGCAGAGAATGTACTGCAGAAGACAAGAGACATACTGGAAAACAGAATCTCGAAGGCAGATCTGCGGAACTTCTTATCAATTGCATCTTGTTGTGTTGATTGGCATCTGGGAAGAAAACAAGAAGCTTACCAGAACTTCAAGATACAGGTTAGTACTGCAACCGAATTGACGATACAGAGGTACATGTATTACTTGCGTGCCATGCTGCAAGCCATGGAGCGAATGTACCTCCGAGGACCACGCCATCGCGTCTATGAGGGGGCTCTCTTGTATTGTATGTGTCGCATTGACTGTCCTGGTCCAGTCGTCTTACTTGCATCATAGCACGCATTGCGCCATCATTTCTTGCTCATTACACCAAAGAGACAGGAGAGTTCGATTCCTGTTTCTCGACCTTTAGTTGCATACACCCCGAAACACAGGCATCATTGCCCCTCGCACCCGCCTTTATTCTCAAGTATCGACATCCTCAGTACAGGTGAGAAGTCGATGTGATGAGATGTGCAATCATTCATTAACCGATTAAAATTAGATTTAGGGACATTGGCGCTGCTCTGGGCACAGAAGTTCTTGACGAGGATGACTATGCTAGATTTGTCTCTGTTCTTGAGACTGGAAGGCCAATACCAACAGTACTCTCGCTGCCAGCAAACGCCCCCTATACTGCTCTTTCTGTCATCCATTATCAGCCTGAGTCAGCCAAAGATGTTCAGAGGGTTCCTGCAAGCACGGTTGATGATGTGCACATGTTTGCGCTCCCAACGAGCTTCCCCTTGGTCTATAAGGTATTCGGTGTCTCAGACGCCATTCAGGAATTACTACAAGAGGCAACTCACCAAATCACTTACGAAAGTCTACAAGAAGTGCCAAATACGCCACTGCTTGAGTTTCGATGGATTGATGATTATGACATCATAGTTGATCAAGTAGTTGGTGACATGGTAGGTTAAATATTAGAATGATGAAATCCTATGCTAATTTGTTACCGATTAGATTGCTCAGAACATTCTGCCTCAACAGCCTTTCCAAAGATACAAGTCATTCTATCGACATGAGCCCGGATCAATCTCCGTTCCTCCTGGTTGGATTAAGATTATTATCCCCGTCACCTTGGTTCATCAGCTTCATCAGGTTTCGATATCTTCGACAACTGTTGCGAAGCAAGATATCACATGGAACAACAAGGTGGGTTTAATCCTTGGCGGCGATATCTTGTTGTCCACATCTCACCAGATCTTATATTATGCTGTATCTATTCTTCTTGGCCCACATAGTTAGTAAAGAATCTATTACTTACAGAATGTCACTATCAATTAATGCCTTATAAGAGCCTTGCTGAGTTTTATCAAGAAGTTTCGGCGTCTCTGCTGACTATAAGCCTCAGTATCTTGTTTCAATTTATAAACCAAGTACAAAACAGGGATTTCCATAATTCCTCGGTTTCTCAGTTTCTAGATGCTACTTGATATGAAATCACTTATGATCTTTGCGACCTCCTCCGGTGCCTCTAGCAGGGCCAGATGTCCAACTTCCTCCAGCACAAGAAATTCGTCGACGGAAATGTTACCAGAGACCTCAGCCTTGACACGGACCACAGGTTCAACTTGATCTTTGCCTCCAGCAATAACAATCGATGGAATGGAGATACACTTGGCTAGCTCTATAATATCTTCATTCATAGCATATCGTGGCCATGCTGCTTTGGCAGATGGATTGCCCTTCAACATATCCTCCACAATTCCCTTGATGGTTCCATCAGGCAAGGACTTGGCTGTGAGGAGGTTCCGGGCAACAAACTCAGCGCTCTGTGCACTATCGTAGGCGCTGATTTGCTGGTCGCGCATCTCCTCGGGGAGCATCAAAGGCGTTGGTGGCGCCGGACAGAGCAGGACTAGACCCGCTAGTCGGTCCACAAGATTTCGTCCAGCAATAGCTTGAGCGACCTTGGCCCCCATTGAATGACCAACGATAATATATTCCCGTAGGTCTAGTCGTTTGATGACAAGCTCAATGTCTTGGGCGAGTTGAAGGATGGAGTATTTAGCGTCGTCTGAGGGACCGGCAGAGTTGCCCCAGCCTCGAAAGTCAATTCTGACAGTTGGGAAGGACGATGCGGTCAAGTCATTGACGGGTGACCAGGTCTTGGAAGATCCTCCCCAGAAATGGAGAAAAATAATAGTCGGATGGTCTTGGTGCTGCCGTGAAGGAAATGACTGCTCGATATGAAGTTGAACATTGTCTTGGAGTGGGATACGTTTGGTGGTGGATGTAAATGTCATGTTTGGTCAAGGCTATCACAGTTGGAGTTTAGGTCTAAAGAAGAACAAAAAGCGTTGTTCACTTGGAAATAGCATAAGGGTTTGACGACTGCTTAAATAATCCGGTTTTGTGAAATGAAGTCATGGTAAGTCCGAACGGGGTCGGATACAGCACAGTGAATTAGTCAGTAAAGATATTTCCATAGGCCTACGGCAATTACAACTTGCAGATAAGGTTACTATTACCATCTTCTTGCAGATAGGAAGAGAGGTTTAAACTATCACCAATTCATTCTTATAAAGATATCAATTCATACTAATGAGAACTGTTCAGGGTAGAAGTGAGGATGGCGATCGGTCGACCGATAAGATAACGATTCCCGATAACGATAAGCAAGGATAACGCGTCAACGCTCTCTTCAACAAAGTCATGCAACTCTAATTCCAGTCATTGACTCACAGACACCACAATTGGCTGTTTCATCGACCCATTTCACGCCAAGTCACGAGTTACCGCGTTCGACTCGTGGTCCCATCATTCGACCTTTCCTATCAATCAACGCGTGAGGACCGTGTTTCTGGAAACATGGCCAGAGCTTTTAGGGCAAAAAGTGTAGCCATTCTGAGTTGTGTCGTCAGAGTCACACCAGTCTTCGGTGAATTGACGGTGGTAAAGACGCGATGTAGGACGCGTTGGGCGTAAACATTGTAGAATATTAAATATGTGATTGAACCGCAGGAGAGGATTACAGGTCGATCTTGCATGTCGCGTCAAGATCGCATATTGCCTTATCCACCTTGAACTGCACTTCTAATTTTTCAATTGAACAACCCCAGACTTCAACATGTCTTCAAACATTGGCCTTGTAGACGAGTATCTCGCCAAAGGAACATGGAAGACCGCTGAGAACGCCAACTCAACTTACTCCCACCAAGGACTCATGCAATACGTCTCCAACCAAATCATTTCTCAATACTGGCTCGAAAAGATCTACAGCGAAGAAATTCGACAGTACAACCACGATAATCGCTTCCATATCCATGATCTCGGCTTCCTAAGCGCGTATTGCTCAGGCTGGAGCATCGAGGATATTCTTCTCCAAGGTTTCGGTGGCGTTGAGAATAAGATCCAATGCCGACCTGCTAAACATCTCAACACTGCGCTTAATCAGATCGTCAATTTTCTGTTTACGCTACAAGGCGAACTCGCTGGTGCTCAGGCCTTGTCTAGTTTTGACACGTACCTTGCACCGTTCATCCGTAGCGATAATCTATCTTACACCGATGTCTTCAAATATGTCCAAAGCTTCGTTTACTCCCTCAACGTTCCGACCCGAAGCGGTTTCCAAGCCCCGTTCACGAACCTTTCACTCGACCTCATCTGCCCGAAACGACTCGGCGATCAGTGCGTTATTATTGGTGGCGAGTTACGAACCGATTGGGTATACAGTGACTTTCAGGAAGAGATGGATATACTCAACAAGGCATTTGCTGAAGTCATGATGCAGGGTGACGGAAACGGAAATATCTTTTCTTTTCCCATTCCGACTTACAACGTGTCTGATGGGATTGATTGGGAATCGCCTCGGTGGCAGTCTATCTGGGAGATGACGGCCAAGTATGGTGTTCCATACTTTGCCAACTTTGTCAACAGTGATCTGGATCCTGAGGACTTTCGGTCTATGTGTTGTCGCTTGAGACTTGATCTTAGTAAACTTCACTGCAGAGTTGGGGGTCAATATGGCGCAAGTCCGTTGACTGGCTCTGTTGGAGTCGTCACGATCAATTTGCCTAATCTGGCATACCGATCGAATGGTTCGAAGGAGACGTTCATGGCAGAGTTGACCAGCACGTTAAGAGTGGCCAAGGACTCTTTGGAGATCAAGCGAAAGCTTGTAGACGATAACTCGACGCTATATCCCTACGCCGCTCATTACCTGTCTGCCACTAAGCACCGCACTGGATCATACTGGACGAATCACTTCAGCACCATCGGCGTGAACGGCATGAATGAGGCACTCGTCGATCTTCTCGGCGAAGGTATCGGTGAGCGAAAAGACTTTGCCCTCGAGGTTCTAGAGTTCATCAAGGACCAACTCCAAGAATTCCAGAAAGAAACAGGTAATCTGTATAACCTCGAAGCTAGTCCAGCAGAGAGTACATGCTACAAATTTGCCAAGCGCGACAAGGAACTCTTCCCTGAGAAAGAGATTCCTACTTACTACACCAACTCCACGATGCTACCTGTCGACACGACGGAAGATCTCTTCGAAGCCATGGGCCATCAAGAAGCACTTCAGTGCTCTTACACTGGTGGTACTGTCTTCCATGCGTTCCTCGGTGAACAGCTGCCCAGTTGGAAACTGGCTAGAGATCTGATCAAGACTCTCACCGCACGCTTTCGCATCCCGTACATCACACTCACTCCAACGTTCAGTATCTGCCCGACACATGGATACAGGGCAGGCGAGCAGCCAGAGTGCACAACATGTGGAGAATTGGCCCTCGTTTACTCACGTATCGTCGGATACTTCCGACCCACGAGGGATTGGAATCGCGGCAAGTCGAAGGAATTTGTGCAGCGAAAGGTATACAAGTATGAGACTGGCCTGGGCAATGGCAACAAGCTTCAAGAGTTGGAGAAGCAAGTCGCTGCGATTCAGGACTTACCTGTGGCGGGATACATCAAAAGTACGCTGAGTGACTACCCAGGCAAGATGCAGGCTTCCATCATGTTCACGTCCCGCTGCAACCTCGCCTGTCCTTGGTGTCACAACGGCCCGCTAGTCCAGGGAGAGTGTGACGACGTTACCATTGTAGACGTCTTCCGTCACATTACATCAACGTCTCACCAGTCACTAGTTGTTTCAGGCGGCGAACCTACCATCCACAAAGGCCTCCTTCCCTTCCTTCGAATCCTCAAAGCCGCTGGGATCAGCGTAAAGCTCGACTCAAATGGTACCTCGCCCGATGTCCTGAAGCAAGTCTTCTCCGAGAATCTCGTCGACTTCGTTGCGATGGATATAAAATGTGCTTTGGAGAATTACAAGCGCATCACGGGCAAAAAGGTCAAGCCGAAGCTTCTCGAAGCTAGTATTGATCTCATCAAGAACAGTGGAGTGCCGTATGAGTTCCGAACAACTGTCGTGCCAGAGTTGGTTGATGTTGAGGATCTGTTTGAGGCGAAGAGGTTGTCGGGAAAGAAGTTGACGATGCAGAGGTTTAGGAATGGTGAGACCTTGTTGGATGAGAAGTTTAGGACGTTTCAGGAGCATACCGATGAGGAGTTTGATAAGTTGGTGAGCCAGGTTGCGTGATATGGGATGCTTTTCTCACTGTTTGGTTGCGGTATTGTATGAGTATCGATGTCGGTTAATGATAGAAGTGTGAATCAGTACATCTTTCTTTATGTCCCTTACCAGACCTCATCCACTTCAACATCCGTACCAATATCTTGTTCATTCTATCTCAACCTTCTACTGTTGACCGTCTGTCCTGTCAGAAGCATAGTATAATTACTTCTTCACGACAGACATCAACAGAAACATAGGCATTTCCCGAACCCCATACCTCCCAAATCTAGCAAGCACATCCCGCGACCCAAACCACTCATCAAACCCAGTAATCTCAAACCCATTCTTCAAAAGCACATTCATGTATGTAGCCACTGTTCTGTGCTGCTTCTCCATATCCCCATTCAACCACCGGATCTTCCGTGTACCTTCATCCGGATAATACCTCAGCGACCAATATGTACTTCCAGTCTTGTCATCAACCATGGAATCTTGATTATAAGTGGAAGTGAAAATTGGATGTTCAATGACGAAGGAGAAAGTTCCGCTGGGGACAAGGACTTTATGGACTTGCTTAACAATATCATCGAGGTTGACCAGGTAATGAAGGACTAGAGAGCTGTGAACAAGGTCGTACTTATTCTTGGAGTCATCCCCAAAAGCAATCCGGTCGAGATCGGCATGTTCGTAAGAGATGTCCTTATTGTTCGTCATCTTGTTCGCCCGAGCTAGCATATTATGAGAGTTGTCAATGCCGCGGGACGACTTTGCTCCTTGGTCCATGGCCCAGCGGGAGAACCAACCCATTCCGCATCCTAGGTCAAGCACATTAAGGCGATGGAGCTTTGGGAGCAGAGCCTGGTACTGTGGCCACTCCGGCGCGCCATCTAAGCCCTTCTTGGACCGATCCATGGCAGAGTATTCTGCGAAAAAGACGTCGTTGTCATAAACCTTTGTCATGTTTGAGATGAGAAACTATGCTGTTTCTTCGACTCAAAGAGAGGGGACTGTTTGCCATTTAAGCTCATAAAATCGCCCGACCTTTGTAACCATGACAGGACTAACACAACGAAAACTGATGGCCACGTGTCAGTCTGATATCAAGTTTGCGTTCTTTGTGTTACCCTGTTATGCCGTGCTCAAGGCATTTGCCCGACTTTGTACAGCCGGTGGTGGTTTGTTTCGGAAGCCCCTCACGGCCAACGATGGTGACGTGCCTCAAGGGAGAACTAACAGGATACGTTACCGCATGGAGTCATTGCACTTCCACCATTCGCCCATGTGCCTGGGAAAAATAGGCATCCCACGGAATGAAAACTTTGAGCATCTACTGGTTAGCAGGACCCTCGATTGTATGGGTACTGTCATGGTCCTCCCAGCACCTCATTTGCGGGTACACGGCACTGTAACACAGTCTCGCCAAGAGAACCAAACGTTCCTGGTGTTCACAGAAAAGCAGCTGGTCATGTACGGAGAAACATCTCATAACATTGCAAAAGCGTAATAAAGCCCCTTTAGTCTGCAACATGCCGTAGCAGCACCATCGACCTGAGCAGCATGTCATAAGCCTCAGTCTTTCGCCACTGGTATCATGGAGTTCTGTGTATCCAGAGCTATAACATGTTCGAGGGATCCACGATGTATCTAGGCTAGGAGAGCACATTCTTGAGACTAGAATCCTATGAATGCATTCTTCCCTCCACTAAGAGGTAAACTGATCAACCCAGCCTTCTTCCGAAACATATCCATCCACTGAGGATTATCCGCCCACGTCGAGTCCCAAGAATTATCCGGTCCATAGATAATCTCGCTCATCTTCCTTTGTATCTGGCGATCTGACGGTACATGACCTTGTGAGATCTCGGTAGATACATATTGTAACAAGAGCCTCTGTACCTCCTGGTGAGAATGAGGAACCTCTGACTCTCTTGGGTTTTGCCCAGGGCTCACTTCATTGGTGCTGAACGGACTCAGAGCGCACGTATCGATACGGTGATCTACGCGTGAAGCTGAGAATGGTTCCATAGTGCGTCGCTGATCGCCTATCAAGAACGCTGGCATGTCATTCTCCACGAGCTCTTCAATCTGTTGGTCAAAGCCTCGATCACCTTTCCATTCTCTCATATCCGCCCCTGCACGGAAATGTAAAGCGAGATGTTTCTGCCTTTCCGTCCAAGTGCCCAGTTGAGCATCACAGAATCCACATCTCGATCTCACGTCATCTATAGATGATAGCCCACTTTTCATCGAGTCATTGAAGTTGCATCCTTGATGAAAGAGACGTAAGTGCTGTCGTAGGTGATCCTTGCGGTGGAAAAGTCGTGCGGATTCTGGTTGCGCAGCACAGGCTGAGTAGTTGTGAGTCTCTGGGTGGTCTGTCGAGGGGTTGGGACATTTGCAGAAGATACAATACGAATTCCCATCTGTCTGTTGTATTATCGGTCCATATCTTGAGCATCTACATATAAGTCAGTTACTATAAGTTAGAAATGGCTTGTTTAGACTCACTTCCATTGCTCAAGGGTTAGGTGCATTGTTGTCTCATGTCTTTGCCAATCATGCTTCGTTTTAAAGGCATCCGTGCAAAACGTACACTGGTACCTTCGTTTAGTCGTCTCCCTATCTCGTGCGGTGTTGATACTCTGGCGCGTCTGTCTCCTTCTTCGTCTCAACCGAGAAGCCGACGCGATTGGTGACGTGAGTGAATCTACAGACCCCACGGAGGAATCTGATGGGGCGCCGTAGTATCCGCTGGACGATAGCCATGAGGCATCTTCCGCCAAAGTGTCGCTGGACGGGAGTTCTCCAGAAGCTGCGCAATCTATGGATCCTAAGGTTTCGATTGATAAGTTTTGCAACGCTGTCCGGAACGGGCCGTTGTCGGTAACATCGGCTGCTGTTCCGCCACGGGGCCCAGGATTACTGCCCAAGACATCGTCATGATGGTGAAGCCACGAGAGCCAGTCGTCCTCGTCAGGTAACGTACCGCCTCGTGGTGAGCCTGGCGCGCTCATGTCTAATTCAATTCGCACAACAAGACTTGGTCCAAGTCGTGAGGAGGGGATCGGCATACCGGAAGTGGCAACCGATCTTATCGCTGGCGTTGTCAAAGGGCGCAAAATTAGCTTACGCCCTTCAACATGACCCACTTCTGCAAGTGAAGGGAGCACTGGACACGAAAGGGCTAAACCAACAGCCGAGATAGGGTGCATCACATTGAGTATTTATTATCCACGACAGAGTAGGCAGAAACATAGTAGATACCTGTATTTTACGCAATATTCTTATTTCGTTATGTCTGCACAAACTTCTACTCGTCCAAACGGCACAAATGGCTCTGCAGCCTCCGCGAAGGGACAGCTCGATGCATCCAAGCTCAAGTTTGACTTGACAACAGCGCTGAAAGATGTCCCCAAGCCTGGATCCGCTGAGTTGTGGGAACAAAATGTCGCAACAGATCACATGGTAACTTGTCGCTGGACATTACAGAACGGTTGGGAAGACCCGGTCATTAAGCCATTCGGGGACTTGACTATCTCACCTCTTGCATCTTGCCTTCACTACGCAACTCAGTGCTTTGAGGGCATGAAGGTTTACCGCGGTTTCGATGGCCGCATCAGATTGTTTAGACCGGATCGAAATGCCAAGCGCTTGGTTATGAGCGCAGAGCGAGTTTCGCTACCAAGTTTTGATCCTGAGCAGCTTGTTGAGTTGATCAAAGCTTTAGTCCGTGTCGATGGGAAACGTACGTGCTTCTCTCCCGAATCTATCAATTTGGGCAAGTTGGCTTATATTATTGACAGGATGGCTACCAGAACCCGGCAGCTTTCGGTACATCAGGCCAGCTTTGATCGGAACCGGTCGCCAACTGGGTATCCAGATTCCTAAGGAAGCCATCTTGATGGTCACGATCGTTTGCTGGCCCGATTTCTCCACGGAATCACCTCCTGGTGCAAACCCACGATCTGATCTACGTCTCATCACATCAAGGAATGACACCATCAGAGCGTGGCCAGGTGGTTTTGGTTACGCCAAGGTCGGTGCGAATTACGGCCCTAGCTTTGCATCTCATTGCGAAGCGCAACAGGCTGGCTACGACCAGGTCTTGTGGCTGTTAGGCGAGGAAGGACAAGTCACCGAGGCTGGGGCCAGTAATTTCTTCGCAGTCGTCCGAGACGAAAAGACATCTAAGCCTGTTCTACTAACGGCTCCACTGACGGATCGAGTCATTCTCGACGGTGTTACCAGAAGGTCTGTTCTGGACCTGGTTGAAAGCGGACTTTCCAAGGAGCTCGAGGTCAGAGAAGCGAAATTTACGATCAAGGATATCGAGAACGCCTGGAGAAATGGTCTACTTCAAGAGGCATTCGTGTCTGGCACTGCTGTGAGTAATCCCAATCCTTTAGTGAGGTAGTTGACTTATCCATTGCAGTTTTTCATCAAGAACGTTTCAACCATTCGGGTCGGTGAATTTAACATCGACTTGCCGCAGAAGCAAGACGATGGCAGTGCATTCGGTCCGCGGATCAAGAGTTGGTTGAAGGATATTATGTTTGGGGGCAAAGACCATGAATGGGGTGTTGTTGTCGAGTAAGGAAACCACAGAATGAACATTGTTTGAGCGACTATATAACTTGTATCGCATATTGATTGTGCCGTTGTTTATCGTACTACTGACAAACTTGATGTATGGCCGCCATTGGGTGTCTTCTCCGTTCCGCAAAATCCCTCGTGTAACTCAGACGATGTGGGGCTGGGAAGGCCTCAAATCCTTAAAGTCTCGCTCTACTCCTCTTTTTTGTGCATGCCATATCGAAGTGAACTGCAACTACCGTCTACAAATGGCCAAGCACGCTCCAGTAACTCTAGGTGTCTTGGGTCGATATTATTCGGCCCGGCATACCTTGGGGCAATACCGCTCAGCATGTGTAACGGCAACATATAACATGACTCTTCCAAATGACTCATTGTTGAACGAACTTGATAATGCACTCGAGTATGCTCTACAAGCCACCATTCGTCTACATGCGGGTCTACAGTATGGTGTTTCCGACGAGAAAGAAGCTGGTGTCCCACTGTTCAGACAGATCCGCACATTCGACCGCGAAGACGTTTTGAAGGTCATCGACAGCCAAGATGCCAATGGCAACGATGGAAGGGCAGGGAGTAAGACTGATGATGCTCTATCAAAGTTACTTGAAAGCGGTCATGCAGCGCTCTGGTTCGAAAACAAGCCAGCCTGGAAGCTTGTTGTTGTCAAGCATACCAGTAACTGCAAGTCAGGCCCCTCTCTCAGGCTGGATACTTCCTTCTTCGCACACCACGCTATTGCAGATGGGCTAAGCGGCGTTGCCTTTCATGCATCATTAATGAGCAATCTCAAACTTGCTACACCAATGCTTGCAGAATGGCCCGTGGAGTTGAACGAGGTACAATTCCCTCCACCTACAATCGAGCAAGGCGTTGACTGCCTCTCGTGCAACTGCACTGTCTGCACAACTCCCGACAAATCTGATGAGCCAGTTTGGGGAGGAGGCCCTATATCTACAGCACCAACGGTCAACTACGAATCTCGTGTTCGGATAGTGACAATCCCACCTGCACCGTTTTCAGGCCTCCTTAGAAAGTGCAAGCAGGCCAATGTCACAGTCACCGGGCTTCTCCACGCAATCATCAGCTCCTCACTAAATAATTTCATCAAGGAAGATGTCCCTGGATTTCGAGCCGTTACGCCCTTTTCAGCAAGACGACATACTGGAGCCTCTGGCACTGAAATCGTCAACCATATCTCTTATCTGACGAGCTACGTATCTCGAGAAGACTTGCAGAAGTTCAGAGACTGTCATCGTGGCTCCGACACAGAGGAGCAGCATATTATAGACCTTGCGCGCCGCTTCAGTAACGAAGTAGCGACAAAGGTCAAGGAGTTCCCGCACGGCAGTATGGCTACCAAACTCAGTCAAGTCCATGATAGTCTACATGAATGTCAAAACCAAGGCGGTACTGAGAGACGGTACACGTATGAGCTTTCTAATCTGGGTTCAGTCTCAAGCATATGTCCGCCAGAAGGGAGTGGTATTAAGCTTGACGGATTGGTCTTCACGCAATGCGGTTTTGTTGCTGGTCCTGCATTGGGGTTCAACTGTGTTAGTGCCAGAGGAGGTGACTTCACTATCAGCATTACTTGGCAGAGGGGCATCGTCGCAGAGTCTGTCGTGGAAGACGTTGCTCAAGAGCTAGAGACACGACTCGGAACATTTCAGTAATACCACAAAATCGCGGACTCTTTCTTGTTTTGCGCCTATCTGATCCAGTTGCATAGTCTGGTCTCTCAATTCAGGCCCAATAGCGAAACTGGTGGTAACAACTGCTGCCATACCTTCCTATTGCCATAGAAGCCCACCGTGTCTCACGATGTCCCTCGTTGCTGGCGGCAAGCTAGTTGCCATTGTGGGGCATATAACGTTGACCTACAGCTGCAGGTGGAGAGGCGCGGAAGGGCGTATTCTCAGGCGTAAACCCAATGCCTCACGCTAACCTTTGGTGGCTCGAGGGCGTGAGTCTGGGCGCGACTTGGCCCCTCCGATGTTCGCAGGTGAGAAGATGCATACCTCAAGGCGTAGGGCGCTGTAATTATATCATAAACCCAAAGCTATGCAGCTGCTACGTCGTGGCTCCAATTGACACAACATGGCATCTGAAACGAAATCGGAACCGGTGAGGGAATGGATCATCCTCATTCCCGATGTCGAAGGGTCATTAGAGACGCGGATGAGAGTGCGAGAGTAAGCGATTCCGCTATGTCAAGATTTTAAAATGTAAACACTTCTCTAGAACACATATCGAGGAAATGATCAAACATATCGACTCTGGTTTATTCCAAATGGGAGGGGGCACTTTGGCTGGAAATACAGTTGACGGTAGCGCCATTATTGCCCGCGCCAAATCCGAAGCAGACGTCATGTCCGTTCTCAAGACCGACATTTATGCTCGAAGCGGAGTCTGGGATCTAGAGAATATCAAGTTCATTCCTGTAAGTATCCCATTACAAGAGGAGTCTGCGATTAACGACGGTACAGTTTAAATGCGTGTATAGACGGGAGCATATTGACAATGCTGTCATGGGCGCTGGATGGAAATTCTAAAGCGGGGTTACTGGCTTAGATTAATAATTCAGCTTACTTATATAAGGGCCTGTCCACTAATTGACACCCCATCTCATTAAAACCAACGTCCATCTACCAGATCAACATCAACGATGGACTCAATTGCCATCATCCAAAAAGGCAGCGGCCTGACCCAAGGGGATGTCACACTACCTCTCTTGAAGGACCATCAGGTATATGTCAAGGTTGAATACGCAGCCTTTAATCCAACTGATCGTACGTTCGGCCATCAACCGTCGAGATTTCGTGTCGCTGATCAAATCAAGGCCTGGCTCTTGATGTCAACGCCTTCGGAGATGATGCAGTACTAGGCTGTGACTTTGCTGGTAAAGTCGTGGATACCAATTCAACTGTGACTAAATTGAAGACTGGCGATACTATTGCTGGCTTTGTCTGGGGCGGTGAGTTCAACACGGCCTTTATGTGTTATTCCAAGAGAAGCTCACGTGTTGTAGGAGAGATTAAGGGCCTAGGAGCATACTCGTGAGTTTTGCTTGGCATCCATTCGTTGATGAAGCTAATCAGAACTCGCAGCATGTACACGATCGCTGATGAGCGACTGTCCTTCAAGATACCCGAAAACATCAATCCAGCTGAGGCTTCATCAGTGCCTCTGGCCGCTAATACAGCATGGCTTGCTCTGTTCTCGGAAGATTGCCTTGCGCTCAATCCCGATAAGTCAGGAGACGAAAGCTCCTTGTTGATCTGGGGAGGCAACAGTACGTATTCAGGTTACTACCATATGTTAGGAAATATACTGACCGTTTCATAGCAACCGTTGGCTATTTCGCCATACAGCTCGCCAAGCTTCACAACATCGAAGTCGCGACAACCTGCAGCCCTAAAAACTTCGATAAGATGCGACAAGCTGGCGCAACTCATGTTTTTGACTATAATGACGAGGAAGTCGTATCCAAGATACGATCAGAAGTGCCAAATCTGCAGCATGTCTTTGATACAGTTGGCAACGAAACCTCCTCAGCCACTGCAGCTAGGTCCATCAGTCAGCCAGAAGGCGTGCTATGTACGGTTCGCCCAGGAAAAGCAAACACGCAAGACGTTCCATCCCATATTAAGGTCACAGATGTCTTTGTCTTTACTGCTTTCCCCACAGAGCATAGCTATCGAGGCAAAGCTCATTGGCCTGTAAGTGTCATCTGTATCCGCTAGTAATTTGCTTGAGGCTGTGATTCTAACATCTTGATAGGTGAAAATAAATGATCACAAACTCAGTGCCGATTTCCATGCGCAGTTAGAGACATTACTTGGGAACAGATCTCTCAAGCCATCTCCGGTCCGTCTTATGGGGCAGCTTAGCCCATCTACAGTTGAGAAGGCGATGGATCTCAACCGCCAGGGTTCTATTTCGGGCGAGAAGCTTGTCTTTGAAGGCTTTGCATAGGATATCAGCCAGCGATGATTGTTGAATATTGGGCGGAGATCCATCTGATAAAAGTATTTCATTTGCTTACCAAGCAATAGAAAAACGAGAGACCGTTGTTTTCATCACTTCAAGGTCCACTGACGTATCTCGATGCAACATAAACAATATCTCCACTTGGCCAAGAGAAACAAAAGGTCCCTCGTATACCTACGTCACAGCCACTTACTCATCAACCCAACAACCATGAAGCCATGACAAAGATTCCCTCCCCCCTGGCACTTCTGTAAAAGAACCTCTTGGCCGCATCCGTCAGGCTATTTCCACAGATAATCATCGCACGCAAAATACCCAGCAGCGGGGTCAGATAAAGGCTGTATACAGATCGGGAAGTTGGTATTATGCATATTCTTAGTGTTGTCTTGGCATGTTGCATCGTCAATTACCGACCTTCCCGATTCACGACTGATCTTCACGGACTAGTTGCCAACGTTGATGATTACTCCGTGACAGAGATATTTGCGGGGCAGATCACGCAAGATTGTCAAAGAATTGGAGGGACTTGTGTCGATTGATGAGGGGGATTTCTTCTGGGCATTCTCCGGGCATAAAAGGTGAAAGGTCGCTGTTCTCCAGTCTTGCTTCTGAGTGAGACGTGAAGCCTTTCATCATGAAGTTTACTACAGCTGCTGCTCTTCTGGCTCTTTCGCCTTTGATAGAGGCTACCAAGCCTCCAGTGAGCTCAAAGAAGCTTCAAAAGCTCATCACCGAGAAGGGGTACGTCATAGAATACCATCTTGAAGTCTTCTACTGACCTATGCAGGTTGATGCACAACTTGAAGAAGCTCAATGACATCGCCTACGCCAACGGAGGAAATCGCGCTTTCGGTCTTCCAGGCTATGCCGCCTCCGTCGACTTCATCTACCACGAGATCTCCAAACTAAAGGGCTTCAAGACATGGAAGCAAGATTTCCCCGCCAACTTCACCCAAACGCTTGCGGCTGAGGTCACCGTCGATGACGAGACTTTCAGAACTGTCGCTTTGACTTATACCCCCAGTACTTCTGAGGACGGTGTAACTGCTGAGCTTGTCCATGGTCCTGAAGGTACAGCTGCATGTGATGCGGCAAACTATGAGGGGCTCGATGTTGAGGGAAAGGTCGTACTCGTTGAGCGAGGTCTTTGCCCTGATGGAACTACCTTCGCTGGAAAGGTCAAACCCGCTGCTGCAGCTGGTGCTCAAGTCGTTGTTATTTATAACTCGGATGAAGCGAAGCTTACAGCTGGTACTCTCTCGGCACCTAACCCAAAGGAGTACGTCCCTACTGGTCTTATTGACCAAGACCCTGGAAAGGCACTGAAAGCTCGTCTCGATGCTGGTGAGAAACTCGAGGTCTTTGTCAAGATCATCCAGACAATCGAAACGCGCATCACCCAGAACGTCTTTGCCGAAACCAAAGGCGGCGATGGCGAGAACGTCGTCATGCTGGGGGCTCATCTCGACTCCGTCCAAGCAGGACCTGGTATTAACGATGATGGATCAGGAACTTCGCTTATCCTCGAGACAGCAAAGGGTCTACAGCACTTTTCCACCAAGCTCAAGATCCGATTTGGATGGTGGGGCGCCGAGGAGAACGGCCTTGTTGGATCGCGCTACTATGTGAACAACCTCAAGACCGATGACGTTGATAACCTTTTGGCTTATCTCAACTTCGATATGGTATCCCGTGGTTTCTTTGGTGTTTTCGACGGAACCGGCGAGAAGGTAGGTCCCGGTGGACCTCCAGGCTCGGATGTCATCGAAGACCTTTTCAGGGAGTTCTTCGAGAAGAAAAAGATCGAAGTTACACCCGTTGGTTTAACTGGTGGAACTGACTACGTTGCCTTCCGCGAGGTCATTAAAAAGCCGGTTGGTGGTCTTTTCACTGGCACCGGTCTCGAGCAGGATGCGTGTTATCACCAAGCATGCGATAACATTACTAACCCTGTTCCTGAGACGCTTCACATCAATGCGAAGGCTGCTGCACATGTTCTGAGCAAGCTCGCTATTGATGGTGTTAAGCTTATTCCCAAGACGCCGTCCAACAGCACGGTTGGATCTATCAAGAGGGTTAGAGATGCGGCATCGTTGCATTTGCATGATGTCACTGGTTTTGAAGGAAAGCCCTGTGATCATGACATCATCTAGGGGCTTTATGAATGAACGTTCTATATATATACAAGTATGAAGAATTAAGATATTGCAGACCGTCTCGCCTGTTGCCGTTTCTGTGAATTACGACCCTTGATATATCAATGTTATCAACTCAAAACATCGACATCAGCCTCTGCCTAAGTCCAGTTGACAGAGACCAAGAGGTAGCAAAACCAGGCTACTCAAGATCTATGCCGGCCTCTTAAAGCAGCTCATCCAGCCATCCAGTCCCATAGGAAGAGTGTTCTACGGAAAGGGTACATATCGCTAAAAGCGAGCGTTGGCCCTGATTTCTAAGTATTCAGCAGCGTCGCTACGAGGTCGCTGGGGGTCTATAGCAATGTCGTCCAGTCTCCTCATCCATCCTTCAAGATCAGAAGGTAGAGGACGCCATGTCATGCGAGAGTTCTCGCGCTGGTAGTCCCTCCACACGACTCCACAGTCTTCTGCGCGTCTCAAGTCTTCTTCTGTAAGCTTCCGTCTGTTGATTTCTTCAAGAGTGTCTCGAATCTTTGGGGCCCAAACATCTTGTAGGAATGAACTCCAGTCTGAACTGGATATACTGCCGCTTCGGGTCTCGAAATCCTTGACAAGATCTTCTAGTAACTGAAGTTTAGCGGAGTCCTCATCATGAATCTCATCAATTTCGTCAGACTCCAAATTTGAGATTGAGCCCATGTTCTCAAGGCCATAGCATGTATGACGGAGCCCAAGGGCTGAGAATGTGAGATAGCGCAAAACGGCCGGATACACCCGGCTGTATGCGCCGCCAATGTCGGGGAGCAGAGCTTGAAGACTGTCTGAGAGCTTCGTCAATCGATGCTCAAGATTTTGGAGGACTTCAAATGACCGAGTACGCCATCCAAGGCCTTCTAGAAATCTGATCAGAGGTGTGCAGCCTTTGAGAGAGCAGTGTCATCGACTTTCGTCATAAAAAGCGTCGGAAAACGCTGTCTTGGAGATTTTTGGCGGCAATGTGCCACAAGCACCCCAATTCCATCTCAACCCGTTTCCAAGAGAAGCCATGAGATAATGAGCCAGGTTGTACATGGAGTAACTCCAGGTAGAAGGTCCAACGGAACGATCGATGCCATGTCAACGCCATCATCGACGATCCAATCAATATACGATAGTTCGGGCCAACCATAACATTTTCCTTGTATGACGCTCTCGACAATGGAGCGGAAAACATCGATGAAAGCATGTTCCCTGCTGAAGCCATTCGACAATGCAATTTCGGCAGTCTCTCGGTCGCATATATATTGATAAATAGACTTCGGCGCTTTGGAAGCGTCAGTCAATTTGTCCTGCTCAAATACCATGAGGCTCTTTTCAATATTGCACGATCGAGCTGTCAGATAGCTTTGGACCTTGGCTGCGTTTCTGTCAAGAGTATATCCTTGGCATAAGCCAAGCTCCTTGACCTCTTGGGCATAGAGTTTAGACACTGCAAGTAATTCCAAACTGTTCCTTCTCTGTGCAAGGTGTTGGATAATGGACCTTTTGGTATACAGACAGTGACTCTCTAAACCCATATCAAGGGAGTGTTGAAATAATACTGACGATGATTCGAGAAGGAGCTCTACCATTCTGTAACCGTCGTTATCTTGCTTTTGTGAGGATTTGAACATTGCGTAGTCGATCGGGTAAAGCTGAATGTTATCGGTGCAGTTGAGTATGTCAGGATTGATCGCTTCTAAGATAATCGAGAGTAGGCTGGGGTTTCCAACTTGAATAGCTATGTGAACTGGCGATCGTCCACAGTAGTCCACTTCACTCATATAGGATGGGTATGCTTTGACTAAGAACCGCACTGTTTCCTCATCTTCCGTCAGAATTGCCTGACTGAGTGGGTTGAACCCAAAATCTGTATGCGTTCAGCGCCTTTTCATAAAAGTGACAAGGAATAGTGTATCTATTTGGTTAAAAACGTACTTTCAGCTATCTGAGGGAACTCTTTAAGAGCCTTAATGTTGCGTGAAGGTGTGTGAGGTGATCCCTGATAGGCATGTCTTGTCAAGTCGTCACAACAGGCCAAAAGTGTTGATATGGTTTCCATTGGGTCCTTTATCTTGGTCAGCCAATCACTTTCAGTGACTAGAGAAAGAAAATGCAGACTGTATGGAGATTGTTAATATAACTTCATATTAGAGAGTGACTAGATATTAACCCACTTTATATCAGGATTATGTGCAACTGGCACATTGATGGCGGCTAGAGCACGAAAGATATATGCAATATCATCTACTGGCACATTGTGCGTGTCATACCGCTGCAAGCAGGAAAATCAGTGGATGTTTGTAGAAAGGATAGCATTAAACCTACCCCTTGACACAGTCTTGCTGCCAGAATATCGAGTATCGACTGACCGCATGCATTCGTATCAGACGGTGACGCCAGATGACTGGCATAACAGAGCTCAAGTCGCCTCACACAAGATTCTGTGACTGCATAGTGATATTCAGTCCCTAGACCTTGACCAGGTTCCCTCTTCAGGGCACATAAGCTGTCAATTATCCTAAATGCTGGGGAGGAATGTTCATTGATTGTTGCAGTCCAGGTAACATTCTGGGCTAGGCTCATTCCACCAGCGCCTGTTCTCAGAGACATTGAGAAGCGAATAGCATGCGACAATATTCTCGCAATGCGTGGAATGGAAAGCCCGACCACATTTATCTTCTGCTGAGTCGGCGGTACCAGTTCTGATAAACGACATTCTGGTGCATGGTATGCCGTTTTCTCAAGCTCTGTTTAAAAAACAACATCCCCCAGCGAACCTTTTTGTGGCTCCAATCACAACGCCTTGCACAATAGCAAGATTGATATGTCCCGCGGCTTAGGGCATTCTTGAAATTGGCTTTCGAGATTCCACGGTCTGCCATTCGTGTCGCAACTTGAGGTGATAGATTCCTCACAGCATCGCACAACGTCCTGAGATCCTGTTGGTATGCCACCAGTTGAGCGGATTGATGTGGAGCATCTGGAATCTTGCGTAGGTGGGTGAGAATCTCGTCGATTCTCGGGTCAAAAGGGGCGGATACTCGTTGCGATATGTTCTTGATTTCTTGGTGAGATTGAGCCAAGGTGTCATTCGCCAGCTTCAACTCCCCTGACTGCTGCAGCGTTACCCCAGAAATGCTTCCAGCTGTCGTCTGAATGATGTTGACAGACTCTTGCAAGTCTCGAATCGCTTTCTCCTGATTACCCAAAAGGCCCCTGGAATGGCAATAAAAGTGAGTCGTGGGCATCAAGTTGATTCGAAGGGAAGTATTTACAGTTGCAATGCGGATAATGATAACTTGAGGATACTATTTGTCGACTCTAATCTTTCCTCCAATCGGGAAAGATTTCTCTGCTTGAAAGGGTAACTCCATTTCTGCAGAGACCCTTTGACCTTACTGAAAGGGTCGTCTTGGAGAGGCTGCGGCCCCTTTAAGTCGTTGAGAAGCGCACCGAGAGCAGTGAGCTCAGCTTCGCATGAAAGCTTGCAGTCTTGAATGACAGATTTTGCTGCAGCTTGTTCATCGTTGACCTTGAGGATCGTGTCGCCAAGGACTTTCAGCGATGCTTGGAACGCATTGGCATATTGCTTAGCCCGCTGCAGATCTTCGTCCCGTCCCTTTACAGCTCCGAGGTATTGACTGATTCCAGTGTATAGCTGAAGGCCAAAAGAAACTACACCGATAGCAGTACCGGTTATGCCGACTGGGTCTGCCATGCCGGCAGTAAGGTTGTCATGACAGACTTTAATATTTCAGCAAGAGGGGAAAGGTAAGGATGGAACAGGTAGAGTTTGTACTGCAGGGAAAGCGACGCAGCTATTTATGGCTTAGCAAATTGAGTCAGCCTACACCTTGACTACCCCATGCTGTGTAATCACCTTCCAGTGTTTGGCTTGAATGTAACTGTCACTGGATGTCGACTGATAATTAACGGTTTCAAACACTGAATAGAGAGAATGACGAGAAACTCATTGAGTACGAAGTTACATTAAGAAATACGGGAAGTCAATTTAACCCTAAGAAAAGGATTAGTAGTAGTCTGTAGAAGCAGCCCAAAATGAATGGTATAAGCAGAGCTTTATTTTCAACCCCCCAGCAATCTGCACCAATGAGGCAGAAACACATGGTGTCCCCTCACCTCAGTGGACTTGTCTATCAGAGCCCTGAAATTTTCTTACTGTTTCCCCTCTCCAGAACTCTAATATATTTTCTCGACTTTATTTTTTCAGTCCTTTTTCTTTATATATACCCTAACTATGCCCGAGAATAACAATCGATGTACTCTCTGCGGCGGCTCAGGCAAGATAGCAGGCACCCCATATGATTGTGGTCTTTGCGATGGCACTGGGAACCAACAATCATAATCACATATTTATACCATTATCCATCTTTCGGAGCGTGTGCACCAGAGTAGCCGACAACGGTCTGCCGGAAGAGTGGATATCGATTTGAAGGCGTGACCACAATGATGGGTATCGGCTGAACGACATTTTTGGCGCAAAATGTTGCTTCTCCTTCTATGCAATCTAATAAGCAACAGTTGCTACTTGGATGTAGAGAGTGTATACTGGAGGGAACCTCAAATGGTTTGCGCGTTGGTACAGGCGTCTTTGATAAAGATTTATACGTTATGGTTTTATTAGAGATATTATATTTCTATTTTCCTTAGATATTTCAATATCATATAAAGCTAAATATATATTTGAACTTAAGCTTAATTACACACTATCCTAGCTAAGAGCACGGCACGCTCTGAAAATTCTTATTAGATAGCCGCTACAAACATATCGACTTCCTTCACAGCTACCAGTGTCATACAATACGTCATTAGACCGCGGGAAGTTTTATTCAATTTTAATCGTTATTCATGATCTTCAATTATTTAACCTCATCCTATCGTGAAACTAGTACTCTTGTTGAAGAGCCTCCTCCGCATGTCGACGACCATGACGCTTAGCCTCCTCTCGGTCAATGAAGTCCAGACCCTTAGTCTCAACCTCTCGGTCGACGAAAGCACCAATGGCTCCGGCAATGAACTCCTTAGCCTTGGCGTGGCTATCAGGCTTGCCTACACGCTCGTCAGTGGATAATTAGTGAACACGATGCGAACAACATACCATTGCGGGCTACGTGTTCCTCATATGCCTTGGCGGCCTCAAAGGCAGCGGCACCACCGATGAGTTCGTGGGAGAGCTTGGCCTTGTGATGCTCATTGCCGGAGTCGGAGTACTGGTTGTACTGCTCGAACTTCTCGACGATCTCAGTGTTGTCTTCACAACTAGTCAGCCAACAACACTGAAGATATGGTGTAGGAGAACTTACTATCGAACCAACCCATTGTGAATGATGTATTTGATGATATTGAATAAGTGATAAAAGATGTAGGATGTTTGAATAAGGATTGATGCACAGAAAAGCTTCAAACTTTATACCTTGAGGGGTCTAGGGGTCTTCTGGCTACTCTACTCTATTCTGCACATGTCGATTATATTCTAAACTTGGAAACAGGCGGGCTGCCTCTAGTCAAGTTTCAAGCCATGACGGTGTGCGAGCCAGTAGTGGCTGAAGTCGTAGCTCATCGGATCTCACGGCTCATAACACAAGGGCCACTTCGGCAATCGATGCCGTGCGAGCTCGGATAAGCGGCGCGCTGGAACTCCACTGGAGGACGTAATCTTCAATCAAATCAGTGATGGGTTGTTGAAGATGGGGTTTCAGCTGGCATTGACGAATGTATTTCTGACTGTCTACGCGGTGACTAGAGATGCCGTCTTTGCCGGGAGTTTGAGGGGATTGCCACAGCTTGCTAATACCTCGTGGGAATGGCGTGGCGGGGGATAGCTTTGAAGTCGTGGAATTATCGCGGGTTTACGAGGTTGGCAACCCTGGAGGAGAGGGGAGTTGTCTAGGGAGGTCCAAATGAGACTAAAACGAAGGCGTCAGGAAGAAAACGAGCAGGTACAAAGGTATATTTGCTCGGGTTCTGTCTAGATATTTCTGTCATCCCGGCTGTTGTATCCTGGTGACGGTTGTTGTTGTGATGCCCCGAGCGGGCTGTGCCTCACCGTGACGCGGGGACTTTCTCCCGTCCCGTTCATAACGTCCAAGCGCATCTGCCCACTGTCCCGGTACACAGTGGTCGTCATACCCGGATAGAATGACGGTGAAGCAAGCTGGGTCTGGGCTCCTCAAGCTTACCCCGTCGATCTGGGCCCTTGACGCCGCAATGGCTTCGGCATGATCTAAAATCGTCCCGAGTGATCTAATTGGCGTCCGGCTGTATCCGCGTGGCGGGGTCCAAGGCCTCCAATGAATTTGAGTTTCTTACTGCATCATCCTGAGACGCCCATCATCCAGCTGGGTCATCGCATAATTGAATAGCTATAGCAGCTCTTTGCGTAACGCGTCGTAGCCATGGCCAGTATGTAGTATGAACCCACTGTCGCAGTGATTGTAACGATGCGACGATTTGGTAGATGCCGAAGATATCGCCCGTCGAACCTAGTGAGGTCTCTGACCATATCACCTTGAACAATTAGAACAGCTGCGACAATGACGCGGGGTAAACTTACGGTTCGAGAATCTTGACGACTCGCCGCGATGAAGTTCCACGTATTCCCCTGTACGATCAATCCAGGCAGAAAGCCCAGATCATCAACCGAAGGCGCTGTCTTCCCATCGTCAACAGGTACAGAAGCACCGGCGTCAACCAGTCGTTGTAGAAGCGTCAAGTGCGCTGTTAAAAACGTCGCGACTTGGAGATTGGCAGTGTCCAAGCCTTCGCCCGGACGCTTAGTCTCGATAGGAATGGCGATTGGATTGCTCAACAGTGACAAGTCATCGGTCGGGTTTATTGACAAGCCTGGAAGACGCGCGCGAACGGTATCGATGTAGCTGGCAACGTTTTTATCGTTGGGATCGTGGTGGGGATCGAGATAGACGCAAAAGTCGATCTTTTTATCGGGCGCGAAGCGGATGCGGTAGTCGGGGATGATGGAGGCAGATGAACTGGTCGCAAAGATAAACACAGAGTCTAGAGCGGATGATGTGCTTGACTTACCAAGATGTGACGTTAACGAGACGCTGGAACGCTCCCTTTGATCGATTCCGAAGCGCCAAGCAGAGCAGAGGGAAGTGAACCTCATGATTCCACGCCGTTTCAGACCTCCCCATACGAAGACAATCGCCCGCGCACTCAAGAATATACACCACATCCTCAGGACTCGGTGTGATCCCCAATTCGTCGCGGCGTGCAGAGCAGCAGAATTCTTTATCCTCGTAAATAGCAGCCATGTCTGGATGCAACGCCCTCGCAGCTGTTTCATCTTGTATACTCTCCAGCCCATTCTCTCCCAGAATTCCCCTCCCACGACTGAATTGTAATAACTTCGTTCGAATTTCTGCCAGACTTGGTGGAAGGCCGGATGGATCAGACATCGCGCGTGTTTCGACGCCGTGGGAGGATAAGGCCATGGCTGCTAATTGCTTTCGAGGCGACGAAGCACCAGACCGACCGCTCGCTGAGGACATTGATGATGTATCGCTGGGGAGATGTACGCTCCTTAAAGGCCTGGGAGTCTTTTCTTGTTCGCCTTCATCGTCGAATTGTGCATCGTTTGGACTTGGACTTGGGACGGCACCCTTGGTTGTCTTTCGTTTCTTTGTTGGTGCCATTTCGGTAGCTGCTTTGGGGATTGTCGGAGAGTCTGGAGGTGGTGTAGGGTGTTTGAACGTATTCGCAGTAGGTTTCGAGTTTGGTCTATGGTCGGAAGTGGTCGAGCTGTAGCTGCGCTGTCGCTTGCGAGTCGATTGTGTCGCTTTTGGTGGTTTCGCTGGGTCGAGCTCGTGAGGGTATGCAGTATTGTCGACCTGGCGCAGCCACGAGAGGATATCTACAGTCATTTCTGGAGATTTAGGAAGTCATGAAGGAAGAATGAAGCGTTGAATGCCCCAGTATTGACATTTTGGTTGTTCGTGATGAAGCTGTACTGCTTGATTGCGTAGATCAATTGAACGACCTCAATTGGCAAGGTGAGTTGACTAGACAACAGCCACGAGTGCACGGCCACAGTATCAGCCAAGGCTTACCCTGAAGTTGAACACCAAAACCAATTGGTTTTCGGCACGAACCTGTCTGCAGTCTGATCAAATTGATACATGGCATACAGAAAATAACGCATGTAATATCGCGAGATTGTTGGGGTGACAATTTATATATTGAGATGCGTGGTGGCTGAAGATTTCGTGGTTATTTCAGTAAATGACCTTGAATAAACACGCCCACTTCAGCTTCACAGCAGACAAAGTGGGTAATACTTCAGCGAAAACCTCGATGCTTACTTTTGGCGTCTCCCAAGACACAGCAACCCAAGACATCCCCCACCATCTCTCATCCTCGCTCACAAAACGCGCATCACTTACCTTCCGCTGCACCAACAGACACGCGCGAGGTTTTACTACGATGCAGGACTGAATAAACGAAAGGAAGGGTACTGGTTCACTATGCGACTCGACAACCGCGTTGAAACAAGTTGAATAGCGCCCAACGCGTGCACGGGACAAGGCTTGGGATGGAACCAAAGATGATATTTAATTGTTGCTATTTTTAAATGTCATGGGACGACAAGATTGGTGATCTGACATTTGCGGGGAGTGGCATGAGTGGATGATGGTGCGGACGACCGACCAGTAGGAACCAGTGGTGTTGACGAACTGGACGACTTGGGTTTGCGTTTGGTTCTGGCATATCCAACCTATGCACACATTATGCAAATTATACCATGGATCGTGAGAAAACGCGTAAAGTGATCTGCCAAAGAATCGGGTACCTCACAATGGTTCCACAACGCGTCGATCGTAAAAGAACCCCATGACGTCGTGACTTTTTCGTACCCAAATCCTGCCACGTAAGCGCCCATATCATCACAAAGCCTCTCGTATATCCAAACTATCTTTTTCACAATTATAGAAGTAAAATTCCATTGCCGTTAACCCGAACCGTCAAGTGAGGCTGAGCTGCGTTGTCGCCCCAACAGCCAAGCCCCTAAAGTTTAGATTCATCTGCTGTAACACTACATGGAACCCTTGTCTCTTTCACTGCAACATTGAGGCCTCACCATGAAAGCCACGACGGTCGTGAGCTATGCGATTTTACTATCTGGGGCTTTAGGGAAGGAGGAGGTTAAGAGAGTATGCGGAAATGAGCGGTTAGGTGAACTAAATGACTCACTATCATGTACGTTCAATTTCCCCCTGAGGCTATGGATAGTTGCTGATACTCGCAGATTACCCAAACGCATGGAACAAAAAGAGTCCTAAAAACGGCTTCGTATGCCTCAAAGTCGATAACAGCACACCTGCACTCTCCGCAACGTGGGACTGGCCGGCAGATATCCAAGACGTACACTCCTTTCCCTACGTGCGCTTCAACAACCCCTCGCTCCCCGTGCGTCTCAGCGATTTGAAATCAATCCGCCTATCAACAGACTGGATCTACACACCAGGAAGTCCGTCAAAAATACCAGATACTTTTAGTAACGATGTCTGGGCGAAGAATAAAGCGGAGTTGGAGGGGGACGGCGTGCAGGCGAATGCGGCGTGGGACTTTTTTCTAGATGATGATAGGAATAGAACGCTTTATCCGCAGGTTGCAAAGGTGGAGTTTATGGTTTGGTTGGGAAGGGTGGGGGATCCGTGGTGGCTTGGGCGGCAGAATGATAGTATCTTGTCGACTGTTACGCTGGGAGAAACAGAGTTGTAAGTCCACTACTCATCCTTTGCTGCAAATACTGACTGTTCTAGCTCGCTCTTCTATGGAAGAAACTCAGGAGGAACACACGTCTTCACTGCTGTTACAAAGGACAACAGCGACGTACTATCCTTCGACGAGGATTTCTACCCTTTATTTCAGTACATCCTCAAACAAGCACACAAACAAATCGACGCAGATGATCTACCCAAAGATCCATGGCTGGGGATAATTGAGTTTGGAACAGAGACGTGGATGTCAAGAGGAAACGCTACATTCACAGCTGCGAATTTTGGGATGAGTTTGAAGGGTAATTTCACGAGTGAGAGGAACTCCATGAAGGGAGATGATGATAAGGACAAGGGTGACAAAGATAAAGGGGATGAGAAGGGTGGTGATAAAGGCAGTGGGGACAAAGGTAGTGGGGATAACTCGACGGATTCGAAGGGTGATGAGGAGGATGATGCGGTGAGGTTGATGAGTCAATCTGTGTTGGGGTATGTCTTTGCGGCGGCGTTGGTTATAAGTGCGGTTCTTTCTTAGGATATTCATGCCGAGCGTGCATAATCATCTACATAGCGCTGTTTTGTATCATTAGCAAGAACTGTAGTCTTCCTTTGAAGGAAGTATGGCTTCACGGTAGGATGAAGTCCCAATTGGAGTCGGGAAACCATAATCGATAGACACAACGATAAGCGATACAGGGGAAAGCCCATTGAAATGTTTGAACTCAAATATATACGGTTACGCCCAACCTGTTAGGAGTATGTAGTCTCTGTGAAGATTGGCTACAGGATTCGCATCCTTCCGGTTGGTGGGCCGACTACAAGGGTCCGTCAACCTCTTAATCAACCATCAACCCACCTTATTCCCTCATCACGATCTTTACTCCATCACAAACCCATCGCCATGACACACACCTCCCCCGAAAGCCGTCTCCGACGTGCCATACACGCATTCCCCTTCCTCCTAATAACAGCCATAATGTCCCGCGCCTTCGCAATGGCAAAGCCAATCGGTCCTATAATCGAAGAAACTGTCAAAACCTCCATCTTCACAGCGCAAAACGTTACCGTACCTATTATCAAAAGTTTCTATGGCGTACCCGTTCTAGATGATGTTTTCGCCGTGGTCACTGTTGCGTTTGCGCATTTGCAGTTCTTTACGGATGAGCAGGCTTATTGGCAGCTTTTGGTGTTCTTGACGGATTTTGCGGGGATGTATGCTGTTGTTATGATGGAGGGGTATAGACCGGGGAATATGTTTCCTGTGATCAAGTAGTAAGTGCGCTTCCATGCAGAGATATCTGTGCTAACGGTAGTAAGCCCTGTTGTATTTCTGTTTCTCTCTCAGATGTTTGGCATAGGCTGTCTTGCGCCTATCTTCTTCTTCCTTTTCTATATCTTCACGCCTGCTTACAAACTTACGACGCCGAGTCTGTATCGTCCTGGTGTAGCGCCTTGCTTGGCTATTTTGCCTACGGTTGTGTTTGGGTATTATGCCACGCACTTTCCATCATTCTTTCACTCTTCTCTTGAGGCTAGGAATTGGTGGAATTGGATTTGGCAGCTGTTTCCAATCTGGGGATCTGTCATCATGCTTGTGCTATCGAAGATTACTCCTCAGCCAAAGGAGCAGACACCAAAGACAATTAAGCAAGAGCTCAATGCTCTTCGACTCACAATCGGTGTTATCAGTGCTATAAGCACGATAACTTGGTGGTATACCATCATCAACATGAATTCCACCATCTTCGAAGTCTTCATTCCTCAGCACTTCCTCACCACGCCACAAGAGCCAATCCTCGGACTTCGCACTGTCATTCAATTCGATTACATCTGCTGTTACTCGGCTGGCTTTCTTTGGTTGGCGTATCACTTCAAGGACCTTGAGAATGTTGGGGTCTGTAGTATTTCATGGCTTCGAGCTGGCTGCGCTTCCGTTGTCTTGGGTTGTTTGCTTGGTCCGGGAACTATGTTTCCTCTTATTTGGCTTTTGAGAGAGGAGTTATTGGTAGCGACGCAGGCTGGCGTGAAGAAAACTGAGAATTAGATGGTGGCCAGATGATATTTTGGAACGCCAAGCATTTTGGGCTCTAGCGAGTAATCGGCGAGATTATTCACCCGGCCAAGTAAATCTTCAGTCATCACGCATATCGCACAGACTCTCATCTCAATTCAACCTCAATCTTATCATTCACTACCCAACATGCCGCGCCTTCGGTACAACGTGGCAGCAAGTCTCGACGGTTACATCGCATCACCCGATGGTTCAACACCCTGGATCATCGAAGATCCCACCATCGACTTCCCCGCGCTGTACTCCGAATTCGACTACTTCATCATGGGCCGCAAGACATACCAAGTCATGCAATCCTTCGGCGCTGACAATCCACTATCAAAGCGCTCCAAAGAATCAGTCATAGTAGCCAGTCGCACCATGCCCCAGCACCATTTTCCCGATGTCACAGTCATAAAAGAAAACGTGCTTGATTACATCAGATACCTCAAGACCAATGAAGGAAAGGATATCTGGCTTATGGGCGGAGGTCATCTCGCAGCCCAATGTCTAGAAGCTAACCTAGTGGATACCGTCGAAGTCGCTATAATGCCCACGCTTCTCGGCACCGGAATACCCCTAATCGCCTCCGTCCCGCAGGAAATAAAACTTCAGCTATCAAACAGCACCAGCCTCGGCAGTGGAATCCTCATGACTCAATACAAAGTCATCCAAAGCCAGTAATAAGCATAATCATCCTCCCGTATGTTACCCTGCCCGCCCATACCGGTTGGAGTCCCCACAGCAGAATACGCCGTAGCCAATTACCACGTCGAAACTAATTACTCAAAGGAGGTTACTTTTGGTGGCGAGACCCGCTGTGGCATTGACTCATACCCACGCCGATTGGCTGCGTCGAATATATGCGCCTCAAATGACCGCAGGCGACCTTGGGTTTTTCATGCCGTAGGGCTGAGCAATTGGGTATATAAAATTTGATCAGGCTGTTCTCTATCACTAAATAAAATCACACCGTTCTCGTTACACTTACCTGCCCGGCATGCCGTCAATTCTTCAGGTCTCAAATATCCTCCACTACAGCTGCTCTGCCGTAGCTGTAGTGTTCGTTTCGGTTGCTACTATCCTCAACGCTGCTCGTACCACTGGGAAAAGAAATACCCCACAGAATTATGATCGTCTTGCTATCAGCCTTTTGATCCTGGGGTATTTGGCTGAGGCTATAGTGACGTTTGTGCGGGAGAGTCAGCAGAGTAAAGAGCCTGAGACGATTCACCTTGTCGTGCTCTTATCGCTATGGGCGTACATCTGGAGTCAGCGAAGTGCACCGCGGTCATTGGTCCTCGGCACATCGCTTATCACGCTTGCATTCGAGATACCGCTACAAATATTCTCCGCTATCAACAGCCGGAATGATACTTATCATATTGTACAACTTGCTTCTCAAACATTCAGACTTCTGCCTCTTCTTTTCCTCATAACCTACCATCTCTCCAACAGCGGTAGATTCTACACCCCCGACTCAGAAGCAGAAGAATCACAGCCCTTTCTTCAATCAAACGGCCATGCAAATGGTAGAGCATGCCCGAGCTACGGTACCGAGACGTCGTCAGAAACAGAAGTCGATGACGATGAGTACATCTCCGGCAGCGAGTCAGACGAAGATGTAATCGACATCAAACGCCAACGCGCAAAGAAACTCAAGGAGAAAGGTGGTTGGCTAGGCTACCTCTCCGACTTTTCCATCTTCCTCCCCTTCTTGATCCCCAAGAAAGACCGCAAAGTCCAACTCTGCATTTTGATCTCTCTGTTCTGTATCCTGGCTACTCGAGTCTTCAACATTTTGGTTCCTCGTCAACTAGGCATCGTGGCAGATCAGCTCCTCGCTAAGGAGAATCCATTCCACGCTTTGTTCATCTGGCTTGTCATGAGCCTCGCCTCTCACGATGTCGTCGTTGGGCTGATTGAGTCACTGGCAAAAATCCCGATTAAGCAGTTCTCATACCGATCTCTCACGAACGCAGCGTTTAACCATGTTCTGTCGCTGCCTATGGAGTTTCATTCTGAGCGTGATTCGGCGGAGGTTATGAAGGCCATTGAACAGGGTGAAGCATTAACCAATGTGCTTGACATGCTTGTCATCGAAATTCTCCCAACTGCTATCGACCTAGCCATCGCTTTTGTCTTTTTGTACTGGAAGTTCAACAGCTACGTTGCTCTTGCAATGGCCATTGGCTCAGTCCTCTTCGTCACCTTCGAAGTCAAAGCTACAGGCTGGAACCTCGATAACCGACGAGAGTCGACAAAGTCAAAGAGAGAAGAAGTTCGTGTTATGCATCAAGCTGTTCAGGGCTGGCAGACGGTTACTTACTTCAACATGTTCAACTACGAGAAGTATCGCTTCGGATCTGCAGTGAACAAGCAGCTATCCGCTGGCTTGAACTTCGAGAAGAGGGATGCTTACATCCAGTTATTTCTCAACGCTCTTATCCCCTGCACTTTCTGTACACTAGCGAGTCTTGTCATTTATGATGTTTGGCAGGGTGGATCATCACCAGGCGACTTTGTCTTCTTCATTCAGTACTGGGAGTACTTGGTCTGGCCATTGAAGTTCCTGTCTCATAGTTACAGACAGCTCATGTCAGACTTGGTCGACGCTGAACGTCTGCTCTATCTGCTGCAGACGAAGCCCACCATCACTGATAAGGAGGGTGCTAAGGAGCTGGAGAAGGTTGAGGGACGTGTTGCGTTCCATGATGTTTGCTTCTCTTATGATCCTCGGAAACCCACTGTCCAAGACCTTTCATTGTCAGTTGAGCCTGGACAGACTGTTGCATTGGTTGGTGAGACGGGAGCTGGCAAGTCTTCTATCATGAAGCTTCTTCTTCGCTTCTACGATATTGATGAGGGCTCCATCACCATTGATGGCTACGATATCCGGGACATCACTCTCAGCTCACTGAGAAATGCCCTTGGTGTCGTTCCCCAGGATCCACTTCTCTTCAACGCATCAATCCTAGAGAACATGCGCTACGCGCGACCTTCAGCAACAGACGAAGAGATCTATGCCGCTTGTCGATCTGCAGCAATCCACGACAAGATTCTAAGCTTTGTCGATGGATATAATACAGAAGTTGGAGAGCAGGGTGTCAAGCTATCAGGAGGAGAGATTCAGAGACTAGCAATCGCTCGAGTCTTCCTCAAGAATCCTCCCATCTTAATTCTCGATGAGGCAACTAGTGCAGTTGACACAAATACGGAGTCAAGTATTCAGGGTGCTTTGGATGAGTTGAAACGTGCAAGGTCGACATTTGTCATTGCACATCGACTATCCACTATTGTCAACGCGGACAAGATCTTGGTTATTCACAATGGACAGGTCGTTGAGTCTGGTACACATGCGGAATTGATCTCAATAGACGGAAGGTACAAGGAGTTATGGAACAAACAGGTTGGCAACAAATAGGAGCATACATAGATGAGCATGGCGTTTATTATATTTGGGGTATTATTGCAATCTTAGACTATCTATAAATTTACTTTGTCATTTTTTCACATCTTGCCCTAGCAACTTTGCTTCTTTAGTCGTATACTGACGCCTTTGACCACTTGGATCTCGCCCTGATTCTCTTGCCATAAATATAAAACACAAACGGAACAGGAATCAACAACGCTGCAAAACCGCCAGTGATACTAGACCCAGGTCCAACACCAATGTTATGATACAGTGGTCCTACCACCAATGGAAAAGCAGCTGCGAAACAAGATCGAAGAAATGTGTTAGCCGCAACAGCTGAAGCAGCGTACATCGTAAACGTATCGACCAGATAGTTCAGCGCAGCTTGGAATATGGTAAAGAAGCCTGTTCCCAACAAAACAAGCCCAATGCAGGGAACGACCCAGTGAATATCCTTCTCGGCAGTCCATCCAATGAGAAATTGGCCGCCGCTGAAAATCACAGAGCCGATCATCATAGGAGGAAGACGCTTTTCGGGAACAGCGCGGTTTCCAGCAGCGTGGTAGGCTTTGTTGTAGAGGAGCTGATTGTATACATTCGCTCCGCATCCAAGAATAGCTCCGAGGAGAATACAGATGAAAGGCAGTGATGATACCAAAATGCCCCAGCCTCTGATCTCCCTGAAGATAATGGGAATAGCGCCAAGTTGCATGTAGAGAATACCATAGCAGAAACTGGCGTACAACGCAACGAGGAAACAAATAGGCGTCATGAGAAGTTGAACAGGTCTGACCAAGAACTTTCGCGCGAGTTCATTGATGCTAACATCCCATTCCTCGAACTTCGCATGAAGCGCCCAGTTTCCTGTTTCGTGCCGCAGTCTCCTAGCTTTGTAGATAAGAAGTTTCGGTGGATAACTCTCATCAACGAAAATAACAGCCAGCGTCAAAAAGATGATCTGAACAATACCAGTAAGGTACTCAGTCCACCGCCAGCCAAGACTCGGATCCTGCACAACAGCAGCTGAAACGATAGGACCTAAGACAAAACCGTCAGCCAAGACAATTCCTCACAAAGTATAAAAGTTGGACTTACCGAGAACAGGACCTCCAACGACAGCCATGGCATACCCCGCCATAGCAATGCCCCTCTCCGACGGTAGGAACAAATCCCCTAGAACACCACCTGTGTTTGTAACAGGCGCTGAAGCAAAGAACGCACAGAAGAATCGCGTGATCATGAGTGTCTGAAAATCTTTTGCGACGGCACTTCCGAAACTGAAGCATATCGCTATAAACATTGGAATAAGCACTGCCTGTCGTCGTCCGTAGACTTCGCTCAACGGCGCCCAAAGCAAAGGCCCAATTCCAAAACCAACAAGGAACAACGTCGTGCCAAGAGTAGCGGTTTGCGTGCCGACGTGGAAATGCGCTGCTACTTGCGCCGTACCAGCTGAATACGACGAAGACGCCCAGGTCGCTGACATGGTAACTAACCCGTACAGCATGGTAGTCAGAATCTTCTTCTTGTTGGGCCAATTCATCGGTCTGTACGGATCATCTGGTCCGTCAAAGTCAACGAGCTGATCCTCTGTGGTCTTGACATGCGCAAGAGGATGCGTAAACACAGGGACAGGCCGTGATCGAATCCTCGATAGAACAGATTCTCTTCGCGACACAGTTCGCGTCATGCTCATTCCTGTGTTGGGGGCGCGAATGCTCTGCCATTCTGTGTCGCCGAGGGAGTAGGCCCTCCAAATGTCGTCATTTTGAGTGTTGTGGTGTGAAGATGATGATATGGATGATTCTTCATCACTATGAGAAGTATGGGATTCTCGACGATCGTTATGATCTGAATGTGAAGTTTCGACTTTCTCCATGGTCTATTTATAAGATTATTGAACCAAACTTGATCAAAAAGAGAGAGGATCATGAAGTGGAATGTCGTGTACTTTTATCAGAAATGATGGGTGCCAAATTCGGCGACTAGTCCCCTAACACCGAGACCCAACTCAATTTCTCATGGCGAAAAATAAATTCATTTAGTGGGGACGGTGCAAGAAAATGACCGTTGTAGTTACGTCATGCTTATGTGGCGACTTTTACTCGCTGTTCCTGATATGGGTTGCCGTTTAGTGGATAAGTTGGCGTACCTAGTGATGATTTCCGGGAATAATCTGTGAATAACCTCATCGGCACGGGAATGCCGATCGCGGCCCGAGAGTAAGCAGAAAGTTTCTCAGGGTTGTTTTGGAAGGCGCGAAGACGCGATGGTATCTCCGAGCCGAGATGATGATCTCGCGAGATAATTGTAATTGCTTATTGTTTTACGGAGAGTATTCGGGGATTATTGAAGGGGATGCACGAAAGCTTGGGAGTCGGGACCGATGAATAGACTTTGGAAAATTTAGTAGATCTTATTCAGCCTTTAGACTAGTTTATCATGGCACCCTTGCAACATTAGAAGAATTTCTTGCTTGCTCCTCGCTACTCTAACATCTTCAAAGCCGAGACTTGTCAGACTCGCCCTTCGCTGGCTTCCATTCAAAGTGATGCTTTCCCTTGCTTGGTTCACCTCGATGTTCCTCCTTCAAATCGAACTTATGATTGCCAAAGTAATCCAGCTCCGCTTCCGTTAATTGAGTCGGCAAATCCACAGAGGTTGAATACTTGTAGTACTCTAGACTCTGGCTCATTGCTGGAATCACCATGTCAGCATCCAACGCTGTGAGGATGCATCGCTTCATCGAGGGGAGTAGGCTGGTTAGTCGCTTTTCTAGTTGGCCGTTCGATAAGAGATTGTTCTTTTGGTTGGGTGATTCGCTGTAGACTTTGTGAAGAAGATCCATGATACCTCCTGCTTGAATGATTGACCCGGCGCTCCAGACGTGTAGTAGGTCTTGGTAGTTGATGTGCCATTCGCGCTGCTGGTCCATTTCACGAATGATTTGTAGACCCTGCGTGAAGCACAGCAACAGGCAGAAGTATGTCGCCTTCCTCAGATCTTCGATAAAGTCATCTCTGGATGCGACTTTCATCGCTGAAGGCTGCCAACGTCCAGAGGCCTCAGCATCAGCAGCGCGCTGGTCCAGTTCAGCCGATGTACATCTGAACAAATGCGCACTGACGATATTCGCAGCAGCGACATGAAGTCTCACCGCCTCTTCGCAAGACCACGTCCCCGTTCCTTCAGTGTTGTCAACATCCTGCACAACCTTATCCTGAACCCTCCCCAGAACATATCTTCCCTCCTCATCTTTCGCCCTGTTGATATCAACAGCGATGTAGATCAGAAACGTATTGTAAAGTTCCGGTGTTTGGTTCCACTGCTCAAAAACACCAGCTGCTTCCTCATAGCTGAGTTGAAGACCCTTGGTGAGGATATACCAAACTTCGGAAACAACAGACATCATGCCCTGTTCGATTCCGTTATGGATCATCTTGACATAATGTCCTGAACCGCCTGGGCCGATAGGGCTGGCACATGGTTTACCATCGCGATCTTTCGCTGCGACTCTTCTAAGAAGCGGCATGATGATTTCGAGGGCTTGAGGATCGCCGCCTGGTGACATTGACGGACCAGCTCGTGCACTCTGATACCCGCCCGAGACGCCGCATCCGACATAAAAAATGCCATCTTTTGCAAGATCCGCTTGTCGTCGTTCCGTGTTGCCGTAGAACTCGTTTGAGCAGTCAAGAATGATATCCCCCTTCGTCATGTATGGTCGTAGAGCCTTGACACATTCATCGCCGGGGTTTCCGTGGGGGATACTGAAGATGATGACCCGTGGGTGGTTCTCGGAGTATATTTCTTCGCAGAGTTGCTGATAGCTGTGTTGGCGAAAGACTCGGGTTTCTTCGTTGACGTCCTTGACCATTTTTTCCGCAGCCTTCATGTTGTATTCGCCTGGAAATGGTCAGTGGCTGTAAGGTACGATAAGGTATGTCACATACTGATGTCGAAGTAGTAGACTTTGCAGCCTTTCTCGGCGAAGAGGAGGGACATCATGGAGCCCATGCTCCCCATTCCCACCATACCGATCTGCTCATAGCAATATTAGTGACAACTGTATGTCCCAGAAGCCATCCAACTTACCTTTGCTATTTGTCTTTCTGACATGGTGAACCGTTGTGGCAAATCTTGCGCTTGTCGTGATATGACAAGTTTGTTGAAGGCCAAGAAAAAGATTTACTTATCACGTCGCGATATAAGCGAGGAGAATTCTGAGGTGAGACTGAAAAGATCAGGATAGTAAATTTTCGGCTTGTGTGATATGCTATGTCGTCACCCGAATATATTTCGTTGAGGACCCCTGGTCACACATGAACGTTGTATCAACTTGACGTCACAGTGAAGCGAATGTCATCGAAGCGCTGTGGCGATTCCCCTGACACTTTTTATGGAGATTATACCACAGTACCTAGTGGAGGCACAGAATATTAACAAAGATCTACAGAATTATAGTATTCGGTCCTATCTGTTGGGGTGACAGGAGATGGTCCCCAGTCTCGGGGAGCAAGGTCAATTTTTATGCTTTGGTAACTGACTCCTAAAGTCAATAAGCTCTTTGAGCTTATATCACGTCATCTCCAGTCTGTTGCCTAATGAATATTCAGGTTTACTTACTACACCTAAGCTTTTGATGTGAGAAATAGCGAAGTAGACTGCAAGCCTGATAGTGCAACTCCTTATCGTGAAAGTCGAGTATGTTGACAAAGGTGACTTGATTCAATCAATTGCCAGGATCCAGACTTTTGGTACCCATTGTAAGATGTAGACGTCGGAGCATAGGTGACGACTGGAGATGCCGTACCAGGACAGATATACAGGTTGCTATACCCTACTATTTTACAAAACAGGTCTCGTGAGTCTAATGAGGCTGTATAAATATGCCCGGCTCATTCCATGACAGCAACCCAGCCTCAAAATACCTCGCGTTCATAAAATCATCATCCAACATGAGATCAAGTTCCTCGTACATTTGCGGGATGAACGAGCTCATATCTTCGTTCGGGCCCACGGTCTGGGTATTCATGTCAACGTACTCCGACAACGACGGATCCATTCTTCCGTCACAGAACAACGTAGACCTGTTCAACTGATCTTCGATCCAGGAGAGCCCTGAGATAGAGAGATTGTCAGGCGTGGCCGAAGATATCATGTCGGGATTTGTTTGTTCGGCTTTCAGTCGCGCTAGAATGGCGGAGAGGAGACGAGCTTGAGCTGAGATAGTGTTGTTCTGTGGATCAGAGTGGCCCATTGACTTTGCTGCAGTGACGTATACAGACGTAACTTGAGAAATCGTATTAACAGCTTCGTTCTTTGAGATTGATGAATCGTCGATATCCTGTCTTAGTAGCTTGGGGATCATCATGGCTGAAAAGGCGATCATTGGGTGAGCTGTATCCCAGAGATAGTAGATGATGTCTGACTGTCCCATTTCGATAGCCTGTCGCAGTACACTCAATGCACTGCAGAAACAGATACGAGCTGTATGCGTGATGAGATCATGCGGTATGGATCTGTGTTCTGAGACGAGCATTCGATGAAGGGATACCGAGTTGAAGTAAAGACGCATGTAATCTCTGGAGAGGTAGATCAGAGGTGTTTGGAAAGGCTCTGGGTTGGGAACTGGATAATGTTAGGTATGTTTTTCCAGACTCTTGAGGTGCATATTATCTTACATGTAGTGAATGTAGTCTGCCAATAGTCTCCCCATGCGGCAATCCTGTTATTAAAGACATCTATAGCCTTCTGAAACGTTTCGAAATTGAGTTGTGACGTCGAAATACCGGAGTCGGCACGAGTCTTTATCATGCTCTCATACAACTTGCTAGCAATGCCTGTCAACTCATAGCTACTAACTGCCTTGCAATCTCCAAGTGGGTAAGTCCATTCTGTCATGGCCATCCACTGCCTAGAGACTGCATGCTCGATAATAGCTGTTGTCAATAGGGGCCGGTCGGTGAAGTAGCTCGCCCTGGTGACTGTAAGCTGAGCTCTGTCTCCGTGCTCATTGAGAAGATCTTACATCCGGTCAATGTTTCCCAAGACCAGCCACACCCGATCTTTGTCTCTTCTCCGCCGCACTTGCAGCTCTCCCGACTCCTGAAGATCATGCGTGTCATAGGAGACACTTCGCCGTGTCATGTTCCATTCCGCCGAAGCCGCCATCCGGAGTGCAAACCCGATCAGCGTGTAGCCTCTAGTATCATCCGCGTCATTCCAATGATACATACATATGATGGCCCAGATGTTCTCAACTGCCGAGTCACATGCGAGTAAGGCTTGCCCAAGGAGAAATTCTGCATGGTCTCGTATAGGCTTATGAGATTCTGGTTGGAAGATTCGTGATGATATCGTGAGAATCATGGTGAACAGGAGACTTGACCTAGATCTTGTGTACGAGAACGTGTAGAGGCTGGGGTCGAGGAGCCCAACGAGGCAGTTAAAGTGCTTGAAGAATCTGCACAAATCAGTGGCCGAATCGTTGTAAATCATGGTAAACGGACCCTTCATATAGATTTTGTGCAGAAGGTCGACTGATAAGTCCCATATCAATAGGGTCGTGTTTTCTCTGTGAATTCACTGCTTCGGATAGATTGTGCTGAAGGAGCGTATCTAGAGAGTCTCTGGTCTCTCCTTCAACCGATCGGTCGGAGTCGAAAGCTGCACCCAGTGGCAACCCTCGTGTATCCTGGTAGTTTGCAACAAAAGATGCTGGCGTAAATGGCGACTGACCAGATCTGGAAGACGCGGAGACTGACTCAGGAGCTCGATTCTGATACGAATTCCTCCGGTCTGGTAGGTCAGGTGCTTGAAGGGCTTGTGTATCAGAGAGGCGCTGTGATCCTGAGGACCCAGAAGCCAAGCCATCATCCATAGGCTCTTCTGCAGGCCGTGGCCGATTTTCCCTATCAAGAATATTAACAACATCACTTCGTCTCATGTGATCACTTACCTTCTCCCTGACACATCTCTTCTCCAAAGGCCTCTACGATGTGACTCAAATATACACTGTCTCCTCAGTCTCTGGCACCGATCACACACAACTGCCGCCGGATCTGAAGTAACACACTTCATCTTCGACCGCCGACATGGCGTACAAGCGACTCCATGAGGTCTATACTCATTAGCTCTTAAGTCATAGGCCCTTCAAATGTTACTTACCGTCGTTGCGTTTGATCAGCCATAGCGAAAATAAGCCTCAAAATATCTCATAATCCAAAGCGAATTCTCGTATTTGCTTGCTGACAAGTCAATATTAACTTATAAAGCCATCCGCGCCGTCCTCGGTTTGCGGCGAAAGTTGCGGGCATTGCGGCGAATGCGCATCGCGCTAAGCCCTGCCACGCTCAGCTAAGCGGCATCTCCAGGTGATTAGTGAACACAAACCGCTGGAAGTTATGCAATTTCACCGTGTTTGCTTCGGCGGAGTGATTTTGTGATTATTCCTTGCAACGTCATTATGTACGGCTGCCATGATTTTCGAGATTGAGGGGATCGCGATCGTGGAGATTGGATTTGTCAGTGGTCAAGACAGATGCGCTCGCAACACCATCGCGGAGAAGTACTCGGGCGCCTTATTACATCGTGCCGGGGCCATGCTATGTGTTGTTATCTTATCGTGGCGGTCGCTGGCCCTTGGCAGTCGAGTCATTGTCAATGCTGCCTTGGAAGGTCAAGAAATATCGCCGCATCAGTAATCAGCCACCGTGAAAGCATCGAGACAAAGGTTGCAGAAGAATGTATGAAGAGAACATTGCTTTGCTGTGCAGATGCACTCTTTTTGATGCAGACAGTTCTTCATTGATAATCGTTCCGCCTTTCTCTTGACACCTTGGACAAGGGTTTGTACCAATCACAATATTGTTAGTGCGCTCTAGCAGGATTTATTGGTTAAGCCGACCGGTGTCTTCAAATCGGCCACTCCACCAAGACGCCGAGATAAGATCAGTGCTTATCTTATCGGTTATCGGTAATCGATTACCTCACTTATCTCAGTACTCGTACTCAGTACTCAGGTAAATCAGAGTATGTGGTGGACTTGTGAGATGGGCATGCGGCTTCATAAACAGCTTTGGCTTAGCAAGATGGTAATCCCGATTGCGATATATGTGATTTGAATTCCGTGGTGATTACACAAGAGAATGTATGCTTCAATGACTACCATGTTTACCAAAAGGCTGAACTTAGCTGTCACCCAATTGCTTCACGCTCTCAGTTATAATCAGTCCCTTTCATTATAATAATTCTTTAATTATAAGTAAAGAGACTACTTGACTCCATATATACAGAGTCAATGTCAGTAGAACTCTAATGAATTGCTAAATATTAAATAATATACGGAGTACTTACCCTATAAGTGGCCTTCGGCCAACGCTGTTCTAAAGATAGAGATGCGCTAGTGAGATAACAGCTTAGCCTCGATCTCTCCAGATTGATAATCATCTCGCAAAAAGTTGCTCTAACGAAGGATGGAATATAGCCGGCATATTACCGACCGCATTTTGTCCGTGGCTGCTTACTTGATGTTGGTAATCGGGTGGATCGCATCATTGCTGGCGGAGATGCTCATATTATTTCCCTCACGCCACCGAGACATCCAAGAAGGATCGAGAGTGGAAAGTTTTTGCGAGCAGCATTGTGTCACATCTCTGCGCTATCGAAATGCCATCTCTGGGTTGCGGAACCTGTCGAGGTTCGCCCTGTCTAGTCCCCTGCACTTCATCCTACTAACAGGACTGATAGCACGTAAAGTGCGCTGTGACCAAGCCCATCCAGAATGCAATCGATGCATCAAATCAGGGCGTCAATGCAAGGGCTACGGCATGCAGTTATCTTGGCCCCGTAGGAACGATACCCGGCGGGCTATAGTTGGTCCTAGACCGCGCATCAAGGGTAAACAGTCTGAGCATCGATTGGTGAATACTACCATTGCAGATATTAGGCTGCACGACGTAGTATCCGCGTCGGATAAGACTTATGGAGTACACATGCTGGGGCTACCTGAAGTATCCTTTGGTTCTTCTGATGCAAGTTCTCTTGAGGCACCAGGGCCATTACCATTGATCAAAGGACCGGGAGTGGGACCTATAGCTCGACTGAGTCCAGCCGATCAGAGCTCCTTTCAGTACTGTAAGTCTAACTGCCTGGCTGATCCATGATCACTTGCATGTCCCTTGGCAATAGCTCCCGCTTACTCCAGCCAGTCATACGGACAGCTTCACACTCCATCACCTCTTTTGGCCATGATGCTCCAAGGGTCCGGGAATTGTTAATCCAGATAGCCCTTTCGGACATTTCACCTTCATCTACAGCAGTTCTCAAATCTGCTCTAGCACTCGCATCCTTCCATCGCGCCAACTCACCACATATAACCGCTCAGTATAAGATAGCCGCTCTGCGAAAACTAGCAGAGTCAACACAGGGCCGCATCAGTGTTACCGATTCAGCCTGCCACATAGCAGCTGGCATGATACTCAGCACGCTAGAGGTACGGCCCGTACCCTTTCGAATTAGAGACGCACTAATTCCTGCATTAGATACAGCAAAACTCCATGAAGTCAAGCCATTGGCTTTGGTACGCTTGTGGCGCTGCCAAGATCGTCAAGACAGCTGGGCTAGATGCGGATAACCTTGATCACGACACAGCTGCTCTTGTGGGATGGGTACACTATTATAATACTTTATCCAGGTTCAGTCTGCGCCACTGGCAGCCACTTGTCACGCTTGATGCTGGTGACGCTGCTGATTCGTTCCATCCGGTGGTATGCGGCAACGGTCAAGTACGTCACAGCCATGATTACCCATAAACGGAACTTGCTGACAAAAGATAACTCAAGCCCGAATCTCTCACTGGCGCATCTCACGAGATACTGTATCTTCTGTCAGAAGCTTTCAACGCTGTGACAGTGCCGTCCGACCCGCGTTATGAAATCAAGGCTCATAGAAGCCATCTTGAAATACTAGATTGGAAGCTACGCAACATCGAGAAGAAAGTACCCGACAGCAACTCTTCTGCTGATACAAAACATCCAGTATTTGATCTAGTGGTCGAGCTGTATCGCTTATCTACTCTGATCTATCTCAGACGAGCTTCCGCCGGAATCCTTCCACTAGATCAAAAGTTCACAACATGGGTCGGACAGGCATTTGAGTTGCTTGAACAACTACCTGCCTGCCAATGGCCATTTCCTTTGCTCATCTTTGGCTGTGAAGCAGAAAGCGATAGGCAAAGAATGATCATTCTGGATGTTATGGACAGGACGACCGAAAATATGCAGTATCGAAATATTGCAACGGTTAAAAGTGTCATTGAGACGGTCTGGGTACAGAAGGACCTGTATGGGGAAGATATGAATTATGTGAGGAAGTTGGGTGTTATTCTGAGCTCGACTCATAAGTCGGTACCTGCGTTCATATAGTGGAAGGAAACAACAGTATGATAACAGATGCCTATTACGGATAGGAACTCGTATATAATAATTAACTACCCCAGGGTATAGTTTTTCGTGGCACGTTAAATGCTTATTCAACTTTGACTACCATCAAGGCTTTTAGTTCTGGCGTCTCCAATTCAGGGTCATCAATCCTCAAAAACCTGATATGCCCAGAAGATTAGAAATCTCCCCAGCTCGCAAAAAGGTGCCTAGTCAGAACAATCTTCAAAAGACTCATAATGACATGTTATTTACTTTTACTTTTCAAATGCTGATTACAGATGTGAAGCCGACGATAAATGCGGCATTGGCGTATGCGGCTGAGAGTAGCCCTTCAGTGCAGGGCAACTTTTTGCGAGGGCCCCACTATGAGCCTCCACTAGCTCGCTGACCAAGAGACGCATCGCGGGCAGGGTCAATCCGAATTACAAAGCACCAATACTTTCATGATGGAAACTGTGTCTTGAGAATGATATATATAAGGGCTTGGGGCTCATCAATTATCTTCAATTCTCTATCAACCACAACATCTATCATCAAACAGCACTTCAATCAAACTAAACATCAAACCAACATCACAATGCCTTCTTATCTCATCACCGGAACATCCCGAGGCCTCGGTGTAAGTCCCTCATCAGACCCATCTTGTTGTCAACGACACTAAAATCCCATAGTTCGAGTTCGTTCGTCAATTGTCGGCTGACCCGAACAACACCGTCATTGGATTCGTCCGCAACAAAAAGGCAACTGAAGAGAAGATTCAGCGTGAACTACCTGGACGATCCAACATTCATACCATCCAAGGCGAGATCCAGAAGCTCGAGGATGTAAAGGTATGTAATCAATTTGCCTTATCGCTAAACTTGACGCTGACTACAGGAGCAGAACCTGGTCAAAGAGGTGGCCAGGATCACAGGCGGTAGCCTTGACTACATCATCGCCAACGCTGCTCTCCAATCCGAATGGTCAGCCCATAACCCTATCGGAGTTCTGTAAGTTCACTCCCATAATCTGTATTGTCTAGTTGCTGATAGTTCAGGGGTGAGGAACCCGAGAGACTTGAAGAAGACATGCTCGAGTCCTTCAAGATTAACACCCTCGGAAACATCCACCTGTTCAACCTAGCCCTGCCACTTATCCGCAAGGGCCAAGCCAAGAAAATCATCTCCATCTCTTCGGGCATGGCCGATCCAGATTTTATCACCAATTTCTCCATCACCGATGGGGCCCCCTACACCATCAGCAAGGGCGCACTTAATATCGCCGTTGCCAAGTTCGATGCCCAGTATAGGAAGGAGGGTATTTTGTTCATGGCTGTTTCTCCGGGTCTTGTTGCCACCCAGGATACGTCCAATTGTAAGTCCCTCAAATCATCTACCCACCTACACGATATGCTTTGCAAATATTTGCCGTTCTAGGAATAGGGGCAAACCGTCTGTCATTCTCTTGACCCTGTGAATACGATTACCAGAATCACATGCTAATACGCAGTAGACACCGAAGAACAGCTTCAGGGAGTTCGCGATATGGTAGCTGCTTTCAAAGGCTACGCACCTCACTGGGAGGGTGCCATTTCTCCCGAAGAGTCTGCCACTGCAGTTCTTTCTGTCATCGACAAGGCTAGCATTGAGGCTGGTAATGGTGGCTCTTTCGTGTCTCACTATGGAAATAAGCAATGGCTTTAAGTTTGAAGCATGTTGATATGGGGAAGATTGATGGCTCAGATGGGGTATGCTTCGGAGATCTGGGCCTCCGGGGAGCCTTGTCCACGCTCCGATACCACTGATGGGGATACGCGATCAGTATCCATCATAGGTCGCAATCCAAACCAAAAACGGGGATTCGAGGGCAAAGGTGGCTTGGTTAGGGATAGATGTTGGATAAACTTCATACGCAATTGATCTCTTTTTTAATCAAACGCTTCTCTGACCTCTTCTATAAGTGGCATCCCCATTAGCCTCAAACTATGTACGAAAAGAAGCCGAAAATTGGCCGCATTAGTTCACAAGTCTCAGCTACTCAAGGGTTCCGGGCCGGTGCCAAGATAGTCTAGCCTGTCCATTACGTGGCAACCTACAATCCAAGATGATTAGGTTACCAGCTAGACACGGGCATAAGCAGCGGGCCCACGTGAACCCAAGTTTCAATGCCGGGCAATCTCCAATCCTGGCGAGCACATCAGACGAGGATCATCGATCGCCGGGATAGGGCTGTAGCACTTTATGAGGGACATCTATTTCCGTATTTCCGAAGGCGCGATATGCTTGAGAAAGCTACGTTTAAGCAAAATGATCGACATTATTAGGTAGATTTGCTTGTTGAGTATTAGTTACAGACTTTGTAGAATGTTGTTACAAGTTGTGACTACAACGGCAGTATAAGACTGCGCAGGATCCAACAATGATGCCTGGCACACTGACCTGGTTGTCGGGACTAACGGACCAACATGAAGCTGCAGGACCCGATCTGATGCAGATCATTGAGAGTGGTGTTGCGATTATGGCCCCCACTTTCCAAGTTTACAGGGCTTCAGCTGCCAACTCGACCAACACACCGCCACTGAGAGCCACAATCATCAAGTGCAGTTCCATTTCTGTGAGCCTGCATCTAACTAAACTGCCATCCGTCTTATCTTGAGCTGCCATAAGGGCTGAGAAGAGTCTTTAGTGGAGAAGAGTCGTGTCACTGCATAATCTTGAACTTGACAGGGAGGGTATGATCCATCTGCCAGCACCAAGGGATCGACTCACCAGACCACCTGACACATGCAACTGATAAGAAATAACGGGAACAGGAGCCTGTAGGGCAGTAAGTTGAGCATTGAAGCTGACACACAAAGGCAGTTATATTACCAGAACTCATTATGTTTCGGATATGCACGCTGAGTCTGAGGGACAACAAAACAGGATGCCAAGAAAAATAAATATAAGAACGTAAGCTGATGGCAGTAAAGCATAACCAAGAATCAAGAACCAACTTGCCAAACGCATCACTTGCAATTAACCGGTCTACCATAATGCCAGACAACACCGAAGAACCACCAAGTTCGTTATCAGCAGTCTTTCGGTCTCTTCTGTTGTCCTATTACTAAGAAGTACAGAAGATACAAATCATCCCAAGGTTGAATCTCTGAAGGAAGTCGAGGCATATCTGAGCTATTTGGAGAGTGAAGTCCAGAGACTTAAAGACGAAGACGTCCAGGGCCGACGGATTGAAGAGCTGATTGAGATGAATAGATATTTAGAGTCGGAAATACGAAGACTGGAGGCTCAGATGAAAGAGTTGGCAGCGTACCAAAGGGACCAGGCGCGAAAGTCATGAGGGCTTCTGTTGATTCGATCACAAGCTCCTGAACAATGCTAGGTGTTGGTTCTATGTAATTACTGCCGCGGATATCGATATGTCTCGTTAAGACGTCATACGCTTTAACTATCAACCGATCAATTGCCGCATTTGCCTTTCGAAACACGGTTTGCCAATATTTATAAAAAGGTGATAGCCTGCAACGTTGAAGCTCGGAGACTTCACCGGGCATCCAAACACTAGAGTAAGCCACGCAACGTATTAGACCTCCGCGGAGAAATCGAATAGCCGTAAGACCAGATCGGATTAGGCATAAATATGCTTTGTTTGATTAGGCGACTTACTTGCGATTTAGGCAACCAATTCTGATGGCCATGGAACCTACAGCACAGGGCTTCATCCGGAACGCAGTTGATGCTCTCCTGATATTAGAAGTCTGTCTTCAGGGCCGGTTCCTCCACATGTCGAGGCCACTGCGCGCTGAAGAAGCCCAATCCGTCGTCCAAGATGGAGCCATCTTCGTTTACGAGGTCGAGTCCTCTGGAATCCATGAATGGCGCGATCATCGTCAATGGAATGACGAGTTTGTGCTCGGCGACTTCCGAGTTTCGTGCGAAGCCGACCTAGACTCCGCGCGCATCTCGCGGGACGGTTGATAAGACAGAGCATAGCTCTATATTGGAACGGCCTGGGGCACCATATCATCTCATATTTCCAGATGGATACCCTGCGCAGGGTTGTGTCTCGAGGCATAGGGCCGCCCCAAAATTTGGATCAGCTTCAAATACGAGATGGTCTTGTTGAGATGCAACTACATCTTCGCTATAGCGTCGCGTACAGCCCTTGGTATGGCTGGACCTTGGCGACGGAGAGTTGAAGCGGGACAGAGTGGACTATTCTTAAAGAGGAAAAAGTTGATCCTTTGGCCTCGTGTTGGCTTGGCAAGCCGTTGGTGTTGGATGGAAGACTAATGCATAGGAGGTCATCAACGGGCGCCAATGTAGGCTTAGACTTGACGATGGAATACCGTTGAGTTGTTAGTTGCATGCATAATAATAGTCTTAAAACTCAAATAAGGTCTAGGGTGCTACAGTAGCTTCGGCCCGTGTGGGATATTGTCCAGATCGGATAGAAGGTGCATGCCATAAACCGTTTACGGCTTTTGTAGCAGATCACTCGGAATCAGTGCCACCACATTCTCAAGAATTTGAAGAAACTCGGAATGCTGAGAGCTTGTTCCGGCCGAGAGAACTTAGTGAGTGGCACACATTGCCAGGGCTGACCATCTTGATCTCAATGAAACATCAGAGCACATGTCTTCACCAAAAGCAACGTCTACAGGGCCGGCGCTCGCTACTGCACTACCGGCGCCCTTCTTCGTCCGTACAATCTACCCATTTGACCCCCCTGCTCCCGCATCACTTGAGAATCTACTTGCATTCGACGAGGGAGAGCTCGGACTAATTCACCATGTTGAGCCTTCTGGATGGGCAGAGTGCAGCCTGCTGAAATGCGGTACTGTAGGCTGGATGCCTCTGAACTACTGTACCGTGTTTGACCCAAAGCCATTGAGACCCTGCTCAAAGCCATTATCAAGTTCACAGAAGCCTTGTGCTTGGGCCCAGATGTACCTATCGAGGGAGGAGACATTGACGCCATTGTCCATGGAGTCTCGAGTATCATGGTAAGCCAGGCCAACTACTGACCGCGCCTTATTTTGCTGATAAATGAACTAAAGAACCTCGGATACCGCCTTGACGTCGATTACCCCCAGATAGGCGCATGGGCGGCCCTGCATCCCATAAGTATATGCGTTCAAAACCTCGTTCTTGCTCTACAGCAACAACTCGGAACGATGCGCGAGGGCACCCCTAGCCAGCGGGAGAAGGACAGTACACACAGGATTGACATCGCCTCGATTGCATTCAAAATCGTGATCAAGGCTGATACTTTCTTGTCGGCCGTCAAAAAGCTGCACAAGAGTCATACCTGTCGTGATTCGACCAACCCCAAGACCCCGAGTACTGTTGACGATGAGAGCAAGACATCTTCAACTACGACAGCTGTAGATGCTTCCAACAACGAACCCGATGGCCCTTTGTCTAAGGGACCTGACAAGCACGAACACACCGCCTATCTCGCTCCAACATCGCCTCACGGATCCCCAGAGCGTAAATCATCGCCAGAAGCTCAGGAACGACAGGACCATCACCCTGACCTGCAAGACTCTGGCTCTAAAGCCCAACTGGAGCAACAGCTATTGCATCGTTCTGATGATATACCCCCCCAGCCTTTAGGGCACCAGACCTTCATCCAGGATCAATCGTTCATCTTGAGAGCACAAGTGACCCGTTGTTCCCTACCGGCTCTGATGGGGCATCTTACAGATTGCGAGCTTCAGTCTATTAGGGAACAATTCGTCGAGGCTTGATTTATATCATGGGAACTATTCTGTACACCAGAGGAGTTACTAAGCGCCCTGACTAAGCGATTCATGGCTGCCCAGAAGGAAGAAGCGCAGCAGAGAAAGAGGATTCAATCTCGAGTTTGCTACGCCCTCAGGGTTTGGCTGGAGTCTCATTGGGAACCCAACACAGACCAGCGTATCCTACTATCGCTGGACTCCTTTCTTAGATGCGAAGTCCACAATGTCTTACCGTCGTGATCGGCGCTTCTCCTCGATATTATCAAGAGTATCGGCATCGCACAGCAGGATCGTCCGTCTATCTCTCCCTCAACACCGACCATCAAAAGGGACACAACATGTCGACATGGAAGCAACATGACCACGGATATTGCGAACTGCCTCTTTACATGCCGCGGTGATCAGATGTCCGTTGTATATATGTGTCACGACTATCTCGCCGCTCAAATCACGTCCAAACAGATGCAAGTATTCTCCTCCGTCAAGGCACGAGAGCTTCTGGCTGGTAGGTGGACGGCTCACTACTCGAAAGATGCCCCCAATGTGGTGGCTATGTGCCAGCTCACCAACGGAATCTCCAACTGGGTCAAGGAGAGCGTCCTCACCGAACCTGAGCCCAAGGACCGGGGCCAGGTTATAGAAACATGGATTCTTATCGCGCAGCATATGTTCCAGCTGAGCAACGTTGATGGCCTTGTGGCGGTCACCTCGGGCCTGGACGATACCTCTGTACTGAGGCTCAAACAGTCTTGGGATGCTGTATCAGTACAGGCCAAGGAGTCTTTTTGCTCCCTACGGCGGATCGTTGACCCATCCGAGAACCGCAAGACGCTGCGAGCTCCGTTCTCGAGTTCCCCAACTCCAAGGCTCGTATCTGAGCCAACTAGTCTTCGCTAATGAATACCACAAAGTGAAGAGTACCAAGGAAGGAGAAGTATCTTCGGGCTCAGACGAAAGAATTATTAATTGGGAGAGGTATGCTCGAATAGCGTCAATTGTTAAGGGGCTTGTTGGCAGTCAACAGCCCTTTGCTATTACTCCTGGTATTGAGCTACATATGTGGATAGGCAAGAGGACTTCGGAGTTTTGGTGTGCTGATCAGAATTGCCTCCAGCAGATATATTACGAGAGGAGCAAGTTCCTCGAGTCGGGTATGTCGCATCACAAGAGCTATCCAAGTTTGCGTTCTCTTTTCCATTTAAAGACCTGATGGTACACGTCGTGCTTTAGTAATAATCTGTCAATTACCTTAGTATGCTTGGAGTTACTATATACACAATGCGTGCTTATTGTTGATCTTACAGTTATGTAAGTTTACTTTATGTACTCATATTAATGGCGGCTATAGCCCAAGACCGTCTTCAAACGTATTCCTGAGATAAGTGATGCCTTTGCACTACTCATACAGTAAGAACTTCTGAGAGAACCTACGAAAAGGTGTCGAAATAGGTCACATGATTGAGGCAGTCAGCGTCTAGGATAGCTCTACTAAGTCTTCTCGTTGGTACAGTAAACATTATGGAAATAAGAAGTGGCTTTAAGCTGGCAATTCCCCTTCGTGGGGGATGAGAAAGGCTCAGAAGGGTGTTATTTTTAGCATTCTGCGCTTTAGAGGGGACGTGTCTATGCTAGGCAGTGGCACCAACACGCGTCGGGCTGCCATCACAGCTCGCAATCTAACCCTAAAGAGTTACCTGGGCTGCATAGAATAATGCTGGAAATAACATCAAGAGAACTCCAATCGAATTGTCTAGAACTTTCCTCAGCAGTCTCCGTGCCCATACGCCATGCCACAACGATATTCATGACAGATTGGAACTGATTCGAAAGACCTAGCGACTCAACAGCTCCGAGTCAGCGCCAAGATGCTCCAAGATTTGTGCTTTGTAATTAGCAAAGGCAAAGTGGGACTTGGAGCACAGGGACGAGGTGATCAATGATGACAAAAGTTAGGGTAAGCTCTTAAAATTAACGAATGCGGAGCGAGACAGATTGCAACTAATCAGAAGCGCCTCTAACTAAGGTATTGTCTTTATAACCCCTGATCAGATGGACAGCCGGGCCGACATGGATATTGACCACGGCCCAACGTGGGTAGATGTCTTGAAAGCTTATCTTATCCCTGGCTTAACGTCTAGGAGACGATCGTCGATGATTGGTGCTAGGACAGTAAGGGAAATATTTTCCTTATTGCCTGGGCAGCTGATGTCTCCAAAGCGGATCCTGGGCCACGCTTCGGACCGCATTTCCCGATGTTTGGATGTTATGAGTCTAGGATGCCATACCTGACTAGAGCCCGTTAAGATGTTAGTCATAGAAGTCGAAATGGCTTACGATGGGCGCTCGGCAGATATGGTTAGATCTCAAAGGATGATATGTGACAGGTGTTCCACGTCTATGGAGATTGCCATGGGGCCGCGGTGGCACCTTATCTCATGCGGATGACCAGCGGTGGTATCTCAATGCCGGTATTGCCAATATAATCCCATGAAGGACCGTAATTCTCGTATGGGATTTCATATCTGGAACCTATAGACTCACGCGGCTAATTGAGTAAACTACGAGCGGCCAAAAGGAGAATCATCAGGGGAGAATAGTGGGAGTTTTGCTGTTATGTCAAAGTTTAATCCTCAGCCTGACAGGCACTTTATGAGTCAGCTCCTCACGCTAGGCAGACCAAGTGCCTAGGCCCCTGGGCCGTCTAACACATAAAGAATAATGGCACTTGCAGATCATAGGCAGATTGTAGGGCACTAAGGCAGTGACACATTGGTGATAGATATCAGATCATGTTAGTTCATTTCATGCTATCCAATGGGACGAGACAGAAGACCGAAACGGTACAAAGGGCCGGCTTCAAAAAGCATACCGCAGCCACGCAGTTCAGATCTGGACACATCCAGTATCTCTTTCAAGCCAACTATCCCATCAATATGCCGAGCGAAATAGAGAATACGAAAGGTTTGTAACGTCGCCTATTCCAGCTCTTCATGCTGATATTAAACCTGTTAGAAAGGACACCAAACCTTAGTATCGACGCAGATAATGCGGCCGAGACATATCTAAGTTTTCTGCAGAACGAGGTCCAGAGACTGAAAGATGAAGAAGATCGGGATCGGTGGATTCTGGAGCTGGTGGAACAAAATGAGTTACTTGAGAAGGAAATACAACGACTGGCGGAACAGATCAAGAAGCTGAGACATAAGAAGAAACAGGAGACTGAGAAATAAGTGACTGTATTAGTCGCAACTAAGTGCCGGTTTAATAATGAAATACATTCTACAGTCTTACAATGATACATCCCTGCAGGTTCAGGGGCTATTGTGCTCATTTTGATGGATGCACATGTCCCGTTGATACTAAGTGCCTTGGTTCTCAGTCTCTAATTCTTAGATATATATATGTGAGGACTCTAATACACTGAGGAAAGCTTTCAGCAAAGGTTTTCTACCAGTAAATATATCTGCAAATTCTGACCAGGTGGCTTATTAATTATAAGAAGTTTGCTTGCCTAGCATCAATCACTAAAGTACTAATGAATAGTTTAAGACCTTTGAATATAACTGTGGAATAGAAAGAAAGACCTCGGACTCGGCATGGGGATTAGGGTTCTCTTTGAGATGTACCAAGAATGGAGCAAGTAAGTCGATAAGAACACGGGCCTACAGGAGTCGGTCATTCTTACAGCCTCCTTTTGTGACAAAGGACTAGTGACAAAGCCGGGATCCGTGGACATCAGGTTAAATAAAAATAGTGGTTTCTGACATAATGCTCTTTTATATCTAGTTTATAAGGTCCTAGTAATTTAGTACAGTCCGTCAGATTTTCAGGTCGTCAGCATCAGCTCCAGTACACTAAAGGCGTGACTAATGCAGTAAACAGTAATATCATTCAAGCTATATAAGGTCTATAGATAACCGTAGTCGCTGTTATACCGCGGCTATGTCCACTATACAACGAGTGTTTTGAAGAAGAAATTTTATCCAATCGCCTAAGGGAGCCACCAAGTGGTCGCTCCCTCCCCACTAGCTCAACCTGCAGTGGTGATAGCGCGTATACAGTGACAAAATAAAGACATTAAATAATTAAGGAGTGTCGTGTAGCGTCATGATCCATAATAGCCTGGCCCGAGGCAATTATCGTCATCAGGACTGCAGCCAGAAGTGACGAGTCAGAGGTAAGAGCATAAACCTCTGAGGCTGTCAAGTGAGAGATGTAGATCCCTTAAGCCTTGTAGTCCTTGCCGGGCTTGTGGTGAGTAGGATAAGGGTGCTTTGTGACAGTCTTGGTAACAGTCTCGGTCTTGTACTTGGTGATGGCAGGCTTCCACTTGTACTTGGTGACAGTGTCGGTCTCGGTTTCCGTCTTTGTCTTGATAATAGGAGGCTTCCACTTTGTGATAGTGTCGGTCTTTGTCTTGGTGACATACTTGGTGACGGGAGGCTTCCACTTGGTGACGGTGTCGGTCTCGGTCTTGGTCACGTACTTTGTCACGGGGGGCTTCCACTTTGTGACATACTCGGTCTTGGTGACGGGGGGCTTCCACTTGTACTTTGTGACGGTCTCGGTCTCGTACTTGGTGACGGGGTACTTCTTGGTGACGGTCTCGGTCTTGGTTACCGGAGGCTTGTAGATGGGCTTGGTGACGGTGTGGGTGACTGTTGCGGTCACGGTCTTGGTCTTGGGGGGAGGTGGGTAGTGGTCGTTGTTGGGGTTGGGGCTGGCGAAGACCAGAGGGATTGAGATGAGAGGGGCGATGAAGGTTGAGAACTTCATGTTGGCGGTTGGAGCGAAGGTGCTATGGAGATGTGGTGATGTTCTTGAGAGAGTGGTCAGGAGAGTTGAGCCAGTGGTTGAGCCTGAGTGAGTCTTGGAATGAGGAGATCACAAGTCCTCTTTATACAAGTCATCTACATACAGGCCGTCCACTTCTGCTGTCCAGCCTCTTCTGATAAGATTCTCAATTACTACATACTACATATTACGAGATGCACATGCTCAATCGTATCATCAACCAAGTTGGCCTCATCTTCTCACCAACACCCAACCTCAATCCCGCTCGGCCGAATATTGAAAGTCGTTGTTGAGTTGTTCAATATTCTCACCTCCACCTACCAATCACAACAATCGTCTTCAGCCATAAGCTCGTATCTGCCGGTCAGCCCGTGTTTATGCAGCCATGAACAAGTATTAATGCAGGTCGACAGCCTTTATTGAAGCGGGACGGGAAATATGGTTAAGCCCAACCGTTGTGGCGATTTTGTTATAAGTCAGCTTACCGGTTGACCGTTGGGCTTGGAGGGTTGCTTCGCATATCAGGCTATCTTATCAGAGCGTCTCATTCGACGGGTGAAGAAACAAGCTCTGTACTATCTTAACAGGTTGAACTATCGCGGGCCTGAACTTGCGTGAACTGCATACCCGATTGCGTGATCGATAATCTTATCTACACGGGACGCTTTGACTTCGTATTTAGAATGGTGAAACTGTAGTCTAAATCGCCATATGCTTAGTTATTACCGATTTTACTGTTTTGCGGGGGATTTACAGGTACCGGGCTTTAACGCGGAGGTGGTGGCTACACGACGTTACACTCTGAGAGCCAAGAATAACAACAGCCATTTCCCGGGCCAGCTGAATTCACGACCCGTGACCCACACACTCTCCAAGTTCCATATCTTGGCACGTTATTTTCCGAGACACAATCTGTAGAGTTTTCCGCTTTGAGAAGATTCCCAAAATCTTGTTTTTGATAGCGTTACCTCGAAGGATCCAAGCTCACCTCCATCCCAGCCTTACGTGAGTGTCGGAAACACAAACAAAAAGACCTAGAAGTCCAGGCCTTGTAACACGTTGACCGGTCTTGTTGGGCTTACTGTGCATCTGCAAGCTTCAGGTCAGGCCCCGCGTTCCAAGAAAACTCCCGCCAATAGACTGTGACTGCTGACAACCTGTTATATGGGGATAGAGGGGAGTTGTCAGATTGCGCAATTGCAGGGATGTGGTGATTGGCCCGTGGGGACAAGGTACCTGAGCCTACTGATGACCGATCAGGGCGATCAAGAAAAGTCGATGACGCTAAAACGTAGTAATAACAATGTCTTGTTAGTCGTGGTTGCGGTTGTGCATTAGACTAGTCAGATATGAATCATAGAAGATACCGGATATAACCCTCCGCTTCGAGGTAACAACGCATGACAAGAGTCAGTAGTGAGAAATGTTTACTGACCTTGTGTCGTGATGTTACCATCTGCGTGAGATGTTGCTCGGCTTACTTTAGGCAGCCTCGTTGGCAATCATGGCGTCGGCTGCATCAATAGCCTTGACGATGTGTGATAAATGTGATTGAGATACCAATTGGTTCGCAGTGGACTCCAATTGAAGTATTCATTGGTATAGCCAAGTTTGTGATCAACAGAGGCGTTTTCGGCTGCATAAAATTGAAGTGGTCTGATGTGTTCACCCAGTGGCTGCCTTGGCAACCTGCAGCCTTCTTTCAAAACTGGATATTTATTTTCAGCTGTTGATAAGAAGATGGCGTTTTTCCAATCTTTTCTTGCGAGATAACGCTAATTCTTGCATCAATTGAACTTGCAAGTGATGATTCGGCGATGGACAGAAAGGGATCCATAGTCAGACGCATATTCGTTGTCCATGAGCAGCGATATCAGTGCATAATATTGAATGTGTATCGATAAGATGATATGACAGCAATCTGTGACTAAGAGGTTGGTGGTCTTGATCCCAAGCGACGTAGCATTGCATTTTCCCTATAGGGCTTTGTGCTTCACAGTGGCATGCTTCCTGCAGTGGGATGTATTACATTGGGCGTTGGGTTGGCTATTGCACTTTGCATAGCAGAATGGTGTTATAATAAGCTCTGAGATGGTTCGGGAGTGGCGGGACTAACAAAAACGTGCGCTGGCTTGGTGGTAAGAACTGTTATTTCTTGTAAGCGTCATTGGTGAGATTGTCTGACTGCGGTTCCCCTCATCTGCTTGGACGTGATAGAGGTCGGCAACATGCCAAACGGTCTTTGGTAGGACTTTTTGAAGAGCTTAAATCTAGGTAGGCCCATTGAGCTGGATAGCCAAGGCTCATTATTGCATTTGGAATGATCTTCACCTGATAGTAGATGATTTTCATCAAGGGCAGAAGAAGCACTGATCCTTGCAGCTTGGCGCATCAGATCACAACTCAGGTCATCCCAGCCATTAACGGTGACCAATCAAAGCTGCATTGACCATCCGAGATCCCCGTGGACTGCCAGTGCTCATCGAGTCTTGTTGTCTCCTGTTCGCAAAGCTTGTTTTCCCTTCTAGTTGTCGAGACTACCGCAAGACCAAAGTGAAGAGGCATCGGTTAGTGATCGCGGGTAAGTTGATCCAATGGGCCTACGCCTATCAACAATAGCTACCGGAAAAGATTTAGTCGCATTATTGGTACAAATTACATTCGTGGCATCTTGTTGAGTGTGCAGATGATAATTATCTATTGCAGGGTGAATGCATGTTTAATACAAAGGAAATATAACTTTTCTATCAAGTGATAATACTATACAATGATTTATCACCCCTGTGCTAGCGGATAGCGGGCCTTTGCACTCGCTGTATATGCAACGGAATAAATCCTCCAATTTCTCAAGTAACCATCACTCGTGCTTCCACATCCAATTACTTCGACCCCTCAAAGCCCATTCGTGATCCAGAGACAATAGAAAGCTCCGTATACGAGCTTTCAGCATCTAGAAGTTGTTAGTTTTGCAATTTAGATTGTCCTTTGACATTTCTTACCAAGCTTAGGGCTCTGATCGGCAAACCACGGGAAGAAATATCCAGGATGTAAAATGGTCTGGCACAAAGTCGCCATGAGGATCATGCTTTGTAAAAGGCTGTCAGCAGTTCATTTGACCATAGTATAGAGCTCAAAGCAATACTCACACCGACTCGAAGATAATAAAAGGGATTTGCTCTCTCATGAGCTTATTTCCCCAACCGCCACGCATCTCCGCAATGCGATACACGCAGCGGATATAGATCGCCATAAATGCAGTCGTAAGTCCACCCAAAAACAATCGAAACCGAAGCGTTCGCCAAGCCTGAAGGGAATTTCCCTCAAGAGGATTCGTAGTAAGAGCTCGCATTCTCCTGACGCAGAACAAAGTCGCCAGTATCGCAAAGATCGACAGCGTCACCACCTGAAACGCAATACCCACCATCATGATATTATTACCCATTTCAATCCTATCATGGTCCGTCCTAAAGTCAGAAGTCGCAGTGATACCACCACCAACAGCTTGTAATACCAATGATACAACATCTGCAGTGATGAAGATGATGGTATACCATTTTGGCTGTAGCACAGACCACTTTGCTCCGAAGAGCGCAACGATATGTTTGAGCATGAGATATACAGCCGCGCTGTTGAATGCAGGACCGATGATAAGACAGCAGATTTGAGCTTGGAAGGGTATCGCGCCGAAGGGTTGGAAGTACATTCCGACGCGTCCGATATAGCCCAAGACTTGGGCTAGACAGCCTAGACTGAGAACAATGGCATAAGCGCGGATGCGGAAATGAATGCCGAGGACGATGTTGGTGACGAGTGCGATGCCAAAAAATACAGCGAGGAAGATATTGCCGCCGAGATTAGGACGATAGCCATAAGTTGTGAGTTCGATAGGGCACTCTTTGGAGACGTGAGTGCAAATCAGTATATCTGACATGGTGAGAAGTGATCTTGTTGTTGACGAGATATGAAAGAGAATGTTGTTGAACTGGATATGAGCATTTCGCCGATTGACAGTCAGTGCTTGCTTATATATCAACTCATTGCCCTTTTCTTCTGCGCCCTTTGGCCAAAATTCATCACATCTCGGTGTTTGACACGAGATATCTAACTATAGCCTCCATCTCTGATTGGTCAAAAGACCGAGCGTCGACAAACACAGCAATTTGAGAATGAGCTGAGGATCTGAAACGCGTCACCAAAATTAAGCATACGATAAAAGATTACGTCCGTATCTAGCTCCTATCTTATCAAATCTCATTCCAATTGGTCAATCGTCTCAGGCACCGAATCCTTCACCTCGGTCTTTGTCTCAGCCTCCTTCAGCATCGTAAGCCGGGCTAATTCTAATTGGTCTACCGTCACTTCTGCCCCAGTTATCGCTCGGTCTTTGACTTTGCGCTAGCATCGTTTTGGAGATCATGACTCCCTGTCAACCTCGTGGGGACGGGGCTGATTTGCTGATCGGTTTTTATAACGCCCTCGGTCTTTGCATTTTTCTTGTCTCCTCGGTCTTCAGCAAGCCAAGATGGTAGAAGCGACTAAACCAAAGAGAACGAGGACAAATGTTAAACAGTCCAAGTTTGGCTGTTTCACGTGCAAGTATGACATGTGTTTTCTTTTTGTGTCTGCAGTGCTGACTCGTGAAGGGCTCGACGAATCAAGTGTGATGAAGGCAAGCCGGCTTGTCAACGGTGTTTGATCTCCAAGCGGGAATGCCAAGGGTATCCCCGAGGTGCATATCCAGACTCCGATAACGCTGAATCGACGACTTTATCGATTGTGTCCGCCTCTTCTTCGCCCTCAGACTCCTCATCGTCATCGCCTGCTGCAGTCATTTCAACGTTGAGATCGCTCGCTTTCAACCCATACTCCCTCTCGAGTCCATTCGTCGACCTCGGCTGCACGGTTCTGGTCCAAAGCCCCCGTCGTGCAAGAAACAACGTCGAGCAAACGTTCTGGTCCCGCACCGTGCCGCAACTAGCCCAGTCCATCCCATCAGTGCGCGCCGCCATCGAGGCATTCGGCACATCCTACAGCGAATATGTCCTCAGAGGCACATCTCCACGGCCTGGCTTTGAAACCACAAAGCGCTACTCACAGGCCCTGAGAATGGTGCAGCAAGACCTTGCCACCTTGCCGAATGGCCCAATTCCTTGTGTCGTTGCCTGTCTGTTCCTAGGGTTTGTTGAAGCCTTGCAGCAGAGACTTAACAAGGCTCACGTGCATCTTCAGGGCACCTTCTCCCTCATGATGTCATTGACTGATAAACAACTCCTCGCCGAGGTTGATACCGATAGTCTTGTGCTACTCTTGCAGAAGCTTGACCTGCACGTCGCTACATACGCCATATCTCATCCCCCAGATCTTCCCATGAAACCATTTGTCATGGGTGACGTCCTGCAGTCGTATCCGCCAGATGGTTCCCTATTCAAGATCTTGCACTCGAGCTATCATTTTACGGCTAAAGCCTTCCGATACAAGTACACCAGTCGCCGAACGATACCACCCGAACTGCTCATAGAACAAGGCCGACAGCTCGCCAACTTGAAACAGTGGCTATCACTTAACGAAGTTCCATCTACTTCAAACACCGAAGCACACGAAACGGTCATCGTTCTCCGCTCACAATGTCTTGCTGCCCTTGTCAACACCGCTACTATCATGGAGCCACGCGAGACAGCCTACGACTGCTACGGTCCAGAGTTTGAAGAAATTATCACATCGATTGGGGCTTTATTTCTCAGCAAAAGCCTCCAAGGTGCGCCAAGACTAAAGGCTTCAGACTGGCTGCCGTCTTTCGTGCCGGAAATGGGTATCATTCACCCGTTGTATTTCGCAGCAAAGAAATACAGAAGTCCATTCTGGCGCCGGAAAGCCTTGAGCCTCATCCTTAAAAGTGGAAAGGAAGGGCCGTGGTGCGCCGAGACAGAAGGCTCTTTGATAGCAGCCATCATCAATGCTGAAGAAGGGACTTTTGACAAGGAGTCGCTTAGTTTGGGGCATACACTGGATCAAAGTCCCGCTTGTATACCAGAGGAGCAGAGGTTCAGCCACGTCTGGGCTAGTGATCCGGAAAGCGAAAATGGAGAGTGCACGCTTTATACGAGGAAGAGATATACGAGGACCATGATGTATAGATGTCGAGACGTGGAAGCTTACATGCGAGATAGAAAGGGGCAAATACCAAGGGGAATTCCTTGGGTGGACCCTGAGATTTGTGAGATTGATGATGAGTGGTGGATAGGACGAGAAGAGCCTTTGGAGATAAGTTTTTCCCTCAAAGATATTATCAAGTAAAGTAGTAATGTTGTATTAAAGAGAAAGAACTACTCTATAAAAGATAAGTAAACTAGCCGTAATCTAAATGTGATCAGTTAAATGGATTTAAAGGTTAATATGAGAAGGGACACTATAATTGTCTGGAATGTTAGTTAGAGGGAACATCTATTTTGATAAAATTATCAATAAGCAGGGGTTGAAGAACAACGATTGGGCATTCGGGTCTATTGCGACATTGAAGAGTACCTGACTACTACATGCCTACACCTCTGCCATAATCTCTCTCCAAGTCAAACCCAAAACCGATCAAACAGCCCCATATTTCCTGCCACCTAGTTATTTCTGCTGAAGACAAGTCTCCTCCTTCTCATTCAAAGTAGTAACAACCGCAGCCTCACAAAGCGCAAATCCAGCAGCCTCTAGGAACGTCGCAACACCAGCCGTCAGAACATCGACAGCGACAGCAGCCGTACCGCAGGCAAAGACCTCAGCTACAGCAGTAGTGACGGCGTTGATGCGACAGCGCTTACAAGCCTCGCTGCAGTTTTGCTCATCGAGAAGAAGTCGACCGCGGCCCTGGCCTCCCTCGATGGCTTTGGCGGATTCTTCGCGGGCTTGCTGGAGGGCGGCTTCATTGGCGGCGTTTTGGCGCTTGGCGGGGAGGGTGCCTGCCCAGGCGGCGGTGGTGAGGAGAGTGGTGAGGATGATTGAGGCTTTCATTTTGAAATGCTAGGGAGGTTAGTCATGTGTAGGAGCGCTTTGTTGTGAGGACATACTTGTGTAGGAAGTTTTCAAGACCGGCTTGTTTGGAAGAGAATGGAATGTAAAATGAAGAGGAAAAGTTGTTGATGTCGAGAGATGTTAGGTTAGTGATGGCAATAGCAATGCTCTTTATACATATACAGAAACCAGTTGCGAGGGCCATGGACTGACAATCATTGGACAAGCATACCAAGGACTCTATCCATGCCGCATAAATATCAAGAGAATGACTATTCCTAAAGCATCGAGGAGTCAGATTATCGAGTCATGGGATATTCCATCACCGCGTCTCCTGACCAGGTCTCGAACCACCGTATTCTCCATCACCCGTATCAAGACTCTGAGAGCATGGCCTGTTTTCAAAATTAAAGTTTACAGTGAAATGAGACTATCCAGAGTCTCTAACATATCTGCAGACTGTATTTAGCAAATAGGGTAATCCAATCGTGCATGAACTTTTGACAACGGTTTTATTAACCTAATCCGGCTGACGCTGGTTAAGCTTACAATTATGCATCGATGTGAAACGAACGGCACAGCGGTCTCATATAAACTTTAAATATCAGATCGGGCAATCTGGTTTAGTTATAAGACTGCTATCCCTTCACATTTGCCAAGACTCGTTTCGGGGATCTTGGCAATCTACCCCTCAAGTTCGTAGTGCAACGTGGGGGACATCACAGAAGTTCATTCGTCAATGGCCATTTTCTGTTGAGTTCTGATTATATAGCAGTAAAGATCCTTGTTCAATTTATTCACTAGATTGTTGATTCTACGAAGGAGTAGAGAATTGCCTTAATGTAGGAGATAAATAAATGAGGTCTGGGAGTTGCTAGGAGAAAGGCACGTAAAGATTGAACTTGTCATATAAATAAAAATACATTACAATATTCTTTACATTTCTCTTCCTCTATTCAATTGAGAAGCCCTGGATCTACTATGTATGATCCTATCTTTAACTCTAGTTGGTAGGCTCTTGGCAGTAAATAGACTTTTTCTGAGGCAAAGGTGACACAGTCTCGGATTTTATAGCTTCCGAACCTATAGCATAGACGCAGTTTCAGGACAGTTTAGCCTCATTCTCTTCTCGGCATTGGATTCTGTTTTAGGAATGTAGCAATATTACCCGACGTCTGGTACATGGAACCATGCGATGATGGTGTTGAGATGACTTGAGTCAAGCCGCGATGATGTGGAATGGTAGAGAAAATAAACTTTGAATGACTCGCTTCAACTGGTTTCAGGCTTGCAAAGAGTCTTTTCTTGCGGTGAAACTCTATTTACTATATTCTTAGACTAATAGATAGTGAATGTAACTGGTTAGAACCTGGACTTGAGCTGACTATAAGACTTGCTTGATCCCTCTAGTATAACATCGGAATATCATCATCAAGCATCTCTTCATCCACATCCTCACCAGGCCAATCTCCTAGTCTTCAGGTTTTGATAGCCACAAATCAAGGTAGATACCTGATACACCAAATTCATCTAATCAATTCTAACGAAGTACTACTCTATTTCACAAAAGTTAAGCAGGTCTTAACAAAATCATCAACAATGAAGTTCTTCACCATCGCCCTTCTCTCTTCCATTAGGTAAATCCCGCCTCTTTCCTCTCCATTCTCCAGTACTGACCAGTGTCGAACACAGCACCGTCATGGCCATCGACTGCTTCTGCGTCACCAACGACGATGATGCTGCCGCTGGCCGGCTTCCCGTGCGCACCTTCAACCTCAGTGGTCGTTGTGAGGAACTCGGTGGCAAACCCGATAACGAGTCACGTACTTGCGAACTACTCCCGGATGCTGCCGCTTTCACTGCGGCTGATTGCAATGCTGATGCTACCGACAGAGTCCTTGTTCCTAACTGCTTTGCTTCTGTACTCTAAATCTCGTGCGGGCTTGGATAAGCGAGGTTTATCATGGGACCTCGGGGAGCAAGAACACATCAGACCTTGATATAGAGTATCAAAAAAACTTAGTAAAGGATATCCTAAACTTAGTAAAGATATCCTGAACTGATATAAATTTACCCAAGTCTTTTTGTCATTTAGGATTAAGGCCCTGAAATTTATATTCTTCTGGAGCGAGTTCTAAAAATTAATAACCATTTATATGAATAGACGACCACCTGATACGGTGTACTGAGAATATGTAATGCCTGCGACAAGCTACTTCCTCCAAAACAATAGTCCCTTGCCCTTCTTCGGGACCCTGATCAACCAATATGCCATCAAAGCTGCAGCAACATCAAATACAATAAAGGCCCACATCACACCGAAGTTTCTCCATCTCTCACTATAGCGAATACTTAGGGTTCTAAGGTATGTATCAGTCGAAGCAATCGGACAGTAAAGGCACGTCTGGTTCGACCCCGGATTTGTTAGCGCGCCCCCAACTGCCTGAACGAACTGTCCGACATATTCACCACAAGTGAGGTTCGCCGGAGTTTGGAACTGCAGAAACTCAATGTCTGAGCAGGTAACTTCTTGCTTGCCAACACCATTCGAGATCATGGACCGACGAGGTATGTCAAGGGTGAGACGCGGTACATAAAGGTCCAGAATCCAGGGAGGTCCGAGTATGGGACGAGAACACTGTGCAATGTTAGAGAACCGAAAGGATCATGGAAGCAGTTAACTTACCCGCAAAACACAAGAGACATCATGAACAGGAACAACCCAAACGTTGCTCCAACCTCAGCAGTCGGTGCCCCGGCAACACACATATGCGAAAACGTCCCCTCATAAACCATAAACGCCCACGTCAAGACAAACATGAATGCCCCTCGTTCATGCTGCGTATCTGTAAGACGGCCGTTGTCATACATCCCAACGAGGAAGTAGAACGGGAAGTAGACTGCCAGACACGCCACAGAGTTCCAAGCCATTTCGATGACTGTGTTGGCGAGTATAAGGTTGTACCAAGCATATGTTTTGGAAGACCTTTCGCGTCCTTCGTAGAGCGTGCGCTGGGTGACGAAGCCGGGCATGGTTTGGTAGGACAGGAATGCGAAGATGACGAGCAGCATGAAGATCGAGAAGAGTTGGTTTTGGAGACCTTGGAGAGACAGTGGGGAGTCCTGGAAGGAGAGGCCGATGAAGAGACTCTGAGATATAAGTTAGTAAATATTTGCCAATGGTTAGTGGCTGACTTACCGTAATGAGGCAAAGGGATAGTTTAGCGTAGATGTAAGTCGGCGTTCGCCAGTATTGCTGAGCAACGCGCTGGGTGCAAGCCAAGAACTGCTGTGAGACCGAGGCAGCGTAGGAGGTAGCCTGTGCTACTTCGCTAGAGGCCTGCTTCGACCGGGTCAGGTTGTCAAGCTCCTTCTGGACACGCTCAAAGTCAGAACTCGTCTTCCAGGTCTCGATCCAGTCCCGATCCGTATGAGCACCCGGCGCAGCACCGATAACGTGGAGCATCCACTCAGCGGGATTCTCTTCTGGTCGGCAATGAGCAGCACCATGCTTCTCAAAGTATCCCGTCAAGCCAGTGGCATTCTCACCAATGTCGCCAAAGTAAACAGTTCTGCCACCTTTCGCCAAAAGTAACAGTCGATCGAATTGCTGAAAGATGATACCGGATGGTTGGTGAATGGTACACAGGATAGCTAGCCCGTGGTCTGCGAGCTTCTTGAGAAGGGATACGATTGCCCATGCTGTTTGGCTATCGAGACCGGAGGTAGGTTCGTCGAGAAAGATGAGAGCTTCGGGTTTGGCGACTAGCTCGACGCCAATGGAAAGGCGCTTCCTTTGCTCAACGTTGAGACCTGAATCGTTAGTCGTCTGCGACAGCTAGAGATTGGACGAGTGACATACCTTTACCCTGAACCCCTATGACAGCATCTGCATAAGGACCCATCTCCAACAAGTCGATCACCTCTTCAACATAGTCAACCTTGTCCTGCTTGGAAATAGCAGTCGGTTGTCTGAGAAGAGCACTGAAACGGAGAGCTTCCCTCACAGTAGATGTCTCGAGGTGGATGTCCTGCTGCTGCACGTATCCCGTTGTTCTCTGGAATGACTTGCCGCGAGGTAGGCCATTCACAAGGATGTCACCCGTGATGACGCCCGTGGTGACGCGATCAGCTAAAACATCGAGAAGTGTGGTCTTGCCGGCCCCAGTAGCGCCCTATGAATGTTAGCCCATGTCTGTACTCAGTGCAAACGGGGAGCAAGAAAACATAAGACTATGCGAATAAAGGTCTTGAGTCTTCTTGCCTCCCCATACCACCTACCATCAAAGCAGTCAGCTTGCCCGGCTGAACCCAACCATTAACGTCCGAAAGGATTCGTCGCGTCTCGCCCTTGACCTTCACATCGTAGCAGACATTCCTCCAGCAAAAGGTGGAAGAGGTTAGTGGCTTCTCAGTCGATGGGTGGATTGTGTCATCGCTCGTCGCTCGCGGAGGCTGGAAATCGGATTTGACGGCTTCTTCGTCGGTTGTTCCTTTGTGGTGAGAGTTCTGGGCCTTGCGGAATACCAGGACCTCACCCTTGGAAGCTTCAGATGAGAAGTACTCTGCCGCAAAGAGATAGGTGAAGGTAAAGAAGATGATGAAAGCGATGAGGATGCCGTAGTTCCTGGCCTGGTTAGCGATGTCTCAGGAACAAGTGTCATAACTTACCTCCAAAGGTGCGAGTAGTGGTACTTGTAGAAAGTCCCAATAAAGAAATCACCGTCGATGAAATCACGGCCTGGGAGGGCACCAGCAACAGAACAGGTCCGTTGAATCGGCTCGATATTCTCGTACCCCGGACCAGAAGGTATCATTGTCTGACATCCAAATGACCTACCTGAGAATTCATTCGCGATTAGAGATTCATAAGCATAAGCAATTGGGTTGACGTAGTTGATCCATCTCAGCCAACCCTTCATGCTTCGAATCGGGAGGACAAACCCAGCGTAGATGACCAAGCCGATGATGAAGATGGCAGCGGGAACGAGGGCTTGATGGACAGTTTTGGACGACTGGGCGATAGTGCGAAGGATCATTGACATCGTCATGGTAGTGGTGAAACCGAAGAGAAGGAAAATAAAGAACGCCGAGGCATCGCGACGGAGGTGCACCATGAAGTAGAGCGGAATGTTGAAAGCGAGAGTTGAGATGATCTTGGAAGGTAAATCGCAGATGATGGAAGAGACAGACTCGGAAAGAGGTCGATACAAGGCATATCTTGCGTGTTTTTCGACAATCGGTCGTTGGACATAGAGGGCCAGGATCTATCCAACAGTCAGTAGGAACAAGCAAGGTGAAGTAGTCAACATACCTCCAACGCGCTGCTAAGGCCGTTGAACAGAATAGCAAAGAAAAGCACAGAGGCTCGTTGGTTCATAGCCTCAGCCGTGCTAGGCAGATTGAAGTATACACTACCAAGAACAAGCGACATGACAAAGTTGACCACAATGGTAACAATGAAAAAGGTCTTGTCGCCGAGAAGTCTCTTAATACCTCGACCAATACATAAACGGATCTGCATTGGGATCGAGATTGTAAAAGGGCTTTTGTCAGATCTACAAAAGGTTAATTTCTCAGAATCTTGGTGAAAGAGGGTGACGGACGAGAACTTGGCCTTCTGAGCCCTTCTGATACCCTTGAGCGTCTCAACTTGTTTCCCATCGAAAGGATACTGGACCTCAAACGCAGCGATGTCATTTAGTAGTGAAGCCCTGTGCTGACTCACTCTCCACTGGTATGCGAACTCATCAGGACTGCGAGGGACTTTGTTCTCAAAGCCAGGTCGCACGATTCGTTCGTCAGGGTTTGTGAGGGATGTTAGGAAGTCGGCGGCTGTTTGGCGGGGAGGACATTCGAAGCCCATGGCGGTGAAGTATTGTGTCGCTTCGCTTGTTGGTCCGAAGAAGATCTGGCGGCCTTCGTAGAGAAGTAAGACCTTGTCAAACTCCTTTGGACGATAATTAGACTTCTGTTAGGTGTTAGGGTGGAGGGGGTAACTTGCATCGTAAGCTGCCTGGCTGGCCTGATACATGGCAACAACCGCACTAGCACCACCAAGCTTCGTACCAAGCCTCAACTTCCGAACAAACTCCAACGACGTGGCACTATCCAGCCCCCTTGTGCTATTATCCCAACACTGGATAGCGCTCTGGTTCAGAACCGCCTCCGCGATACTAACCCTCTTCCTCTCACCACCACTAACGCCTCTAACAAAGTCATCGCCAACCTTGGTATTGAGAGTGTTGGAGATACCAAACATAGCCATTACAGCGTCTCTCATGTGTTGGGCGTAGACGTGACGGGATATGTTGCCGATGATATGCTGGGGCGTGCGGGCGAGGGCGGCGAAGAGGAGGGTGTCGCCGACGGTTAGCTGGGGGAAGTGGATGTCTGTTTCGGCTTGGTAGATCACTTCTCCTCTGAAGTTTCTGTGCATGAGATCCCAGGGAATGCCTGGATGGTTAGATGGTGTTGAGGAGAGGGGGAATTGGATGTACCTTGGTAGTTGAACTCGGATGAGTCGTCGAGATGCAGTCCGTGAGTATGACCAGCGATTGTCTTGAGAAGGGTAGAAACACCACTGTAGCAAAATGAGACAAGAGAACAAGATGTCAGTGAGTAGAACAACATACCTCCCAGGACGACCCAGCACAAGAAGCAACTCTCCACTCTTGACCAATCCATCAAAATCAGATATAATCTTTACCTTTTGCTTCCTCTTGGCAAACCAATCAAACGCAGCAAGGGGACTTCTCCAGATAACATTCAAGACATCCTTCTGAAACTCAGTCGGATCGCTGAAGCCATGAACACTAAGATTGCGCCAGGATACACCAGCTGTATACCGTGGATGCTTGCTCGGGTCTTGGGAAAAAGTGTGAAGCAAAGCCCTGACCCAGGCCTCAGGTTGGAAGTCTGGAGACTTAGGGTCGAGGCGCTGGTCTTGGGCGAGGAACGGATTGATGTTGGTTGAGAGGGCGGAGAATGTATGAGTTAGAGAGAATGTGCGGGCGAGTTGCAAGACGGGCTCGGTGGTTTCTTCGACGTCGACGACTGTATCGGTCTCGGTGTCTTGGGGCGAGGAGTGGGGCGTATGGCCATGCATTTTGAAGGAGTATTGATTGAATGATTGACTTGAGAAATTAAATGAATGTGTTGAGGGTGTAGTCTAGTTGAATGCAAAACAAGGCGCTGCTGCCATGGACCATATAAGAAGTCTAAGAAATCTGCTGCAAGCGGCATCATAATGAGCCCACACCTTTATAATTTCCGAGACGCGACTCCATTCATTCCAAGCATACTTGTATGCGTAATGATATCTCAACGCCGGTCAAAATATCTTTCCCGTCTCGTATCAAGTCTTCACATGCATCTCCGTTCGAATCCCGGCACTAACTCAAAGCAGCCAGTATCTGCTCCACTCTTTTCTCTCCCTAAACCCAAGACGGAACGTCGGCGCCGAGACATCGACATCATCTTCTTCCCTTAAACTTCTTCAACGCCGTCTCTCTTCTCCGTTGTTGCTTCTTATCACTTCACATCGCCATCGGTGTCTTCCAAAATGCCGCAGACTCCGCCTCTTTCCGAACGTCGACTCCGAAGCACGCTTATCTCCAAAGCATGTGATTCCTGCAAGGCTAGAAAGATCCGCTGTTCCGGTTAGTCAATGACTCGGGTTTGGGATGATGTAATGAGGCTGATTGTGCAGGTCATCCTCCGCCCTGTCAGAGTTGCACTGTATGTGGATTGATTTAAGCCGCAAAGCAGAACTGGAGCTGACGTACGTGCATAGACCCGAGGCGTGCCTTGTCGATTCGGGACGCGCAAAATACCATTCCGGAAGAACGGTCCGTCCAATCCATCCTGAGGTTTTATCATGTCTAATACCTGATAGTCAACCGGAATCTCCTACTTACTACCAGCAAAGAGTCGCCAAATATCAAACTGAATGATGACAGCCCTGCTGGGCAGAATCTCATGGTATATCTTGGTGAATTCTTTCTTTCCGTGATAGCTAACCTGTCTAGCCTGATGCAGACTTAAAGCGAGACGCCGTCTTTCATCCTCTACAAAATGACCTCTTCATAGATCGCACCCTGTTTGGGCAATCATCAATAGACGTCCTAAATGCTGATGAACGGTTCTCCCTAAAGGTGAGTAACATGCCATGGCTATCGAGTGGCTGTTCAAGACTAACATGGTAACAGGGAATCGGTCTATTGAGTAGGTCTTGAATCCCTTCGGGCCATATCAAGCGTTGGCTCATTATTCCCAGACGGTACTCACAGCGTCACGTTCTTCTCCGACAGTAGACTGGAGATGCTCTCGGCAAAGCTTCAGAATAACAAAGTCAATGACCTTATCTGGCGAATGTCCTCGGTCATCAACGGCAGGGCCAAGATTACCACCAGTACCTCGCCTGAGCATCTACCTGAGCTACCCCTTCCATCCATGAACTATTTATCTGCTGCAAAATACATAGCTAGTCGGTCATCTACACTAAAACGGGGTGAACCAAGTTGAACTAATTTTTGCAGTATACTACGAACAAGTCCATCCACTCTTCCCCCACTTGGATCGCGACACCTTCGACTCCACCGCCGCAAGCCCTGATCTAAGCACAATCCTCGTCAATGACACAGCTTTCTCCGCTCTGTATCACTCTGTTCTTGCTCTCGGTAGTCTACACGATGGTGGTGGAAGTTTTGAGCCTGGGAAGGGAGAGGCATGGGAACTGCTATCCGTCGCATTAGCCAAGGTTCCTGATCTACCCAAGGCCAAGAACTCACTCGTCGCTCTTCAGGCAATAACAACAGTTGCGGTTTATTGTCTAGGTGTACCGTGTATATCCATCGAACATAGGATCATGACGGAGATGGCTCGCATGGCTCAAGATCTAGCACCTTCTCTTTGCAAAGGCCCCTGTGCGAAGGCATTCCATAGGGTATTTTGGGTCGTTTATGTGATGGAGAAGATAATGAGCTTCCACTATGGCCGCCCTTCGGTAGGTCATCCTATGATACTCTTGATCCTTTAGCTCACCGTCGCAGGCCATCATCGACGCTAATATCATTGTGCCTATGCCTTACATGCCCGAGTCTCACCTCGGATCTCTGAACTGGACGCATATACTCGCTCAGCAGAGCCGTCTTCTGTCACGAGCGATGAATACCCTGTTCTGTCCGGGTGTCTGCCACAGGGGATCGCAGTATTTTCTTATGACGATTGATCAACTCCTCGAGGACCTTGAACAGTGGAGGGCATCTATCTCTGAGGAATTTCGCCCAGGACATCCTTCACACTTCAATTTGCTCCGGAGACCGATGCACGGTACAGTCAGGATCTGGATTAACTATCTCTACTACAGCCTTAAACTCATCTTGCTACGGAGCAGGCTACAAATTGACAGCTCTCAAAGCAGCAGAGTGGACAAGACAAGTCACGCTGATCAGCTGATCGATGTTTCTCGGTCCGTACTCGAGATTGTTACCTACGTTGACGTCGAGCCCTCAACACCGGGATGGTTGGTTCCTAACTTCCTCTGATATGAGCAGATACCCTATATACTGACCAACTTTTAGGATTATTGTAGCTATCCCATTGTGTGCTCTCTTTCTTCTTTTTGACCACATCATCAGCAATCCGAAGTCTCCTGACACCAGAAGCAATCTCGCTTTACTCAACATCGCAGGAGGACATTTTAGTCGCCTTGAGTTTGCAAGTGGAGGAACTTTGCCCGGCTCACTCGTCAGCGAGTTTACGTACATCGCGCGCGAGTACATCAATCAGTGCGACAATCAAGATTCACTAAAGGGGGCCCAAACCACGGTTCCCTCTGTCGACCATAATACTTCAGTGGACGCGTCTTGCACTTCTGGAGCGAGCCACAGTCTCGAGCAAGAGGTACGTCGTTATCTCATCACCCTCCTTCTGGGTCTAACAGTGGCGCAGTTTGAGATGGCCCAGGCTACAGTACTAAACTCTACGTCACTGATGGATCCTATCTATGCACCGATCGAGAGTCTATGGGATAATGGAAACGATCCATTGTATGGTATAGATGTGATGAATCTTTTTAATAGTATTATGTAAGAGTAATCTGCGAAGATAGAGCTAGACCGCGAGGTGTTGGATGATTAGAGATTAGATAACAGATGAACCCAGGCTTGCACCAGGGAACTTATCCTTGATTCCATCCTCAAAGTCGTGTCCACCAACAGTCAAGTCCTTGAAGGCCGGGCAAGTGAGGTCTAAGAGTGCAGATCCGAGAGCGTCGGTAATGAGTTTGAGGGGAGTTGCGATGATAGAGAACAGAGTTGAGAGAGAGTTTGGCGCAACGGTCTTGACAATCTCAAAGACGAAGCAGAGCAGGTTATTACCCTCGAGAAGCTTGGTGAGGTTGAGAACTCCACCGGTGATGTTGCTTACGTCGACGCCGGCGTAGCTGTTTACCTCTCCCATGTTACCTCCGATGCTGTATTCGTTAGCATATACCTTTGTGTTTGCATGGGCTACTAACCTTCCGAGCTCAGGGTACTTGGTGATCAGGTTGAGAAGATCCAAGTTCAGACTGATGAGACCATAGTCAATTGATCTACGGTACCAGTTCTCAGGGATTCTCTCGTGGCCGCGCTTATACACAAGCTTTCCGTTTTTCTCTGTAACAGCAAAAAAGCTCTTGAGTGTTCCAATGTCTGTCTATCATTAGCAAATTGATTGCAAGTTGCGAGGCAGCGTACTTACCCATGATGTCCTCAGTGCTTCCAACAGTATGGTTCGACAGCAACCGACAAGCAAAGAAGTATCCTGCATTTCGCGCAATCATCCCCGTGAAAGGCCCGTAGTAAAAGTTGGGATTCGTAGCAACAGTCTCATGGAATCGGGTCTTGGCTCTCTTTGCAAAAGCGTCAAAGTCATAAGTTCCCTCCTCAGAGGCCGAGTCGTAGAGCGACTGAAACAGCTTCATGTCCATCGTGGACGCATCTCCAGTGACGTACAAGTCATCGCGAGTGTTGGATGAATCACCTTCAATGATGTTGTGTGAACCGTTCAGACCTCGTGCTGTTCCCAACATCCCGAAGACGTTACCCAGAATATTCTGCGAGCCACTGGCGGTGCCGCCGATGGAGAAGCCTGGGTTGAGAGATAGAGGGTTTCCGACAAAGACTGTACCCATTGTCGCCAAGATGGTAGCCAGGTCTACTCCCATTCCATACACTTGATTGATGGCAGCCGCTACCTCGACGAGGCTTGTAACGCCCTTGCGACTGATATATCCATGGTTCGCCAGCGCATTGAGACCAGGACAAGGCCCTCGCTGGTCGCCCTTCTCAAAGTTTGGTGGGATAAATTCGTGCTCGCCAGTTACCTTGATAGGCTTGCTCGCGAGACCAAGCGAACGTTTCTCATCATGACTTCGAACTGCATCGTTCACTTTCCCCGAGAGTCTTTCGGAAACGACCTTTCCGACAGGACCTTCGAGGTATGATGGGAAGCCATACACACCAACGCAGAGGAAAAATGAAAGAAAGTAATGCAACTGCATGATGAGTAGCAAGCTAGTAAATGAGCGTAACAAAAACGAGTGTGAAGAAAAGTAAAAAGAAATGCCGAGAGGATTGGAAAAACATACGATATGTTTGGCTAGCTATCTTGTTCCCTATCTACCCTTATTGCGCAATCACATTCCGTCCCCGTCGATATTAAGATCTACTTCCCCTCTCTCCTGACAGGCTGCATAATCCGAGTATCCGCCTTAACCAGGGCTATAGACAAACCACGTTACCACGGAACCGGGACACGCATGCCGGTAGGTGGAAAAGCCAGCCACTTTCGGTAATTGAGTGAAACACATCACTTAGGTCGAATTGGGCAAGCCATACCCGTTGAAGAAAAAAAAAAAAGGGCATTGGGCGGGCGTTTCACATTTTCTAGTTTGAGTTCCCCGATGTGACGCTGCGTTTATGAATGGGGATAAGTTTTGTCAAGTGCCGACTTTGGAGGGAAAGTTAAAATAACGCATGACATACGGAGTAAATGTGTCTCGGATGTGTCAAGGCAAATCTGCACGAGTAATTCAGTCCGTGCAGTACAAGTCTGTGCGAAGGAAAACTCGAGTCAGCGCAAATTGTCTGACAGCTGTCGTGAGTCGTGACATGAAGAGCATGCAGGTCAATCCTGACAGAAGGATCCAAATCGCTGGGTCTCACGCAAGCGACACTTGGCATTTGTCCCGGCGTAAAGGAACCAGTGGAACCTGCTTACAACTTGACCAGGTCAACCCTTCTAGACAAACGCAAGGATTACCCTACCCCTCACCAAATTATCGCTCTGTTTATCGCCCAGCATCCCCTGCTCGAAAGAAAAGCAAAAAAGTCGGGCTGACAGTGTAACATTCCAGAGCAAGTTTTCCCTCACTAGTGAGCTTCTTCCCAGTGAAGTTTGGCTATTCTCCGGGTTCACATGTTGAGATTGCCGACTAGCTTGCGAGCTGCTCATGGAGCAGAGTATCATCGTTCAGAGCAACATAACATAATCCAGGCAAACAAACATCCATAGCAGAACCGGCTCTTTGGCTCGGTGCTGATCACCCGGATATCCTGTCCCGAAACTCTCTCCTTATCGCTTTTTTAACATGCTGTCGTTGTCCTTTGCTTGCACGTCGATGTTTTAAGCTGATTTGAAAGGGACAAGCCCACCCGGCGTGCCCGACCTGCTTCTCTGTTCTTCTTCTGTCATTCTTCGCTCCGAGGTGCCCAAACCGTTTATGGTCATTTTGATCCGGGTTGGCAATGAAGGTCCTTGGTTCGCTGGCACTAGTGCTGGCTTTATTTCAGCTTGGTGTATCGGCCGCCGCGGCGCCCGAAGAGCCTCCAACTTGTGGTGTAGGTGAAGCTTTTTACCATCGTCGAGATATCACATGGCTAACTCGTTTGTAGGCGCTCTGCATTGAGGAGGAAGCGATCAAGTCGACTTGTGGTCTGAACGCTACATGTATCTGTACAAACATTGAGCTTAATGAGAAGATCTCGGCTTGCGTTGCGGCGAACTGTACAGTGAGGGAGAGTCTACGTAAGTTTGTTCCTCAGCTATCGCAGGTGGCTACTGATTGAGTGGATAGTGGTTCAGAGCTACTCCAAGCATACTTGCAAAGCGCCATCTCGCGATCGCACAACGCTGGTATGGGTTATCGGTATCGTCTTTCTCGTTCTCGGCCTCACGGGCTTTGGCCTGCGTGTCCTGGCCAGAGTATTTGTCGTTAAGCAAACATGGGGAGCTGACGATTGGGTCATGCTGTTTGCAGTGGTATTTATCACCGCCTACCTCTTCAAGACCAGCAGCTCACCTTTGTACAGGCTATGATGATACCACTCAACGCTTTGTCTGTGCAGAGTAGGTCCGCCCTTGTCGATTGCATCAAGTCCCTGCTAACCGATTGACAGTCTCACGGGTCGGATTGGGTAAAGATATATGGAACGTTCGACCCGACGATATCACCGACTTTCTTTACGTGAGTCCCATCTCCCTCTGCCACACTCACCTCACTGACACATACCAGCTATTCTACTGGGACGAGCTTCTCTATCTCGGAGCTCTGCCCGTCACCAAGATTTCCATCCTGCTTTTCTATTTGAAAGTGTTCCCTGGCAAACGTATCCGACTGGCATGCTGGATCTTCATCGGTCTCAACGTCGCATACTTCATCGCGTTTGAGCTCATTTCCATCTTCCAATGCAGACCAATTGACGGCGCTTGGAAAGCCTGGGACAAGGAGTACAAGGCCAAGTGCAACAACATCAATCTCCAGGGCTGGTTTGCCGCCATTTTGAACATCATTCTTGATGTTGGAACGATGGTCATACCGCTAAAGGAGCTTTACGGGCTGTCGATGTCGCTGAAGAAGAAGATACAGCTCATGCTCATGTTTAGCGTCGGTATCTTGTAAGATTCCCTCCCCCGATGCCATTTCTCTCGCTAACATTCCAGCGTCACGATTGTCAGCGCAGTCCGTCTTCAATCTCTAGCAAGCTACGCAACAACCAGCAACGTAACCCGTACATCTCCCCAATTCCCCTCCCACTTTCCGCTCTAACACATTTTACAGAGGACTACGTCGAAATCGGATACTGGAGCACAATTGAAGTCCCCGTCGGCATAATCTGCGCCTGCATGCCCGCCATCCGCGCGCTCTTCGGCATCGTCTTCCCCAAGGTCTTCGCCTCCACAAACCGCAGCAAGAACAGCTACGCCAACATCTCAGAGTCAAAGCAACCAACCGGCGACAGAAAGGGCGGCGCCACGCCGCAGATCACCATCGAGACGGAGATCTCGACAAGGTACTCGCGGCACCACGATGACTCGTCGGTAATTGAACTTACGCAGATGGGAAGGGAGCAGCAGGCCCACGAGGAGACTGCGTGGACGGATAGGAGGCCGGCTGTTCCGCGTGAGCCTGTATGAATCGAGCAGATCATCGTGTCATGTCATGGGACCTGGAAAAGTTTAGTTAGTTTGTGTGCTACCTGACTCACTGTTTACGGAGTAGAAGAATTGAGATTTCTTTGTCGTTGATTATGTTATGCACTAGTGACTAAATCTAAACCAAAAGGGTTGTTGGGGCAGAGGTTATTGTTGAGGCTTGCACGTTTATGGCTACGATCGTCCGGGGAAATGTTTCACTAACTGACGCCGTCGCCCAGACGGGACAAGCATGCCCTGATCCCCGTAGTCTAGCTCAACGGTCAGCCCTGCTGTAATGAAATGGGCGATATTAAATGTTCTAGACTGTGAATATCGTCATTCACGGCTCGGGCAGATCCCCGCAGTCTATGACTCGGAACATGGCACCTGAAGTCTGTTATTTCTGGCACCCTCTCATTTCACTGAGCTATACCGCACTGTATCGCCCATTTCAAGACAATTGTTTCACCTGAATAGATGACAGGTGGAAGGAATCTGCGCATCCTGGTCGATGCTACACTGACCACGTTGCCCTGTCACTAACCAAATACGACCGTCGTATTACGACGGCATTTCAAGTTCCCTTTTTCCCAAACTCCACCGCGATTACGACTGTAACGCACGAGTACGACCTTGCGCCTTGTCAACTCATTAGTCCAGGGGCTTACGAACCCAAGGTCTCCGCCTTGAGTTACTTCGTTCCCTCTTGTCTCTTTCTTTTCTCAATCTCGGGCATCAGAATGATTCCGTCAATCTGCTCTATCCATGCGCACTGAATCCTTCGCCCGTTCTTGATAAGCGGAATCGATCAAGACTCCCAAGTTCCGCTTTCATACGACGTTTCCATCCGGAAGTGCAAAGCCGAATGCGTGCTTCTGTTCCTGGAATACCTCCTGGCGATCGTTCTTGCAGGCGGGGTCTGGTAGTATTTTGGGCGGCAGGGTCCTAATTTCTCCTCTTTATTATCTATCTGGCACGGCACGGCATTTGGAATTCTGGTTTCATGCTCTAGAAAGCCGTCCATTCATTCTATTCACACTCTTTGGGTTTTCTAACTGCTTGGCGCCGAGTAGCCAATATGCGTTTGTCGTTCGTTATTACCTGCATTTCTGTTCTGGCTGATTCAGCCTTTGCTCTGTAGGTCCCCAGTCTCTCGATTACGGCATCACACTCACACTCACATTGACAGTTCTTCCCCCAAGTCGCATAATCCTTTCATTGGCAAACGCGATACCGATGTTGAGTATGACTATGTAGTCGTCGGTTCTGGTGCAGGTGGTGGCCCTGTCGCCGCCAACCTCGCCGTCGCTGGCTTCAAAGTCCTTCTCATCGACGCTGGTGGTGACTCTGGCGATGATTGGGTTGAGAAGGTTCCCGCCTTGCATCTCATGTCGACTGAGTTCGAGGACACTCGATGGAACTACTTCGTCAATCACTATCCTGACGAAAAGCAACAGAAGAAGGACTCCAAGATGGTCTACCAAAAGACCGATGGAAGCTACTATACTGGACTCACCCCGCCTAAGGATGCGAAGCCTTTGGGTGTTCTTTATCCTCGTGCTGGTACTCTCGGTGGATGCACCCGTCACAATGCCCTCATCACCATCGCCGCTCATGACAGTGACTGGTCTTATATCGCCAGTCTTACCGGTGATGACTCTTGGAACCCTGATAACATGCGCGACTACTTTAAGAAGATCGAGAAGAACATGTATCTCCCCAGCAGTATCATCGGTCATGGCTTCAGTGGCTGGTTGGGAACTTCTCTGACCTCACTGTCCTTGGTAGTTGAGGATCAGAAGCTTCTATCTCTGATCATCTCTGCTGCTTCAGCCATGGGTAAGGGCCTTCTGGGCTTCGTCCTGAACACTGTTGCAGGCCTTGGTCAAGTCTTGCTTCGTGATCTCAATGCACCAGGCCAAACCAGCAAGACCGGTCTCTACCAGGTCCCGCTGTCGATGACTGACAATGTTCGCGGTGGTCCCCGAGACTTTATCCTCAACACTGCCAAGGCTACCAACAAGGATGGATCTCGCAAGTACCATCTTGACATCAAGCTCAACACTCTTGTAAGTCGCCCAACGTGTACACCACCTCAGTACTCACATATCTTTAGGTCACCAAGATCAACTTCGACAAGAGCGGTTCCAAGCCTCGTGCCGTTGGCGTCAACTACATGCAAGGCGCAAGTCTCTACCGTGCTGACCCTCGCTCCGGCTCAGCCAAGTCCACTGGCACCGGCAGCGTGAAGGCCAAGCGTGAAGTCATCATCTCTGCTGGTTCATTCAACACTCCTCAGCTTCTCAAGCTCAGTGGTATCGGCCCCAAGAAGGAACTTGACTCTTTTAAGATTCCTGTCGTGGTTGATCTTCCTGGTGTTGGAACCAACATGCAGGATCGATATGAGAACACTGTCATTGGTAAGACTGACAGTGACTTTGTCATCACATCCAAGTGTACTTTCCTTGAGACCCAGCCGGACCCTTGCTTGGAGCAGTACAAGAAGGGCCTTGGTCCTATCACTAAGGGTGTGTATGGGACCAACGGCATCGCCATCGCCATTATCCTCAAGTCCTCTGTCGCCGAAGATGAGCCCGATCTCCTCATCTCTGGTGCCCCAGCCAAGTTCAAGGGCTACTTCCCTGGCTATGCCGCCGACTCACTCGCCGACGCCGAGCACTGGGCCTGGATCATCCTCAAGGCCCACAGCCGCAACAATGCCGGTACAGTCACTCTCAAGTCAACTGACCCTCGCGACATGCCCAACATCAACTTCAACTACTTCGACACCGGCGTCAACTCCAACGGAGAGGGGGACAAGGATCTCCAAGCCACCTACGAAGGCTTCCAGTTCGCCCGCCGGGCATTTGACGACTTGATCCCTCTTGACGGTGACTTCCCTGAAGTTTGGCCCGGAAGCCAGACGAACAACGAGGAGAAGGCAAAGCAGTTCCTCAAGGATGAGGCGTGGGGTCACCATGCTTCGTGCACTGCAGCTATTGGTGCTGATGACGATCCCATGGCTGTTCTAGACTCTGAGTTCAAGGTTCGGGGTACTGAGGGCCTGCGCGTTGTTGATGCTAGTGTTTTCCCCAAGATCCCTGGTTTCTATATCGCGCTTCCTTTATACATCGTTTCTGAGAAGGCTAGCGATGTTATTATCAAGGCGGCGAAGAGTTCGTAGGGCACTTTCAGAAGCTAGCTAACCTACACCTAGCAAGAGCGTTACGCCCATGTAGTAGAGGCACCACTGTACCGACATAGCGATTAGTTCAAACGAGTATTTAATTCTTAAATAATATGTATATAAAAGTCTTTGAATCGCTTACTGCCTTACCTTGTTTGTGCTATCATGTCGTTTAAACCACATGCTAGCTAAACGTATGATGAGTTGTTATGAATATCATCCAAGGCTTAGATCAGTTCAAGCAAACTTCGAAGAAATTGCCTTACCTTTTTATACTTTTTTATTTTCCTACCTCTTAATACATAACTTTTCACAAACCTCATACCAGCTTGTTCGGCAGCTTCTCATTCGGAGCACCAAAAAACCTTACGCAAGGCCCCAGATGCCTAACAATAGTGTCCGCATCAGCATTAGCTGCGCTTTCGCGTCATCGCATAGGTGGCAATGGTATATCCAAGGCCCAGTAATCCTGCCATTGCTGAGACCTCCTATGCTTGCGCTCTAGCTTAGCACGAGATCCCATGTCCTCAAAATCAGTCTGCATTCGATGAAGCTCATAAAAAGTTGGGAAGTGGTGGGTATGCTTCGGATACAACCTGTCATCATCAAATAGCCCCCAGGCGCGTTGCCGATAAGTGGCAAGTTGGACTTCTTTCACCCACTCGTGGCTTCGATTCCCAGGTCTGAATGTTATGCTTGTGTCCCAATTGATGACGTTGTAGCCTCGGCCTGGCTGATCTGTCCGCGGTCGATCGTAGCTTTGAAATTCTGTCTCTGTGAGGCTATTGGGTAGCTCCTCAGTCCATAGACTCCAGTCATACCAGCTGGCAAAAGGTAATGTTCATAGCCATGTTTTAAGAATGAGTTCGTGCCACGTCGCCTTTCTTACATATAACAGGATTTGCGTCAAGCAGTCCAGACCAAAACATGGCAACGCATAGGCCAAAGACCGGTTATTTGTATCCAAATCTTTCTCATACTCTCTAGCATTGAGAAAGGTATTATCAGGGAATAATAATCCGTACTCATGGTGGACAGAACTCAGAGGCGGCTCCCCTGTCTGGGATAGCTCAGGTATATCTGGCAACCAGGAATTCGCGCCATGCGCGAACAACGCTCCGTACACAGTTGTGTAGTATGCATGGACGGACAGTAATATCTTCCAATCAGCCTCCTGACACATTTTGGCTAGCGGTCTTCCCATCGCTATTCGTTCTCCGCGATACCTGTTCCGCGGATGGAAAATCTTGCAAAGCAGCTCATGTCTCATAAAGGCAGATAAGAACCTATGCCGCTCAGCACTTGTCAAGCTCGTGAACTTCACGACGTTGGTTTCTAGTCTCTGCCCTTGGAAGTAGCTTCCGCTGCCGTCGATTACGTCTGGAATGCCCATGTAAGCTCTCGGGGGATAGACGCTTGTTGCTTTTGAGATGTAATCTTCGATGAAGGGAATCATTCGGGCAAAGACGAGCCAGAGCCTTTGAAGTTGTTCGTCGGTCAAATTGTCCGGCGCCTTCGTCTTTCGCGAGAGATCCGTGTCTTTGTATCTTTTGGCCGCGGCTTTGTCTCAAATGTCGATAATTCGCAGAGCATCTCCAATGATATCGTCGGAAGTGGTCAGGGGAACAATGTCGTCCAGGATGCGGCGAATGACACCTTTCTTGTAAGTGACGAAATGCCATAGCATGGAGGGAGAGGCCCGAATTACCTGCTTGATACTTATATCAGACTGGAGTTGAACAAATATTTCAGTCTGAACAAGCGACGGGAGTTTGGAAAATGGATCCATTGTTGATACAATGAGAGTCAAACAGCATGGGTAGCGCTGACGATGTAAGAGGAGGAAACGCTAAACTCAACAGATGGAGAGAGGGCGGATATTTATAGTTAAGGGATCTGTCAGGGAGATAAGCTTTTGAGGAGAGTTAGTCACTACTTTTTGGGCTCATCGTGTCATCATCACATTCGAGTGCAGCCTAAAGTTTAATCTTGTTGCCAGCAATCACATATGTATAGATGCATAACACTTGAGCCGCGAGATTAAACTTTAGGCTGCTAACACGATACTGAGGATATGAGTTTCTTGATCCCATGACATAACCATGTACCCTAAATCTTGCATAAAGGCTGGTAAACTCTTCATAGATTACAATAAAGCCCCACCCTTACTGTATAGTATTATATGCATAACATCATGACTCTTCAGCAGCCTTCAATGCAGCACGAACAACCTGCTCGAAGTCCTGCTTCGGGAGACCCAACAAATCATTCATGATCTCCCCCTCCTTCTCAAGATGCCCTCCAAACCGCCCCGTAACAAAGCCCGTCTCAATCAAATTATACACAGCGTAAGGGTCCCCAGCTGCCACAGCAGCCTGGCCATCTTTAATCAACTTCTCACTATCGATCTTCTCAACAGCCAGCTTCTCCCCGGTAACGCGCTCAATCGTCTCAAGGAGCATATTCTGGGTGATAGCAAAGTCGCTTAACCAAACAATTCTGTTCTTGGTCTCTTCCCACTTCTTAGTCAGAGCGTTGACCATAGCAAGAGCCGTGTTGGCTTCAGTGGTACAGCTGAACCAGCCCTCTCCATCATCCCAGATGACGAATCTCTTGTCCTTGATGTGCATTCCCAGAAAGTCGTGTACGGCACTCCACTTGAGCCACATGCCGCAAGCGATGGCCATCCACTCTAGACCAGTAGATTCCTTGGACCGAAGATAATCCTGCACTTGGCCCTTCTCTCGGAAAACGGAGTTCAAGGCTCTTGCATCAGGGTTGTTGTTGTTGAGGCCATACTCGGAAGCGACGTAGCGCTTCACTTTTGCAGCGACTGCGGCGTCGACGAAGCGGAGTTGGTCTGCGACGGCGAGGGAAGTCATGCAGTTGACAATAGCGTCTTGGCCAGTGAAAGCAGAGATGAGTTCTTCAGTTGGGTATGAATCATCGATTTTGATGACATTGACGTTTGATGGGAGTTTGCCCTTTGATGATGAGCGTTGGAGGACGGAGACCGTGAAGGAAGGTTCTTTGACTAGGGCGTCTAGCATGATGGAGCCGATTGAGCCAGTGGCTCCGACGATGAGAATGTTTTTGAATGGCGAAGACATTTTTAGTAGTCAAAAATGTGAATGGTTTGGTGTTGATGTCGAGTAGAATGAAACTTGAATTCTATCACAAATGTACGGGCTGCTCATCTATCTATTTTAATACTCTGTTGTTGCTTACTGCCTCTCGTGATACCCTCACTGTCTCATTGCATTCTGCACTCTGCTTAGTGATCACCCCCTGTCTGTATTACCTCACCATTCCTGACCTAATCAAGACGCCGGCATCTCTACCCCACCGGGCATGACAGCTTACGACGCTAGTCGGGATCCTTAGAAGAGCACACCGTCATTCGCACTGCAGGTAATTCCGTCTGACATATTTCAACCTCATATCTTTCGAGTGAGTATCAGAGAAGACAGTGAATATTTGTGCTTTTTTGCTGCCATGGTCATCAGATCCTTACGTAGACACCGAATGCCGCTGCTGCTCCCAGTTGTTTATTTTCTAACAGTGAGTAATACTGCTATCCGGGCGTTATGATTGGCTGGTCCATCCTGCAGAGGCCGGGAACGATTAGTAACCACTGCCGATGACAGCAATGCCCGACTGGCAGAAGCCATAAGACCATAATGGGATCGTGTTGAGATAGTAATCATCTAGAATAGCTCTTTGGCATTCAGAGTTGATACACGTAAGTCTCGGGCTGATGAAGCCTTTTGCTATTATAAATCACTGTGAATATTTTAATGCCGAGCTTGGATATCCTTGACTATATCTTTCGACGCCGTCCTCACTGACGAGGTAATACTATTAGCTCTTGAAACACTTATTCTCAAGTCGTGACTTTACATCTCTCTCTTTACCAGCATCAAAATGGCCCCTGCAGAACATACCATCTACCGCGCAGGCGATGGCAACGGAGGCTTCTCTCCGTCCTCCGTCAAGCTACCCAACCTTGGCCCTCATGATATTCTTGTCCGTTTGACCCACAGTGGTGTATGCCATTCAGACATCGTGCTCTGCCAACTAGGAGCCCCTGTAGCTCTTGGCCACGAAGGAATCGGTATTGTAGAGTCAGTTGGCTCGATGGTGACACAATTCAAGATCGGTGATCGGGCAGGTGGTGGCTTTCACCGCGATGCCTGCGGCCACTGCAAGTACTGCTTGTCAGGACGAGACATCTACTGCTACGAGCGTGTTATTTTCGGCGAAGGAGATTTCGACAATGGTACCTTTGGTACTTACTACATCGGCAAGGAGACATACCTCCACAAGATTCCTGATAGTCTTTCTAGTGAGCATGCTGCACCTCTTCAGTGCGCGGGCGCTACTGTGTATGCTGCTCTCAAGGCTACAGTGACAGCTGAGAAGCGCGTCGGCATTCTCGGCATCGGTGGTCTTGGCCATCTCGCTATTCAGTATGCGGATAAGATGGGTGCCGATGTTATTGTTTACAGCACGAGCGCTAGCAAGGAGGCAGAAGCACGACAGCTGGGCGCCAAGGAGTTTCATCTCATTCAGAATATGTTCGATACGGCTACGGCGCCGATTGACGTTCTCGTGATTTGTGGAACCAAGTATCCAGACTGGGACAAGTATGTACTTTGGTACTATGCAGAGAGCTTTGGCTAATAATGTTTCTGCAGGGTCATGACTAAGGAGTTTCTCGCCAGAGATGGAACCATTGTCCCTCTTGCCGCCCCGGTTCACGGGCCTCTCAGCTTGCCGTACGTTCAACCATCCACATATACTTACCGATACTGACTATCTTATAGTGCGGGGGCAATGTTCTTCCAAGGATATCATGTCTTTTCAAGCCTCGTCGGATCGCGCAATATCCACAACGAGATGCTTGAGTTCTCTGGACGCCATGGTGTCAAGCCCATGGTTCAGATCTTCAAGCATGAGGGCGAATCAACCATCAAAAAAGTCTTTGAGCTGGTTGAGCAGAACAAGATGAGGTATAGGGCTGTTCTGGAGATGCCCAACTAGACATGGTTCATTGTGAAGTAGAAGTAAGCTTAACCTAGCTACGTACAAAGATTCTTTACTCTATGTTGATTTATTAGTCTGCTCGTATCATGAACAACATTTTTAGTTTTCGCTTTTTATGTACTTCATTTGACTGTCTTCAGCCATGATCTAGGAATTTGATAAATTATCGATACAGACGCTATTTAGGCTATTACCGCTCAAGATAGTTAAAGGAAAATGGTCTTTGGGGTTGAGAAATCGTACCATGTCCCAGTACCGTATCTTGGTCGGCGTTCGGGCTCCAGTGTGCTGTGTCCCAGGCGCTAATGCACGCTGAAGTGGACCGATCAGGTCATCTCAGCAGCGCTCCAATAGGGACTCAGGCCTAATATCTTAGGGCTGAGAGATCCCGACCAAGCTAGAATAACCCGACGTCTTCAATACGAGAACCCCGACATTTACAAACATTACCAAACTTGATGTAACGATTATAGCCTTCCAGAACAGTGCAAATTTAACTTGAATTAGGCTCAGCCTGCATCATCTGTACTTAGGCTTATGTGGTCATGACCTATACTGACTGGAGCTTGTTCGCTGGACTATAACGTGGTGTAACAACGCCCGCAGTGCTATCGTGGAGCGACAGCGACGCCGGCGTCTTGAACACGAGAAGCCACGTTTGACCGGTATGTTGCCATACCATACCTTGCCCCAAAATATGACGTGAGATTATTGGGTTCAGTTGAGTTCTTTTCTGCACTAGGAGATAACATCGTGCATGGTATTCCGAGTGTATATTAATGCACGATGTCGGTAGGATAGGTTGAGAAGATGAGAAGAATATCCGTCAGTGCTGTAACATCAGAGGGTCTAGTAGATAAGAAACCAATCCACAATAGCTATTAGAATCTACAGTATCCTCAGCTGCAAGGCAATATCGGCGTCTATGCTGCACGCCGGCGTCTTGGTGGAGAAGCGGATCAATCAGTCCGATCTGTAATCACTTAGTCAGTGCCACTTCACTATGTGATTGGTCTGTCTCTCAGCTGAAAGCAGCGTTTGGTACTTTGAACTCTCAACGGGCCGCAACGCCGCAGAGACGAGTTCCCCAACTCGATTTCTGGGTGAAATATATCTCCCGCCGATCAGCTTCTTCAGTGTGCTATGTAACTTTGCGTCATACCATTTTGTCAGAATATTCTTATTAAGCCATGAGTTCTTCTACTTCCGAAATGGACAGTATCTCTGTACTGCCGCTTGAGGCGGGAGACACGGGGACGGGACCTAAAAGGGGAAGAAGACCACTTGAAGTGCCGGAGGGTGGATCGGTTACCAACGTGAGTACGCCACGACTTGACGTCTCGGGATGATTAGTGATACGACTTTCGAGTATTGTGTGGTCTTCTAACTGGTCGTTCTAGCGCCGAAGGATACAGAATCGCATGGCTCAGCGCGCATATCGACAGCGCAAGGAGTCTGCCATTGATGTCCTGAAGCAAAAGGTTAAAGAGCTAGAGCGGTCGAAGGAAGATATGGGGAGGGAGTTTATTAACTTCACTTCTGTCATTCTTGAGCAAGATACTGTCAAGAACAATCCGCAGATCATTGAGCATATTAAGCAGACTACTATAAGCTTGCTCTCCAGCGCTCGGGAGGTAGATGAGAACGAGAAACCTGACCTTCCAGATGGAGAGCAGAATGACGTTCTCAACGATGTCCCTGTCGAGGTCTCACCTGATCTCACGCCACCACTCCCACAAACCCAGGCTTTCGACTTTCCCATGATGGATGACATGGACTACACCACCAACCCAATGGATCCCATGCTCTCCCAGCAACGGTCCAATTCCGATTCGACACCTCATTCCTTCGATACAACCTCCTACTTCCAGCTTCCCACCACCCAAACGCCCTTCTACGACATGACTTACCAACTCCCCGGATCAACATGGGACTCTACCCTCCCTAACCCCCGGTCCTATGCAAGCCAAGAGCTAAACTTTGGCCGGCGGTACCACAGAGCCTCTCAGGAGGCGGCATTTCTCCTAGCGTCGATGAGACATGCGCCTCCTGCGTGGTATCGCAAGGTCTTTGGGTTCTGTATGCATTTTGAGACGCGGGAGGAGATATGTAGTCGTATTGGTGAGACGTTGCGCAAGTCGAGGGAGGCTACGCTTAATAATTGGAAGTTTCCTTTTACTAATGTCGGTGGTGCTGGGACCTTTTTTCCGGAGCAGGGGTATGGTGGTGGTAATTTGCCGATTGGCAATAGATCACTGGAGCATGAGGCGTACAGACCATCTGAGATGTCAGGTTTCTCGATGGGGCCTTTCGGTCCGTCGATCGAACAGATTCGAGATCTACGCTTGAACCCGCATTTACGCATCATTGATCCGGAGTATGATGGAGACTTCTTTGATGCAGATGAGATTGAGATTTGTCTCCGCGGCTATGGCGTTACTATACCTTCTGGAAAGGATTTTGTCACAGCGTATATCGACATGAGCATGTTTGAGCGGACATCGGATTCGGAATCGAGCTCTGGGCCTACTACACCCCCTGATATGCCAGGTAATGGCAACTTCGTGGAGGAGGACCTAGAAAGTGATGAACCTCCCTCGTTTTCGTGCCCCGCTGGTTTGATGGGTATGGCGATGGGAGCCATGCCGCCACCGCCGAAGGGCAAAGGACCTGGGGAGCAGTGGAAGGAGCCTACTAAACGGGAGACAAAGGTCAAGATTGATGTTGAGAGGCTGATTATGTGTAAGTAAAAGGGTACGCATTGGCTCAAATTCGAAAGCTAACTGTTTCTGATAGGTCTTGTCAACTCAACTGTATGCCTCGGAAGAACACCCGCCGTCCGTCCTATGGACATCCGTAAGTCGTTGAAGATGTCCATCATCGAGGAAGACTAGCATTGGAATACGTCACCGGGATACTACAGCAATGGTCTATTGATCGCGGGATAAATTAAGATGAGCAATGCAAGAATGAGATCTGAAAGGTGAAGGGAGAATGACAGCGATAGCTCAATAAATGTCTCTATATACCCAACTCGTCTCTCGTGTATTTTATTGACTCGTAAGAGCAGAGTAATACCACACGATTACTAGCCCTCAAGGAATGTCTCGACATGTTTGACAAAGGTCGGAGCGTACTGAAACAGAAAGCCGTGGCCGCTGTTGGGATAAAGAATGAGCTGACCATTCGGAACCTTCTGGTAGATGAGGTAGCTGTTTGGCGTGGGAATCATATAATCGTTCTGTCGAGAACAAATGATCAGTACAGCTCATTATTGAAGCAATAGAGGAGTTACTTACGCTCCCGTTTGCGACTAAGACCGGGATATTGAGACCAGACAACCGCTCATAAGCACCATCTTCTCCTTTGCTCTTGCCCGGACTCTCTGTAAAGTCATGACCCTGCGTGACTTGTGACATGAGTCCCTTACCACCGTCTTTGTATCCACTGCTCAGCCAGAGGGAAGCCTCTTCACCACTCGTCTCTGCACTTCGCTCATGAATCCTCGACCACCAAGCCTCAGCAGCAGCATCTCCCTCAGCGTTCTTAGGAAAGAAGAGTGTCTTGAAGACATTGATGCCAACATCCTTGACACCCGCAACAGAACCAACATCTTTGTTCTGAGAATAAACAAGCTCAGGTCCGTAGCTTGTACCTGTTCCTGCAAGGATCAACTTGCGGACCTTGACTTTGCTAGGATCCGCATTGAGGGCTACCATCTGAGCGACGTAGCCTCCAATACTGAATCCAAGAAGATCAATCTCTTTTTCGCCGATCAGTTCGACAAAGTGTGTTATATCGGCGGCGGATTGTCGGATTGAAGTAGCGACATCGCCGGTGCTGAGACCAACACCAGCATAATCGACCGTGATGATGCGGCGGTGCTTTGTAAGGCTGTTGACAATGAGAGGATCCCATTTATCCATTGTACCTCGAAAATGGGTCAGTAGCACGAGAGGGATACTAGCCGCATCGCCGATTTGGCGGTATGCAAATGTCACGCCGTTGGGTGACTCGACATATTGTGTTTTGGCGGTTTGCTGAGTTGCCATTTTAATGGAGTTTGATAAGGTTAGAGATTAGGTTTTTGGGGAAAATGGCGCTTGGTAAATCCCCACAAATGAGGTTTGATGCGCTTTTATAGACTCGCGTGCCGATGAGGCTTGTGAGGTCATCGAGAGTCGGAGTGCTTATTCACAGCAGAGACGAGTAATCATGCCACCTTGGGCTTACGCCAGCGGATTAGTGATATGACGCGAAGTGCACGCCTCTATTTATGGAGTTATACAGAAGCTACACCATTTTGCGAATCGTCCCATGATGTTGAAGAAGAAGTAAGTAGCTCCCAGAAGAGTACGAGGTCGAAAAACCTCCAAGGCCTAGCTATAAAACGGGGCATAACCATGCACGCAAAGCCGAAACAATGCCATATAAGAAGGGCTATAGACTTAAGTCAACGACATAGTGAACAAACCATTTTTAGTTGCAAGTATGAAAATCATTTGAAGATCTATCACATATACTGCACACTACTTATTAGGCAGTAGCTATCTCTGTGTTGTACACCGCGTAGCTGCATGGAATGTATCAGTTACCGATCCTAAAGTGGATAGATGATGTGCTGGCTTACTCGCTGTTTCCAACCTCGTTCTTCTCATAAAAGACGGAACGATTGTACTTGGTCAACGACCAGCAGTTCCTGGTTCCGGCAGGAAGGTCAGGGTCGGCTGCATCAGATATGTTAGTAAACAGAAGAAACGCATATGAACGGCACGCTTACGAATGAAGTGACGCGGAAGGGAAAACGGATGTGGTTTTCGACGCTGCCGCCGTATTGATCTGTTCTGTCGTTCCTGGCCGATTGGAGCTACGATGCTGTCAGGAATATTCCATTTTTCTAAGCGACAGCAAATACTTACAAACTGATCGATGAGCTATGAGTCGTCTGTCAGCCATGAATTTTTATCTTACGGGATATGAATGCTTACGTATCCATTGGCTCCATGAAACTAGCCTCCATAGCGTTCAAAGCTGCTTGTCGGCAATACCCCACGAAATCATCAATACCAGCTTCGCTCATGACAGTAAAGTTATCCGGGATCTTCCGAGTGACATCATCGTCCTTAAAGAACGGTTGTGAGCCCGGACCGAGAATAGCAGGGACTAGATCAGGGTCGGCAATACGTCTGATGGTAATGTGAGCGGAGGTAACAACAGTGGGAAGTGGGGACTATCTTACCCAAGAGCCCAGAGCTGACAGAGGATAAAGGCGCCCTTGGCATGAACTGCATTAGGATCTACAAGAGCTTGGTAAAGAAGCCATTGCGCATTCAACAGTGTTGTTGTGTCCTGCCGCTGCACCATGTTGCGAGTCGTACCATAACGTCGAAGAAGAGGTATGCATTTTGGCTGAATTGTGCGCTGGTACCGGCTTGTGAAAATGCTCGCAATGGTCGTCATTGTCTTCCTATTGACTCCGTTCTCGCTGTTCGGTATAACAAATTCCGAGCGGGACAACATGTTCAGACTGACCCAGCAGGGTGGGACCATTCTACCCCAGGTCACATGGCAGAGTCTTTACCAAGTTAAGCTTAGCAGTGCAACATACCATGAAGCTTGATACAACATTGTTGAAAACTAACAAGGGGAATCGCATTACAGTCAGAGAAGTACGCGGATTCGCATGTATATAGGCTAAAATTTACGCTTCCCCGCATTATCGCAACCTTATCCCCGATATTCTTTGAAGATCCAATGGCACCATGCATGGTTTTACCCCAGACATGGTCATTAGAAAGGACCGATAGGAAGTCGTGGTAAATAATTTGCGTAGTTTTGGCCTAGCCTCCGAGGCCATTTCGGCCCTTCCATCATTACTTCAATATCATGCGACATTTCCAAGGCCTAACGAGCCCCAAATATACCTACTTCGTGCGAGTCAGTTTCTACATACAGCATGGTGTTCAAATGAAAGGGCCGATTATCTAGTGTTATTTCATTACGCTGTCTATTGTTAGACGGATCTTATTGCGGGGGAGACTACTTCCAGTTACCGTTGGCTGTGAAAGTTATACCGAGGATGTAAACGATCCCAGATGAGACTTGGAGTATTTATATTCATTCCTTTTCTGACTCTTGAAACTCACAAGACAAGAAGATATCAGTCTCTCCATCATGTTTTTGTCAATCCTCGGCATCAGCTTCGCGGCACTCCAATGGAGTACCAGTGTTGCTGCCCAGCATGATATCAAAGATGACACCGTTTTCTATGGCCAAAGTCCTGCAGTCTACCCTTCACGTAAGGATTGCCCCTTCCTACCACTATTCAACTCACCTAACGACGGAAATGAAATACAGCCCCGATGACAGGAGCTGGACCATGGGAAGCGTCGTATGGCAAAGCCCTAGCCTTAGTCAATCGCATGACCCTAGAAGAGAAGGCAAGCATATAGGCTTAGTATGGGTGTACAAGGGAACTAATCAGCAGTCAATAGGTCAACCTTACATCTGGACTCCAAGGGAGTACTGGGTGTGGTGGTACCATTACGGCCATACCTCGACTTGGCTTTCCGGGTCTCTGCCTCAGCGATGCGGGTAATGGTGTTCGGAACACCGATGGCGTCAGCGCTTGGCCTCCTGGCATACATGCCGGAGCTTCGTAAGTACATCCTAGGTCAATTTCTATGAATCGCGCTGAAGTGGTATATAGCTGGAACAAAGAACTCACCCGTATGAGAGGATCTGGTATGGCTGGCGAGTTCAAAGCCAAAGGCGTCAATGTGCTTCTCGGTCCCGTCTGCGGGCCCATTGGTCGAGTCGTCCGAGGGGGGAGAATTTGGGAAGGTTTCGCAGTTGACCCTTACCTCTCTGGAGTGCTTACCGCCGAGACGGTTACCGCTGTTCAGAAGGTTGGCGTCATGACTAGCACAAAAGTAAGTAGCCTCACATCCTATTGTTTATTAATCATGTGGTATTGACAGCTTGGGAGCACTTTATTGGTAACGAACAAGAAACGAACCGTATGCCGAATGAGACCGTGCAGGCCGTCTCTTCCAACATTGACGATCAAACCATGCACGAATTATACCTGTGGCCCTTCCAGGACGCCGTGCGGGCAGGGACTACCAATGTCATGTGCTCATACCAGCGGCTAAACAACTCCTATGGCTGCGCGAATAGCAAAACCCAGAATGGGCTCCTCAAAGGGGAGCTTGGCTTCCAGGTGAGTTACGGTCATTTCTGCATGTTCGCTGTACTTCGTCCGTTGACACTTTGCCAAGGGTTTCATTGTATCCGACTGGGGTGCTCAGCATGCAGGTGTTGCTACTGCCCTTGCTGGATTGGATATGGTCATGCCATTCGGTAGTCCCTTCTGGAGTGACAATCTGACTGTTGCTGTGCGCAATGGCTCTGTACCTGAGCAGCGGGTTACGGATATGGCCACCAGGATCTTAGCATCGTGGTATCAGCTAGGCCAAGACAAGGACTTCAAAAGTCCAGGGTTCGGTATGCCAGCAGATCTCTCTAAGCCCCACCGACTTGTTGATGCCAGAAATGCCTCGTTCAAATCAACTCTATATCAGGGCGCTGTTGAGGGTCATGTGTTGGTCAAGAACGTTGACCAGGCCCTCCCTCTCAAAGCTCCCAAGATGCTGACGCTCTACGGATATTCCGCCAAGAACCCCGACCAAATGGGCTATGCCCCTTTTCCGGGCACCCAAGGAATTTCACTGTGGAGTTTCGGCCTTACTTCTGTCGACGACCCGATCAATAACTTTCTAGCGATGATAGGCGGAACTCCAAACCCTGCTGCTATTGCCCCCAATGGCACCATTGTGACGGGCGGTGGCTCCGGAGCTACAACACCGTCGCTCGTTATTTCCCCCTTTGATGCACTTGTGCAAAAGGCGTACGAAGATAATACCCAGCTTTTCTGGGACTTCAACAAATTCCCTAGTGCGCCAAACCCAGAGACTGATGCTTGTCTCGTATTTGGCAATGCCTGGTCCTCTGAGGGTTCTGACCGCCCGAGCCTCCGAGATGATTATACAGATGGCTTAATCAAGACTGTCGCAGCTAACTGCTCTAACACCATTGTTGTCTTTCACAACCCTGCGACGCGCTTAGTAGATCAGTGGATCGATCATCCCAACGTAACAGGTCTCATCTTTGGCCACCTACCCGGCCAAGACTCCGGGAAGGCGCTGGTTGATATACTTTATGGCAAGGTTAATCCGTCAGGCAAGCTACCATATACCGTTGCTAAGAATGAGAGCGACTACGGCCATTTGCTCGACCCAGCTATGCCCAAGGGCGCCTACACCACGTTCCCCCAAAGCAACTTTACTGAAGGAGTCTATGTCGATTATAGACATTTCGACAAGCTCAACATTGAGCCTCGCTACGAATTCGGGTTCGGACTCAGTTATACCACCTACAATTACAGCAACCTGCAGATTGAGAAGCTCAGTGGTGCGGATACAACAGCCTACCCTACTGGCCCTGTCATGGAGGGCGGACAAACTGATCTCTGGGATATCTTGGTCAAGGTCACGGCTGATGTCACTAACGCGGGAGAAATGGACGGAGCCGAAGCTGCTCAGCTCTACGTTGGCATACCAGGTGGTCCAGTAAGGCAGTTGCGAGGATTCGAGAAGCCTTTCATCAAATCAGGCGAGACGACGGCAGTCTCTTTTGAGCTGACCAGAAGAGATTTGAGTGTTTGGGATACTGTTGAACAGAAGTGGCTTTTACAGAATGGCGACTACGCAATCTACGTTGGCGCAAGCAGCCGTATCCTACCGCTGGAAGGAAAGTTGACGATTTAGGTTGCAGGGCTCATGGAAATTTAGTTACAGCAAAATATTTTGTTAGTCTAACACTCTTGCACGACAACAATCGATGGGCCATTAGCTTACATTGTCTTGGACATACCACATTTGACTTGCAAACACGACATCTCGAGAGATCCGAGAGATGATCCCAATCGCACCGTGATAATTGCAATACCATTTAGCTGCGGGAATAATAGGTGCAGGCTTTGGTATGTACTATTAAAGCCTGTGAGATGGGCTGGCTCCACTATGTTTCTCGGAGCTGATTACTGAGATCCATGCACTTATTGTAAGGAATGTCAATGCGGCAATATCTAGCAGTCAATTCGAGACGAGGAAATCTGGGTGAGATTACGAGATGGCTCCTTTCCTAAAACGTTGGTATTGTTGTTTACCATTGTTTGTTGGCTTTGACTGTAGATCTTGAGATGTGATGCAGCTATCGATGTAATTTGCTGACATGAATATTAGTGATATAAGATAAGCTTTCTCATCCCTCTCGGAAGCGGATCAAGCAACTTCGAGTATTAGCTTGGACACGCAGTACCATTGTCATTCCGGCGAGCAATACAATAATGATGTATTCTCGGTTATTGGGTTAACGCAGATACACCAGCAAAAATCAATCCGCTGTTCGTTGATTTTACATTCACAGCAAGACGCTTAGTGACCGGGCCGTCTTTCGTTTGTATGACAAGTCACGGCCTATTGGTCAGATGCAGTGAAGCGGAGATGACGATACACCGTTTCTGCTCCCTCTTGTTTACGATGAGATGACCAGAAGATTATTACTAAGTTGGCCGCTCGAACAGTCTGGAGAAACAAACGAGTCTATTCATTTTGTTTTGGATAGAATAAGCAGATTCCATTGATGAATCATGAGCCCGAGACGTATTCAAGACCGACATCGAGTTCAATGGCTCGTATAAAGCTGCCATGAATATAATATCTTACAAGGGAGCCCGCCAACTCTCAATAATTAAAGTCAAGAGAAACATAGCACATAGAAGCCGCGTCACTTGTATCATACGTCGTTACTATGACACCTTCTCTAGAACACGCCTTTACAATGAGGATGTATACATCCCCAGACAAAGCCCTCATCATCCCCGAAGCCAAGGGCAGCAATCACCGCATCGTTGCTTTCTTGACACACGGCCACATCAAAGGCAGTGGTCTTGAGGCAGAGCTGCTCCCAGGCGGCGCCGACTGGATATTGGTACGGCTCCTACCAGTACAGTAAGACAAACGCTAACATTTTATCAGCGTGACCCTGACACAAACACAGGCCATCTTGACGTCCGTGTTCAATTCCGATCAAAGGAAGGTCACGGTATTTATATCCACTTCAAGGGCGTTCTACATATTGATGAAAAATGGATGGAGGTTTTTACTGGGGGCCCGAAGGCTCGAACTCTTGAGTTTGGAGAGAATGAATGGCTGGGAACTCCTATTATTGAAACCAGCCATCCTGACTTGAAGTGGGTAGAGCGCTCCGCTTTTGTCAGCGAGCTGCGTTGGTTTGTTGATGATGATGGGTCTGTGGCTGTCGAGAATGCTGTATACAAGGTCAAGCCGAGCAGAGCATGAGATTTCATCAAGATGAACCATTTAGCCAGAGCGCTTTACGGATATATAGCAGCAATCGAAGAAGCTACATCTTGAGATTGATGTACTCTAAAAACTCTGTCATGGTTGAAACTTGGCTTGGGTTCTTCTCGTACCAGAATCTAGCATGCTATGACGGAGATCCCGATCACGTGTCTCCCTGACAGGGATGCTCACACGGCATATCACGGGAACTCCGGCATTGTAAGCCCTGATCCCTTGTTCTGATACATATTCAGGGCGGATCTTCATAGCTTGGTAAAGCCGCACACGGACTGTTACTAATGCCATCGTGTTCTCAGTGGCCCAAGAACGAGCTGCCCCTTTTCTTATGCATGCAATGTTGCGGCGAGGCCAGTCAAAGAGCGGCTGATCACCCAACTAGCGATGCAATTCGGCTAGTAGCCCTGAGTCCCAGACTCTCTGGCGTTCCAAACGAGTCTTAAACGAGTCATGCAGAATGTATGAGAGTAAGGATCAAGGCAGACGGCCCCTGTAATACATTAATGCTATTACGAGAGAGTACAGCTTGCCAAGCTTCTGGAGCCAGGGAGCTACCCTTATGCCTTCGGGAAAGAATCCGTGTGTTGTCAAATGGGACGAGAATAAGAAGTCTTCATCACGCGATTTTGGCATCTTTCAGAAAGACGACTCTGTGCTGATATTCACGCTCCTCGATCTTGCACTCGCTCGAACAGGGCGTCAGATCACCAACATGGTACCTTCCCCGCGCCCATGTAAGCGCTGTCGAGATGCATTTGGTGTCACCGACATCCCGGAAACACCATGTCCCAACAGCAGTACACTATTGCTTTACCTGATGTATATCGGCAAGATTCTGCCGAGCCAAACCTGGCACTGCAATGGGATATGTGATAACTCCCTCGACGCCGATCCGAATTTTGATACAGAAAATATTATGTACCACGACGGGATGGGTTGGCGACCGATTACGGACAGATAGACGAGGGTTTACCCTGCGATGTAAGGCCAGGAGCAATAGTAAGGCGTAATGCGTGTCCTGTTACTGGCGAGTTTGATCCAACAGATGATACTCGAATGTGCTGTCCCCAGTAGTTGGATGTGGCATGTCAAGGGTATGCTTCCCGACTGCCGAGTAGATATGTCTGCCAAAAGAGGAGGATTATCTTGATGCAACCCACGACTGAGACTGCCAAGCTCAAAGGACTTGCAAAAGACCGTTTAGTAATGGCTACTGCGATGACAGTTGCATTCCGATCAGAGTATCGCTTCGAGGTATGATGTTATATATATAGAAGCTTAGAAGTCAAATGGTAAGCATACGTCAAGGTCGTACTCGATGCCGAGAAGGATCCAGAATCCATAGTACTGGGTAATCACCATGTTCATGCAGTGATAAAGCTCAAGGGTCCTACGCCAGGTTCATCTACCGTAGTTTTCGTGCATATTCGTATCTCGGACCACCTACAAGCCCCTTTCCCATACTCATTCAGCTCCTTACACAACCTCAATGCTACAACTACAACTCTTTATCTTGGTTTGCCAGAAACAGGTATACCATTTCACCAACCCTGTATTCAGCGTTGTCACGATTAGCTAAAATGCCGTCTCGCTGCAACATTGGTCCTCTTCCCATCACGAACGCCAAGTGCGCTAGTTCTTCGAGGCTTTCTAGACCCATGCAAATGCGACAACCTCCGTCACAGAAGTCAATATAGGGTGCCCACCAAGATTCGCCCCCCTCACCTCATTTCAAGACTCAGCATGTAAGCGTCCGTGAGCCTAAAAAGCAATAGAGGCACTGCATTAGTATCTGAGCGTTCTTGATGGGGGTGATATGACTGATAAGAGATTTTAGGAAGCAAGTAAGCGCTCCTCACATCTTGAAGCAAGTCAGTAATAACGATGATCTTCTCCGCGTAGGGCGGGCCTAGACCGCATGGCTGACCAAGACAACGAGATTACGCGTGTGTAAGAGTTCCCGCTTCGACCCAGTCTGCTCTCTGAACCTTTGATGCATCCCCAATCGGGAGACATTCCCATCCCGTCCCGGCAGCGTCCCCGGCGTTGACTAACCAGAGCCAAGTACCCGTAGTCATCGATATAGCGGCGGGATGCTTATAACCGGATACACTAACGAACTCTAACAGCCCACAGAAGCACAATTTTAACAAGGTAGGGGAATTTGTTGGCTCTAAAATTCTACTTCAAGCCACGAACATCCCGCACCGCGAGTAATGTCCGGTTATAGGGGCGGACACGCATTGGAAATAAAACAACCACGAGTCTTTTGAAAAGAGGCTTCCGCGTTCTCTTTCACGTCGCTCATTGTTCTTGTTTTGCTTCCGCCTTGGTAATTGTCTGCTTTCGAAAGCGAGATGTACAAAGAAGCTGGAGTTGGAGGCAAAGGCGGTTTGCTTATTGGAGTGTTCTGGGCCCAAATCGCATTGAGTATCGCTTTGATTGGTCTCCGAATTTACACACGTTCGTTTATTCGGGGATCTGTTGGGTGGGACGACGTCTGTCTTATTTCGACACTGGTATGTGCATTTGCCTGATGCAAGGGGCAGAACTCTAATGTGCGATAGGTCCTCAACACTGGGTTCACCGTGTTTACGACCGTTGCGGCAGTTCATGGCATGGGACAGCATTATGAAGATCTTGAGGTTCCACAGTTTGCGCATGCGATGCTGTATATTCTCATCGGACAGGTCTTTGTTGCTCTCGCTACGGGGATGGGTAAGGTATCTGTAGCCATGTTCTTGCTTCGCATTGTTATGAAGCCTTGGTAGGCCCGATGGTCCTCTGTCAATGTGTGGACACTAACGAAATATTTTATAGGAATCGCTGGTTTCTCTGGTTTTGTGCTGTGTCGATGGTCATCATGAGTATTTTCCTTGCTGTCACTGTCTTCGCTCAATGTACCCCGGCCGAGTCTATCTGGAACCCCGAGCTAGCCGATCAGAGGGTCTGTCATCTTAGCTTGACTATCGTTGCTATCACGTACTGCTGTTAGTCCGACCCCTCGTATCTGTTTCTACTGTGTTCTGACATTATCTCAAGCCTATGCTGCCGCGATGGACTTTATCCTCGCTGGCTTCCCATGGATTGCCCTCCACGGCCTCAACATGAAACCCAAAGAACGGCGTACTATCTGCTTGTCGCTCAGTATGGGCGTTTTGTATGTTCATACTCCTATTACACCGAGTAGATGAGAGCTGACAAAGGATAGCGCTGGTATCTGTGGAGTCTTTAGAACAACTGGATTGACATCTCTGAGCAACTCACAAGATTATCTCTGTAAGTGGGATCATCGCGACAATGGAAACTGAGGAGCTAACTGATGCCACAATAGACGCTATATCTGACTCGGCCATATGGACCGCCAGCGAAGTCACAGCCACCATCGTCTGCCTTACCCTCCCAGCCCTGCGCCCGCTCTACAAGAAGATCCGAAACCAAGAATCGAGTTCTGCAGGCTATCAACGACACGACGACTCAATTTACGCAAACAACTCCGCTTACCCGCTCGGCTCTCTCAGAGGTAACACGACTGATGATGGGAAGGGGAGCAACCTGACGAAGATTGAAGCAAGCATACTAGCTAGTAAAAACGATAGTGACGAGGCAATACTTCTCCAGGGCTCTACCAAGGGTAATATTATGAGGACCCAGGAGGTCAGCATCTCGTATAGAGAGACGGGTTTGGAATCGAAAGCGACTTCTCGAGAAGGTATCTGATTCGCCATCTGGGTTAGAGTGCTTTGGTATGACTCGGCAGTTGGTACTCTGTTGGATTGATGCAAGCGAATGGTATTTATGGATAGATAAGCATTTGAACACAACCTAAGCAACAGATAGAAGAGTTGACAGCTGCCTAAATACTTTCTCGACCATAGTACCTTTTATCTGAATCGACCAATGATTCAACGAATGAAGAGTCTTATTGCATGACACGAAAGACATTGAGTCACGTTTCCCGATCCCGTGGTCTAGGTTAGCTTCCCCCGAGTCAGTGTCTCTGCATCCAAACCAAATTATTCCCGTAAATCTTCTGATTGGCTCATCCGGACAGCTGAGTAATCACCCCAAAGACCGGGTTAGTGCTGACGCGCCACCTTGTCCCCATCACCAACGCCCTGTCAGGCTGACTCACATTATCATCCTTATCTCTTTAATAAGATCCCAAGAAAATGTCTTCAAGTTCCGAGAAAGAGAACTCAACGACGCCAGAAACGGACTCTAGAGTACGGCAGTTCCATACTCGCAGTCGAACAGGCTGCTCCAATTGCCGGACCCGCCGGAAACGATGTGACGAGCAGCGACCGCAATGGTATGGGTGATCCTGAATCCTTGGCCCCCACTGTAAGCTGGGATCCGGTCACTAATGGGGAAAATGTAGTCACAACTGTGTCAAGGGTCAGAGGACTTGTGTTTATGCGCCACCGAAGATTCCGCTGAGGGAACGAAGGGCGCAGCAGAAGGAGGCTCGTCCGTGGGATCAAACGCCCTGGGAGATTGAGCAACCGCCCAAGACTAAGGAGATGGCTCGCTTGAAGAAGACGAATATTCCTCCTCGCTTAAGTTGTCTGAATCATGATACAGGGTTTAACAAGCTGGCTGTTGCCATGCCGCTCAAATCTCATGAATTGTTTCAATACTGTCAGTTGCCATGAACAGCTGTAGACTTGTGGACCTGCTGACTCTATTTAGTGTTTGAGTCGAGTCGCACACTAAAGACGACACAAAAAGTACCTGGTACAGAATAGTTAGTATACCTGCCAATCACTACACCTGTCGCTCACCAAAATAGTCTCGCGCGTATGATAGATAACCCATGCGGACTCCGAAGTGCCATCCTCATGGCCGGAATGCATTTCTCTTTCCAATTCGGTGACCTCGCCACATTCGAGTCCACCTTCTTATATCATAAAATCGAGGTCATGCGTGTCATCAACCGTTGGATCGCATCGGGGAATTATAAACTCGAAGCTGCGATTATTAGAGAAATGGCCACCTTGGCTTTCACAGAGGTGAGCTACCATTCTACACACTCCTGCTAAGGGCTATCTTGCTAAATGAGAGTTTAAGGCATGCCATGGAGAGCTTGTTGCTGCCGAGACTCACATCAGTGGCATCCTGGCGCTGATTGAAACAGCCCGACCTGATAAAAGTAACCCGACACGTTCTGATTGCTGTTCCACGGACAGAGAACTCGCCAATCGGTATTTCGTCATGTGAGTCTTCATGAACCTATCCGTCTCGATGCATCGTCCCTCTTTCTAACGTATTACCATAGGTCGTATGTCTACATCACGGGCCTCAAGAGTTTACTCAGCGGCATTTGTCGAACCGGCGGCCACGGCAACAGTCTCGATGCTATACCAGGTCGAAGTCTTCTCAAGCTATCGCACACGTGGCACATGAGCGAAGCAATGGAGAATCTCGGTCTCAAACTTCAAGCCATTCGTCTATTCCCCTTCTTCTTCAGCCCACTGCCGCAGGGCGCACGACTGAACAACGCAGACGGGCAAGTCATCATCAACTCTATACGGGACTTCACGGCTGCGCAGGATCATATGTTCAAAAATACAGGTCAAGAGACAGCAGATGGAAAGTTTGAAGGTTTCTGGCGCAAAGGTCCTGCCTCAAGGGCATTGGGAGAATATGTCACGGCACATATGGAATCGATTTCTGTACCTGGAAAGAAAGAGGAGACTCCTGCTATGACTCCATCATCATTCGTCGGGCCATGGTGCGGATTGACTATCGCCTCCATCTTCTACATGCAGGATGTTCTCGGGGCGCTGGAGTATGTCGACAAACGCATTCACAAATATGCCGTTACACTACTGCAACACGATGTTGCCAAGGTTCTTACGACGAAGGATACACAAAAGAACGAGGCGTTTATACTGTGGCAAACATTGGTTGGCCTTATTGGCTCCTTACGTGCTCTGAAGGACAATGAGCAAGATAGAGGATTACTGTCAGCCAGACAGTTCTTTACGGATGCTTTGAAGCAGCAAGCAACGACGTCAGGAATCACCACTTGGTCTCAAGCAAAGGGGACGCTACGAAGGGTGGCATGGCCTATGGGGACTATTGGTCGGGAATTTATAGAGGAGCTATGGGACAATACCATTACTGGGCTCTATAGAGTTTAAATTTAATCCATAGTAATTAAATATAAGATAGTATATTCTTTTTAATAGTATTTTAATAATCAGTAACCTATTAATACAAGAGTGGGGCTTATAGGCGCTAATCAGAATTGAGAGGCTGAGCTGAGCTGTCAGGCCCTCCAGCCCAGCTCTCTTTTCATCCCTTTCGCAGCCTGCCTGGCATTTTTCACATTTTCACACCTAACAAAATCGCGCCTGGGGACATTCTTCAAGGCTGCGACTCAGCATTATTCTTCCTCCCTACCTGGGCTCGCTTCTTTCACTCGCGAAGCTATCGAGGGTACTAGGATCCTCCTCCCTGTTCATAACGTGCTTATTCCCCGCATTTCCGTCCAGCGACCGCGTTTACTACCACCCACAGAATAACAGCATTTAACTGCACTACACAGGGAATTAGATTACAAGCTGGAGGGATGGACGTTTACCGTCTTTCTACGCTCTCGCAAAGTTTAGAAGGGTGCAATAGCCGACTTCACATTCAACCCATCCTGGACGCTACTTACCCGCGTGTCGATGAAGCTGGCGATGATTGCTTCGCTGAATATGAGCGGAGGGAGAGAGACGGCGCAACTTTTTTCTCCGTGCACGCCCTGATGTCTCATTTCAGTCAACCAACCACTCTAGACAAACTCCTCAGCTGCAATTGCAAAGATTGCGAATCCGCTCGCGATGTTGCCAACTATAAACTGCCGGTAACAGATCACTCGAATACTCTTCGTAAAGAACCCTTATTTCTGGCCCTCATGGTGTACCTCGGAAAGTTACACTACATATATTTGTGGATGAAGTCGGGGGTATCCTGGAGATCTCTAAGTTGCTGCCCAGGATGCCCAGACGACCATCAACCTCGACTCGCCGAATGCCCAACCAATAACCAACTCAAAGGGGTATTGCCACTCCCTCGAGACAGGCTCATGTTCCGCAATGTTTACGATCGTGCTCTTGAGATGTTTTCCCCGGTGGTTCTCCAAATACCAGCAAGCCAGATATGCCCGTATTCAGAATATGACGATCTCAAGAGGTTTCCATATCTGGAGGAGGAAGCAGACATTACACAGGGTTCGTTTGGTGTCATAACGAAACTCAAGATCATGCAAGACTATTTGCATCCGACAATGCGGTCGCGCATGAAATCTCATTCCAATGACGACAAGGTATGCTAGAGCTTACACCGCCTGCGATCTAAACGTTTTTATTGACAGTTTGGATAGTTACTCTTTGCCTTGAAATCAGTCAAGATTATAGCTAATGCTCCAGTGATGAATATGGAGCATGATGTACTCAGCATGGTTTCGCGAATCCCCAAGCCCGCATGTGACAACATCATTACTCTTATGGCATGCTATAAATGGAAAGATTCCATGCACTTCTTATTTCCATTTATTCAGGCAAACCTGAGCAACGTGTTGCGCAATAGCAACAACAAATGTCCAGGTCATCTCCGAGAAAAGCTTACAGAAGGTGATATCCTTGTCGATCACTGGCTATGGAAGGAGATAGAGGGTGTTAGCCGAGCTCTCAGCGCTTTTCACAATGAGATGAAGAACCCCTTCAAGGACGTGAAGGGAAATGTCGTTGCACTTCACTTTGACTTGAAGCCTGCTAACATTCTCGTCACGGATGACAGGAAACTGAAGATCACAGATTTTGGACAGTCCATCATTCAAATAATTGATAATGATAGGGCTAAAGACTTACCCCATAACACCAGTGGAAATCCTCGATACGAGCCCCCTGAGGCTCGGCCAAGCTCACAGCATTTGACTAAAAGTTCCGATGATGAGCTCATGGTATCGCTTAACTACGATGTCTGGTCATTAGGATGCATTATGGTCGAGGTCCTCATCCACCTGCTTGGCAAAGATCTCCATGCCTTTGATATGGCACTGGCAGGGCTTAAACAGACTGATGAAGAGCCAAGTGTTTTGAAGAGCGGTCGCTTCTTTGAAGAGCCAAATGGATTAAAACAGTGCGTGAAAGACTCGTTTGAGACGTTCGAAAATGAGTTTCGAAACGACAGTGCGCAGGCCGAGTACATGAAGGACGTCGTAAGCTTGCTGCGACATATGCTTGATGACAATAAAAAGACAAGAGCATACTCGTCAACAGTCACACAGAAACTAGACCAGGCCAGAGCAAAGTTCGAAGCTATACATGACAATGGGGATTCGCTTGTTGTCGCCGTTTCTAAACATGGAAATCAGGACAGGAAAGGATTCAAGGAGCTCGGCTGGCGTAATGGAGCCGAGATCGTGTCGTTTTCCGAAATGTGAGTCTCAACGTTCCACCAACGCTGATCCTATTACTGAGTTTAATATCTTTTAAGGGCCGGAATCAAGTTGGATTTGATTTCTCAAGAAACGGGCACATCAGCCCAGTACAGTACACCCGATGCACCCTGTCGAATCAGTCTATGGTCGAAAATCATAAGAAAAGGCCACATCACAACCGGAATCAAGATGCGCCTTGTATGGGGAGTAGAAGAAGAAGGAGGAGGGAAGCCCAGAGTGAGAGAGACGATATGTACTTCTCCTTACTCTTCTGACGAAAGTCGAGCGCTGATGGTATTTCTTTTTATGTCAGTTAACCCTAGTGAATGGTGTTTTGCACCCACGTATGTCTTCCGTGACGAGGCGAGCAGTACCGATAGCTTTGATTGTATTCTCTTCCCGCAAATGGGAACAGCGATATCCAGCGATTTCGACTTTGCATTCAAATTTGGATTCTCATCCCAGCAGGGTAAGGATCCTAACGAACTTCCATGTCTCAAGTGACACGACAACTTCGAGGATAATTACTGATTTCCCAACAACAGACGTTCTCTCTTTCCAGAGTGCTCTCTTTCAGAGGAGAATTTCACCTCCTGTCAGGTAAACGATAAACCCCGCTGGTCCATATGTCTTTAGGTATGTTGACATGTTTCTAGCATCTCAATCTCAAAATTGATACCAAAACCTACGAAGAAACATGAAAAGAAGGCCCCTGAAATCGATCACCAACATGCATACATACAATGTTTGGCACCGAATGGTCCAAATCATGTTCAACCATGGAGTGTCGACATAAGAAGAGACAAGAATCAGCCAAGAGGTTCCATCGATTCATCATCAACTGGCTTGAGTGAGAATAACAAAAGAAGATCAGAAAAGCCTTGCGAAACCTTCGTTATCCTCTTCGAAAACTATCGTCCTTTGGTGTTTACATGTAAGCTTTCCACCACTAGTCGGTAGTTCTGCTAGTTTACCAACTGCTCTATAGTACAGAAACGTCCAATAGAGATCACACACTGCGGCAAGACAAGCATACAGATTCGCAAGCGATCGCATGGAGCGTATGACTCTATTCATGTAATCCACCCGTCAATATATCAGGTCTGGAAAGCACAAGATCCGCCCACGACGTTCAGACGGCCATGTCTGCCAATCGACCGCGAAACTGAGGGACTGTTGGCACTGAATGATGAAACTCTTCTCAAGATTGATACCATTGTAATCAAGTTCAAAAATCTCCAAGGTAAGATACAGCGTCACTATTTTGACAGTTTTGCTAAGTTTAAATCAGATCTGAACGTGTTCTGGAACGCAACAAAGGTTGAGTGAACTGAGTAGAAAGGAACGGCCTACGTCATGGAGGCCAATCTGGAGCTCGTACGGGTTTAGCTATACAGGAAACTGTTCATTGACCTTCTCTTCCTTTTCTCGTGCCCTCTGAATGAACTCCACCAGCATGTAAATCACCATCGTAATGGTGATTAACGGGATAGCTAAAATGGCGTATATCTTCAGGTCAGGGTCTGCAGACCACTTCATAGGGGATTCTTGCTCTATAGTTACAAACCCCATCTGTATAAAGTCCTATCAAATGTCAGAGATACTTCCATGCGTGTGCACCCAGATGGAGACTTACAGCTGTAAACGCAGCCGGTACGAACACCATGGCCAACACCGTCAGGGTTTTGACCACGCGGGCTTCTCTACTTGATTTGTCTGACAGGTGGACGATGGCAGAAGTATTGCGACTCGTCATTTCTGTACTTGTTTTGTTGAACTCCCCGTTCCTCATCGACACGGTGTCTCTAAGCTGCGACAGGTCAGAGCATGGAAACCGTATTGAACGAGACAACTCACCTGGTCCGAGATGGCCTTTGCACGTTCCAAAACTGTAGAAGCACTCAAAAGACTAAATTGATGTTCGTTCTGGATATTGCACAGTTGTTCCAAGAGGGTATCGAGAGAATCAGGTTGAGAAGAGGTTTGGAAGGGAAGTGTTTCCAAGTCCTGAACCTTCTTCTTGAAACACTCCAAGGTCAAAGTGTTGAGCTGAATAATATTTATTACCCTTCTGAGCTGGTCAGAGAGATATTGAAGTGATTTGAAGTCATTGGTTGTGCTGTTGAGGGTGTCAAACTCGTTGAGCTTGCCAGGCTCCACGCCAGCCACAATGACGCGCTTGAACTAGGAAGTATTAGCTACGACACTTCGCACCAGAATCATTGAACCGAACTACCTACCAGCTTGTCAATCTCTTCATCAAGATAGTTGATGAATTGGCGCAGATTATGATCTACACTGCTAAAACATGCTATGTGAAGATTCGTCCAGTCATCGATAAAGCCTGAACATTCGCCACTCTTGTTCAGCACACTTGAGCTAAGTATCTTCTTGACGGTCTTTGGAAGTCTGATGAGGATATGGGACAGTTTCTTCTCCTCATGCGAGACTTTCTGGTGAATCAGTGCATGGCGTATTGCCCAGGGATTCGACCCCGATCTGGCATTGTCCCTTTTATCAATGTACTTGAGAAGGTAGCTGCACTCTGAATCGCGATGTCAGCTCTTGAACGTGACATGAACGTCCTGCTCTGATATAGCTAGGCTTACCAAACGACGACAGAATCCCAGTACTACCAACCCTGGTTTCAGAATCAAAACCAGAAAATCCCTCGTCACGTGGGAATCTTTTCTCCCCAAATGCTGCCATGTGGCGATATATTTGAGGAAAGACTCGCATGGCGGAAAATAGCTTCGTGGCTCCACTGTGCGTGATTGGCAGTTGACTCCAACCATAATCGGGATCTAATAAACTGAGGCTGGTCAGAACGCTGTTGAAGCTGTCAAATAATGGAGGTGTTTACAAGAAAGATGCTTGAACGGCTCTGTCTGTTCCATTTTGGCCCACTTCTGACTCTGAGGTTGGTGGAAGGCTATGGTGCTTTGAGATATGCTGTTCAAGTTGAATTTCGCTTGTCAAACAGGCATCCTCGGTCCCTATTTCATCTTATGTCAGGGATAATCTGATTGAAAAGTAGTGCGAACCTACCTTGAGAAGTGGCCTCTGCAACTTCAATCTCAAACAGTCCGTCTGAGGGCGAAAAAAGCTGCTCGGTAGGGGTCGTGAAGATTTGCGCGATCTGGGTACTCTGCATGTCATCTTGAGTGCAGAATGGCGGGCGTCCTTTCTCAGCAGACATTTTCACTGATTCAGACAGGCTATCAGTTTTAACAAGAGGTATAAGCTAGTGATAATCAGCTCAAAGATGAAACTTAAGGTCTGTAGTGAATATAAAGCGTAATTGATGTTGGAACCTGATATAGAATGCCTTACTTGTGAGTTACGTTTGTTTTGTGAATTAGATTGCTGTCAGCCCAGCTGCTATTATGCTTACTTTTACACACCTATCTACCTAAGCCTAATAGAGCGACTTATTAGTGCCTAGGTTCAGTACAGGCTACTCTTCATTTAGTGTAATACTACGCTATATATAGGTAATTACTTTTATACTTCATTGTTACTTATATATTATTTTAAGCCTTAAAGCAGTTAGGTAAATTATTCTATGCTTCTAGAAGATTGTTTTAATGAAGGATAATAATTATTATTACTTAAGTACTTGTAAGTAAGGGAGGTAAGGAGAATAGGTAATGTGATGTATTGCAACCTGCTACCTAAGCACTAATGCAAGCCTTTCTCTCAATCCTCCTCCCCATCGCTGTCATCTGGCCTACTAACCTAACTGTTGTTCATACCATCAAGTTCCAAAGGTGCGCACACGCGCCGGGCGCGACTTGAGTTCCAACTGAGTCTGTTCGCCCTGCATATTGAGTCAGCCATGAATTGTCACTCCCCCAGTCCGTTCGAGATAACTGGACTGCCAAGGCTGGGTGATGCTTACGGGCGTGATCGCCCTTGGGGCCGTGACCTGCCAGTAGCCATTTTCTCCGTGCGCAATTTCCTAAGGAGAATGATCAGCTCTGGAAATCTCCAAGGTGAATACTGTTTATATGAGGCGATGCGAGAAGGATCTTGACCACCCACCTCGCAAGACCAGGAGCCTGTTTCAGCACCCCCGAACGTGAGGGCCAACCAGTCCTTCAGGATACTCTCTCGCACGTAGTGGCTCAGTGCTGTGGTGCAAGGCATTTTGTAGCGGATGACGAATTGATTGGCAAATGAATAAGTAGACGTGTCTGGTACCCAAGGAAAAGGTTCTCTTGTCCCAAGATATGGTTTCCATTAGCAAGCTTATGATGAGCCTCCCTTCTGCTGCCTAGAGCGCCTCCAGAGCCTGAGGTGATCTCGGGCTGCGGCTGAGGGTTGAAAATGCCACCCAGAATCCAATATTGACAGAAGGTTCGTGTTTCATTGGGCGCCTCCAAGCCACGGCGGCTAGCCAGCTGTTGATGGAGGCTTGGCCCTGCATGCCTTGCTGTATGAGACCCAAAAACATTCGTTATAGCAGTCTTTCAAGCTGTACCAGCCAGCCACAAATTTCAATTTGGGGTTTCGTCGGGCGAGAGCTGACAGCCTGGTCTCAGAGTTACATGGTGCGCCATACAACATCCCTAGTCTGATAAGTATCGATGGTGGAAAATGTGATAAGCCACTGTTGCAAAATCACCAAACGGGAATTTATGTCTCAGCGTGTCTCTCTCACAATGCGATGTCCGGAGATAGCTCGAAAACGAAGGATTGGGCTGGCTTCCCCATCATGCATCCATTTCATCCACTCCTCCACTCATCGTTCACGCATTGATACCGTTTCTCACCAACTGCGAGTCTTTCTTTCTCCAATCGCGCATCTCAAGGCTATTTCTCAACAGCGGCGGCATTGAAGGCTACAGAATGACCGAAGAACAGACAACTCCTTCCCTACCTCCAGACCACGACACCTCCCTCCCACCGTACGACGCCGGGCCCTTCGTTGCGCGCGAGCCTCGAGATGAAGAACCGTTTGACGCGTGGGAAGAAGGCCTGGGATTCTTTGATGTCTTTTCCCTCATAGTTAATAAGATGATAGGAACTGGCATCTACACATCCCCAACTGCAGTCTTCCTTCTCACAGGAAACAAGAGTCTCACCCTGGGACTCTTTGCTGTTGGGTTTTTGTACTGTTTGATGAGGTAAGTATCACGAGTTATCCCGCCACCTGTAGCTCTGAATCGAACGGCCGCCCGGTTCAGTTCCTCCGGTCAAAGCCATACTTGCTAATGGAACTACAGCACTACCATCTATCTTCAATTTGCAGAGGTCCTGCCATATAATGGTGGAGAACTAATCTACGTGAGTATCTGTCCCTCTAGATTTCTCTTGACTCTGGACTGATATGAGCAGCTTGATGAGGTCACATCGCATGTCAAACCCGACACTACCGATACTTCAGGCTACTCGTCACCGCATGCAGAGCATGGAGAAGCCCACGATAGCGCCTCCCCAGTCACTGCTACAGGAAGAAACAATGGGGTCTCTATCCCGCTGCAGAGGCTCATTAAGCTCCTTCGGAAGCTAATGGGGGATGGCCTACTGGCATATATCATCTACTCTGTGATGTTCATTGTATTCTTCAACTCCGCAACCAACAGCCTCCAATTCGGTCGAATGATCCTCATGTGCATAAACGCCCACAAAGCTGACAATAGTACTACTGTCGATGGAGACGAAACGTCCGCGAAAGAAGTCGATGCAGACGTCAACCACGACCTTATGCGTTTCATCGGGGTCACAATTCTATCTTTAATCTGCCTCGCGCAGTTCTTCAGCCCCAGCTGGGGTCGCAAGCTGAACAAGTTTCTTGCTGTCGTCAAGATAGTGTTCCTTATCGGCGTGATAATTGTAGCGCTTGCTGCACTATCCAATGACATTAAAGACGAAAACAAGCACGCCGTTCCTCGAGCTAAAGACTGGCTCACCTGGCATGGTTCCCCTTCGAAGGCCCAATTTGCCAAGGCATTGCTTGCTGTTTTGTTCAGCTTTGAGGGCTGGGAGAATGCCACTTTTGTGAGTTTGTTTCCTCTGGTCACGTTTCCAATAATCCGAGGCCACATACTGTAGTAGATGCCGACTAACGTTTAACCCTGATAGGTCGCTGGAGGTATTCCTCGAAGGAAGCATAAAGTCTTACGCGTGGGATTTATCTCGGCTGTTTGCACCGTTGGATCACTTTATTTGATAGTTGTGGCTGTAGTAGTTGGTCTCCGCTCCTTGCTTATTGTTAAGAGATTGGCTGACTTTGCCTAGCTCCATTCGATTCACTTCGACGATTTCCCTGAAGGTCATAATCGCAATTACGCATCCATAGTACGTGATTCACTCTTCAAATCCTCGTCGTACTGTTCACTTCTAATACTGCCTCAACCCTCAGCTGTCGGGTAATAACCCCGCCTCAAGGCGAGCCTGGCCAGTTATCATCGCCATCTCGGCGTTCGGTAGTCTCAATGCCATTATTTATACTTTTTCAAGAGGTATAGTCCCCAGTTTAATCACATCATACTGCTAACAGCTGTCCAGTGAAGCAGGTCATTGGTCAGGCTGAAGTGCTACCGTGGTCTAGATATCTGAAACAAGATGACTGCATCAAGCGGACGGAAAGAACAAGAGAAAATGACTTTCATTACAGGTCTCCTCAGGGAGGATTGATTGCCCATTGGCTGTTCACTGTTATCATGATTGCCATCTCAGCTTCAGTCAAAAGTACTCTCGAATCTGTTGGGCTCCCAGGCTTTATACAGACTTACACCCACTGCTTCATCCTGAGTAGGTGGAAAACAACCCCTTTGTCGTGCATAAAATGATAACGTTATGTGTAGTGGTTCTTGGACTCGGGAGTCTCAATCTCAGATCTCGGCAGAAAGCTCTTAGTGTCTCCGGAGTACTCTCAGAATCCTCAACTGGTACTCACAGCTTCTTCGGTGCTGTAGTCCTTGTGAGTATCCCTATATATATAATGCTGAATATTACCATCCTCGTCGTCGTCGCAATCCCACCATACAGAAGCTCTGACCTAGGTGGAGACGCGTTCCCGGGATGGGGCTTTCCTACTATCGTCGCAAGTGTACTGGTAGTTGGCACCACTTATTACCTGTTGTTCTTTGGAGCCGCTCGCCGCTTCTACGAGCCTCTAGCAACGAATGATGACAGCGACCAAGAAGGTTCAGGGTCACGTGTTTACAAGGGCATATTGTCACCGAAAAGCCGATGGAATCTTATGCAGTACGCTGGCGTTGAATGCCGGATCATGAAGGATTATTCCTACAAGGAATTTGAAAGGGTCTGTCGATTCGGTCGACGATGGGAAATCGTATATGCTATCAAGGGGGTTGATGACGAGGTAAGTTTCCGATCTGCTTTCCTATCAATACGATATCGCTGACACTTGTTGCTACAAAAGACATCTGGCGAAGCTCCACCGCGAGATGGTACAACCCTCGCGATGTTCCTTTACTGGGTATTCGGCGGTACCCGGCTAAAGGAAAATAGAACGCCATGGGCTAGATTTAAACAACGGGTTGATAGAGCTTTTAGTTGGTACTAATTGCACAAGAGCGGTCTTATCAATACATATGTGTCTGCTCAGCTGATAGATACTGTAATATTACCTTACTATAATAAATATTCAGACTTAATCTCTAGCTTATAGCTACCTATATAATAAGAATAGGGCTTTTAAGGAAATCAGTAGCTTTTCTCTAAGCTCTTACTGCTCTTGCTCTTGCTAAGCGGTATGATAAAGGTCCTTATATCTATTAATAGTTTTCTTTTACGCTACTAGCTACGCCTCAGCGTTGCTCATCACGCTTTCCTTTCCTCGTCTCTTTCTTGCGACGTTTAACCCCTCATTGAGGCAGGCCCCCGCAGTAACCCTAGTTCGCTGACGGAGGCCAAGGCACAGTTAGCCTCGTCAGCCTGGAACAGCGGTGTACCAGGGGCCCTACGGGGTCTCACTGGTTGCTTGTAATTAACGTAATTGACTTGGGCTAAATAAAGCCTGATTTCCCCTGCCCGGTTAGGTTGTTTAAACGGTCATGGTGTAAGGGGTTAATAAGGAATAATAACTCTATTTGCGATATGCTTTAGGACCTACTATTTACCCTTAGTGGTAATAGAAGTTGATACCTATAAAGCTCGCTTTATTTGCCAGCCTTTTGGGACCAATGGGGCGGGACAGACAGACGTTTCTGGATTTTGACCGAATATTGAATTGCCATGCATAAGAATCGTAAGGTCAGATTTTAGCAAGCATGAGCTATAAATGGCATTACCTGCAAAACTTAATTTTCTACCTATTTTATGTCTCTAACGATGTATTATTGTTATGGGAGGTTTCACTGGACTTTACCTATCCTGGGCATAAGTTCTGCATTTTCGGTCCAGAAGCCATCCGAACGGCCCCAGGGTATGATTGTGATGGTAAATTAGGCAGCTCGAATATCCGGCGGGGTTGAACAACATGGGGTAATGCAGGGACTATGGCCATGCAGCAAGGGTCTCCAGGTACAAAATGGCTGACGAAAGTTGAGATGTCGCGGCAGCGAGTCCAAGTCTCTTTACTTCTCAAGCTGAATTCACTGTTGAGACCAAAGATGCAGCTCTGCACCTGGATCATAGGCTTTGTGACAGCCGTCGCTGCTACCGAGACTTATGACTATGTAAGTTTTTCTCATTAGAGCATCTACCCAAGCACTGCTAATATCATCGTACCCAGATCATTGTAGGAGGTGGCACCGCTGGAGGAGCCCTCGCTACCCGCCTAAGCCTAGGCCTTCCCAAGTCCAAGATACTTCTTCTAGAAGCAGGCCCAGAGGCTCTGGACGATGTGCGCATTAACGTACCAGGAATGCGCGGTTCAATCTTGGGATCATCGCTCGATTGGAACTTTAGTTCTATCGCGCAGCCTGGCCTCAATGGGCGGTCTATTAGCGTCAATCGCGGTAAGGTTCTCGGCGGCTCATCTGCTATGAACTTCCTCTGCTATGACCGAGCCGCATCCGCTGAGTACGACGCCTGGAGTGAGCTCGGAAGTCCAGGATGGAACTGGCATACCATGATTAAGGGTATGAAGAAGTCGGAGAACTTCACAGGCAACGATGGTGACGTCCATGGTCGCTCGGGTCCCATCAGCTCTACATACAATCGCATCGTCCCGGATGTTTTGAAGCCTTGGAAGTCTACGGTCAATAAGTTGGGCGTCCCGATCAATGACAGGGGATCCCTTGGTGGAAACCCTGTCGGAGTCATGTTCCAACCGACCAACATTGACGTGACCAACTACACCCGGTCATACAGTGCCAACAGCTACCTGCCAAAGGCTGGACCGAATCTGAGAGTCAAGACGAATACCCATGTCGCCAAAGTTCTCTTTTCCTCCAAGAAGAGTAAGGGTTTAGTTGCTACTGGCGTCGCTCTCCAAGATGGCTCTACGATCAAGGCCCGCAGGGAGGTCATCCTTTCGGCAGGTTCTATTCAGAGTCCGGGACTGCTCGAGATGTCCGGAATTGGACAAGCTGAGGTTCTTGCCAAAGTTGGAGTAAAGCAATTGCTCGACCTCCAAGGTGTCGGCGAGAATTACCAAGACCACCTTCGAACCTCCAATACATACATCCTGAAGGAAGGTTACGAGTCCTTCGACCAAATGATCTTCAAACCTGAGGGCGCGTTAGCGAAGGAGCAGTTCAACCTATGGCTTGAGAACAAGGTATCGTGGTATGACTATACAAGCAGCGCCTACGCCTTTCTCAACTGGGCCCAGGTCAGCGATGGTGTACAAAAAAGGATGAAGAAACTTGCAAAGGACGGCTTTGCTATCAATGGCACTGTCGTTGACAAAAAGAAGCTTGAGTATCTGAACGACCCTTCTATTCCCCAACTGGAGCTCCTCCTAGAAGCCAACTATGTTGGTGCTCAGGGTTATCCTGGTACTTCTCCCAACTTCATCACCATCTTCTCCTCCATCATGCATCCCATGAGCCGCGGCAGTGTTCACATCAACGGGAAAGATGGAAAGGGGAAGCCAATTATCGACCTGAACTATCTCAACAACGAGTACGACATACAAGCTCTCATTGAAGGTGCTAGGTTTGCCCGCAAAATCGCCGAGACGGAGCCTTTGCGATCCGTATGGGCTGCAGAGTTTGAACCGGGGCTGGGGAAGAGGACAGATGCGCAATTGCGTGACTGGGTCGTCAAGACAGTTAACAGTTTCTATCACCCTGTCGGTACCTGCGCGATGCTTCCTAAGAAGGACGGTGGCGTTGTCGACTCGAACTTGAAGGTGTATGGCACGAAGAACCTCCGTGTGGTTGATGCCAGTATTATTCCTGTCCAGCTGTCGGGCCATATTCAGACGGCTGTGTATGGTATCGCTGAGACAGCTGCGCAGAAGATTATCGCTGCGGAGAACAAATATGTTAAGGGTCTGTAAAGAACGACTTAACGCGAGCCTGGATCTCGGAACCAATGCTTAAGCTTGTAGTTGAAAATGTTCCTCTTCGGGAGTCAACATATATGGAAAGGCTAAGGGCTTGTCTGCGCATCTCAGCAATTTTAGTCAACTACTGTTATTAAGAACTAAATACTATACATTGCCTAAAGAGCCCAGGATTAATATCTACTCTGAGTTTCACTTCACTCCATCACTGGCCGCCAGACGAAGTAATTGGCCAGCTGCAGCGAGGGAAAGCCAATAGGCAACTATGGCAACCTTCAATGGTCGAATGTTTTCCTTGACCTGTTTCATTAACAGTTCCTGCTCATGTCTTTTTTTAATATGTCAAGTTTCAACAATTATAGGGTGTATAAGCTATGGTTAGTGACTTATGCCTGGGCACCTTAGACTGCTGCTTTTGCTACATCAGCCTTCTTCTGTAGCCCAATGCCGGTACTCATATCCAGAATGGCCGACTTATACAATCGATTTCCTTCGATAGCTCCACTGCTTGGTAATCATAAGAGTAGCACCTCAACTCTCGCTCGCAATTTTATGCATATACAACTGTCGTTTATTTGCTGTTGACGTGTGGCTGAGAGCTTAAGTCAGCAGAGAGAACTTACCGGGGGTCCTATGCAAAGCCACGTCGAGAAGGACTGTTGGAAGCTTACTACGTCAGACCTGATCTATTACCGAAAGATTTCCCTTGTCTCTTCGTGATTCTGCGTGTTTTACTGAGGAAACGCAATGAACCAACAACAGCGTAGCGACTTCACTAGTCCCGGGCAACAGTCAAGCCGGTATCTGCAGGCGCGGCCCTTTTGCTCTTAGTGCGCCGCACTTACAGATTCAGCTGTCAACAAACCTATTGATAACCTAAACCATTTCCTATTTTAGGGCATATTGTCTTGGAACCCCGCTCCAATATGCCGCTTTTATGATCGACAAACCAAGGAATATTGGCAGATCTCTTCCTAAATCGACATCTCAGCTGGAGTAAGAGGTCAAAGCTCCCATGATGAGGTAATAGTGATGATTGATGACAGCCCGTCGTTGAGAACGTGCCGTGCCGTCGTTTGACATAATATTGACGCTTTGGACTAAATGGGATAAGCATGCATCAATTATTGACTACTTGGCATATGATATCTTACTGCATAATCTGATAAGAGCGGAAGCGTCTGAAGCCAACGGAGTAGAAGCCTGGTTGTTGGAGCGATTTCGCCCCTCCTTCTTGAGTCACAATGCATGACAATTGACTGATTGGTTTATTCTTTTGATATTGGAATTTTGTCTACATGCACTCCTCAATTGCGGAGCTAGACTTCCTCAATGTCAAGTGCGGGTAGGCCCTTGTTCTCGTCGTCAAGGATATCCACAATGCTCTTCAGGTCACTCTGATTCCTGACCTGCAGCATCGACCCATCAATGGCGTTGAAGAAAAAGAACTTGCCACTACCGACCTCGAAGAGGTAGAGTGCTTCTCCCGTGTAGGGTGCCATTCCGTAGTGAGGCCTGATATCTCCGTCAATGCCACGGCCGCGTACCTCCTCTTCCATCTGACCACCTTGGGCCCAAAGCATATCCCCTCCCATGTCCTCGTAAGAGTTGACCCAGTTTGCGGGGGGCGGGATCTAGAGTTTCGCCGGTTAGTCACGGTGCTGAAAGAAGGGGAAGGCCATGATGTACCCCATTGTCGGTCACCACTACGCCGTCGGAAATTGTGGTGTATTGACTCATGTTGGGCAGCAGGTGTGTGTGAAAGCGTTATGAGGGTGCGGGAGTAGAATGTGATTGTTGAGTTATTGAAGAAGAGATTGCGACGGGAGAGGTGATGATCGAGGTACGTTTATATACACGGCTCAGGCTGGTGATGTCACAAGTGAATGACTAAGCTCAAGATGGTATGGCCAGACTGGTACATAAGGCCAATATCAGTGCGCAGTGGCGAAGGAGCACATGTTAGTGCTCATATTATGAAGGCGTTCGATTAACTGTTATTGTTGTATTTCCTAAATGCACTTCGAACCTCTTTTACTTACCACCGATCACCAGTAAGATGGCTAGCGTCTTGAATCCGACCTACCTCAGGTTCTGTGGGGAGAGGCTGATTGATTTGTACAAATTGGAAACTGAAGAGGTCTGAATGTCCAAGTAGCACAATTTGAGGTCCCACTGACATGTTGAGATAGATATACAAATTTTTGTATAACGCCTGTACGACGCATCCAAACGAAGGGATTAGAGCAAGCTTAATCCCTGTTTACAGGCAATTTCTTTCTCTTTGGTCGGTACCTATCCCCCAAAGAATATGTCGTTTAACTTATGAATGTTTGATATGTAGCCCTTTAGACAGGCAGGTTCCACCAGATTGGGAGGCAAATTTAGAACACAACTTCAAGCCTGTTGTATCGAACGGAAGCGTCGACAAGGCCTATGCTCCCGAACAGCACATCTACCGCACACCAACAAATGAAGACCTTAAACTCCCTACATCCTCGAAGTTCAATGTCAACCGTAACAGCAACTGGAGACACACCACTCCAGATCTTATGAGGGCTTTAAGCCTTGAGCCTGATGGGGGAGTATTTTACTGGAATCATTATGACCTTCTGGGTTTCATCCTGTCCCTTTTGAAAGAGGATCTGGATGGTGCTGAGAAAGATAACTTCTTCCTTCCTCTGACAGCAGTGTACGGCCGATGGTGTGCCAAAATTGGAGGGAACGGGAAAACAGCAAATCATCCAAAACCTCCAAAACCTGAAGGTGTTGCTGCAATGGCAGATAAGCCAAAAGGTGTTGGTGCTGTACCTACTGTCTTTCAATGTACGTGGATGAAAGACAAGGACGGTGTACACTTTGCTTTAGGATCCTCTCTCGCTGGATACAATTGGGGCGATGAGAAACAGGTAGGGAAGAAATGGAAGGAAAGGCTTCGAACATCCCGGTTTGATCTTCTACACGATTGGAACAATATTCACACGCTGAAGAGGAAATTTACATACAAGGGGGAGGATAAGGAAGAAGCCTGGCATTTTAACAACTCGCCCAACAGGTCAGGAGACAAGGGCGAAGCAGGAACCCATTTTGGGAACTGTGGGGAAACATACCCGTTTCTTCATATATTGTAAGTACAATAGACTACCAGCATCCCCTTCTGAGCTGCGCTGACAACTCTACCAACAACGCAGCCGCTCCCGGAATAAAGACAGTAGGAAACATGTCAGTGGCTTGGCCCTTCAGAGTTTCTTCCTAAAGAACGCGGTGCTGGAAGAAGAATACTCGCCACTGGAAATGCACAAGAAAGCCTACAAAGGACCCGGTGCCCTGTATCTCATTCCTCCATGCGACAATTGTGAATATCTTATTCAAGTTGCGAAAGGGGAGAAGGAAAACTTTGTCTACCCTCCAGTGGAGGGTCCAACGGGAAGCAACGATGTCCGACCGGGGTAGTTCAGGTCTCATTCCACGATACACAACTAATTATGACCTTTTTACATCCTTCTTCCTCTCCTCGTATTAATTGAGAAAATAGGGTATTTATTTGAGACATTTCAGGAGTCAGAGTACTGCCGGAGACATTGAGGTGTCACATTGATGATGTGATGGAATATCTTGGCTAGGAATGTCTGAAGAAACTCAGGAAGTGAAGGTCATCGCATAATAGAAGCGTACACTCCATTAAACAAAGCCAAGGTGCCATCAGCTTGTGAAAATCGGGCATTGAGCTGTTGAGTACTATGGAGCAAGTCATTTTCTGCTGCATACTTTTGATCACCCCCCTTTCAGAGCTCTTCAAGGTCGAATGCATTCAGACCCTCCTCATCCAGGCCTGCCACAATCTTTTCCAGAGTCAAGTTCCCATTCACACGGTACATAGAATCGTCAAGAGCATTCCAGAAGATGAACTCCTTGCCGCCAACCTGCATCAAGAAGAGGGCCTCGCCCGTGTAGGAACATGTGCCGTAGAAAGGATGTACATCTCCACTGAGGCCCCGGTCTTGGACCATCTGTTCCATATCATCATTCCAGCGCATGTCACCACCGATTTCATCATACACGTTGGTCCAGTCTCGGGGAGGGGGAACCTGGTAAGCTGTGAGACATTTTGGGGAGAGCTGAAATGAGAAGATCAGCGGTGACTTACGTCAGTGTTTGTGACGACGACGCCGTCGACGATTTTGGTGTGATTGGACATGGTGGATATTCGTGTTTGAAGAAGGTGTAGGTGCACAATATTGATCACAAAAGGCTGCCTGAAGGATGCACCTAGACGCCGAACAAAGATGAATATTTATACACCACCCAACCCCAAGTAAGACGTCACCGCACATTGCTGGGGTGCAAGGGTACTGAAAGGGTAGCTCAGCCGTAAGCGCTGATCCCCCAATTCGTGGTTAGCCTGATCCACTGCCCTACATCGATAGCTCGCGTTTATCAGAGTCGCTCTTTTCTGCGCACCCTATTCCATGACATGTACAAACCAGTACATCCGGACATCTCCGCCTTCCCTTTTAGGACTCACTGCAATCTTATCATGTGTTCCTATGTATGTGTGTGCTTTCTTCCTTCTCCGTGTATAAAGTAGAGTCTTGTATGTCGCGTGCAATTAAACATAATATCTCTACACAGAAAGCAACAATGGCACCTCTAATGAACTTTGTCGGCAAAAAGCTAGTCGATCTTTACGAATTTGATCTTGAAAAGGTAGAGAAGAGCCAAGAACAAGAAGGTGACTTTTGCTAAGCCATGTCTCTTGGTTTTCAGATTTATATATTCTTGAGGGATGTTGCTCATGACCCAGCATCCTTCAAGATACCCGACGCCGAGTCGAAGAAAGCCCAATTGCGAGTAATCTATCGGCAAATGTTGACGCTCTGGTGAGAACTCCCTGATGAATTCTAATATGACTTTGTAGTCAGAATGTTGCTAATAGAAACCCTCTTGAAACGAAGTCCTCTTGATAAGAACGATATCGATCAGGTGAAGCAGCATGTCAAAGCCGAGAACTACGAACCACGAAAGGGAGATAGACTCACAGGCGTGATTGACAAGGACTTCGAACCAGCCCAGCATATCTATAGACGACAGACAGGAGAGAAAAAACCAGGAACAAATACCAGACCATGGGCTAAAATTGATGTTAACCTTGCCCCTGACTGGAGGCATAGCTATCCCTATAGACCTGGTGTCGTGGAGCTTCCTTACTGGTCGCACTATGATCTCCTCGGTTTATTTCTCTCTCTCATGGGACCAGCTCAGCCTAACTCTGACAGATACAACTTCTTTCTTCCTCTGACAGCTGTTTATACTCGCTGGGCCTTTACTATTGGCGGCTCGAGAAACTACGGTGACATAAGAGAGACAAGCCTGCAAGCGATGGCCTTCACATCCAAGCCAGGCCATGGACCGCCACCGACAATCTTCCAATGCACGTGGCTCGAAGGTTCCGATAGCCAAGTTGACTTCTCGCTCGGTGCCTCAATGGGGGGGCATAACTATGGTAAACGGCAAGTTCTTGGTGACTGGGGCACAAGGCTTCAGAAAACTCGTTTCGCACTGTTGAACGACTGGAATAGGATCAAAGATTCAGAGTGGACGAACAGGAAGGGTAAATTAGTCAAATTTGGCTTCGAAATGTCACCAAGTATCGATGCTGGTCGCAGATCCAAGTTTGGAAATTGTGGCGAAACGTACCCATTCGTCCATATGCTGTAAGTGAGGAACTCGACTCTATTTCCAAGCACTTTGCTGAGTGTCCCAAACCACAGTGGTACATATCGCGAGACGGCCGCCAGGAAGGAAGTGAAAGGACTTGCGCTCGCATCAGCATTCTTGAATATCCCAGCACTCCAGAAGGCATATTCGCTCAAAGAAATATCCGTCAAAGAGGGTGAGCGCTATAAGTACTTTTGGGCACCGTGCCCGAACTGTAAGCACTTGATTGCAGTGGCTACTGCTAACTTGGATAATTTCCTCCCGTGGACGAATGCCCCAAGTGACAAAGACTTCAAGGAGGGCGAGGGCTCGAAAGCCAAGGCAGAGGTGAAGGAGAACGGTCATTTAGTGTCAGCTTAGTTGGAGAATCTATATGGTTAACTTGTTCCTTAGTGAGTGTTTTATAGCTTAGGCAAGGATGATCTCACATTTTATTCGTAACTTAACATAAGAGACTATGTGCTATGGTAGTGAGTGTATGAGATAATGACTAATGATGCTTCTTAAGTGTGACCTCAAAGTAATCGGTGATCGGATCATGCTCATGATCAAACTTGTAGTAAGCAGACGTGTAAAAAGAGAACCTCTTATTCCCAGCGAACGAATTGAGCTGAGCCAGCGTCAGCATGAAACTCATCTCATGAACATCCTGCATCCTGATCCATCCCTTGTGACTTCGTGGAATAAGTCGCAACAACAAACACTTTCTCTCTGTGACAGGCATGGTAGTGAATGACATCAAAACATTGAAGCGAAGGTTGCTCAACATGCGTGCCCCAGGACCTGCGTAGGTCTCCATGATGCAGTTATCGTCAGCTGACGTGCCGAGTTCAATGGCTATGTCGAACTCTGTGAGCTGATAGCTGCTGAACTTATTACGCGAGACGAGGACTGAGAAGACGATGTCTTGGGGTAGGCAGTCTTTGTCTTGAATGATGACGTCTTGCTGGAGAGAGTAGGCGTTGCAGGTGTAGATAGGCGGTCCAGCTAGGTTGGAACTTTGGGAACTGGCACTCACTGCTCTCATGAGCATGCTCACTTGAGGAACTCCAAGGCCTCTTGTACTGACGAGCCGCTCCAATGGGACACCGTGGGGGATCTGTGATCTCATAGCGCCATGGAGATGCTCTGTGATCGGTACACGATGGTGAGGGGGAAGATGGTGTCCCAGAGTACGAGACCTCACCACAAAGCTCTCATCGCGTTCCCATGTTTCGGCAACCGCATCCAATGACGCTGCCGCCTGAAGAGATACCATGGTGTCTGCCTCTAGTGGATCAAGATCATCACCATCTAGTTGTGGGACGCGAGGAACCGTGGTAGGTGTCATGAACCGCAGGCTGCGAAGCTCTTGCACTGGTCCAGTCGCTGCACTCCTCAGAGTGGACAGCGGAGATGGAGCTGCTTGATCTCCTGATCCCTCTTCCTTATCCAAAGGGACGAAGAGCTGATAGTAGGGATCATTGAGTTGCATGGCAAGAAGGGCAGAGTTTGGAACGTCATCGCGGAAGTAGTCCTGCTTTTCCCCCTCATCGTCGGTGAAGGAGCCCATGTGCTCGTTGAGACGGTCCATCTGTTTCTGAACGAAGGACGGAAGACGAAGGATACGCAGATCAGCATCTGGATCACCTTCGTCCTTTCCACCAACGAGTGGCTTTGGGACAGTACTCCATGTGAACCAATTATCCTCTGAACTTGGAAGCATGGTGACTTGTTGCCATTTCTCTTCCTTCTTAGAGTAGTCTTGGTATTTAGGGTCGACAGTGAACTGTCTCCCGATAGATACCTTCAATTTATCAGCTTCCAGATACCAACCAACAGCAAAACGTTGCTGATGGGGAGGCTGGGTGAAGTTCAAGGTTTTAAAATCCTGCCCAGGCACGCAATCGAATAACCCGAGCATGACACCGTCTGCGATGATCTCATGGCGAAGCAGAGGTGCACGTCCGGTATCAGCCCCAGTGGTGTTGACCCTCAGATCAGGGTATAGAGTGACGAGATCAGAACGGAGGTAGAACCCATAGGTTGGGACTTGCGGACGATGATTGAGCTTGGGAGACTTGTACTCCAAGTAGCGATTGATGCCGTGTTTGATGGCTACTCTGTCGAGATCTTGGCCCATGTGGTTCGCCAAACTCAGAGCACCATCGATCATAGCATCAACCCAGTTGGGATCAATGTGAAAGAATCGGAGGCTCTCTGGAGGAACATGGCTTGGATCTGAGATCAGGTAATGTGCAGGAATTCTGTCCAGGAACATACGATCCAGAATCCAAGCCAGGACGACCATCCAATCCGTAGAGACAGGATCATTAGTCTCATCATAGACATGTTTATCCTTCCCCATGGAGAGTTCCTTCAGAACAATCTCCACGGCCGCTTCTAGATATTTCTCCTGAATCGGCTTTGAAGAAAAGCCAAGCTTAGGGTACTGCCTTTTAGACAATTCCGGACGATACCATCTTTTCTTGGCACCTCCAGGTGCGAAGTAATGAGGTCTATCGCCCACGGGCGCGGGGGGAACTGCGAGCTGTATCTGATGAAGGCGCTCAATAGTCTTGGGAAGGTCCTTCAAGACATCATCTCTAGACCGGTAACTTTTCTCTGTCCCGGCATCAGTGACCGCGTCAACCTTGCACACTTTCATAGTCTTGGTGCGAAGAATGGAGCGCAGACGAGATAATGCAGCAACATAAGCTTTGTCGCCGAGAGCAAGTGTTCTGCCTATCTGCCAGGCGATAGAGTAGCTGATGTCCATCAGACCAACCTTCTTATCGAGGATCTGAAAGTCTTGGCCGGAATTGGAGCACTTGTTGAGCTGTTCATTCAGCTCGACTCTAACAGGCGTGAAAGGACCGCGGTATAATGCCACTGTCTTTTCACCGGTCTGAACCCGGTACTGGACGAGGGAGTATCCATCTTTCAGCCTATCACCAAGGCGCATGGAGACTTTGTTTCCTGAAGACTGAAGTGGTTTAAAGACGGTTTCAGCAGGGCGAAGAACATTGAGTTCTCTACCAAGATGTTCAAAGGCGTCTCTGACGTTGAATTGTCCTGGTGGCAGAACCGTGTAGGTCCAGTTATGCAGGGAACACAGCCCGACGCGGCTTTGGCCTGACTTTGGCCATTCCATATCTTCAACTCCTTCAATGGAGACAAGATGGACAGAGATATTAGCGGAAGTTGGGTTGTTCAGTGGACCACACCGGTTACCGATGACACAAGAGAAGATACCAAAGTCTTCGACGCCAGCGATGGCCATGCCTTTGGTGTTGATCTTGCGAACGTGTGAGAGGTACTTGTACTGATCCGTGTTTGGCTTTTCCCCAACTTGTCTCTTGTTCTTATCATCAAAGGTCGAAAACAGACTTGTGAAAAGATCAGGCTTGACAAAGATAAACTCTGCAGCGAGCTCTTTGACGTCCTTGCTAGAATCAGCAACAATAGGTGTTGCGATGTTTTCAAGCTTCAGAAAGTCGCCGACTGTCATCTTGACAGCCCCAGCTTGGCTCTGCTTGAACTCCTTCTCACCCAACTCTCCGGGCTGAAGCAGTAGTTCATCATGACTGAATGTGAAGAGCGCAAGCCAGGGGACTTTGTTACGGTTTGCATCTTTGTTGTGAGGGTCGTGCTCAGCTGATGGACTTCCTATTCTCTCCCAAGGAAGATGAGGGTCACTCAGAACAATATGAGGCAGAATGCGACGATCATCAGGGTATCCTTGAGGAGGATAGAAAGAATACACAGAACCCTCGGGCAGAACAAATTGAGGAGCGTCGACGTGGAAGTTCTGCGCCGCAGTGAGGCGAAGAGTACGTTCATCAGTCGGGGCCTTAATGTCTTGAGTGATGCTAATTGTGTGCTTCTTGCCAGCCTCAAGTCCTGGAGCCCAATATGAGTGAAGTTGAGCTTGACCTGGCTCCAAAGGTGGAGTCGGGTCTTCGATGGGCTCATCAGCTGGTGTCTGCTCAGAAGCAATGGCCAGGACCTCGGGCTCGAATGCTTCAGTATTCTTGGTTGACTTGACGGCATTCCTGGCATGACGAAGGGTGAGATGGCGAGGGGAATTGATAGCGACGCTTTTGCCGCCTGTGAAAATGACCATGATGCAGGGTATTGATGATTAACTGAGGAAATTGGGCAAAGATGGTGAGATGAGATTCTCAGTGAAGTCAATACTGAGGCTAAGAATGAGAATGGAACAGAGAGTGATCGAGAAAACACAAAATGACTGGGGAATGCAGTTTACCCCGTCCAAAGCTTACCATCCACCTTGTGCCGAGGATGATCGACGTCGTTCAAAACAAGAACGCAGTGCATCACGTCTGCAACCTTCAAAGCAGAAGTATCTCAATGTTTCGCATGATGATTCTGACTGATTACTTCCCATGCATGCAGGACGCTAGCTGAAGAACTGTAATGGCTGCAACGGCCCGGTATCACATCATCCCATGCGGAGCTACTGGGCGTGTTGATAAAAGCGGCACAGCACGGCATATTTGGTGTGATATTGATGATCGGCACCCCGCAATGATCATCAATCTGCATATGTCCTATCACGGATACGAGCTCGTCACAATCATTTTGGGACTTTGGGCTTCAGCCAGAAATTCGGAGTGCCGTGTATATCCTGCTACCAATTGAGGGTTGGTGAATGGCCTGAGCGTCGCTTGCCAATGTTGTGATGACGCCAAATATTGCTGCGACTGCGCTGATTTTGACCGTTTAGGAGGGTTCAGCTCCTGGGGGTGACGCCGCTGGTGGTAATCACTGCTTGATTTTGACTTTGTAGATGCAGATTGGTTCGGACATGGCTAGAAACAAGGTGGAGCGGTTGGAGAATGTGACGGGAGCGGCCTTGTCTCTTCTGTTTCCCGTCTATGGAGGGCATTGTGATGTAACTTGTGTTGAAGAAACATAGTGGCGATGCCTGCATGGCTTGCTGAAAGAGTAGAGACTTGATCCGGGAACGATCATGAAGACTGGATACCGTGGAGGGGAGATTCAAGTTGACATTTGAAGATAAATAGCTCGTGATATTCCTCTGGTCAAGACGTTCAAACACATCATCAATCAACATCCCAAGCGCTCCAACAAATCTCACATCTTCAACTTTAACCACTATTCTATTATCACAATGGTCGCTGTCACTGCCATCCAAGACGAAGCCGGTGCCGTCGGTACCAAGATCCATCTCTTCTACAACCTAGAGAACAAGAACATCGGCTTCCAGTTCCGCAACGAGCAAGACACCAGCGACATCAAGCTCAACACCTTCGACCCTGACTCCAGCGCCCATGACGGCTTTGTCGTCTACCAGTCCCACCTAGCCAGCACCAAGCACTACAACAAGGAGCTTGTGTTCGGCGTCACTGAGAAGAGGGGCACCGAAAAGAAGTCCTCCTGCCAGTGTGGCCAGCCTGCTAACTCCCAGAACTGCGACTGCCCCAAGGACGCTGACGCTGTTGACATTTCGCTCGTCAGCCCGGTGTACAAGGTTGTTACGAGCGCTTATAGTGATAACTACAAGATTGCTGCCTGCTCGTCTAATGTCAACACCTGGATCTACTATCTCAAGTATGTATCTCGTCTAAGACCAATCGATATAGATTACTTACTACAGTATAGGAAGAACCCAAAGGCGAGCAATGCTCTTAACATCTTTGAAGCCGTCATCGGGCCAACTCACGACAAGGCCTTCAGCACTAACCCCATCCTTCCTGGCTCAGCCCTCGCAGCCTACTGGGATGCTGGTACTAAGAAGCAGAACATCATCTACCAGGGTGTAGAGGGCAACAAGCTCAGGCAGTACGTCGTCGGCGGCTCTGGTAAGACCCCTATGCTTCCCCATTCCATCGCCGTGTACTAATCTGTACTTCGTCTAGACGGCCCTATCGATGCTGCAAAGGGTGTCAAAGCCAAGAGCACCCTTGCCGTCGCTGTCACTGAGGCCAAGGCCTTCCTCTACTTCGTCGACGCAGACAACAGCACCATCAGCAGGGTCACCAAGAAGGTTGGGGGGACTAAGTGGGGGCATGAGCAGACTGTTGTCGACGCTGATAGGATCAAGCCTGACAGCCAGCTCTCTGTCACTGTAGCTGCTGGGGCTAATCACCTCTTCTATGAGGCTGATACGGAGAGTAGCGACAAGAGTGAACTCACTCATGTCATTGACTCTTGGGAGGACGAGGATGAGTGAGGTGGTTTGGTGATGGACGGGTTGCTTGCATTTCGGGGACACATTCATTTAGTTACATCTTAGCGGTGGTGGGGATGCTTTGTAGTGCTTCACGTTCTGTAGCGACGAACAAATGCCACTCCTTTAGTCCAGTCATAACCTGCTAGTGCCGGCCTGCAAAAATCTGTGAAAGCTTTTGTTCTGGTCACTCACAACGGTTAAAGAAGAATCTTTAGTACATTTAAGCGTGGAGTTTGAGACATGCATCACTGTAAACATCACCACGAAACAGCTCAACTGCATCAGGACCTTGATCCTAAATCATCAAAGGCTTAAATAACTTAGCATAAGTTTAGGATATTTTTACCAAGTTAAACAAACCTTTTTGTCAGCTCCTGAACAGGAATAAGACTTCTCAGCAACACTTAGATACTAAAGAGCGTGTTTCGAAAGAGACCTAGACTATCTACCATCCTTCTACAACTGCATCCACTACTTATCTTGAACGATGCATGACTAAACTGGCTTGTCCGGCTTATCCTTCAACAACGGCTGCCTAAGCTGCAAGAACCCCTCAACAGCCGTATACGGACCCTTCTCAAACCCTGGTGTGAGTGGATTACCCTTCACTTCAATGCCATAAGCATTATAAATGGGAAGTCCACTTCCGTCCTTATCCACGAACGGCTGCAACCAACTCCACTCCCCTTCATCAAGAGCTGGCAACGCTGCATTCCGCGCGGGTCTCTTCTTCACCGTCTCAGTAGTCAAGGGATGATCTGAGTCATAATCTCCGACATCTTGGGTGAGTGTCAGAGGACCCGCGTGGAAGAAGGCAGTCATATTCTGCATAGCATCCTGCCAGGTCCAAGAAGGAAGCTGAAGGCTACGTGGTGGAAGGATAGAGGAGTAGCCGTGGATGGGAGTGAAGGGATCAAAAATGGCACCGAAAATTTGAAGTTCTTGAATGCGCTTGTCAGCGTATTCCTCAGGTACAACAGTCTTGGAGTCGTGGAATTTCTCGATCCAGAAGGGGTTGAACTTGGGGTAGTTGGCCTTTGAAATGGCTGTCAAGTTCGTTGCCTTCGATCCGTCACAGAAGTACGTCTTGACCTCGTCAAGCAACAACTCGTCTCCTCTGTTATTGGATGGTTCAGGGTGCTTGTTGGCATCAAAGTACCCGACGAGGCCATCATACTCCCTGAAGAAGTCACCGAGCTTCAACTGAAACTTGTATGCATTCTTGTCATCATCATTCCTCGAGGTGAGATGCATCAGCGGTTCCTTTGTGCTGTTACTCGTTCTTGTGCTTTGGTTCGCCAGCGGCGCACCTTCAAGCTCGAGGGACCAACCCATGTTGGCCAAAGCCATAGGTCTGCCAACGATGGAGCTCAGAAACTCAGCATATGCGCTAGGCGCGGGAGCCATACTGTCCACTGCCATGGAAAGCATATCCCAGAACCCATGGGCATAGCCAGAATCATCTCCCATGCGATTAATGAGAGCATCAAGTTGAGCAGTGTTTTCAACTGGTGGTAGAGCTTTATCTGGTTCGAACGGTAACCACTTCGGCTCCGTGATGACACCGCCAGGACCTCCAAAACGAATCTCGCGATAGAACGCACCGTTAGGGAGGAATAGCTGAATCCCTTGGTCGGCGTAGTTCAATACTACCCAGCCCCAAATAGGGTTCTCCCACTCTGTTGCAGGACGCCAGTATGGCTTAGACTTGGCAACATCTTCGTCGCCAGCGTAGACCACAAAAGACGCGTTGAGACGAGAGTTCTGGTTGATCTGAGGAGGAAGCTGGATGAACTCACACTTCAACCCAGAGTTCTTCATCACAGTGTTGGCCACTTTGGTCTCATCCTTGAGAGTAACAGGCTGGGGCTCATAATAGTCGCTAATGCAAGGATACAAAGGCTCAGGGCCACCGACCCTGGGTTTGGGATCAATAGCAACGAGAGCTTGACCGAACTTGTCAATTACGTTGAACTTGGTAAACCTGAGGTTCATCCAATTAGTATGGTGAAGTGCAATGCGGAGGACGTGATACATACCTGAACTGACCATGCGTAGCAGGCTTGAATGGGCAAAAGTCCGCGACACTAAAGTCTGACATGGAGGCATAAGGCGTAAGTGCAGAATTATTCTGTATCTTCTCAATCATCTCGGCGGTAAACCCAGCCAAGGGATACGTAGCAGCTGCAACTGCAGAACTAAGCTGCTGTCCGTCCTTGACGAACTTGTTCTCAGGCTTGATGTGCGTTCCTTGAGAAAGGGTAAGTAGACCCTCAGTCAAGCCTGCGAGAGGAGCAGAAAGGAACGACAGTCGATTGATGTTGTCCATCAAGCGAGTCTGCTTCTCTAGCGGGATGGACTCTTTGAGAATCTGGGGAGGGGTATCCGCGAAGAGCTGCCTGACCTTGGCGTTGAGTGAGAAGCTGGGTTGGGGTAAGATGAGAACACGACCTGATAAGACGCGAACATCATCGATTGGCTCCGGCTTGCCCGACGTCATCTTCTCCCAGAGCGGTATTCCATCGTCAGCAGGTACACCATACCGCGTCTTCTTGCTATCAGACACTCTGGAAGCTTGTTGGTCCAGCTGCCAGAACTCAAAGGGGACGTGGGTGTATTCGATCTCCCACTCCGCGTAGAGGGGAAACCATGGCTGACGATCCTCCCAGCGATCTCTCCACAAAGTGTTGTCGCTAGTGGGTGACAGCTTGTCATGGAATTGAGGGTAAACTTGGCCTGCTGGAAGATCACCAGCTTGCTCTGTGTGACTAGGCAAAAGCGCCCAAAACTCAGAGCAGAGTTGACCCGCATTCTTCAATGCTGCTTGATCTGGAAACTTGGAAGCAATGAGAGAAGCCAGGTCAGATAAGGCTGAAGGAATGGTAGTAGATGGGGACACTGCCTGGGGAGGAATACGAACATTGACACTATCGTTGAAGTCGATAGGCCAACCAGAGTCAACGCCGCCAAGAAGCACAGTAGGATCTCGAGCCCGGTAGAAGAACGGGTCAGTTCCGTTTTTGAGCCCCTGAAGCGGCCCTCCTTTTGCCTGACCCTTCTCCTTCATTACCGTGATCTCGGCATCAAGAACGTCAATACACACATTGAGCTCACGAAGCCTGTCAGATATTGTCGTTACCTTATCCTGATACTGACGATTCATATCATCGTCATCCTTGTTGGTGACGTCTGTGACATACTTCCACCACAGGGAGAACATGTCCCAGCGATACTGCTCTGCTCCCTTACGACAAGCATCAAGCAAAGACTGCCACTCGTTCAATGTGCGCAGAGCCTCAATTGAACCTGGTTCAGGCTTTGTCGGCTTTCCTTGTTCCTCTTCGCCAGCGATGAAGTAGTGAATGCCTCCCTTGGAACGATTAAAGCTCCAATTGTAAGAGATATCTTTAGCTTCTCGCTGGCCTTCGACACCATCGTCTCTGGCATGTAGCAGAGAGTCGATCAGAAGGATGTCTTCTTCGAGCTGCTTGATGATCTGATTCTGCTCTTTATCACTCCTAGAGGAGCAATATGTGATGAGAGCATCAATGGGGGTTGTTCCGACAGATACAGCTGGAAGCTCATTGCTTCTCAGTGTCTTGCTGAATGCGTCGGCAGGAACAGTGGTAGGCTTGTTCTCATGATCCCAGTGGACATCATACAACGCTCCATGAAGACAAATTCTTGCAGGGTCCTTGGAGTCCAGCCACGATTTGGTGATGCCTTCGATACCACTCTCTTGAAGAGCCATGAAAATGCCCTGAAGTCTCTGCTGGCGAGTAACATCATCTCGCCAAAGAGGGTCTTTCAACTCGTCTCGGTGCCATCCAAGAAGGTAGTAGCTAGCAGTGGCCTTTTGCAAGAACTGTGGCTTCTCTGATGAACCATCATTGTACTGAAAGTTATCGAGTGTGCTGAAGACGTTTGAGTTGTGAAGCTGGAAGTCTGCAAAGAGCTGGTTACTGCTTCGAAGAAGGCTGATGTCTACACGATGAGCAGACTCGCACTCTGACCAGTCTTCAAGAGGTGTCTTGCGACCGATAAAGACTTCGGCTTGTTGCTCGATATTGGTTTCATCGCCGGACTTGACACCGAGAATGAAGGGGGAGACATCGACTTGGAGGTCATAGTCAGGCGGGATACACTCCAGCGCCCATTGGTAATCACTCTCAATGACCCAAGCCTGGTACTCCTTGAAGAACGGCTTCGCCTCAGCAGGACTAATACTGTCCAAGTCCAACTTCCGAACAATGATCCATCGTGTCGGCGGTTCAAGAAACTCTGGAGATTTAGTCGGCTCTGCTCTAGGATCCGAGATGGGTTTGCCCGGAGCTAGTCCACGCCGAAGACGTTCGTCCTCTCTCCGCCTCTTCGAGACAGAATCGGCAGACGCTACTCCAGAGCGATATGTCTGGGGAAGGATCCAGTGCAGGTAAACTCCATGCCGGTCTCTGCGAGGTGCGGGAGGTCGAGCACCCAGGTCAGTTAGACGAGGATTCGCTTCTGCTGGGGCTGAGCAGTGAAGGTCTGCGTGGTTGAGGACATCGCTTTGGATGAGGAAATTGTCAAGACGCAGAAAAGTGTAGTTTGGCTGGGTGATGGGAACAATTCGTGCGTTATGGTCATCTTGTGCATCTGTGTTGCATACTGATGGGTTTAGGATGAACGCTTGCAGTTGCAGAGGCACGAGCAATGGGTCTGAATCGCTTTCCATCGCGACAACAAGCTTTTCGGAGTAGTTTGAGTGTTGTAGTTTGTTCGTGTGAAATTGAAGGAACTGCTGTGAGTGCGAACTGATAACTATCCATCATTCCCGGTCAAGTCCCATTCACCCGCTGAATTGCAATCGGTGATCCAAGTCCCCCGCAAACCAGTTAATGTGCCAAGTTCAAGTCTACAGCTGAGATTATGCACGTCTTAGTGACTGTCACAGTAAGTGTGTTGGGGGGTTTGCATAACATATACCCCGCTGTCGATCCCGCAGCATCCTTGGAAGGTGCCTCGTCACCACGGTGCGGCCCGGTACAATAGCCTGCGAGATTCCAGATTCGGATATGAGCGTCTCTTTTTAGGTGTTGTCGTAATGTGATAAGCTGCAGCAGGCAATAGTCTCTCTGAAACAGGAAATTGATAACACCTGAAGCAAGCTGAATATGCCTTGACTTCCCAAATTGCTGTGCCCAGTCTGACCGGACGCGACGTGCCGTCATACCATTATGCAACCTCCAGGTATCCCTCAGGGAGCAAGAAAACACCGGACCTTAGTGTAGGGTGTTAAAATAAACTTAGTAAAGGGTATCTCAAGTCTATACCAAACTTGGTCTAAACTTATATCAAGTTACCTAAGTCTTTCTGTCACCTAGGATCAAGATCCTGAGTTTTCTTTCCTCCCCTAGGTATCTTACGACGCGGCTCAGCCAAGTAGCGATGTGATATCCAACAAAGGTATGTCGTTTTTGAGTCGTCATTATTTCACATGAAGCCGTGCTCATCGTTCTTTTGCAGGCAGTGAGAATGAAAACCAAGGGAGACAAGATTATCATCTTCTCAGCTAGCCACTTACTGAGTTAATTAGCTGATCTGATTGCCAATCCGAGAGTAGCCGCTGGGGAGCCCGCACAGCAGGTAGGAAGTGATCTCCCTTCAGTTTACGGGTATCTCGCTGGTCCCCAGCTTTAGGCGGCCTGGACTTCTCGCTCATTCTCCCACTTGCATGTCCTAGCTCTGTTCAGCACCCTAAGTTATCGTTCCTCCATAGTGAAACCACTATTCTTGCACTCTCTGAAGCCAAGTGAACCGTCAAAATGGGTTCACGCATTCAGGACCTCATCTCCCGACAGGGTATTCCACGAGCTGGCGACCCGTCTAGAGCTCTATGGAAGCCCATATCTGCCACTGGGGGATTCATAGCAGACGGGAAGTACAAGTTCTACGGATCCAACGCCCCTGATCCTGGAGGCGATGATGCTCAGATTCTGGACAAAGGATCCAATGTGGATAATTTCGTCAATCAGTTGTCTGGCAACTGCATCATACTCAAGACTGTTCCATCTGGCTCCAAGGATATAGATATTCAGCTGGACGCTAGTGATGGGTTGGCAACCTGGATGGGTCACCTTGATAGCCAAGGTGTCTTCAACTTGACACTCAAGCCAGATCCTGACCCCAGCAAGGGACCTTGGGTCATCGATGCTTTCAACTTTCAGTATAAAGCACCATGGGACATTACCTTTAGCTCCAGGGAGGTAGCTTTGAAGTATTCCTTCCCACCTCCCGCTGAAACCTTCAAAGCTGAAACCACTGAATCGCTTCCTCGAATTCCAGCACCTGGTCTGGAACCAGACGGTAAAACACTCTACTTTGGATTGGATCCCGATAAAACCAAAACAGACCTGCAGTCTACCGTGAAGGATCTCTTTGACTTTTCGGAATCTTCCAGGACACCACCTGCTCTCGTTGCAGACTGGAAGACTACCCTTGTAGTACAGGATGCGTCTGCAGCTGGGAAACGGAATGGTCTTTGGATTCGCCCTTCAAGATCTTTGCAGACATCTATTCGTCTTCAGTTCAGTCTCGATACTGCTGATGTTGAAACCTTCAACAAGGCAATTACCTCAACTCTCAAAGGGTTCACGTTTGACAGCCTCGATGTCATCTGCAAGAAAGCAGTTGTTCTGGCTGACACTGATGACGGCAACCAACCAGTGGCTCAGGGCAGCGTCATATTTCAAGCCAAGTGTACCATCAAGCCGCCAGACGGAAAGTCCGACGTCCCAGTACTATCTTCTGTCAGCTTCTACCATGGAAGCTACAACATCACCGTTTTATTCACAACGAAAGACGCCTTTATAGGCATCTTAAAATGGCTAGCAGGCTTAGTTCAAGATCTAAACTTGGACTTCATCGGTGAGTTCCTTGGTCACGACGATATGTTTGAGCAAAGCGGGATATACCCTAGGCAAATCAAGATTGGGCTTAGCTGTGATGACAAAGGACGTAACACAAAGCTGAATAGCTTTTCTTTTGACATTGAGGTTGCGGCAAAGTTTGGCACTGAAAAGACAGGCACGGGAGAGCCTGCTACGCCTACGTTTCTCGTATCATATGCTTGGATGGCTGATGGGCCGAAGTGGGGAAGCATCAAGGGAGAACTCTGGAACTGTGAGTTGCCCTCTGCATTCATGAGAGGTTTTGCTAATTGTTTCACTTAGGGTACGATGACTCGGTTATTCGCGACATGCAACCGGAGTATGAAGTCACCACGGATCTCTATCCCTTAACACAGACCCCCGCACAGACACTCAACCTCATCAAGATGATTCCAGGCATCGACATCAAGAATGTTCCAAAGACAGTCCCAACTCAGATCAGCCGAGCGTACGTCACACTCAGTAGCAGTGGTTTCAGACTAGGCGGTACCATCGAATCACTCGCGTTTGAGTCTGATGATCCACCACCAGTTCCACAGCTTGATCTTGGACTCCTCAGCATCGACGCTGGCTTTACCTGGGAGGGCAAAAAGGATTTCACACTCACAATCGCTTTCTTAGCACGACTCCAACCAGGGCCGGCGTCTGTGCACCAGGAGACTGCGCTTCTGAAAGGTGGAGTCGATTATAGCAGTGGAACAGGAAAATGGGAACTCAAAGCCTCACTTAACTCACTTTATGCATCATCTTTGTATGAGCTGTTTTGCAAGCCGAAAGGCAACTCAACTGACACATCGACTGCTGATCATGTCATGCCGTTGATCGAGTCGATTCAAGTCAAGAGTCTTGATCTAGCCTACCATTACGAGCCCGTCAAGGACGGTGATGACAAGGGCAAGTCTGTTGGGTCTGCTTTTGAACTCGATGGCGTTCTCTTGGCAGCTGGTCTTGAACTTGATCTCAAGTTTCACTATTTTCCAACTGGATCCTTTACATTCACGGCGGATTTGAAGTCAGCCGAGGAGAATGCGAGTGTCTCAGACGTTATCAAGGGTATTCTAGGCGATGATAGTCTGGAACTACCCGGCTTCCTCGATAACATGGCGTTTGGCAACGAGAAGGGCAGCGCTATTCATATCGAGGTTCTGGAAAACGTCCTCAAAGATGAGCCAAAAAAGGAGCCTGGTGAAAAGGCCCTCGAAGTGCAAGCTGCTGGCAAAAAGAAGGGTTCATTCCAGTTCGTTGCAACGTTGACACTGGGCAAGATAAAATTCTCCTTTGTTCAGCTCCATCAACTGGATTGGGAGTCAAAAGTCCCCTCGAAGCGCTTCTTCAAAGCCTCTCTGACAGCTGTTCCGACGATTGAGATCCCTCTGGTGGGGAATCTCACGCAGCCTTTTGAGGAGATGTACTTCATGTGGATCCAGGACAAGACGAACATGAATCCTAAGCGCGAGCCTGGTCTGACTCGTCTCGACATCAAGAATCTAGAAGAATCTATGTCGTTGACGACGAAAGATAAGTTTAAGGAGAAAAATGACAGTGATCTTTTGATGAGCGCCGGATCCCACTTTGGCGTCATCATCAAAGACTCCGAGGGCAAGTCTACCTGCATACTTGACTATGACTTCAAGAAGAAAGCGGACACTCCTGAGAAGAAGTCGAATTTTGCACTCATGGCGCTAGAAGAGGGTGAGGGTGAGGAAGAGAAGCCACCAAAGGATGACTCTGATGGAGGCAGTGCATCGGCGCCGCTCAAGAAGAAGGCTGGTCCCCTGTCCATCAACAACATGTCTCTCAAATACACGGACCAAATCCTGCGCATCGGCTTTGATGCAACGTTTGAGCTCGGCCCGATTGGCTTTTCCCTCCTTGGATTCACTATCAATCTCAAGCTCACATCCCTCGATCTATCCAAGATAGAGTTCGCCGACCCCAAGTTCAGCTTAGAAGGCTTCGCAGTAGCTTTCGAGAAAGCGCCCCTTACAATCGCTGGTATCGTTCGGCACGGAAACATACCAGGGCTTAACTACTACGCAGGCGGCCTTATCGTCGGATGGGTTCCATACCAACTCCAAGCAGCCGGTTTCTACGGCGAAGCCAAGCCCGACAACCAGAAACCTTTCGTGTCGGTGTTTGTATTCGCTAGATTGGACGGACCACTTGTAACGCTGGAATTTGCAGAAATCTCTGGTGTCACTGGCGGTTTCGGGTATAACTCAGAAATCCGTGTCCCCAAGGTCGCGGAGATCACTGAGTTCCCTTTCATTGATCAATCCCAACTCAGTGGAGCTGCAGGCGATGCACTCGATACGCTTAAGAAGCTTACGGATCCCAAATCTGAGGCTGGAGGATGGTTCTCGCCACGGGATGATACGTACTGGGCAGCTGCAGGTATGAAGATCGATGCCTTCCAGATGATCTCCCTCGACGCCGTTATGGTGGTCATGTTTGGCCAGTCCGTCAAACTGGGTATATACGCCGTTGCTCTGGTCGATATTCCCAATGCCAAGTCTCCTGTCAAGTTTGCTCACGTTGAGCTTGGCATTGGTGTTACGGTTGACTTTGACTACGGAACCATGAAAGTGGAAGGTCAACTGTCGCCCAAATCATTCATTCTGGATCCCAACTGCCATCTTACGGGGGGTTTCGCGTTATACTATTGGTTCGACGCCACGCATGCTGACAAGTCTCTCGTTGGCAACTTCGTCTTCACTCTGGGTGGTTATCATCAAGCCTTTAAAATTCCAGACGGTTGGCCGAATCCACCGCGCTTAGGCATCAGTTGGTCTCTCGGAAGCCATCTCAGTCTATCTGGTGAGGCCTATTTCGCCATCACACCAAAGGTCTGTATGGGCGGGGGAAGGTTGCACGCAGCTTTTAGCGCTGGCCCCATTGAAGCTTGGTTTGACGCTTTTGCCAACTTCCTCATCAACTATAAGCCTTTCCACTTCACGTCTAATGCAGGCATCTGCGTTGGGGTTCGCTTCAACATAGATTTCTTGTTTATTCACACGCATATCTCCGTTGAGATTGGGGCAGACTTGTCTATGTGGGGACCGCCGCTTGCTGGTCGGGTGCATGTCGATATCAAGGTGGCCAAGTTTGACATCAACTTTGGTTCGGATAAGCACGATGAGAAGGAGGCTAATATCGAAGAATTCTACCATCTTGTTCTGCAGGCTAGCAGTCAAAAGGCAAAGAGTCAGACGGCAGAAGAGAAACACGCACTAATCGCTGAGGGCGAAAACATTTTGCCTGGTGATCCCGATCAAGGACATACTTTCCTCGCCACTTCAGGACTTCTGAACAATAGTTCTTCTGGTTACCGAAAGCAGAATGATGATTGGGTTGTCCGTGGAGGATCATTCTCATTCGTCGTTGGGTGCAAGATGGCAGTCCAAGATGCCAAGCAAGTCGACGAGGAGGAAAATATAGTCAACTCAGTCTCTTCGAAGGGTCCACCCATCTACGCTCGGCCAATGCACCTCAAGGAGGCTATGACCAAGTCAGAGATGAAGATTAAGATCGCCCAAGATGGTAACGCCCGTGCGAAATGGGGCATGACACAGGAGTACAAGCAGGTGCCAACAGGTCTTTGGGCCAAATGTAAGTCCAAAGAAAGTCCACATTAGTTGTTTGCTAACAAGATGGAACAGATGATGAGAGTCAGGATCCTACCAAGAGCAGTGAAGGTAACAATATCGACGATTTGCTCGACAATAACTCCGGTAGCTTGAAGCTTATGATGGGTGTTCTCATGCAAGGCCCACCAGCTAAGATGTCTGAGGATACTCTCAAGGCCTTCAATATCCTTGCTCAAGGGCAGAGAGTCCTTCAAGCGGAGAAGCCGTTTCCCGAAACGGAGGCCCCCGAAGATGATTGGAACCCCAGCAAGCCCAAGGATGGTAAGGAACAGTGGGATGATGTCCATAACAAGTGGTCTACGCCAGAGTGGAACGAGGACGGTGAAGGAGGAAGTGACGTCCAACAGACTTTTGTCGATACTTGGTTTGAGACTTTTGGGTGGGGCACGGCATTGTCAGGTTTGGGCAAGCTGCCTAAGCTTCTGGGAGACAGATTCGGTGATTTGTATGTCGAGGCCCCACTGATCACTGTCTAGTCAAGTATGCTATTTATGTTCAATTGGGGTGCGATTTGGTCAGAATGTTGAAACAGGGAGATGAGATCAGACAGAGGCAAAACACAGTCATTACCACATCAATAATACAGTCGTTTATCTTTCTAGTTTCACAAGATGGACCAATGAGGATTTTGCCGAAACGAGTTGACTAGCAAGGATGTTCCGACACGATTTTTACCTCTGATGAGATCATGAGCTAATGGTCTAGGGTATCAAGATAACCGGAGCTTTTGCACCGGAGCCATCGGACCGGGCCTTTGGAACCACAACGAAGCGACTAGAAAAAGATAAAGCAAGTTACAGAACGTTGGTGAATCCTAAAGTGGATCTGGCGTCATCACGAGATCACTGTTGGATGTGAATTGACAGCTGTAATTGCTCCGGCCCGACAACGGTGTTTCGATCGATTGATGGATTAGCGGGCGTAGATAATTGTATATAAGCTTATGAGAAACCTTGTGCTGGTGTTTGATCTTCCTGATGGTATTGCTATCTAGATTCTCAGTGACGTAATAATGACGAACCTTCAAACATATCTCCAAGAGCTTGAGAGAGACTTTACGGTTGATACCGCAAAGCTCAAGCATATCACCAACCACTTCATTGATGAGTTAGATAAAGGTACAGCCCGAGTTAGTCACATGACGAATGAAAGCTAAGATCAATGCAGGGTTGAGTGTCAAGGGCGGCAGCATCGTAAGTATTAGATCTACGCCAATCGGACGCTCTAACTAATCGTTAACAGCCTATGAACCCAACATGGGTAATGCAACAACCAACCGGCAACGAAACAGGAAAATATCTCGTGCTAGACCTCGGCGGCACAAACCTCAGAGTATTCTCCGTCGAACTAACGGAAGAAAAGTCAGGCTTCAAAGTCAACCAAGTCACGCACAAACTTCCCAAAGAACTGAGGACAGGTCCTGCTGAAAGGCTTTGGGATTTCGTCGCTGGACATCTAGAGGAATTCCTCAAAACCGCTGATTTTGAAGCTGGAACAAATACCGACTTGAGCTTCATCTTTTCGTTTCCTACGACGCAGCGAACTATCGATGAGGGAATTCTTCAGAGGTGGACGAAGGGCTTTGATGTTGCTGACTGTGAAGGCCGCGATGTAGCGGCGTCGTTGAGACATGCTATCGCGAAAAGGGTATGCATTACGCATTTGTAGTATGATTCCAACACTAACAAGAGACAGAATCTCCCTCTGAAGGTCCGAGTGGTGACAAACGACACAACCGCCACAATGATGGCCTCGGCATACATCAACTCCGAAACAGCAATCGGCTGCGTTTTCGGCACGGGATGCAACGGCGCTTACTTCGAACGATGTCAATCCATTCCCAAGCTCGACATGGAAGGCCTTCCCGCCGAAGCACTTATGGCGATTAATTGCGAATGGGGCGCTTTTGACAACGAGCATGTTGTGCTACCTCTGACGTCGTTTGATATCGCTATTGATGATGCGTCGCCGAGGAAGGGGCAGCAAGCGTTCGAGAAGATGGTTGCGGGGCTGTATCTTGGTGAATTGTTTCGGCTGATTATGCTTGATGTTAAGAGGAGGGACGATACGTTCTGGGAGGGGCAGAGCTTAGAGAAGATGAAGGAGCCGTATTTTATGGATTCGTCGTTTTTGTCGGCGATTGAAGAGTTTGTCAACCATCCGCCATGCATTGGATCTATCACTAACAATGGGCCTAGGGATACATCGGAAGACTTCAAGATATCTCATGATTTGTCTGTCGCGAAGCTCGGAGTATCTCCAAACTTGAAAGAGCTGGAGTTCATGAGAAGCGTGGCGACGCTGATAACAATCCGCGCAGCCCGTCTTTCATCAACAGGTGTTGCGGCGATATGCCTGAAGAGGAACCTCAAGACATGTCATGTTGGCGTTGAAGGATCTCTGTTTGAGAAACATCCTCATTTCAAACGGGAGCTGTCGAAAGCGTTAGGTGAGATTCTTGGTTGGGAGAAACTGTCACCTAATGGCAAGGATGATGTGGAGTTTTTGCTTTCGCCCGGAAGTGGTGTTGGTGCAGCTGTTATTGCGTCAACTCTTACTAGAAGCAAGCATGAAATTTAAAATGCTTTGCGAGCTGGAGATTAATGTAGGAATGAGTCTATAATCTGCATAAATATCTTAGAAGCAAGTCTAAATAAATAAACAAGCAGTACTTTGTACTCTACTTACCCTGTAATTGTAAGCTAACTGGGTCTCGTGGGGACAACTGACCAATAGGAGTGGCTAGAAACTCAAGTAAAGGAGATGCGCTAATTACCAGAAAAACCTGTTCCTATGAAGCTCGAAAACGATGAAACGCCAAGCCCCAAGATGGTAGCCATAAACCATCGCTTGCACACAGAAGGCTGTGTTTTGGATACTATGTATGGTCAGCGTCGCTTAGACAAGAGCGACGGCCACACTATCCTACGAGAGCTGTGGCAATTTGATCACATCTTAAATGCCAACCCCTTTAGTTCCTTTGCATCGCCAAAGAAGACCAAAGCGCGTTATAACGGTTCTTGACACAAATAGATCTGTGCCTGACAACCAGTCTAGGACCACGGTGGGCAGTGACAGGTCCACTCGTCTCGAACGCGCTTGGTGGCAGCGGTGGTGCCAAAGGTTTCAGACACCTACTGGAACATCTGGGCTCGGCGTCGGAGAAATGGCTTGAGGATATCAGGGCGGTTGGTGCGCTCCAACAGTCCCTATCATACTGGGCTTTACTCCCTGCACCAACATCACCCTGCATTCACTGCATTTCCAACCCATCACAAAGGCCAACGACCTGCAGCATCTCATCGCGATAATGAAGGGGACGCATAGGAAAGTCCGGACGGGCTGTGTCTTATGTCGTCAGAGACGGGTAAAATGTGACGAGCTGAAACCACAATGGTTATTCCTCCGTTCGAATTGGGGAAGAGGAAGAATGTCAGCAGTTGCTGATGCGTACCACTAGTACATCGTGCCAGAGACTGGCCCTGAAGCGACCGAATATATCTCATTGCACATACGTTACCAACGAGGAACCCACAGACAGCTTTCTTTCCACCGCAGACGACAGCACGTCTCTCCTCTATCGTGACGGTGCTACTGTCCCGGGACCTGAGCATCCCTTCTCACCGTCTTCAGCTCTTGTCTGGAACAGTTCATCGGCCAGGCATGGAAGAGCAGCTATCACAACACCTTTGCATCACTCGTGCCAAGCTAGAGCCAGTCTGGCAACCAAACCTCCTCGTCGGTATCGAGCAATTCATCCGGTAGGTGGAATAAATGAGTACTATACAGCTCTAACTATGGCGACATGGTGCACAGCTACTGGTCAATGGCTCCGAGATTTCCCCATGTGGGCGATTGTCTGAAAAGCATTGGCGCTAGCCATATCCGGAGCCTCACTAAGTCAAGTGCTATGGCATGCACGGAACACGAGCTCCGGGTTCACGCCATCCACGGCATGATCGATCAGTTGCACCAAGTACAAGGTCTAGGGAAAGGCGTGCCAAAAGAGATGTTGGAATGCCTTGATGTCTCCTCGAAGCTGTTGGCATGGTACAGCGCAACCCCCTAGGAGCACTGGGTAGCTACTCGCGAGCTTCTCGACTTTATTCACAACCTGTCACGATCCTTGACCAAGACTCCGTACCCGTCCCATGATACTCATCTGAAAGTCATCTACCCCATTGGCAGCTGGCTTCGTCAGGTCCCGCATGCTCCAGATCGCCTAGGTGCGGGGGATTTCATGATGCATCTTTTCTTAGCTAATTATGAAATGCTAATGCTTGCCGTTTCACTGACACTCCCGCTTATTAATCTCCCTTTAGCTATCAAGGACGGAAACTCCGGGTTAGAACGGTTCCATTCGTTGGTTAAAAACACCATGGATGGGCGGTTTCTTGGCGACATGAACGCTGCAAATCTCACGCATGTTTACCAGGCGTGCTTTTAATGGATCACGGCTCTTGATATTCCAATGAAAAGGGCTGAAAATGGCCATAGCTTCTAAATACCACCTCAGCAGATGCCTTGGCCAGTTTATTAATTACCAACGCCTAAAATATAGACAGGGATATCAAGAGAGTGTGCCCCATAAACAGTCGTCCAGACTGCTATTTCCACTCGAAAAATACAACCAATTGTAGAAATCGTCTTTCAGCCTTAGAATAGACTCGCCGAATATGGCTTATTGTGGCAAGTGTCCTTAAATCTTAGACTTGTGTAATATAACTAATTGTAGCAAGCGTGCTTTAGCTAATAGAATACTATATAGAACTGAACTAGTATATAAGGAATTAAATAATTTAGATATAGGCCAGACTTAAATAGTTCCTAATAGCTTAATTATATAACTATACTAAGTCGATTGATATTGTATAGAATAAAAATAAAAATATATAGTAAAAATAAAAATAAAAATATATATTTTAATTAGTTCTTTTTCTTTATTATAATTTCAACGAATACAGGTCATGTAAGCGGGCTCCAGAACAAGCTTAATTAGACATCAAGTGGCCTTATATTTCAACAAATACAGGTCAAATAAGCGGGCTCAAGAGTAAGCTTACTTAGACATAAAGTGGCCTTATGTTTCAACAACTCCAAGTCACGTAAACAGACTTTAATGTAACCTTAACTTGGGCCTGGGCCCGTAGGCCATCCATAGACTAACTCAGTAATACTTCCTGAACTAGAAGCCGTAACTATGCCATTGGCTCACTTGCACTTTAGCTTTCTTACAGTAAGCTTTATGAAAAGAATTACGCGCTTATATTTACAATGAAGCTGAAAGTACTTTGCAGCTGCAGAGATTTATCGCGAAATTACAATTGGCCGAGTCTTAAATTAATCTTTCAGAAATAAACCTATAAATATTGGCCTCTTCGCCTCCTGTCTCGATAATCACCAGCAACAGCACTCAACTTCCTTATCTACCTTACTTACTTACTAAACTCTCTATTCAATCATCATGAAGGTCACTGCTTTCATCGTCGCCATGGTCGGGGCCGTCTCGGTCAATGCCGCCGACGACGACTCGTACTTCATTGTCAACTCTCGACGAGGTAACGAGGTTTCCAGCGGCGTTGCATGGTACTCGAACCGCAACAACGCATGGGGTCGACAGCCTCAAAACTACGTTGATGTCGAGCATGGAGTTGTTCGTAAATGGGAGGGACAGCAAACCGAAGGTATTGTTTAAGCTTTGAAAATTTGGAGTAAAAGCTAATGTTTAGAAGCCTATTTCAAGGATGGTTCGTGGTTCAAGGTCAACATCGATCACCTTGGATACGACAAGGCTGCAGGCGAACACGTTGGATTTGGATGGAACAAGTGGAGAAGCTTCAACTGCTACAAGACGCATAACAGGGCTGTAGTTGTTCCCACCTTGTACAGGGTTGAGGATTGGAACGTCCAGGGTATCTATGAGTGCAAGTGAGGGAGGTTGTAGTACCTACCTACTTAAGCAGCTTCCTGAACGGTGTCAATTTTGTGCCTGGTTTTTCTTTATGTCTAGTATCAACACTCTTTATTCCATGTCTCCATACTCTATACAAGACAAGGCAATAGCATTCTAGACAATATAATAAAGAATACAGTTTCCGATAATATTAGCTTTAGCCCAACTTTAACAGTAGCAGGTTCCTTTATAATAGGGGTTCCTGATATAATTAATAGTTAATTACCTATTATTAATATTATTTCTATTATAAATAGAAATATTACTATAAAGATTATATCTATTTAGAGTTAAGGAGACTAATCTTTAAGTAGTAGCTATAAGTACTAGAGTCTTTTTATAATAATAAATATTATAATATAAAGTTTAACTACACTCTATGCTATATATAAAAGCATGCCCTTAGTTTCTAGAAGCTATAGAGGTTAGGTTAGGCTTAGATATTAAAAAGTTAAAATGTCTCCATAGTAATATACGAGGTATAGCTAATAGGGTCTTATATAATAAGATAATATAATATAATACTTATTTTTTAGTATATTATAATATAAAGTATTATATATTATACTAAGTAGCCTTAATCTATAAATATAAAAAGATATTTTCTTTAGTTTTAATAAATTAAATACTTTTTTATTATTACTTAATTAAAGTAATTATTACTAAGGCTTTAACTTAAATAAACTATCTTAAAATAGGCTAAAAACCCTATATCCTATTATAAGATATATTACTATATAATTAATATTAATAATAGCTAACTTAATTATAACTATTTAATTAAAGTAATTAATATCTATATATCTAGTCCTTTAATAGATATTAATAAGCTTAAGTTTAATACTATATTAATCTTTTAATCTTTTTTAAAATATTATAAAATTATAAAAAAATACTTATTATATATTAATAAACTATTAATAATATAATAAGTTAATCTTATAATCTTTAGCTATTAAATATAATTACTTAATATTAATAAAGATAAAGCTTTAAATAAAGCCTTTATTAATTATATGATAGATTAAATAGAGGTATTAAAAGACTTAATAAATTACCTAGAATAGAGTTAATACTTATTAAGGTAATAGCAGGCCTTTATTAACAGTATTATATTAAGTAGTAATAATAGTCTATATTAACTATAGTTTATAGAGTTAAGATATATAATTATAATAGTTAAAATTAAAGATATAAATATTATATTATAAGAATTAAAAGCTATTATAGTATAAAAAAGAGAAAATAAAAAAGGAAAAAGAGGAAAAAAGGTAAATTAGGAAATAAAGGTTTTAGTATTAAGGGAAAAACTAAAAATATTAGTAGACTAAAGCTAGCTTAATAAGTTAGTAATAGATTAAATTAGGTTATAAGGTAATATAGTATAGTATAAGGAATATAAATTAAAGGTAAATATAGCTAATTAATACTTAAGTAGGCTTAGATATATATATTTATTTATATTGTGACAGTTGTGGCAAGCATTCTAGGGTAGGAGGTCTAGCCTTGTCGGTGGGGTTAGAAGGCTGTCTGTGGTGATGGACATAAAGGGATAAGACTCCCTTAGTAGCTTAGCTTCTTTATGCTTTTTTAGACTGAATTTTACACTTTTTGTCCTTATATCTGATATTATTAAACTGATTACTTGATTTCCTATCTGATGAGGAAGACCTTGTCTTAATTGAACCTAACTGGCTGTCTGCACTTAGCTTATAATTGAGGCTATTGGAAATTATTGTCTTCTACAGTCTTTTCTTTGTTATTGCTCTTTACCTTTAAAATATTTATTTAAAAAAAACTCTTAAAGTTTTTAACTTTAAAGTATAAATTAAAACATTTATTAATTACTTATTAATTATTTACTATAATTTAAATTAAGTTAAGCTAGGTTAAAAAATAATTATATAAAATTAGCTTTTATATTTTAAATTAAATAAAGTAAATATTATAAAATGTATAAGATTATAGTAATTAATTACTATAACTTTTATTTTCTTATAATACTTATAGCTAGCTATAATATATATATATAAAGAGTAAATTACTTAGTTATAGTTTTAATAAAGTTATAAGTTATATTACTACCTTTTTAAAGGTAGGGGCAAATCTATTCTCAACCCACTAGGTAGAAGGATGGCGGGAAGTCGAGGATTAAGTTTTGTGGATCTTGGCTAACTCGATTCGACTGGAAGAAAGATTCTCCACTGACTCTCCCAGATTAGGGATCGCGACGTTGAACAATCCATCACTCCACTTTTAATTCTTTTTATTCACCCTCCTTTGAGGAATATGTCTGCTTTCTCTAGACCTGCTCGCTCTTTGCAAAGGTTCTTCGTCTATAAGCGACCTCAAGCGCAGATTTCAATATGCAGTCTCCAACGTAGGTCCTTGGAGACATCCAGTCCTGGTGCCTGCGCCGAAAAGCCAGTTCGACTGATGAACAGAAAGAGACATGAAAAAGTCAGTTACGCCTCACCCTCGTTTATTAATGGATTCCCTTTCCGATACTCATACGCACAGATCATAAATCACCGCTCTTTTGTAAAAGACATCTCAAAGATCCCATTTGGGTATGCATTTGTTCCATCGACCAACGCTGCTATAGCGCACATCTGCCGGCGAATGGCGAGAGAGCAAAGTAGGGAGATATTTGCTTGTGTCAGTACTCCAATCCAAAAACACCCGACAGACTCGCAGCCAAGTTCCACCAAGGTCGGGCCACAACCAGCTTTTGGTCTCTACGTCCCATCCGATATTGCCGATGCTGCTGCGATTCAATTTGATGAACAGATAAGAGCTGTACAGGCAAAACAAATATTCTACATAAACCAATTCTTTCCTTACATGCCTTCTAGGCACATACGTTCAATGCATGCCAAAGAATACAAGTACCAGCAGCGATCGGATTGGGGTTTAAAAAGGTTAATGAAGGAGGTGAAGTGGACAGTGACGCAGAAGATTGAATTGTATCTTAGGGGATACATACGCAAAGAGGAAGGCAAGCTTACGGATGAAGAAGTAGCGTCGGTGATGAGATCGTGGAAGGATGGCAGCAAAATGCCGGATATTGAGATTATCTAACATTGACTGGACTTGCTTGGTTTCTAGCTTGGCTAACTGACTTGAACTGAGTTGTAACTATCAAAGTCCTTGAATAATCAGAGGTTGGTCAGATATCCAACTGCGCACTTTATGATATCTACGATCTCATCGGCTTGTTTCCATAGATCATTGTGATCACCGCTAGCTTTCATCTCCACAATCTCAAGCGTTGATGTCTTTCTTAGGTGATCCTTCATAAGCTTAGTTTGAGCATACGGGACAAGACCGTCTTCCTTGCTCTGTGCGATCACAACGACCTTGCCTTCAGGCCACTCAGTGCTCCAGTCTGTGACACTTGTAGGACAGACAGCCTTCCATACTGCCTCGTCATCGCCAAACGCATTTTCCGTAAAGTCAGTATACAGTGGTTGGAGTTGTTTGTGAGATTCTGGTGGACCCTTGATAAAGGCAGCGAGATCGTATAGTCCGTTGAGAGGAGCTATGACCCTCGGCTTCTTCACCTTTGGAACCGATATTCCCTTTGCAGTACCTAGCCAGTGATCCGGAATCATCAATGTCTGGAACGTCATGGTAGCACCGCAACTGTGACCAGAGAGTACATAATCATGAGCCACTCCAAGATCATTTTGCAGAAATGAGATAGCCGTGAGGAGAGCAATTATGTGATCAGGATGTTTCGCTTGTCGAGCAACATCAACAGGCTCCGACGAATCTCGGGGTGGTGCGGGGTGCGTAGGATGATTGGGATGGCTTGAAAGAGGATAATTGATCGATGCTATGCCTGCGATGGGTGTGTCTTTGTCGCTCAGAAGTTTGAGGGCAGTAGCTTCGAAGGACGAATAGTCGACGAGCGGGTCTCGCCATGCCCCGCCGTGGATATAAATGACCCAAGGGCCTTTGCCGTGAGGCACCACGTCTGCTGTCGGGGGTGAAGAAGTCCCTGTGGACTTGGGTTGCCAAATATCGAGTGTGTGTAGGTATGTTGCATCGCGTACGTATGGAACGCGGGGCTTATGCCATGTATCGCCAGAATCGACCCATGGAGTTGAGGACCAGAGCTGTGACGTCATTGTTTCAACCAAAACCGATATCGGAGCGTGGATATTATTTCAAGTCTCTTTACTACGATTCAGAAGTACAGAAATATATAGCAGAGCACTTCACGAGAATTGGCGAAATTTAACAACCGACGATATCTACCAATACTCCGCTAACTTGTTCGTTGGCTTCTAACGACGGGTGCTATCCGCACTGTTCGGATACGGATGCGGAGACAGTGAACCGTTTCCGCTCAGCCGACTCACTCCGAAATCTGCGGGTGATTCGGAAATGGAATTATCCTTTCCGTGTTCTCCAATCACCCGCCATGACTATCAACGGTTTCCTTTAACAGATGATGAGATAATGCCTCTGTGATTAAATACTCTTCCCAAAGGTCAATAACTGATAGAAGGGCATAGGGAAACGGGAATTTATAGTGACTGGGGATGATCCTGGCATTTTTGACAAAATATCTTCAAAGATGAATCTGCTTACAATGAATACATCTTGGGTATCACGGCGATTCTCTACGGTCAAAACAACTTTCAAATCCAATCATGGATACTGCATTACAGCTCATCACAATCATCTCAAGCTCTTTCATATTCTTCACAGGGGTTCATCGCCAAAGTCGCGTCACCTCGTATTGTCTCACGACGACACGTGATCTCATTCAGGTATAGCGTGTTTCCAGTTTTTCACTCCTGAGGAAACGATCCTAGCCCGATACCAAGACCGCCAAGGCCACCATCATGTCCTCAGCCAACCAGGACGAAGATAGGCAAACGCAGGTAACTGACCCTGCGATATTACCTACAGAGCCGCAATGTTCTACGACGCCTACAAGAGATCCTAGCGCTTGGCTATCACGCCTTCAACGATGCAAGAAGACGTTGATCAAATTCTTATCCTTCATCGGTCCTGGCTTCATAATTGCTGTCGCTTATAGTAGGGCTTACTTGTCAATACCCATCTTGATTGTATGATCATGGCTTATAAATGCTCTTCTAGTTGATCCTGGAAACTACTCAACAGACATCGCCGCCGGTGCCTCTTACCGCTTCAAGTTGCTCTTCATCGTCTTGTTGTCCAACCTCTTTGCTATCTTTCTCCAAAGCCTCGCTATCAAGCTCGGAACTGTCAGTGGACTCAACTTAGCTGAAGCCTGTCGAGCATTTCTACCGCGATGGCTTAACATCATACTGTACATATTTGCTGAAACCGCCATCATCGCGACCGATATCGCTGAGGTATGCCCGTCTTTGGAGTACTCCTTGGGTCAGATGTACTAAAACCAGGATTCCAGGTAATCGGCTTTGCAATCGCGCTGAATCTTCTCTTCCCCAAAGTCCCTCTCGTCGCAGGATGCGCCATCTCTATCGCAGATGTAATGGTGATTCTGCTCTTTTACAACCCGGATAAGTCCATGCGGGGCCTGAGGATATTTGAGTACTTTATTCTGTGCCTGGTGATGGGAGTTGTGATATGCTTTTGTATCCAGTTGTCATTGATACAAAACACTTCAGTTGGGGAGGTGTTCAAAGGCTATTTGCCATCAAAAAGTATCATTGAGCAACAAGGGTAAGTTTGTCCACAAATGTTATGCAATAGATGTATTCTGACCAGCTTAGTTTGTATCAAGCCTGCGGTATCTTGGGCGCGACAGTCATGCCGCATAGCCTGTACCTAGGCTCCGGTATTGTCCAACCTCGACTACGCGAATACGATGTCAAGCGAGGCCTTGTGCCTCCCCGCCCGTCCCCAAGCAGTACAGGCAATCAAGTTTCGGAAAAGACCTACTACATCCCATCGCTCGAAGCTATCCAATCCTCACTTAAGACCTCCATCGCCGAGCTCGCCATTGCTCTCTTTACCTTTGCTCTCTTCGTCAACTCGGCTATCCTAATCGTTGCCGGTGCCTCTTTATACCAGAACCCCGATGCCGTTGACGCCGATATCTTCAGTATCCACGATTTACTCGCATCATCGATCTCCCCTGCGGCTGGAATCTTGTTTGCACTTGCTTTACTACTGTCCGGCATCACAGCGGGTATTGTCTGTACCATTGCCGGCCAGATGGTCAGCGAAGGTGCTCTCAACGTCAAGATGCGTCCCTGGCTACGCCGGTTGATGACAAGAAGCATCAGCATCACGCCAAGTATCATCATCGCTGGCGCAGTAGGCCGCTCTGGACTAAACGCTGCCCTCAATGGCTCCCAAGTGGCGTTGAGTATCGTTCTTCCCTTTGTCACGGCGCCTCTTATTTACTTCACGAGCAGGAATAAGTTCATGACTGTTAGATCTGGTCCTGCGCGACTGCATGTTGAAGGACAGCCGACGTTGATGACGGGACAGAGGAATGACGAGGATGACGTGAAAATGAGAAATGCTTGGTATACTACTGCTATCGCAGTTGTGATATGGTTGATCATTGCTATTATGAACGTCGCCAATCTGGTGTTGCTTGGCAAGGGCCAGTAGATAAGCCGGGGGACATGATACTATAAAATAGAACATCTATGTATAGATATATGATAGACTAGCCCAGGCGCTACAAGGGATAGAGATTTCCGAACTACCATAGGCTTTTCCTCAGACTTGATCTGTCAAGGCCTAATGGCTGTACTTCTACCTAGGACCCATGATGCTTCAGCAAAATTTAATCATCTATTAGTTTTTCTCTCATTGACTTTGTCTGATACTTTTCACCATTGATGATGCAATCGCGAAGCAGTGAATACTACTGATGAAGCAGTTGAATTCTTGTGATTCATTGTCACTGCCGTTCCACTCTGTATATCTGACTCTTAGTCCAGGAGCTAGCCCTTTGTAGTGTCGTGATACATCACCCCCTCGAGCTAATTTAGCGTCGGACATCTTATCCGGATATCAAGTATCCAATGGCTTCCCCACGATCCTGTATCAAAATGATCTGCATTGGGGTATTAAATTTCCAGGACCATTGTCCAGTGAAGATCTGGAATTCTGTTATCCGGACTGTCCAAGCACCAATTGCATTGACAAGAAGAGCCATTACAGCGAATCAGTGACAGAGCATTCCTAATATATAAACTCACTAATGTCTAGCGTCCTCTTGATAGAATCAATTCACCTTTATTCAATTGTTATTGTACTAGTAGTCAACAATATGCTTCGCCCACGTTTCTCCGCTGCTCACCACTTTACCCTGACCACCTTTGGATGTCAATACCATGCCGACACTCCAAGTACCGAAAAGCTCGAGCTGATCGAAAAGTTCGACAACCTCATCAAGGATGCCGGTGTCCCGGTTGAGCGACTAGAACAAAACGACATCCCCTCTAGGGTTTGGATGACTTACTGGACCTCACCTCAGACCTTCAAGTCATGGTGGGAGAGCGACGCTACAAAAAGCTTTTGGAGATCACTTCCCGATGACGCTGGCTTCTGGAGGGAGTCGGTTTGTCTTCCTGCGACTAGAGCTATGCATGAATGCACAGGCAAAGACCCAGTTGGCTTTGGTCACTGCGGAGAACTTGTCCCTTTGACTGAGAAGACTGGGTACTGGGGAGCATATCGTTCTCGTATGACGCCTGATTTTGAAGGTGATACCTTCAGCTCTTCTTCGGACGCCTGGCAGCCCCCAAAGCCTATGACGGATAAGATTCGTCGTGGAAGAGCTCAGATTACCAAGTTCCCAGAGAACCTCTGTATTGTTATTGAAGGACAAGACTACAGTCGTATGAAGGAAAAGGAGCGCGAGTACTGGAACGAGAATTTCGATGGTCTTACTAAGGAATGGGTTACCAATGTTGTGACAGCAGGCATAGAGAAGGGAATGGTGTCGGCAAGGGCATGCCACGCATTTGCGGGAAAGAAGACACTTGGAGCAACAAACGGTACAACCTCCAATGGCACGTCTAATGGTACAACTAACGGCACAACCAATGGCACTAATGGTACGCACAAAGGTGGCATATTCCCAGGCCTCGACTACATCCGCCAAGCCCAGATCCTGTACTGGACCGACCTCTCCAAGATGGAGCACATGGGCCGATGGGACAAAGGCCACGTCAAGCTACGACGTAATTTCATGTCAGCATACGGCCCCGGCGGCGTAATGCAAGGCGGCGACATCCTCCTCTGGGTCGATCTCGGCATAATCAAGGGCGACGAGATCGACGCCGAGTATGTTGGGTGCTACGAGGGTACAGGGTTTCTCGCGTTTGACAAGAGCGCGATGTTCGCGAGCTCAAGTGTCACTGCGGCTGAGCTACCGCCGATTTTCGATAAGCCGATTGCGTGTCAGCCAATAGAGTGGTAGATCTCATGCACAGTGAGACGGGTGGGAGGGGATGTTATTGGGTGACGGGACATGCCGCTTATTCGGGACCCGAAAACTAGAAATGTTGTGTAGCAAACTTGGTGATTGCGGCTGCATGAGCAGATGTAAATGGTTGTCGATATGCACGTTCGGTACCTTCTTATCACACCGTGAATAAAGCCCTCACGCCAGATGGCTGGCGACAGGCTTTGTCAGAAGGAGAATCAGGAATGAGAATATCACGTTGAAGAACAGGTATATATAGCTATAGTAGTCTTGGAATGGAGAGAGAATCTATAACAACAGTTTTAAATTAGTTTCCATCTAACATTGCATCTTGGAGAACATTTAGTATCTTACGATTATTACGATCAATCTTAGAAAATGGCTTCAGCAAACCACTCCAACCTCTTGCAATTGGCACAGACTATGCAGCAAGCCACGGAGACTATCGTGAAACACCTCCAAGATACCAAGCAGCAGGAACCGTCGTTTGATCAGAACAGCAAAGCCATTCAGGGCGATGCCGATATTCACACCACCAGGATCCAGCTCAACGATGCAGCGCAAGACCTTCTCCGTCTCGTCAACGGCCCTGCAAATGAATACCGCTCCTTTTACATGAGCCACTACACTCTTGCAGCATATCAAGTTGCTCTTCATTTCAAACTCTTCAGACATGTTCCCCTTGGTGGGAAGATCAGTATTGCCGATCTGGCTTCCAAAGCTGGCATTGATGAAGGTCGATGTCGCAGAGTGATCAAGCATCTTGCAACCCAACGCGTCTTTGAGGAAGTCGAGCCAGATGTGTTCACTCACACCGCAAGCTCTGCTCTCATCGCACGAGACAGTGACATGGAAGCTATCCTCTGGATGCAATTCGATGAAATGTTCAAGGCTGCCTCTGACGCTGCCAAATTCGTCCAAAATGATCTGAACGGTTCAAAAGACGCTGATTCACCGTTTGCCACGCGTCATGGCAAGCCACCATATCAGTTCTACGCCGATGTTCCGGAGAAGGGTCTCAACTTTGCTAAGGCTATGGCTGCGCTGACTCAATCGGATCGCTCAGTCACTGCACTTCGCGATGGATTCCACTGGGGCAAGCTTGAAGCTCCTGGAAAGGTTGTCGATGTTGGCGGTGCAAGTGGTCATGTTTCCATGGACTTAGCAGCCGTATTCCCCAACCTGAGCTTTGTCGTTCAAGATGTTAGCCCTGAAGCTCTCGATGATGGAAAAGCAAAGTTACCATCCGAGATTGCGGATCGAGTCTCGTTCATGCTTCATGATTTCTTCAAGGATCAGCCCATCACTGATGCAAACGCGTTTTTCATGCGTCAGTGTCTTCATAACTGGAGGGACGAGGACTGCATCAAGATCCTTCGAGGTCTTGTCCCCGCGCTTGAGAAATGCCAACCTGGAACTCCTCTTCTCATCAACGAGGAAGTTTTGCCAGAGCTGAATGAGGTTTCAAAGTATCAGGAGCACTTATCACGACAGTGTGACATGTGTATGTTCGTGGTTGCTGGATCTAAGGAACGGACTAGGGGAGACTTTGAGAAGTTGCTCAAAGAAGCGGATTCCAGGTTCAAGGTTGTCAAGGTTCACAGGAATAGCACGAGCACAATGGGTCTCGTGGAGGCATATCTTGGCTAACGGGTCCAAAACCATGTTCGCAGAGAGAGAAGTTCGCTATATATATTCATTAAGCTACGAGCATTAGAGTGCCAACCAGTGTCTGAAGATGGATGGAGGCCAAACCCATAGAGGTGATTTGGATACGGTCATCGACAGAACATACGCTCGCTTTTTCAGGCTTTGAGTAAGGTCGAGCATTTCTATAGTCAGACGCAACCAGGGCTTTGATTATACGAGAAGGAAAGGTACAAATGGTTAGATAGTACAACCATGTCCCAAGAGTGGATTTCATCCTTAGCTAAGACAACATACCGCATAACTCAATAAACTGTCACCTACCCTACCTACAAAGGCCTAGGATCAACACTCTGCAAAGTCGGCGTAACCTTTCCAAACAACCCTGTGTCCTTGTCAATGGGTACCTTATCAATCGTAGTCTCCCTATTGTACCCATTTCCATTAGGAATATGGAATCGATGATACGCGATATACCACTCATCCGTTCCAGGAATGTTGATAATGGAGTTATGTCCCGTAGCAAGAATACCCTTCGATTCATCCTTCTCCAGAAGAACACCGCGGTACGTCCAGGGTCCAATGGGGTTATCTGCCGTAGCGTACCCAACGCGATAGTTTTCTGAACCAGTGTCGTCGATGGAGTATGTCAGATGATATGTCCCATCGCGATAGTTGACGAAGAGACCTTCGCGGAAGTTCTGAAGACCTGAGATTTTATGCCAGCCTGCTTTGAGGGAGACCATGTCGTCGTTCAGCTCTGCGACAATCGGGACACCGTTTCCCCAGTAGATATACCACTTTCCAGTTTCGGGGTCCTCAAAAGCAGCGGGATCAATCGCCTGGTTGCTGACAATCTCCTCATCAGAGGTTCCCTTAATCATCGGCTTATCCTGCGCCTTCCACGGCCCCTCAGGATGATCAGCCACCGCAGCACCAATACTCTTATGTCCATCCTTCACAGAAGGGTTATTCCCACTATGGTAAAAGTAATACTTGCCCCAACGAGCTGCAAAAGCAGGAGCCCAAGCATTACCAGTAGCCCAAGGAACATTACCATTCGTACCATTGAGAGTAAGGAATGGCTTGTCGCTCTTTGTCCATGATACGAGATCTTTTGATTTCCACCAGTAGAAGACGTTGCCGCCCCAGCCTTCAAAGCCGTCGGTGGTTGGGAAGATGTAGTATGTCTTATCAACGATGGCGATGTTGGGGTCCGCCCAGAGGCCGGGGAGGACAGGGCTATCACGTTTTGAGAGGGCGAGAGATGAAGCCTCTTTGAGGGTTAGGAAGGCCACAAGAAGATGGCTGGGAAACGATAGAAGACGCATGATGGGATATCTGAACACGATTCGTGGGGTCTGTTTCGCGGTTCGCTGCATCACGATGAACGGCGACTTACACGGTCTATTTATCATCACCAAGGTCGCCAAGCGTCACCATTTCCTGGAATCATTACTCAATTACCAGTTCTCCGGCCCGTCACGGACCGAACATTCTTCTCCATGGGGTAAATGGACTTTCCTGTAATTCTATTCGTGCGCAAAGTCGAGATGTTTCCCCCGCATTGACTCTGGGGGATCGGCGTTGCGGGGTGCTTAAGCGCTCGAGTCATTGGGTAATTAGCTAGGCTCGTATAAACCTCCAATGCTACCTGCCGAGATCGTGGGGCAACTAAACCACGTTTTGGTCACGCGGTCGGTCGATCCCTCGGCTTGGTTCTTGTTCATCCCTAGTGTTCAAAGGGGACTCCGGTGAACGGTTCAAGGACTTGCTAGATGGCCACTTCTGGCATCGTCACTCTGAGGCTTGGAGCCATGACATCTGTGTTCCAATGCGACTGTTACTTCACCGTATACTTACCATGATCGACACAAGGGAACATACACTATCATAAAGAGACCTTTTCTTGCTGCAGGTTTGTATGTTATTTGTGGCAGATAGCCATGCAGTATATATATATAGAAAGTGAAATATTTACAAATGCAATTCATGTACAGACAATAGATTCCAGCTCAATGCCCCAGCAGTCAACCATCTTCAATCCAGTTCTCTAGTAAGCAACAGGCCAGCCATTGTCATATCTGAGCAAGTTGATACCCAAAAGCGCCGTGCCAGCGTTATTGTAGTAATGATAAACAAGAACGTCCGCATCATTATCAGTGAAAACAGCATTATGTCCCGGTCCATGAATAGATCCATGACTAGCCATAATCTCTGTTCCTCCACCAGACATCATCTGCTTGCCAGCCTTGTCAACATAAGGACCAGTAATGCTGCTCGAACGTCCAACCATGACACGGTACGTGCTAGAAGCGCCCTGGCAGCACTTATCGAACGACACCCAGAGGTAGTAAGTGCTTCCACGCTTGGTGATGAAGGGAGCCTCGACGGCGCCTTCGACGGAGGCGTCGCGCTTGGCGAGGGAGTACATGCTTGAGCCAGTGCGCTTGCCGGTCTTGGGGTCGAGTTGAATGAGCTTGATGCCGGACCAGAAGGAGCCGAAGGAGAGCCACCATTTTCCGTCAGAGTCGACGAAGAGATTACCGTCGATGGCGTTGTAGTCGTTGTTATTGTTGGACTCGACGACGACGCCTTGGTTGGTCCATGAGCCGGATGCGCCGGTCTTGCTGGTAGCGAGGAAAATGGCAGAGGTGCGCTGACCGAAGGAAGAGGCGGAGTAGTACAGGTAGTACTGGCCGTTGTGGTAGGAGATATCAGGGGCCCAGAGGTTCTTGTCGCCCTTGGTATACTGCGTAGTCCAGGGCGCACCATTGGGGAAAACAGCACCTGCATCCTTCCAAGCCGTTCGATCAGAAGACGTCTTGAGTGAAACGTTATCGCCAGTATGAGCCAGCAAGTATCCGCCGCTAGGAGTCTTGACAACCGTAGGATCGTGAACACGAGTATCGCCAGTGACGGGACCAGGGTTAGGATAAGCAGCGTTCACGCCGCTGAGCGACGCGACGGCGACAAAGCCGCTGACGAGGAGTTTCCACATTGTCGATAGAGTTTATGAGTAATGATAGAGATCATCGTGTCTGAAACAAAAAAGACATTGTGGTGATCTTATAGCTACGACTTCCTCGGCATTCGGTGAAGGTCCTTAATAGTTTCAGCGGGCGCTGAAACAAGGCGGACCTTAAGCTTCGGGGAATATTCTTCCATCGGTGTAAGCGCTCCACGGAAGAATTGTTCAGCGGAGCTTCTCGGTCCGGTCCGAATTGGGCACGCTCGGCCGGTGGTTGAGACTGGGCTGATTGAGGGTTCACCGCTGGGAGATGACGCGAGAAAATACGCCTATTCTTACATCTCGTATTTTTAGGAGAGTTTCGTATCGGCAAACTTAAACTCTCCCTATTTTGGAGTTTTGGGGATGTGTTGCAGGGATGAACATGCGGATAGCTCTCAGGTTGCCAAGAATGGGATGAAACGGGATAGGGGAGTCAGCCGATCCTCCCAATCCCGGAGATAATCTCTAAATAATGTGTTTATCGGAAACATTTGCAGTAATGAATCAGGCATTGAGGACTTTCAATTAATATATCGCTATATCTCCGGATAGAAGGCATCTTGCTTAGCTACGTCGAATCCTGTCCTGTACAAGTGGTTTCATAGTCGAAAAAGCATATCGCGCAATCTTCCAGCTCCCATCCTCCTTCTTCAGAATAAATAGCTCTTGATTGGAATGAGATTCTGATGTTTGGGTCTGCAGCATGGTCTTTGTGCCCTCCGCGTAGTTCTTGCGAAAGCCCATTCCGGTGACATCAAGACAATTTCATCGATGTCAAAGGTGATAGTGAGTTGAATGCTGTTAAAGATCCGCTCGTAAGTTTCGGTCAGAGCCTGTGTTCCTGCGCTAGCGCTAAAGTGGGGAGGCATTATTACGCCGTCCATGGTGTAGAGTGCGACTGTTTCTTTAACATTTCGTTCTTTCAAAGCACTTCCGTAGGCGTGTAGAACAGAAGTGATTGCTTCCATCTCAGATGAAGACACTGGGAATGTCAGCTTGCCTCCCGGACGAGAGTGTTTAGGGTAGCTCACTATTGTTAATTGTGATTCTACTTCGAGATAACCTCAAGGATTCCTGGTCAATGGAGAACCTCTTACAGTGAGAAACTTATTGAGCACAAGGTAGTAGCTTCACTATAGGCAACGTATTCTCTTTATATGTTTCTCTGTTGAACTTATCTATTATAGACCGGAAGTGGGGGTTCCTCAGTTTGACTTATTCTCTAAATTCACTCATCGAGAATGGGGTACAGGAGTAGACAAGAACGATAAGATATGTATAGAGTTCGAGAAGTCTAGAAGTGGGATATTAATTAATCATAACGCTATACTCAGTCCCTTTATATACAGACACTACAGAAACACTGCTAAAGCTATTTTGGAAATCTGGCAGTGCCGCGAAGCCAAATCAGAAAGGAGGGGGGATTTAGTAAATATCTATTAATAGGAAAGAATACTCTAGAACTTTTCTTAAGATCTAGCAATTAAAAATCTTGCGTTCTCTTCAATTTGGATACCCAGCTGTTACCATATCTGGATCACTTATGGAAGACCAGCCCAGTCGTAAAGCAGGGATCATCAGTTGGTGCCTCAGGCATGCGCTTATGTCTCGTCTGACATTCAAACTTCACGCCGTTGCCTACTCAAAACATGAATCACAACTTCAACATCACAAGAAAATGCCCCTGTGCGATCTTTGCAGAGAAATCCCATGGGAGAACCTTCCCACGGCCCCACCCGAATCATGGCCGTCTAGCAGCGGATACCCATATCTCCAAGACTTTCACCATTGGCCCGAAGACAGCCGAGGCTACCTACACCATCAGAGCCTGGATGCTCTACGAAACGCCGCGGACAATGAAAACTGCGGTATTTGTTCACTGATACTTACTCAGGTCGAATTATGCGAGGCGGAGCTTGAAGAGCTTAAGCCCCAGTGGGAAGCGGGGACGATCACAAAATATGGTTGGCCACTATGGGAGATGTGGATTGTCAAGAGAGAAGTTGGCGGGGATGGGTTTTGGGTAATGAGTACGACGGATGACACGTACAAAAGGAATGTACGGCTCGTTGCGGCCATTGGGCTTTGTGTAGACGATGGTGAGATTGAATATTCCGTTTAGAGGTTTAGAGGTAGCGAAACTGATGTTCCTAGGTGATCCTCTGGCCCCGATCATTCGTGGACGACCCGTTGAGCAGTATGGCGGAACTTCGAAGGCTATATCAAGGGTTTGTGACTGGGTAACCGACTGCAACGAGCATCCCAAATGCAGCCCCGGAGGCAAGCTATTGCCGTATCGAGTCGTTGACCTGGGCGATGATATCGACAGCCCATATGCGAAGCTCAGGGAAACAGACGGGCAGGAATATGGAAAATACATATCTTTGAGGTATTTCTCTGAACTACATTCTGAAGATGACAGCCACTGACGTTTGCTCTGCAGTTACTGTTGGGGCAAAGAACCCCAATTCACAACCACCAAAGCAACCCTCGAAGAGCGCAAACGTCAAATCACCATCTCTGATCTATCGCAAACGCACCAAGATGTAATTAAACTAGCACGGGAACTACATGTGAGATATATCTGGATAGACAGCATCTGCATCTGTCAAGGTGACTACGACGACTGGGAGCGCGAATCAGCAAAGATGCTGTCCATCTACGCTAACTCTTACATCACCGTTGCAGCCTCAAAAGCAAAGGATCATTCGGAAGGACTCTTTAGCGAGACAGCGCCAAGGGAATACAAGACCTTTGAGTATAAATCCGGAGACATCAGTGGGCAAGCCATGGCGTTCAATCTTCCGATCGACAAGGAATCTGGTGCTAGTTCTTATGTAAGCCTGCCGGATGAACCACTCTCTGACCGGGGCTGGGCTCTTCAGGAACGAGTGCTACCGTATAGAAGCTTGCTTTATACAAAGGAGCAGATGTTCTTTGAGTGTAGTGAGGGATTTAGAGGGGAGGATGGTACGGTTCTCGACTGGAGGTTTGTGAACGTGCATGATATGCCAGATGGTCAGGACAAAAGCATAGAGCCGGATGATAAAGAGAAAGAAGAGGACGATCCTAAAGCGAGCCTGTATCAGTCATGGTATAGCCTGCTCTGGATATACGGCCCTCGGAAACTGACGGAGGCGTCGGATAAGCTCCCCGCCATCTCTGGTCTTGCGAGTATCTTTGCCCAACGTCTTAACGACGAGTATGTCGTTGGACTCTGGCGATCAAAACTACTGGAAGGACTGGTCTGGCAAAGCCTCAGATGCAAACGTGTCTCAGAGTACAGAGCACCATCCTGGTCATGGGCATCCATGGACGGAATTCCCGGCCTTGGGGTAAGATCACCTTACGAGGAAATTGCCAAAGTTTTGGATGTCAAGGTTGATCTCAAGGGGACAAATATCTATGGCGAGGTCACAAGTGGAAAACTGAGGATCCAAGCACCGATGGAGCGATTATACCTTGACGTCAAAGACTGGGATCCGACGAAGCCGGGGTTCAAGTATGACAACAATCCTCCGATTCGTACGGCGCATGATGAGACGCATTCGCGCTTCGACTTTGACTTTACTGCTGATGATGCGCCGCAGGAAGCGTTGAAGATAGTCAAGAGGATGGAGGGGAAAGAGTTCTTCGCGCTCATCTTGTTGAGGCTTAAAGAACCAGATGAAGATTCTTATCATGCGGTAATCGTAAAGCGAGTCGATGGGGGGGAGGAGTATGAGAGGTTAGGATTTGGGCTTATTGATGAGAAGGCTTTAGGACGTAAGCCGGAGCTGGAAGCGCAGGACGAGTTTCCTATTATCACGCTTGTGTAATTAATCATGAGATGAGAGACCTGATATTGTTGTTTGGCTGGTTCAGTCGCTTCCTGCGATATCGACCACTCAAAGCGCTGGTGCGAGGCATTTTAATCTTACAGCCAGCCACGTTGCCCGAGCTGAAACTGTTTACCGAATGGAAGCTATCGCAAAAAGCCTCATCGAGCAGGGGTACATTGCCAAGACTACCGCAGTCACAAATATTTGCTGTCTGCATGTTATAACAGGCCAACGGAGAATGAAGTCAATTAATATTGTAAAGCCATGTAATTAGTTATATCCAAGAGTTTATTGACGGTAGTGCTGTGTGGGAGATGCGACTTGAGGAAGCGTCCACTCAGGCTTATTTGGCATCCTGTGCTTTTGTTTACCTTCTGATGCGGCCTGAGCTACCGAGTCACACTGGTTAAAGTTAGTCAACGCCACAGTCTTGTTTAAGCTTAATTGAAACCACTCAAGGCTGAATGGAGCGCAGTGTCTAGCATGTCTTAAGACCCCTTCCCCCATTGCGCACATATCCCTCGTTCCCATTCCTTCATCGCATCTGCAACAGCGAAGAGGAAGAAATGGTTCGTCTAAGAAATGCGGCCAGTTTCGGGCTGGCATTGTGCCTATCAAGAGGTGTTGGAAGCGTCATTGCTGGTATGTCGTTGCATTTTCTGGAGCGATGTACATGTCTAATATTCCCAGCCTGTTCTAACGAGGAGACTTCGACAATTACCGAAGCGACCCAAGTATCGAGCCTCGCGGCATCATGTCCAACGTACACCGGCGATCTTCATCTCATCAACGTTACGAGAACCATCAACATGACCGGCGTCGAGACTCTCATCGGCGATATCAAGTACGACAACGACTTTCCAGACGACTACGTTACATTCTACAGCTCGACCCTCAAAAACGTCACCGGCGACCTGCTGATGTACGGCGCCGGCGGGAAGACTACGAAGACACCTGGAGATTTGAACATAACGCTTCCTGCTCTGAGAACCATCCATGGGCTGGGTGCATACTGGGGATGGGGCGACATATCAATTAATACGGACCCAAAACTTAACGTATCGCAAGGATTTCAGATCGGAGCAAGCCAGTCTGCGGCGGGTAATTTATACTTGAACGTTACTTCTACTTATAGTATTGGCGTTTCAGGTGTTGACTTTCAAGTCACCGGGGGAGCCCTTCTCACCTCATCGGCGGAGAAGGCCGAGCGCGAGATCACAGTCTGGGGAAATAGTGGACTAAAGCGTGTCGAGCTGGATGATCTCAAGTTTGTGAATTATACGGTCGACATCAAGAGTAACCCGGACCTCGACTATATATCTTTATCTCTCTCTGAAGTCGGGCTTTTGCGAGTCAAGGATAATGGGAGAGATACACATTTGTCAGTGCCCAATCTTAAGAAGCTCGGTGGTCGCAGCGACCCTGGCAGCCACACCAGCGGAGGTGACGCTGGCGGTATTTTCAGGGATCTCGTCAACGCCAGTCTGCCGTTGCTGACTGAAGTACATGGTGATGATGTCGATTGGTTCAAGGGCAAGCTCAACTTCACTTCCAACTTCTTCTCAGAGCTTAGTCTTCCCAGCCTCCGGACGGCAAACTGCACGCTCGGCATCGACGAAAATATCGCATTGAACGACCTTTCAGTACCGAGATTGAACTACGTGAAGGACCTGCAGATACACGACAACCCTCGTCTTCTCAACTTTACGGCCAACTTGCTTAAGAAGGCTGATAACATCAACATGACCGGGCCGTTTACCAACGTCGAGTTCTTTGGTCTCGAAGTCATTAGGGGCGATTTCTATTTGGCTGGCGATAAGACCATGGATTGCTCTTGGTTCGATGAACACTTCCTCAATCACATTGTCCAGGGATCATATAAATGCGTAGGCAACCATACCAAACCAGCGACTGAACGCAAACCCAGCACGCCAACCGACGAAGCAGATCTTGAAGATGAGGGTTCGAAGCAAGGAGGAAGTTCTTCCAGTGGAGGTGGCGTAGGACCATCTTCAGGAAGTAATGGCGGGCTATCCATTGGAGTAACGGCCGGTATTGGCGCGGGAGTTGGTGTAGCTGGTCTTATCCTTCTCGGTCTCGGTGCTGGGTTTTTGATCGGCAAGAAGACAAAGAGACCACCTGGTGCAGTTACTCATACGACCGAGTCTGGGTACCAGAAGGCTGAGCTCGATGGAGACGGTAAGCCGTCCAGTGGTGTGAAACAGGTGCATAGTGTAGAAGCTTCGGAGATGCAGGATACGGGCAAGTCTGAGTTGCCTGTTAATCCAGCGAGAGCCGAGTTGGCGGGGTAATGTTCTACAATTATAGAAACATTTAAAGCTATAATTTGTACGAGACCATTCTTTTCATAACTTGAATAGCCCACCTTGTGTCAACGATTAGCAATATGTGCCTCAAAGGGCCTTTTCCTTCCTAAATGGTAAGCACACCAGAAGTGCTTACATGGTAGTAACAAGGTCTTCTTGATGATACCTCCTTGGTGTATGGTAAGAGCAATGCTGTACTAGACTGGGCTTCAACAGCTGATTCGTGCTGAAAACAAGAAACAGCAGAACAACACCAATCGCGTACAGCCATTAGCGAACGGCGTAACGCCACAGCGCTTCGGTCTGGATTTCAACCCCCCTGCCAAGACATCAGGTTCAGGCAGATTCGAACTTAAGTGAACGGTAATAAGACGATAGCAACTTATAACGACTTGCCAAATAGAACGCTTTCGGGAGGCATGATGAATCCCACGCCGTATCAACCTCTGCCATTATCCGACGGTCAGATCACGCTATTGATACTTCGTCCCATCTCGAAACACGGCGCTTCATTCAGTGCTTGCTAGAACTATCTATTCTATCTTCGGCACCGCTAATGAGGCTCTATCGTACACGTGGCGATTCCGGCCTCAGGGAGCAAGAAAATAATGGACTTTAATGTAAGGTATTAGAATAAACTTAGTAAATAATCCTTCAAGTTTAGCCTAAATTTACCTAAATATTCTTAAATATTCTTATTATTTAGGGTTATAGTCCTGAATTTTCTTAGAGTAGAGTTTACAGAGATCACACATTCATTACTATCCAACATATCCCTAACTCGCCGCTTCAAATACATTCCATGCACAAATGAAAACTCAACCCGAACCCCCGTCGTCCCTATCAATAAGATATCTCGCATACTTGACAATAGGTTTCCCCTCCCCGGGGCGCTGATCCATAATCTCAAATAGCCCTGTTGACGCCATTAGCTCATGAAGCTTCTTGAACCCGTACGTTCGAACATCAAAGTCAGGGTGCCATCTATTCATGAGCATTCCAACAGGCGCAAGACCAGCCCATCCATCTTCGCCAGTTCGTGCCTCAACCGCTTCGCGAAGCCATTCTATGACTTGATCATCGACGGGTCGCTGTTCAGGCTGCAATTCCTCGGGGGATGATAATCGGCGCTTGGTTGGTGCAGGGCCGTTGGGGTCGGAGTCCAGTCTTTTTCGCTTGCCGTTTTGTGGGCTATATAGAGAGGGAATGTAAAAGGTTGCGTCAGAGGGCTCGGCTTTGTTTTTCTCCGCACTAGATGGCCCTGCGGATGATTCAACATTGACCTTCGCCCGCGGTTCAGATCTATCCTTCTGGACATCTCGTTCGGGAAGACGCGCGCTTTGTGGAGACGGTTGCTCAGGAAGTAAGCCTCTGGCAGGCGCAGGCGGGTCCATCAAAAGACCTTTACCCTTTGAAAACGCCGAGCTTGGAGCGTGGCCACGAGGGGGTCTCTCGCTCGGCGATACCCCATTGAGCGGCATCTCAGTCGACGGCCCAGCAACATCAACCTCAATCGACGGAGTTCCAGATCTCGGCACAAGATTCTCAACGTAAATGAACTTATCACACGCCGTGACAAACGGCTTCGGCGTCTTGCGCTCTCCACACCCATAAACCATCAATCCCGACTCCCTAATCCTCGACGCAAGACGCGTAAAGTCGCTATCACTCGACACGATGCAGAAACCATCGAATTTGTTAGAGTATAGCAAATCCATAGCGTCAATGATCATCGCTGAGTCTGTGGCGTTCTTTCCATAGGTATATGCAAACTGTTGCATAGGATGGATGGAGTTGTGGAGGAGCTGGGGTTTCCAGCTGTTTAGCTGGTTGCTGGTCCAGTCGCCGTAGGCGCGCTTGACGAAGGTTGTGCCGTATTTTGCAAACTCTGCGAGGACGAAGGCTATCATGGAGGCGCTGGCGTTGTCTGCGTCGATGAGGACGGCTAGCTTGGCTGCTGGGGCGATGGAAGCCATGCTTTGGAGCTGAGAGTCGTTCATTGGATATTTTGGTGGTGAATGATCTAGGTATGTCAGCGCCTGTTGTTCCAACCGCGATTTACGCGACTCACTCGGTATAAATAAAGCTGTTTCGCCTTTTAACGTATCACTTGTATCTTTTATTGTTCATTTGAACTAGATACTGATAGTCGCCATTTTCTTGTGTTGATATGCCCAAAGCCTCTGTCCATGCGTGGTTCAAGCTTATGGGGACACGCCCTAGGGGAGGAAATAAAACTTAGGACCCTAGGCCTAAGTGATAAAAAGGTTTAGGTAACTTAGTATAAATTTAGGATAAGTTTAGGATACCTTTTATGGAATTTATTTTGTCACCCTAAACTTAGGTCGTATGTTTTCTTGCTCCCTAAGGACGCGATCTCAAAAGCGGGGTTGATCTGACCGACGCGTTGCTTCACTATCCAATCAGAAGCCACCACCGCTGGTCCTACCAAATGTCACCAGAAATGAGAGGAACGGTGACTGTGTTGCGTCAATTTATTGATGAGCTATCGACCTCGACATATTGAACAGGCTAACTTCAGCAGTAAGTCTCTGATTGCTAGTGGACGCGCTTACTCTGACTCTTCTTCAGCAGCGACATACTCCTCAACCAATCTCGCCTCCCTCCGCTCACGAATCTCACGCAATGACGACTCAGCCGAAAGCCAACCAACAACCAACATGCTCTTCATAACCCACGATCTGCGAAACGTCTCAGCCGTGTACCAATCCCGCTTTTGACTGTGCAGTCCCGTCACCCAGGGAAAGTTGGACGTGATGTGCATCTGCAGCAGCGCTGGGTAGAGCTCCAGCTGAACCATGGCTTCTCTAGTCGCTACTTCGTACCATCGGTAGCTACCGAAAGCGAAACCGAGAGATGATCCGATAAGGAAGGGGAGACCAGCTGTTCCCCAGATCATGCTGCCTACCATGCCGCTTGAGACGCCGACGACTGTGGCGGTTGAGATGCCGGATACCAAGCTTCGCAGCATACTGTACGCAATGAGTTGAAGAACGATTAATAAGCTTCGGTGGAACTTACAATAATCCAGGGCCACTATACAAAGAACAATCAGTCAGTTCAGCCTGGGTTTATGATTGGTGGTATAGCAGCCTTACCTGACGACTCCCCAGCCACTCAGCAAGCTGATGAAGGGAAAGCTATCAAAACGATCCGACATTTCGAAAAATGGCCACGAAACTTTGTAAGTTTCACAGCGATTGAGCAGGGTGAATAAGCTTGCGAGCGTGAGCTTTGAGGTGAGAGAACAGCTAAGGATTTCAAGGGAGGACGATGAGAGAGGGGAACACGATCCGTTAGCTGCAGCCACTTGGGGCTGATCATGCGACACCAAACTCTAAAATCGATAATTATATCTCGAAAAGTATTAGCTGGCAACACATTATTTGTCATTTTTTCTGTCAAATATTGTATTTTTCAGACGATTGCCTGTATTTGTGTCGTTGTTCATTTGTAAATACTGAGCCCAGATTGTGAGCGATAAGCTGATAAGATAAGCATGACCCAGCTGATAAGCCCCCGGATTGTCAGTTTTAACAACAGTAGGTACGCTGAACAACTATTGATATGCGTGTACAACACACATGACTGTTAATCACGGAATAATGCACGACGTTCTGAATAATAGCATCAAAATTCATCCGCTGTGTCCGTCACTTCGTACGAACTGCACTCTTCCTACTCGGTATACCATACATTGTGAGAATATCATCAGCATGTTCATCAGCTTGCGAATAAGTTTGGTAGCACATATCAATCCAAATTAATTGAATCCCTGGACTTAAGTTGAACAAAATCGAAGAAATCAGAACTCCAGTAATGAGAAAAATCGTATAAATAGTTGACTTCCTCCTCGACGATGGCAGTTCTATTCCTCCCCACCAAGCTTTTCTTAGCAATCATACCAAACAATATCCTCTCTCAACAAACAAATCTTCAAACTCCTTATCACTCTATCTTACACATTCTCACATCTTTCACAAAAACAACATCGAAATGCCTTTCGATCAAGTCCAAGAGGGGGTGAAGAAGCTCGGGGACAAGAAGTCGACTGAGGACCTTGCATCTTCCCCTGTCGACCAGGCAGATCCGCCAGCTTACGTAGCTGAAGCACCAGCTCATATGGCTGGACCACCTGCCTTCATGGCGCGCAGAAGCACAGCTACATTCTTCACACCAGATGGCCGTAGAAACTACGTCATTGAGCATCTCCGACTTGATCCTCTGACAGCCGCAACGTATGAGCAAGCCATCAACGATGGCAGCCATTTGATCGGTTGTCAAGGCTATGGCGAGTTGTGTGAAGCATCCCAGTATGAGCTTGACTACTGGGTAGCCAAAGAGCGCGGTGAGGACCCCTATCGCGTGAAGAAGGATGGTACCACTGTCATGGTTCCACAAGGGTATCTTATCTATCTGGAAGAACTTTCCAAGGCTAGAAGACGTGGGGAGATTGAGAGAGAAATCGTTGTGCTGCAGGAGAAAGCGCAACAAAAATTCTATCGCGGCCTGAACGGGTTCATGCGGTCGAATTATAGGCTCGACATTCATAGACTGGAGAAGGAGCTTGTCGAAATCCAGGCTATTGGAGGGCGCCGGTCTCTTAACGGCTGGTAATTGTCGGGGCAGGGGGAATCGTGGGGCTCTGGGGGCTCAAGATGCTCTTAGATTGATCTATGGAGGGTAAGCAGGGGGGAAATCACACAGGTCGTGGTTTTGTTTGGGTTGCGACAGTTTTGCATTCAGTGCGATTGGGGCAGGTCAGTCTTTGCTTCATAGAGGGTATACACAGATTGTTCAATAGTACATCGGCGTTAGTGGTAAATGAATTTTGTGCATAACTTCTCTTTTTGGGTGATGATATTGTGATTTGTCTTATGCGGCACTGTTCCGGGCTACTATATTGTTTCCTTTAAACTTGATGTAATCCGGAGGCCTAAGATAAGAATTGTAGAGTGTAGGGTACGTTGTGTACGCTGGGTCCCCTGACTCATTGCCAGGGCCAATGTTTTGTTGCGCGAGTCATAGAAAACCAGGCACCATCAGAGAAACTCAGAAAACACATGTAGAGGATACAGTGATGTTATTCAGGAAGTGCTGACTTGCCTCGTTTACATTTCGTGACTAACTTCTAAATGCCCAGTTTTCTTTTGTGAGTCTCGAGAAACGAATGTCTAATCAGTGCTAGTACGACCTTTCCTGTCTTGGTGCGTCACCGAAACCTGCGTCTGCACAACAATCCCTTGCTCAGCAGCCGAGCCTCCTTGGTTCTTCCAGATGGACCCATCACCGGTGCCTCCTCTTCCGACATCATATGTCAACTCGACCTCATCATCGTCACTGCCAAAAGCATTGCCTTTAGTCCTGCTCACACTGAAGAGTTGGAAGTGTTTGGAACCAGATTTGGATAGGTCAGTCGGTCCTGATGGTGTACCGCGTGAAGTTGAATTGATGCGCTTGATGCGGAACAGAGGCGCTAGGGTTGGCAGACAAGCCGAGATGACTGCCACCGAGGGCTCGAGGCTGGACCACGCGAATGACGGACCCATCCACCATGTCGCGTCGAGGTTTTGGAAGAAGCCCCAAAGGTAGTAGATTCGCGCGATACTGGCGACGCAGACACTGCAGGAAATCAGCTGGGAACTCATCGCAGGAAGGTAAGTTTACTTACAAGCTGCCAAGAAGCATGATGCAAATGATAGAAATCTTAGTCTTATTGTTCATATGCAATGCCCAAATTCTCGGTATCGGAACAGTCAAAATGATGATATCGTTCATCATGTTCATGATCCCAAGAACAAGGAAGAACAGCTTGACTTCGATGCATTTGCCTTTAGCGCCAAGGTATTGGTTCCAGAAGTGGCTGACGGGTCGGCAGGCGAACGGCATCGTGATCCAGAGGATAAATGGGTATACGGTCGTCAAGAAGGTCGCTATCCAGAACATTATTGTGTAGACTCGATTTTTGTCGATGCCGAGGGGGAAGAGGCGACGGTACAGGAGGAGGATGCTGATTTTGACGGATGTGACGGCGAGGGCGTATACGAAGGGCTCAGCGTAGACGATCTGATCTTGGTGAGTACAGAATCGGCAAATGGTTTGATTCGGTGATGAACGTACCTTGAAGACGTCGACGAGAGTGGTGAGCTTGATTGACCAAACATGAGCTCCAGAGCCATGTTCGCCGGCTATCATCTATTAATATCAGGGTATGATTGTATTGACAGAGATAGCTTACCCAGTATTGTCATAGCGACAGTAGCTGAAGCACAAAACTGTATCGCATCAGTAGGAGGCCGATCGCTTCTGTGAACGCACTTACCAAACTGACCAACACCGCCCAATCATCCATCTCAATGTTCGCCGACTTCATATTCCTCACATAAAACCGCAAAGCGACAACTGTGACTGCGATGCCAAGAACAACACAAACGACAACATTGTAAGTAGTAATGACATTCTTCTCAAGATCCAGCCCTTTCGGTGGCGGACCAAAGATGGCTACGATGTTGGGGTCAACTGCCATATCTGCTTATCAGACTAGCTACATGTAGAACATCACAAACAAAAATGGCAGTTGAAGTTGTGCTATGGGCTGCGGTTAGTTAAATGGGCTTTTGCCAGCCTAGTCAAATAATCACCATAGCGAGACACAGGAGCTCAGCATCGTTTCTTTTTCCAGTGGCGAGGCTTCTACTGCAAATCTCTAGCCGTTACGGGATCGTTCTTTTCTTCGTTTACTTACGCGGAAATGAAGCAAAACACGCCATTTGTGAAAACTTGGTGCAGGCTTTGACGGGGCTGGAGTCCACTTCGATGCTACCTTTTGTTGGCTGCTATGGAGAATGAGGAATCCTTCAAGGGGCCTCAGGCTTTCGAGCGACTACTCTCTAAAATACTTCAATATACTTTAAAATACCTCGATTACCTTATAATAGTCTGTATCGGCATCCAGTTAAAAAATCACTTGGTATTGAGCAGCGATGCGCATATTGAGATCTGACTCTTATCTCAGCGGGAGATGAACTGCCGAGACGAAACTTGCGGCTCTGAAATGGCACCACCCGGAAGTAAATCCCTGTCACCGCGACGTACTTCCGGTCGGATATTACGGGGGTTTACAGCCGGTCCAAAGCACGTTTCAGGGCTTGGTCCATGTTCGGCCGTTTATGGATCCGCTGGGATCCACAGCAAATGCTTGTAATGTTTCATTGAAGGGTTCGTTTAGTCTGTGTTATCTGCGTTTAGAGGCTATCACGGGTTTAGTTTCTCAGATGGGCAAAGGAGTCGAAGGGATCCTTGGACTAACGGCTCCGGCATGTCGGATTTGGTCCGAGGGTTCGTTTTTGGAAGCCGATATTGGCCTATTGGAAGATCCACTGGGTGAGATTCCACTTTGGATGCTGCATTGTGCGGTTCATCTATTATTGAAACACGATTGCTAGACGCGGCGTGATGGGTCATGAACACACAATCGGCCAATACAACGTTTCAGTCGGTCCCTAAGATAGAAGAACACAATCCTATTGGCTATGTACACATGCGGCTTTGCTATGTTGTTCTGGCCCTGACCCGAAAGGCCGGTCAGTCGATGGGTGTGAACCTCTATCGCAACGCTGCAGTCCCAAGCGAGCTGCCCAAGAAAGCTTGGTCTCCGTCTAACTTCCTCAACCAACGCCGTCGATCCTCATACTCGGAACCAACAATGTAACCACCTCGTAGCTAGCCCTGAAACACACATGGATAACACGAATCTGCAAGACCCAAACAGTCCATCTCATCGCGTGGCGACCTTCGCCTGGTCAAACCCTTTCGTCTGTCCAAGTATTAGAAGCCAGGCCCCCTTCCACCAGAACAGACCAAAAAACAAACCATACCCACATTTTCCCATCCTTCATCATGGCTCCCGCTAAAACAGAGGTTTTGGTCGTAGACCAACCCGCTCTCCACTCCAAGACCGTCGCTAAAGAAGAGGTCACACCACTTCCTGATCTCGCTCCCCCTTTACTTCCCACTGAGAAGATTGGCCCTATGGGATGGATCCGAAGTCTTCTTCACTTTGAGCTTGGTGAGAACTACAATGCTGAGGAGATAACGTCTATCCTCAAGAGGGCTTATTCGGCGTTCAAGGAGCGTACGCCCATTGCCGGGTGTGAGGCCGTCCCTACTGCTGATTACCTGGAGACTGGGCTGTTGCAGCTTCGCCATTATGGTGATGAGATTGAACATGACTTTCTTGTCAAGGATCTTCGAGACGAAGACTTTCCTAGCTTTGAGGAGCTGAAGCGTCGGGGCTATCCTACTTCTGTTTTGGATCCTGATGTTGTTTGTCAACGGGGTCTGGGTGGAGAATGGCCTCGTGCTGGAGATCGATTGAATACTACCATGGTGCAGCTCAACTTCATCAAGGGCGGCCTGCTCCTTAACGTCCTTTTCCTCCACGCCTATATCGATGGAACAACAGCGTACAAGTTCACCGAGATCTTCGCTGAAGAGGTCCGCAAAGCTCAGGGCCTACCTATTCCCAACCCAGCCGAAATCCCCTGCGATGACAGAGAAAAGTTGATGAAGCCATCTGATACCATTGTCGGCAAGCCCGAGGATCACCCAGAGTATATCGAAGTACCCTTCACACCCGAGGGTCCCCCACCGAAACTAGCTTCACCCATCCACCATGGCCACATCTTTTACTTCTCACCAGAGAAGATCCAAGAACTCAAAGAGGCTGCTGCGCCTTGCAACGCCAAGCTTTTCAAGTCAGATGACATTTCTTCTTACATCTCCACTACCGATGCTTTGACTGCTTTGGTCTGGCGATGCACCATGACAGCCCAGCATGGGAAGAAGGAGGGTGAGGATAGGCCAACTGGGCCATCTATGATTGGTCTAGCTCTCGATGCTCGCCGCCGTGCTGGCAAACCTATTCACAAGCATACTCTTGGAAACATTCTTGGGTTTGCGCCCGCCGTCATGGACATCGAGAAGATTCTGGAACATGCAAATGTCAGCCTAGCAGACATTGCCCTTGTTGTCCGAGGAGCCGTGAACAAGTCCAAAGACACGTACCTCGCCACCATCAGCTCCCTCGTGGAAGGCCTCGATAATGTATCACGATTGATACCTGCCATCTTTCTCGACATGCCAGGCAATCATGCCTTGTTCTCGTCCTGGAGAGAATTTCCCTTCTATGATATTCAATGGGGTCCTGCTCTGGGTGACCGAATCAAGGCTATTCGACCGCCCTCAGTGGGAGTGACTCACTCCATGCATATTATTCTGCCTGATCGGCCTGAGGCGGGTCCTGGTGTTGAGTTATTCGTTGGTACTGAGAACAGTGCCATGGAAACTTTATTGGGGAACCCTCTTTGGAGGCAATACGCCCAAGGACCAGAGAAGGCGTAAAGGGACAAAGGGATATGGATGGACAGCATTGTATATACGATACACGAATCAAAATGGAAGACGGGAGAATCTTTAAAAAAAAAAACTACGCTTTAGTGCGTTTTCGTCAAGTTATCATTGACTATGTAATCTTGAGCACAGTAGAAGCGTTTCTGCCTACCACACGCACCTCAGAAGCTAGTCGTGACTGTGAGGCCATATCACTGCGTGTCGTGTGACCAACTATGAGCCATGCTGGTTACAAACCATGATAGCCATCAATACAAGGATAAGTCAAGATCAGGCCTAATCATCTACATTCTAAAAGTCATTTGATCCTTTCCCTGGACTCGCGAGCCTCATAGGTCTAACTCTGCTCATACCAAAGCTTACACAAGGGGATCCGCTCCTACGCAGGCGATTAGGTTTTGGCCTTCAAGTGACTGGTGGCAAACTTATACTATTCAGCACAAAGTCTAAATATTCGTGCGGTTGTGAAAGCTAGTCTTGTATATCAATCTGAACATGAGTCGTCCAATAATGTCACAGAAAATAGAGTTTTCACTGCCATTTTGTCCCTGTACCAACTTATGACTCAAGCTATCAATCGGAGGCTGATATCGCGCGCCCTACTTCGATACTGGTTCTCGCATTACACGACTGGCCGAAGTTCACGGTTCTAGGTGGTTTTATCCACGAGACATTCTGAGACTGTTGAGCGGTGACTTTCACAGCTCGGCCTCTGCCCCTAGCAACCGCGAGAACACTGTGCCCTACCTTTTCTCCAAGGCCTTAATACGTCATTTATCTTGCCATGAATCTTTCTTTCAGCTCATTCCTGGCTTTTCATCCTTGCTGAACTCCTTGTTGCGTCTCTACGCTAGACCTGTCAAGCACCTAGTAAACTTCATAACGGGAATTTTGACTTTTGACATGCCCACTTCTCGTTCGTGCTGGGAAGACAAAGTTCATTCACGGTCACCAGTACTAACCTTGACTCAAATCTATCACAATGACAACCTCAGTCTATTCGCAAATATAGTTTGAACAAGACTCAATGGATGCTTCTTTTATCCTCCACGAGCTTCTCGAATCAATAGGGCATAGGGCTTGGTGCTCTGCCTTCTCTCAAAGTCTAACGGATACTGGGTATAAGATTCCGTCTTGTCCTTTCCATCCTGGATTCTGAACTTCCCTTCTTCATGCTCTTCAGTTGCCTGCTGTCAAGTCTCTGCTTCCTGCTCTCTGCTTACGCTTATCTGACAACGCTATCTTATCTCTTGATTTAGATTTTTTTCGTCAACGACTTACACATTTATTGTCTTCTTTCAGCAAGTCGTCAGACTTCGGCCTACATATCAGCGTAGCGCACTCACTTCTCTTCATTTGTCCATCATCAAGCTTTGGCTACATTTCCTCAACACTTCGACACAGCAACAGCAAACAGACTTTGACTCTTGTCATTTTTTTAATTTATATCCCCACACTCTCTTCATCTCCGACTTTCATCCCATCTTCACCTTCACATTTTTCTAAGCGACGTATCTCTATTTAAAAATGTCTGCTCTTACTTCTGAAGCGCTGAGTCAATTGGACCAGCTTAATAACCAAGGAGGATTGCCATCCCCTCCATCTTCACCAAATAGCTGGGAGACAGAGTCAGACTGCTCCTACTATTCACTCTCTGACCTTACCTTGGATAAGTGGTACCGACAAATTCCGGCGAGCCAGGTCAGGAAACAGGCAAAGCAAATTCCAGCTAGCCCTGTGTCAAGCCAGTCCATATACCCGCGACGATTTCACAACAAGGAGGAGCTTTCTCTTCAGTCGGCGGGTCCATGGAAAGAGTACCCCTTCTGTCTGAACAAGGGCTACGTGTCTGGGTCACCTGGCCCAGTACGTATGATCACCAACTCTGCTGCGCTTGGGGAGTTTGATGTGGTCTACCACCCAGCAAGGACAGAGAACTCTGCTTGTCTGGCTAAATACCGGCCAAAGGGGTATAAAAAGGGTGCTGTACCAAAGCCCCTCCCCGCGAGCGAGCCGAGCAGCCAGTCGAACTCAATCCCGAGTGCTGGCGTCTCCTCGTTGCAGTACAACCCGTTTATCGCTGCTCATATTGCGGGGTATCAGCAGGGAATTCCGGCTGTCTACTATGCGCAGAGTCTGCCAGTGGCTTATGCCGTACCTGTACCAGTACCCGTGGTTCCTTATGCCTATGCCCCTATTTATGGCCAGTATTTATACTGAGACTGGATATACTGCTACCAGCGCTGCGTCTTGCCCCAGGGCTTCTCAAGAATGAGGTCAGAGTTTAAGTCTGGGAATTTAAAAGTCTTACTTTTCTTTTTTACTGCGCATCCTCTCAGTATGCAATGAAACAAGCAGCGCCTTCTGAATCAACTTCTCAGTCTGTATTGTCGCATTTTACTGAGGTTGCAACCACGTTTCGAGGTGGTATCAAACGCAACTACATTCATACATATTTTCTGTGGATACATGACCACACTGCACATCCATCTTCAAGGAAGTTGACAGCACATATCCTGCTTGATATCTTCTTGGAGTTGAAGTATCGCTTAACGACCTTATGACGTACGACAGCGTTGGGACTTTGGAGCTTAGTCACTTTGGCATGTTATTAATACAATTCATTCAGTCTTCTTTTGAAGACTTGTTTCTACCACGCACTTGTTCCACAAAGTGAACCAATTATGCAGTAAGACATGTGAAATGTTTGGTCCAAATTGATCACCCTAGGTAATTGGCAACTATCTATTCATTGTCTCGTGCCTCTTCTCTTTGAGACATGTTGCTCATTGACAAGCTGTAAGTTCAACACCTATTGGTCACGTCGGACTTTCTTTGCCAACATTGAAGACTTCCAGGAATACCGTGATCTTGATGAGGCCCGAGTCAACTGGCGAGTCCAGGCTTGGGAGAACGGGCAGTGACTTGGAAACTCCACTGACTTACCCATCCTATATGTTGCAAAAGGTTTCGATTTCACTAAAGAAGTTAGTTATGGTTGGGGCACAGGAATTGAGAGCGTATGACAAGTCAAGAACGAGGAGACAGACTACAATGACTGGTGCGATGCCTAGACTGATATTGGATGCAACGCGAGGGCATTGCCGTGCGAGAGTTGCCATTGGATTCCACATACTTGTACCAACGGTGAGACCTGCAGCCTTTGCGATACTCTTCAATGAAAGGGGATCTCATGTCCGAGATGACCAGCCCATTTGCAGGCAGATTGATCAAGTCCTGCTTCTACAGAGAGCCGATAAAAGTACCTGTCACACTTTTCCACACATAGGTGTTGCGGCCCCATGCTTTGGGCATGGCCTTCCTTTCTGGACAAGCCATCAAATCAGCATCTGGGTGAAGGCGTGTGAGTTAAATCCAGGCTTGAAACTTATAGGTAACAACTAAGTATACAAACAAAGAGAATAACCAAATATAAAAGCCAAGATTCAATACACTAGACTGAACAAATAACAAAGGAAAATGCCAACAAAAAGGAAACATCGTTACCCAATCACATAACATTGGACCTGATATACTGCAGCCACTGTGTCACGGTTTGGGGTTGCCGGTCGATCCGCAACATACCTTCATGAAGCGCAAAAAGCTCAACATCGCCGCCTTCCTTGCTGCATTGGTAGAATTGAACACTCTTGCCGATACACAGCGCACCCCATAACATTCGCTCTCTTGTGTTGCTCAGAGATCCGAGGTACCCTTTCAATTGAGTTTCGCCATCCTCTAGTGCTTGATCCGAATTCGAGTATGAATACCGCTGAAGCTCAAGAACAAGGAAGTTCAGCTTGTAGTTATTGTTTATACGGCAAATCTCCATATCGACCCTTCGGCCTTGAATGTCGGCTTCATGGTCGATACTGAAGCCTTCATACATATTGAAGACATCTCCAAGGATAAGACTCCATGATTGACGAACATTGGGCAATCATTTTTCCCCACCATGAAATGCTGCACACTTTGCGGTATACCCTTTACCAGGGACCTCAACGAGGCCTGGATGGAGAAAATCCGTGCCCGTGAGTAGCTCGAGCCCGATCGAGGCGCGAGTCAACGTGAGCTGACTTGCACAGTTTTCATTGAGGGTACACTCTGGAATCGCAGGGCTGTCTCTGGCGTTGGGAGATGGGGAGAATATGATGATGACTCTTATGTGAATCTCCCGGCGGATCGCCAAAGCCGCTACGACAGGGACTCTGGCCTGGGCCCTACTGTCGAGGTGGGCTTGGCACCCAGCAATGTAAAAGTGTACCTGAAACTCGACGCAGCCGATGATACTTGGGGCTATGGCTTTCATCCGTGCTGGTCTATATTCACCAAAACTACAAACCAAATCTCAATGTGCTTTTTGCGGCTTGTCTTTCTATGCTGACTGATACGAATACCCTCCTTAATTTGGGCCACGACTACGCGGGAGCAACCTCAGTCAACCAACAGTTCGATATGCCTGTACGGAGTAGTTGTTTCCATTCACTGGAGGCTGTTCCTCCTGTTCTACGATCTGATCCGTACAACACTCCCGATATTGCCAAGGCCATCCAAGGAGCTGCTCGCCTACGAAATGACGTCTTCTTGAGTCGCTTGGAACCAACTGTACAAAGTCTCAAAAACGATAGTTTCTCGCGCTTAGTCCCAGAACTTCTGCAAACAATTGTTACTCTCTTACCGACATCAGATGTTCGCTCCCTGCGTCTTGCGTCTCCTGTCTTTGCGACCTTGAAGTTACCCGAAAGGTTCTGGGCATCACGCTTCCAACCTGGCCGCGAATTCGATCACTTACCTGAAGTCCAGGATCGGCCCCCTCAGTCATGGAGAGCTTTATATCACTCGCTTAAGATCTGGACACGCGGAATCCCAAGTATGGCCAACCGTCGGCGGGTTTGGGGTCTTGCAAAGCGTCTTCAAGCTACATTGACTCAACTAGATGGCGTTTCTTGCCAAGGGAGTCCTTTAGGCACATGGTTCGACACTATTCCTGATAGTTCGAACCAATACATACCGGAAGCTGAAGTGTCATGGCATACAGCTTCACGCGCCGTTGCCAACCTAGGAAAGAGTTTCTTCTACGGTTCTCGAGTTCTGAGGGCCCGTGCTCTGTATTTTTCAGAGCCTTTGAAACTCCGAGAAATGTTCGTATCTTTCGTTGATGCACCCGCTGGAAAATTTATCTCTGGCTTCAATATGATCGATGGACACAATAGATCCCATGTTTTGGGGTACCAGCATGAGAAGAACATGTCACGTATCTCACTTTCCCCTGATGAGCCTATCCAAGGATGGGAACTCGCCATGGACTTATGCGGCATTAAGGGAATAGCCGCCGTTCGCAGTGATGGAACACTCACTGGCTGGGCAGGTGAATCAGTTGGTGTCCCAAGGTGGCGATTGAAAGGATCCCAAGGAGTCTCTGCAGTGAAAGCTGAGTTCGACGTCAGTTTCGACCATGCCAGTTGCTGAGAGGACTGACCCGTACTGACATTTATTAGGCTCTGAAGCTTGTTTCACTCAGTCGTGACAAACTACTCAACCAGGGGACCTGGCTGAACAGCTGTCTGTGGTATCCTGAAGTACCAAGAGAAGGATTACTATTTAACGGAAGCCGAGGTGATGAGCCACGAGCCAAATACAATCTTCCAGTAGCCACCGTTCTTTTCGGCGGATCAGATGGTCAGTACCTATCCCAACTATCGGAGATTGTCGTATGGATCTTCGACATTTGCCATGTGGCGGGAATCGAGTTTCGCTACATAGATAGTTCACGTAACTGCCAACTTGGTTATGTTGGCCCGTTTGACGAGAACTACCCCGGCCGTAGGAACTTCAGTCCCGACTCTCATGATAGCTCAGTATCCTTCCCCATTGACGGTGCTTCCGGTGAGCGTTTGTCTAGTATTGACGTACAGACTAGTGGATCATATGTAGTTGGGCTGAAGGTATCAGTACAACCTTTCCTTACGTCTAAAACACTACTAATATTGTTAGCTTCGAACCAACCATGAGAGAATTGTCCAAATGCCTGGCTATCCTTACGGAACAGACGAAGGTTGGTCTACTGTTGAGGGAAAGGGATGTCAAATCATTGGAATGTTTGCTACTCTTGTGCGTATCCTTTTTATATGAAAATCTTTTGATTGGTTTCTATACTAACGAGAATTGCAGAGTCGGCCTTTCTGGGATCTTGGTCTCATATCGGTATGAGATAACAGCTGCCAAGAGCTTAGATAGGTGTCAAACAGTATGGCGTTGAATGAGGCCAGCGTATCGAGGCACCTGACTACAAAAACCATCAAGCTACAAATTACTGCGTTCGCATCGATGTTGTGCCCACGGATCTGTCGAATGATGGTTTGGCGTCACTCACACACACTGTTGTGAAAGGAGGTTGGGGCTATCAATGCCTAAACTTCATATAATTGGTCTCTGTTCTCATCATTAGCCTCTCAGTCATCGTGGAGGATATGCACTAGATTTTGTCGCAAAACCGAATGCGGTTTCGAAGTTCAGGATTTTGTATGCAGGGAGGTAATCCCTTTGAGATAGGCTTTTCTTATTGATGCTGATCCTTGAGATTATGAAAGTAAAGAATCTCGGGGATTCGTATCGAATCTAGTAAAAGGAGGCACGATGACTGTATGTTTGTATAAGTCTTGTTTTTGAATCACTTTTCTCCTTCTGGTCAATCTTCCTGCTCGGGCTACGTAGCCGTAGTCGTCTCCTCAACTGCCCCCTTCTCAATGAACCCCATCTTCTGGAGCTCCTCCACAAGATCTTCCGGTTCTGCTCTGGGTGCATAGATGATCTGATCGTCTTTCGTAGTCTCCATAGACCATGACCAACCCCCATTGGGTAGATAGCCATAGATCTCTGTTAGGCCCAAGTAAAACTCACCCGTGCCTGATATTAGGCGGCGCGGAACGACTCTCTTGTGGCCTGTATTGATTGGTTCCATGGTGATTTTGGGATGGGCTGAAGTGTGATTTTTTGCGTTGGTAACACTCGATCTTGTTCGTTGAAGTGGTAATGGCGAAGGCGGAGTAAACATGGGGAGGGAGGTTGTATTATACGTGCAAAATGAGCCTGAGTACCTCTGCCCACGCAATCACTGCGTGGTCATTTGCCCCTGATTTGGTGACTGTAATTAGACTCTGATGTGTGATTGAGTTGATGGAGCTTCTGAGGCAGTGCCCTACGTAGATTGCGCATGTTCTAGCAAAACTTGGAGTCAGAGATCTCAGGTTCTATATGCCTCTGAAACGTTAAGGGAAGTCCCGTCCTCAAGTGGTTATTGAGAGCCAAACAAGAAACCAGGCCACGAGTTCAAGCAACAGGGCAGTGTTACATATGTCTCGAAGACTCTGCTTCATTCGCCAGGAAGTTTCTGCTGAGACTCCGCGACAGTCATGACATTTGAACTGTGATACGAGCTAGCGATAGCGGTAACTGGAAGTAGACGCATATTCACACGGCGTTACCAATGAGCCAAATCGCCTCGCCAGAGGTGACGAATCTTGTTACAACTGTTTTAGACAGTGTTATTCTGTGATCGCAGCAGCTGGTAGCTGCATCTTGTCCTGTTCGCTTCCACTCTATAAGATCTACCTGTTCCTCCCTCATGTGCCGAACCATAAGCCAAGAACACAACACACCAGCACCTGCACAGTCGATATGTTGCTGTCGGAGTCACCTTAGTTCTGCCATTGTTTGTCCCCAGATCACTCGCGAGTGGAGCCCTTGAAATCCTGTGGTGGGAATAGAGTGGCAAGTCCAGATACCTAAGGCTAGGGAACCGAGTTAGTAAGAGCCATTAGTTCTACTACAAAATGATTTGACAACCTTTGAAGATCAGAAGTAATGCGATCTAGGTACCGATGCGGCCAAATACTCCCAATGTTTTTAAAAACTCATTTCAACTCATGGGCGTCCGCCCTATGACTTCTCCACGAGTCCACAATATCTTTCTTCTGGAGCTCCTCCAGCAAGTTCTTTGGCTCTTCCTTCCAGACCCTGAAGACAGTATTCGCTCCTACTTCTGTGACAACCCAGTTATCCTCACCAATTCGTGATCCTCCACCATAGAACTCCTTCAGGGCTGTGCGAAGAGCATCCTAATCGTTGACCTTGGTTGGAATAGAGTGCTTCCATTCGGGAAGGGACTCATTCACGTCCATCATTATGCGGCGCGAACGAGGTTGTACAAAGCTTGACGTTTGAGGTATTTCTGCTGCTATATTGGTGGGGAAGCTGACAGAAATAAGTGAAAACGTTGAAATTGTTTATAGAACTCAGGGATTGGTAGTTATATGGTGACAATTGAACTGAAATGCGCGGGGCTATGGGTTTGAAGAGTTGTGAATTATGTTCAAAGCTTCAGCGCATCTTTATCTCCTGTTAAGTATCCATGATTTTCTTACTTCCATCGGCTCAGTGAGTTGCTATCTATATGCCCCGGCAAACAGTGTGCCTGTCATAAGATGGTACCATATTCTTTGGGTGTTGCATACATCTCCCAATCCTGCTAGGAACGAGATGCACCTATCGGTCTCTGTAATTCCCAATTAATATAAAGGTGAGATGTGAATGACTCTTGACCCAAAGGTCAACTAGGACAGGGACTCTCGACCACCAAAGGAGTCTAAGTTGCCAGTCGCGCTGTTTAGAGATAGTGATTGACTTCCTGGGTGAGCTCCTCGGGGTCTCAGTGATGCGGAGGGCATCTGTGTGGTGAATTGGTCTGGGATCAGAAGTGACTCAGAGTAAAGCGGTGCCGATATCACATCCACTCGTCGGTCGGATCACTGATCCAACAGAGAATCTTGTCACAGTTGCTTCAACAGCACTGATGAGACACGTCAACTGACACTTGTGGCTGAATGATCCTTCCGTTTATTCACCCTATAAGTATTGCATGTTTCTCCCCCAAACTCTCGACAAGAAGACAACAAGACAATCACACGATCCCCAAGACAAAATACCATTCTCACACACACACACAGAAAAACACTAAATTATCTCAACATCGCCAAACCAAAAGACAAGATGCCTCTCGTCAAAAGGGACACATTTACAGGCGTAGAAGGTGTCGACTATTTCAAAGTCACAATCGGTGGTAGAAAGATCAAGAACGAGGATGCACTCAAGTCAGGATTGGACACCATTTTCAAAGAAGCTGGAAAATCCGGCGAGTATTATTGCTGCCATGTGGATCTTCACCACTACGATATCTATTCCTGGGAGAAAAAGGACGTACTCAGGGAGCTTTACGGATTGAAAGAATCGGGCATTGACTCTGGGGTGTAGTAGAGTTGACTGGGGGCCGAACTGGAGAACTTGAGGGCTTATCAATCGTCGGATACTTCACTCAAAGACAATTGATCAACACTATAGTGTGATTCATCTTACTTCCGTGCCCTCAGTGAACGTTTCCAATTGTTCTGGTAAAGCCTACCTGTAAAGAATGCTACTACTCGGTGCCAGCAAATGGTTCAGTATTATCTTGGCCAAGGCATTGTAGTACATTATGTATCTTAAACCGTAGCATCGGACCCGTAGAATTGGCATTACTATGCACTTAGAGATACTGTTATCCCATTCAAATGTTGTAAGCTGGGATTAATCTTTACAATTGCGAGTTCAAACTCAGGGTTTTTAAGCACCATAGGGTATTAAGCCGCGATTGTAGCACAATACCATGCCCAAGCTAGGTTCTCTCTGCCGGAATAAGCTCTCAGCCACAGCCACAGGAGCTTATTCGGGCAGAGGGAAATTTGCAGTTGAGACTTGTGGCTGAGAGCTTATTCCGGCAGAGAGAACCTAGTAGCACAATACCTTGCTGTTTTAGTGCAGGATTGTTGCAGTACATAATTGAGTAAGCCGCGTGATGTAATCATCAGCGGTCAGGTGTATCAACTCAAAACAATCCTCTACCCAGATGAGTGGTAGCTCTCTGAGGCTATGGAAGCTCTAACTTACAGTTCTCATCTACCAATCGCACATCTCGCACCTAACTTAGATATCATGCTAGAGCCCTATGAGGTCACCTTATTGTGTATTCAAGAGGGAGTTGGTCCCAGCAAAAAACTAAATAACAAGGTTTGACAGATATGGACATTAAACTCCCGCTCTTCGAAGTTAGATCCCTTTGTTCCTCTCTAACGATGAATACATAAGAGCCTCATGCCTCCTCTTCAAACGAGTCAACCTAACATCAAACATTGATCATATTGCAACTTGCCTGTGACAGCCACTCAGCATTCATTCACGGCCTGGCATACCCAAGTTATAAAAGCTCGAATTCGCCGAATTTCCATTCATTTGCCCATTGACTGTGGCATAAGAACACCAACAACTTTCCAGGAAATATGAGTCAAGTAAATGAGTCCTTTTTCTTAAAGAGCGGCAAGAAATGGTTCGAACACCACATTCGCTCGCACTTCGTCCGAAACTACGACGAGCTCATCCTGAACTTGAGAGCCATTTTCGGCAAAGAAGAAGAACAAGAGAATGAGTACTTTCACGTTAAAGAAGGGGGATATGGCAGCTACGTCGTACTTGCCTTTGTGGAAAAAAAGGATCTGGAAGATGACTTACTGTTCTTAACAACTGCGACAATGGTCACTTCGATATTGAACCTGTCATTTTTAAACAGGAGAAATAACTGACCGGGACATTTCGTTCCAATTGACGAAGGCCGCAGTCATAAATGTTTATTCTATTCTCTCTTCAGATTTCCATATAATGTAGAGAACTTTGTAATGGTAACACTAGAATATCAAGCAGGGTTCTGGAGACTTTCCGGCTAAATGTTCATACAAAGGAATGTGGTTGCTGGATACAGGACCATGAAGGTTCCTTCAGTCAAGAAGATGATTTCAGGCGGAATGAACCGCGGATGTTGGTGGTATATCAAGGGAGATAGGTCAGTGCTATTTTATTAATAGCAGCTATGTGACTTATGCTACGACTTCTCGTCTCTGGATCGTGATGTTCATGTTCTCAAAGTAACTCACACCACCCTTAACAACATACGTTCCCCTATTCTTCTCATCCACCCAGTCAACCTTGAAGCTCCTCAAGAACTGAAGTGGTCCCTTGTAAAGTTCCATGCGCGCGACATCTTGCCCCAAACAGACTCTAGCGCCATAGCCAAAACCCATGCTATACTTGTTGTAGACCTTAGCCTTGTCCTCATCTAACCAACGCTCAGGCTTGAAAACCTCTGCATCATCGCCGTAGATGTTCGGGTCACGGTGTACGAGCCATGGGTTGCAAGTCACTTCTGTACCTTCGGGGACGAATTGACCGCAGATTTCGAGACCGCCTGGTGGAGCGATGCGGGGGAAGATGTTTGGTGCAGAGGGGTTGAGACGCATACTTTCTTTGACACAGGCGATGTAGTAGGGGCAGTTCTCGACGACTTCATCGTACTGAGGCATGTCAGAGATCTTACCAGCGATAGTCGCGTCGTCAAGTTCAGTCATGAGCTTCTTGTACACAGATGGGTTAGTGAGAATGTGGATCATCATGGCCTGGAAGGCTGTTCCAGTTGTATCAGCACCCGCAAGAAGCACAAGAAGAATCTCAGCCTTGATGTAGTTGATGTCCAAGGGATTGCCATCCTCATCCTTGGCCTCGATGAACCTGTAGATCTATGTCAGCATTTAGCGTAAGACATGAAACAAGTCAGCTTACGTTTGGAGCAAGTCAACACGTCCGTCTGTCGCACCATTCTCAATATCCTTGAAACGCTGATCAATCAAGCGATCGCGAAATCGCATCAACGTTCCAATACCAGAATCTTGCTCTGGACTGGCAACCATGTACTTGCCCAAGAAAGTACTCTTGACCCAGTTGGTGAAAGGATGCAGCCTCGCCATGATACCAAAGGGAGTAAGACCATCGTGAAAGCCTTGAATAAGACCCTCGACATCCTTGCCCTCTTTGACAAACCCGAAGGGAGCTCCAAAGCCAACTTCTGAAATGATGTCATAGGCCATGAACACAGCCCAAGGCGCAAAGTCGAATGCCTTGTTGGTAGAAGCAAATTCTCTCTGCAGACGAGCCATCCAATTCTCAATGTTGGAATCAATCAAGGGCTCCATCTTCTTGATGTTGGTTAAGCTGTAGAGAGGAGCTGCGATCTTTCTGTACTTGGCGTGCATGACGGAATCCTGCATGTTGAAGAGGGACTCATCTTTGCCAAAACTACCGGTGATGTAGTGCTTTGACTTGTTTGCGTGGCGGTTGTAGATCTTGGGTAGTTGAGTAGCGTCGCTGACAAGCAACATTGTAGGAGTAATCCTAATAATTGGTCCTGAAGACTGTGAATACCTTCGTCACTCACTGATCAGGGCAATCTTACCATGCTTCTTGTGAAGCTCTTGAAACGTCGCACACTCGTCAGCCTTGACATTATGATACGTAATCCAAAGCCTCGTAACACTCCCCCAGAAATTTCCAGGAAACTTCCGCAGCGGATGGAAAAAGCGATACCGAACGATCTGCCACAAAGCGCAAAAAGCAATATACCCAACCCCCAACAGGGCGACGTTCACAAAGCTAAGCACGGCCATTGTGTCTGCAGGAAACAAAATGAACCAATTGTTGGGAACGCGAAAATAAGCAATAAAAGGGGACGCAACCCGATAATGTACGAGGGATCGACACGACTCGTGTTCCCCATGCTGTTACATAGCCTGTATAACCGAGTTGCGCAACTTGACGATCATTAACCAAGGATGTTCAATGGCCCGTGATTGCTTTTCCATGCTATGCAACATGTAGTTAAGTGGATTGTTTAATGTAACGGGTCACATCTCGGATGAGCAACCCGCTGGAGATCCAAGAATTGTTTATGCGCGCTTGACGACTTACCTGAGAATGCTGAGCAATCCTTGTTAGCCATTCGGCAGGATAAGAGTTCCCGAGCCGTGGTAAAATTTCTGGCCCTGGTCGTTTACCCACATTCGCCAAGATCTGCTACCAAGATCGCCATACGCGTCTGAGATATTAACTGCTCCCCACTCCAGCGGTTACTCAAGATTCTCGCATGTGAACACATTAGGCAATACAACGGTAATACCACGACGGTGTTCCCGAGATTCTGGGTAAAGGAGAAGTTTGATGATCCTTCTACTTCTTTTTCCCCTGACGAGAAATTCCATGCGGACTCTTGGATGATATGATGTTTGTCTCATTGTGGAGAACATGTTGGTTGAAGTGCCTTGTTTGCTTGGATCCACAGTTGAGAAAAGATGACAGATTCTCACGAGGAAACAGGTTATGAACTAAGTGGATTCTACCAAATGATCCACGGTAGGAAATACGAAAGTAGGAAGGCAGTAGGATGAGGCAATAATTAGCGTGAGACACGCTGAAGAGAACCGGTAGACTAACACTTAGCTCCCACCGGCCCGTTGTCTTTAGCCTCACAATTCTCAGTCGCAGAAAAGTCTAAGAGAGAAAACAACACCAAGTGGGCGGGAAAAACGCTCCGGAAATGAGAACCCGAGTTCCACAGTCGTCATGATCCTCGCACAGACAAACTCACGGACCATTTATCCGAGTATCCTAGCATCCAATCACTTCTACCCAAGCGTCAATCATTACATACATCTCCACTTACAATGGGAGCATTGCTGGTTCCAAGACGAATAACGAAATCTGATATATGAATTTCCCCTGAAGGACTTCGCCTCTTTCGCCTGAGGCCTAGCGATGGAGTCAGTAAGATCTTCGGTCGCTTGGCGAGGCACGTCTGTGCTTTGGTTACAGAATGGTAAACGATTGGCATAGCACCTACGAGTTAATCAATCAGCTGTAATGAAAGGCCATCTGCTTGTCTCAGTTGAGATTCGATAGATTCTTCCATTTAACCCGCCGCAGATTCTGCATCAGCTGAGGTTTTTCGGACTCGTACAATTCTTTTCCGTTTGTCTTTGCAGCCATGACTGAATCGCAGGGCTCGACGGTTAATTCTGTCGCTATTTGTTTTGCTGTCATTAGTTTTTGTGCTGTGGTTTTGAGATTGTGGGCGAGGACGTTTATTGTTAGGTCTCTTGGGGCTGACGATTGTGAGTACGCCGGTCCACTTATTGGGGCTTTGCTAACTATTGCAGACTTGATTTGCGTTGGAGCCGTAAGTCTGATGTTTTCATGGCTGCATATGCAGGTACTAACATATTTAAGATCTTATCGTGGTGCTTCATCGGCTGCACCATAGCTTGTAAGTTCACTATCGTTTCTTAACTAACCATTGCTAATCTTTGCAGCCGTTCAACATGGCCTCGGTGGTCACTACGAAGACGTGATCAAACGCGGCACTGACAACTTTATCGCATACCTCCAAATCGTCTGGCTATCCTCCATTTTCTACAATGCCTGCCTCGGCTTCATCAAGATCTCTGTTCTTGCGCTTTACACCCGACTCGGCGATAAGATGCTGCGTAAGACGGCCTTCGTGATGATGGGCGTTGTTGGGTGCCAGGCTGGTGCAAATGTTCTGGCTTGCATCTTCCAGTGCAGTCCGGTCCCAGCCGCGTATGATATTACGATCTTGCCGGAGGATAAGAAGTGCGTTGATATCAATGCTTTCTACTTGGCGAATGCGGCTGTCAATATCTTCACGGATATTTTGACGTATACGTTGCCAATCCCACTAGTGGCGAGGCTTCGTGTTCCCAGACGACAAAAGATCAGTCTGGCCATCATTCTCGGTCTCGGACTCTTGTAAGTCTCCATTGTCCCTATCAATCGCTCACCTACTAATATCAACAGCGCCTGCGTCTCCTCCATCATCCGAATAACCTACATCCCTAAAATGCTCAGCTCCTCCGATCAAACCTGGGTTATCTCCGATGCCATGTACTGGTCCGTAATCGAGACCAACATCGGCATCCTCGCCGCATCGATACCCTCCTATAAAGCCATTGCCAAGAAGTACGCGCCCCGTCTGCTCGGCAGCTCTGGCATGTCCAGCAGTCGCAAGCTCTCTGGCTTCAAACAGATGCCTCTTGAGCTTCAGGGGGGTAGTAATTCCGGTACTGGTGCACCAAAGAGTACCTTTGAGACGAATATTAAGAATGGACTGGATGATAATAGTAGTGAGGAAGTGTTGGTTATGCCGAATGGGAGGATTGGGGTTAAGACGGATATCACGTTTCGATACGATAACAACTTGGAGAATGGGATGCAAAGTCAGAGATAAACTACCGCCGCATCTCACTTGAATTAGATTGTATAACCAGTAATAGATAAATAGCTTAGACCACTACAGTCGCTCTCAGTAGCTAATCAGATCCTTGAAGAAGGGCAGTTGGCGATCCCCGGATGGCTTCACTGTGGATTCCTTAGCCTCATCTTTCTCCATCTGAGCTGAGCACAACTCAAGTATACGATTATGGAAATCTGTCAAAATATGACTATTAGTTTAAGAAAGGATACATTCAACACTAGGGTGCACTTACAGATAACACCATTTTCCTTTAGTGGATTCAACAGACCCTCCGAGTAAATACCAACATTTAGGTTCGCTTGTGTCTTTTCGCAAAGCTCAATATCTTCAACAGCAACGTTTCGCGTGAAGTCATACCACTTCTCAAACTCATCGCTCCCAGCAGGAGCCTTGTGATAGTAGTCAAACTCCATGCGGGCCTGGCCAGGTATCTCAGATGGATTAATGCGCCAGCACGTCAAACCCCCGGCGTACAAGCTCAAAGAGCAATTGGGGAAAAGGAAGAAGAATAAACCATCGTCAGCATCAGTGGCAGTAGCCATATGCTGCGAGTAATTGTGCTTATTGATGACTTTGTAGCCAGCGGGCTTGAATGTCTTTGCAAACTCCGGGTGCGCGTAGGCACAATGCAGACACTCTTGATACGCATCAACAGTAGCCTTCCAATTATTTTGAGAAGTGTAGGTGAGGGGACGTCTTAGCGGGAGTTCAGTGAAGTCAGCGTGTGCAGTTGACTCCTCAAAGCCAGGGAAGAAGTCTTCAAAGGAGCAGGTCTCATCGGACAGTGTCAAGAAAAGAAGACCGTTTGGAGTTAGGTGCGATCGCATGATGGAACCCTGTATGATAAGCAAACTTTCTGGAGATAATATGTGCTTTGGACTTACATCGCGTTTCTTGGTGATGGTAATGCTTCTCCAATCTTCACTCTCGCGACGCACGATGAAGTCGATCTGAGCCAGTTCGTGCTCATAGTTGACCTTGGTGTCGGGAAACTTCGTTACGGCTCCTAGAAGAACCCAGGACTGAAACACAATCAGAAACTTTGTAATCAGAGATTTTTGTCCCTCCTGAACGTGCCTTGAGAAAGATTGCTCGCCTCTCAAGATTGTAGATGCCAGTGCTGGTGTACCAGGAAGCGGGCAGAGTAACATCCCAGTCAGCCATTATGGATTATAGATAGCGATAATTTTGATGATAACTTGGGTTCTTTAATAATCATTAATATAGTTAAATAAGATATTCTTATTTTTAAATGATAAGAGACTCATTAGAAGATCTATTCGTAGGAATGCTCCTGTCTGAGCTTTATCTCAGCCGATAGTCGCTGCCGGAAGCCTACCCTACGCTATTCCAGATCAGGAAATTTTATACGCAACATGCATTATCTTCATAACTCCAACCGAGTGATATCATACATTGTACTATTGAGTTTCTTCAATAGGTAATTTATTCTTTGACTTTATATGCTGCTCCTAAGTCCGCGGTATATACGTGTAAATGCCTCGATTGAGTACTCTTCATTTCCTAATAGAGGAAACGCACACGAGACTAGTAGTCATCAGGATGGATCCCACAGATACGGCGCATGCGCTATTGTGCTAAATATTCTTGCCTTTCTGCGAAGAATAATTACATTCTTTCACTTCTTACATCACGTTCTATTGCTCTCGGTGCTCTTCGCGATGATCGCATTAATGATCCTGGGCACCACGAGCGTGCTAATCACGTCCATAGTTCTTCATTTCTGGCGATATCTCCAACGATCCTCTACTTGCCTACCAGCAGTGCCGAAACACGGAAACTTTGATCTACCTGAGGGTTGGTGGTCAGATCAAACTCGATTCCAACTTGAACGACGAGCAATCTTGAGCCAGGTAGGATCACTAGAAGCTCATCACTGCCGGCTGCGCAAGTCTGACCTCACTACTAGACGTGGCTCTGTGTGAGTCACCGCGGACGATTTCGATGCCCGGGCGACTACGTGGTCTATGACGTTGCTGGCTTTCGCATTCTCATGATCTTGGGCAAGGATGTGGTAGTGCGGTCGTTCCACAATGTCTGTAGGCACAGAGCCTTCCCGGTCGCTAGGATGCAGTCTGGTACCGCCACGGTGCTTGGCTGTCGATATCACGGATGGAGCTACAACACAGAGGGCAAGCTTATCAAGGCTCCGTACTTTGACAACCTTCCTGGCTTCGATAAGAACATGAATAGCCTCTTCGATATCCACACAAAGCAGGACGGCAGAGGCTTCCTTCATGTCAATGTGAGCCGCCAAGAGGGCGCGTCTGCTACTGCCACTCCAATGGGTGTCGAATTGGGAAAGCCTGGCAATATCACACCCGACGCAGAGTTGCTAGACAGTATCGAGTTCAGTGGGAAGTTCAACTGGAAGGTCATCCGTGAGTATTCTATCTTCAGCCTTCGTTCTAGTCCATCCACAGATGCTAATGACCGACAGTCAACCAGCCATACGCTACATCACATCCAACCAAATCCACTTTCACGGACTCCGTCTACTCGTTTCCGGCGATAACTAGTTCAACCGGAGAGGTCCAATACTTCCCTCTGACTACAGTACACTCAGTGTCTGGCCAGCACTTTTGGTATCAACTAACCTATTCTCCCGTCACCGTTGACCAAACCAATCTACGCTGCGATATTTATACCAACAGTCCTAAAGGGTCTTTCAAATTTGATGGAACTACTAAAGATTCTCTTGAAAAAAAGATAAAGCAGAAACTACTAGCTTTTGAGAACCAATACAAACAGCTTATCACTTCTGTAGAAGAGGCGATTGGCAACGGTGAGCTTTCCCCGCTCCAAATAGCTTACAGTGACAGCGCTGACTAGTGACAGGTTACCAAGCAAAGATTGCTGCTGCGGTCGAGATCCATCGACGTCAGGAGGCGCTGCGAGGATTCGAAATCAAGCCCGCTGCGCTGAAGCAGCAAGATGGCGAAGAGAAGCTCTCCAAAGCTGAACGAAGTAAGTCAAACCCGCGTGAACACCCCCTGTTCAGGGTTTCCACACATCAACAGGCCATGTTAGCTCATGTTCACTTTAGTCTGCCAAGCCATGGACTGTGGCATCTCGAAAAAGCTAGAGTGGTAAGGGTCAAGAGGGAAAGCCCTGCGCTTGTTTTCATATTGTTACTTGTCAGTAGAACGATCATGCTACAGTTCACGTCTTTCTCTTCCAGGGAAATAAGGCAAGAAGTGAACACAAGAGCTTATTGTAGTTCTCAACAGTCATGGCTTGTAATACGAGGTTTCTGTTATGATCAGTCAATAGTGGTGAGTCATGGACTAGTGAACATAGAGCGGTATCTACCATTTGCATTTATGCAATAAGAACACATATCTTTCGCGCCGGGAAGCAGAACATGTATATATAGAAGTTGAAAGTGGCCGAATTCTGTACTCGATATGCTTCTTCACAATTCCGTTTGATTTTGAACACGTCGTTACCGAAGGGAGGTATAAGTGTTAAGAATCTTGAATGTTCAGAATGACTCTATGGAGATAAGCGGCTTAAAATTGTATCAAAAAGCCTCGCCCTCTTGAATTAAGTCATTATGCAAAGTCGGATGACGAGTGGTGATGCAAAACGTACGTACTAATTCGATTAGCCCAAATCACGGTATCTTATTCCGCTTGCCGGGTACCGTAGTAGTTTCCGGCCCGCTAGCCCCTTTGAACCCCGCGCTTCCGTGCTTATCAAGTATGCCGATCCATTTCCCCTCCCTGATACGGACGGTCAACCGCCGGAAAGGCTGCCCAAAGCTTGAGAACGGAATAGTACGAGCAATCATACTAAAAGCTATTACCTGAACGCTACCATGCCCCGACGTGGCGGCGGTAGACAAAAGAGATCGTGCGGGCGCCGTTCCCGAGGTGGTTGCCACTCTTGCAAACAGCGACATGTACGTCCACGGGCTCTTGGACGATCTATGAGGCACTGACATAGCGAGGTCAAATGCGATGAAAGCAGGCCCACGTGCACGAACTGCGCAAAAAAGGGCTTGCTATGCGACGGGTACCCTCAGCGAACTTTGAGGTGGTCATACAAGCACGAGATGACAGCGAGTGAGACATCACAGCAGCAAAGGAAGTCACCAAAGCCTCTGAACGACAACCAATCTATTTTTACTTTGAATCCACTGACGGCTGATGAATACACCCGCGAGGAGGTTGAGGAGGTTGGTGGAGTGACGCACAGTGGAATGGCTCTTTGGCCACAGTCAGAGGATATCGGCTTATCAGATCTTTTGGGGTTCGATTCGACGAACATGTTTGATCAAGAATTTGCTGGTAGTCTTGAATCCATTGCTATGGAGGCCCCGACTTTCGACCCTTCGACCTTCGATCAGCTACCCAACTTCTGCTTTGATATCTTACCTCAAGAGAACTCCTGGTTGGACCCTGGTCTATCTAGTCAAGTGCGACCACTGGGGATAGACGCAGATCCTTCTATGCGGCTTCTAAAATGTTGGTTCGATGAAGTGTGCCCGGCATGGTCTGGCTTCGACTCCAAGTCCAACATGAATAGAAGGATGGCTGAAGATCTTTGGCAAAGCTCCGCTCCGGTCTTCACCGCTCTTCAAAGTATGTCAGCTAGTTTTCTCTCGGCACGATTACCGCAGATGAGGCAATCTGCTATGAATCTGCTCAAAACAGCAACGCTGAGTGTCCAGGCAGAGATCCAGGAGCTCAATGAGAAGAATGCCCTCGATGAGATGCCAACGGGTATCCTGTTCGCACTAATCTGCCTGGGTACGACAATTTGTTGGCTGGATACTCGTCGAGTCGGTTGGCCGTTTCTGCAAGAAGCAAAGAAACTATTGCGATGGGCCTCACAGCAACAGTTTGCTGCTGATACAGACAAGATGGATTTCTTTAACAAAAGTCTCGTCTACTGGGATATGTTAATATCTTTCATATATGACCCAGAACCAGGTACTGATATACACCAAGTCAGCGAGCTGCCATCCAGCTTCCCGAGACCTCATCTCCTAGCTACTTACAGCCAACCTTCCTACGAGACGGAGCCTCACCCACGCATTGGCGTCTCACTCCTCAGCACAACCCTTTTCACGCGGTCAATTCGTCTTTGTCGGGTCTATCGACGTCGCACTACTGAACGAGCACTGGACTCGCCTCCAACAACACCAGAGATCGAGCAAGCAAAAGAATTGGAGGTTGAGTTGCTACAATTGCAGCTTTCGCCTAGACCATCGCTCAACAATACCGGTGACCCGCGCACACCAGCTACTCACCTTCTACATGTGGCCGAAGCTTATCAACTTGCTTCCTTGCTCCAGGTCTACATACAGTTTCCGGCGTTACTAAGGCCACCTTCCCAATTAATTCCACGAGACCTCAATGAGGCTGAAGTAACAACGTTATGGCACAAGCGCATCATACCCCTCGCTCTTCGGCTCATAGAAGTGCTGGAGCAAATCCCCTCCGAGTCCCGCAGCTGCGCTATCCAGCCACTATTGTATATGTGCGCTGCCACTGGGCTTCGGCACACACCAGCTTCTTCGCCTGGCACAGAGCCCAGCAGCGGCAGTCCAGCCAAGCCAAGGCCAATGGAGAGCATCCTTGACTATCTGGACCTTCTCAAAGACCCCGTCGAACATTCCAAGGAGGATGTCGATCCTTTGTCTATCTCACAGACTGCGATTGACGTCAGTAAAGGACGAACTTTTATCTCACGGCGCCTGAGTGTCTTCAAAGAATGCTTGCACCCTGGTCCAATTGCAATCGCCGAGGAGTTTGTGAAAGAACTGTGGGACGCTTATGATGAAGCGCCCCGGTGGAGCATAGATGTCTGTTGGATCAGTCTCATGGATAAGAAGGACCTCCGAACGTTGTTTGGATAAAGAAACTCAGAATTACACGGCCAAGGACGGGATATAAACACAGTATTATAAACTTGTCAATCAGAAGTAAAGAGCAAATATCTCGACACACAGATCCTTTCCTCTATTGTCAGTGCCATCAAACCTCATCAACCGCCTTCTTCCTGTCCTGAAGCTCATGTGCGTGGACCTGAACTTCCGTGACATACTTATCGAACTTGCGAAGGTTGACCTTCTTCTCAAACCTGTCGAGTGTTAGCTTCATATACCTAAACTAATAACACCAATTAATCTCAACGCACATTTCGTCAATCTCAGTGGGTGTTCGTCGCGCAGCCTCAGGCAGGATGAACCAGGCGATGGCGACAGCAACCGTACCGGTACCAGCAAAGCTATACAGTATCTATCAGCAAACCTTTAACAAAAATGACAGTTCGTAGATATTACTTACAAAAACCCAGTCTTGACACCCCACTTGGCCGATCCGTTGATCATTAATGGAGTGCAGAAGCTGAAGATAATAGCGATGCAATTAGGCACGGCAAGTGACCAACCAGCCGTCTGGGCTCTGAGGCGCTGTTGCGGAATCTCAGCAGCAAAAGCGTAGCCGATGGCCGAAGCACCAGTGGTGGAAAACGTAGCGAGGCAAGCGAAGAAGATCTGAGGAAACATTAATTAGCCAAGTTGGAGTGCCCCCTTGAAGTCATACTGACAAGTAGCGAACTGGTAGCCTTGGCTGTATAGTCGAAGCAGCAAATGATACCCAGGCACAGGACTGAAACGACCGTGATAGCATATGGGTAGACGGTAAGAGGGCGTCGACCGATGGAATCTGTGAGTGTTGCAGTGGCGATCATGGAGATCAGCTGAACGGATGATAGAATGAGGATCACGAGGAATGGATCCTTGTTTCCTGCATATTGGGCTGCAACATATGGTTAGAAGCTTCCCATCCCACCGCGCAGCGAATACGTACAGAAATATGTCGCATAGGTATTAAATACGGCCAAACCAACGAACTGCTGAGTGATCTTGGGCCAGCCGGAAATGATGAATCGAATCAGGTTGCGCCCCTTAAAAACAGACGACAAGCCGATCCGAGTTCTTCTGTATAACTCTGATTACTACACCACTGGCACTCGTTCTTCTCAGACTTTTGCCCTAACAGGACTCTGTGGTTTCACTGTCTCGGCCAAGAGACTCATTGCCGCTGCGTCTACATCCAGAGTCGATGCCGGTCAGAGCCCCACCGTCGCGGGACAGACGTTTGAGAATGGATCGCGCAAAATTCAGGGTCAGAGCACTGTTGAGTCGGCTACTGTCTTGGGGGGATAGGCGAAGTTTACGCTTCAGGCTTCCGAAGCTCTACTGGTGACGCTGTAGCAGGTGGCATAGTGGCTGCTTCAACAATGGTTAAATATGTGAACTGGTGCGCGCTCACTCTGAGCACTAACTTTTCGCATGAGCTTGGATTGGAAGGCTGGTAGCTGAGCTGTGTGATATGATTACTTTAGTCATGAGTCGTAACAGAAGGAATATGGCATCGGTACAATGATCCGCAGCGACTTATCCCGATGCCCGGCCTGTTGAATTGGAGCATCCGTTTCCCCTCACTGTAAGCTAGCGTCATGAATGTAGAAGTGATCAGCTAGCGCCATATTAACAAACGCTAGCAGATGTGTTTGGATCAGTGGCCCCCCGCACTGAACACAAATGGCTCGCTTTGATAGCCCCGAAGCGATACGAGCTTTCAGATGGAAGCAGTAATGTGCTAGTAGCCTCTTGAATATCAACTCCATATAATCTTTTTATTCTTTCCTTGAAAGACTACTCAATACAGTCAGGCAGTTAGCGTACTGGGAAGTGATAAAATGTCGCCATCACTGGAACAACAAGTAACCACCATCCTCATCTGTCTCACCCCATGCACCATTAAACTAACTCGCTCTACAGATCATCAATAAGCTCCAATCTAATTGGATTTGGATTCCTGACTGGGTTGACTCCTCCAAAGAAAACACCGCCGCACGTATCGTCACATTCAGTCGCAATTTCACCCTCCCATCGCGACCAACCCAAGCGATCCTCCATTTCTCAGCCGACACGAGATATAAGCTCATCATCAATAGCACTCGAGTAGGTGTTGGCCCAGCGCGAGGTAGTCCGTTGATTTGGTATTATGACTCGCTCGACATCGCTCCGCACCTCAAACAAGGCGATAATGAGATTCACTTTGTAGTGATTCGCTACTTTGCAGCCTCGCGTGGTGGCATGCCTTTTGAGAGAACCTTATTCCCTGGCTTGACTGTTATTGGTCGTGTTGAGTCGGATGGGAAGTCTGTTAGTCTTGACTCTCGGGATGACTGGCTGGCTGAAGAGGATAACTCGATCCTATTTCCGTGGGAAGACCGGACGATGTCTTCCTTTATGTGAGTTCTTGACCTCGTTTCCGAGGGATACACTGACCCCTTCAGATCAACGAACATATCGTCCCCAGACCTGGCAAAGATAAAGTCAAACCCGTACCATACAACCTGAAGACACTCAACGGAGAGCTCCCACCATGGCGTCTTCGGTCTCGCGTGATTCCAACTCCGGAGCAAACACCTGCTAGTGTCAATACCGTCAGAAAGAACGTCGGAGCCTTGAAATCTGATGACTGGGTTGCATATCTCTCAGGCCAGCGTCCTCTTACTCTTCAAGTCGGATCTTCACACACGCTCGAAGTCCAAGCGGACGTGATTCAACGGCATTCCTACGCTGGACGTTCAAAGTGACTCAAAAGAGTCAGATCCGGTTGAAAGTTACTTACAGCGAGGGTTATGAAAATGAACCACGTTCTTATCCATTTTTCAGGTCAAAGTCTGACAGGCTGGATGCGACCAATGGTCATATCATTGGTCCCTACGATGACATAACGCTTGACCTACCAGCGTCGCAGACCGTGGTGTATGAGCCATTCTGGTTTAGGACATTTCGCGTTATGCGATGAGAGATTACAGCGGGGGCTGAAGCAGTCGAGCTATCCTCTTTTGATGCGACTCAGGTCAATTACCCCCTTGCAGTCAAAGCAAGCTGGGATGAACCAGGAGACAAGGACGCCAAACAAATATGAGACGTCTCTATCAGGAGTATGAAAATTGCATGTTCGACGGTTACTCAGATTGCCCGTTCTACGAACAACTTCAGTTAGTACATCCCCAACTCCACAGAGCTCTGGTTGACCATTCCCTAGGTACTCTGGCGATTCTCGCTCCGTCGGCCTATTTCACTATCTCCTCTCAGGCGACGACAGACTTATGAGGTAAACAATCACCAACTTCGCTGCATCCGTGACGCCCGAGGGCTTAACACAGTCTCGCTTCCCCTCCCACGTACCACAGATCATCGCCGGTTTCTCACTATACTGGGTCCTTCAGATCTGCGATCACCACCTCCACTTCGGTGACACCGCATATACCTGGCCATTCCTCCCTCGAATCGACGGTGTCTTTGAGTACTTCGAGTCTCACATTGATGACTTAGGTCTTGTTAGTGGATTTCCAGAGGATGTATGGTAATATGTCGACTGGGTCACTTCGTGGGGCGCAACCGATACGCATCCTGACAAGGGAGTTCCCACGTCCGGGCGGGAATCGAATCGGCATATTTACTTCAGTATGCTTTACGCTTATGTCTTGAAGCAGGCTTCTCGTTTAGTCCGAGATGTCGGTCGGCCTGGATACGCGGATGAGTATGAATCTCGCGCGACTTCTATGGTCAGGGCAGTCCGGACTCATTGCTTCGATGGGAAGTTCTTCACGGATTCTACGGCTGATATCGCGGGTGAGGGGGCTTACTCCCAGCGTTGCCAAGTATTCGCCGTACTCAGTGGTGCTGCAACTCCCGAGGAACAACCACGTCTCCTCAAGGAATCGTTCTCTAATCCAGCCTTTTCCAAATGTTCCTACGTCATGATGTTCTATGCTCTGAGGGCGTTCGCTCTAGCTGGCGACGAAGTCTACGAGTCAGCATGGGCAAGTGTTTGGGACCCTTGGCGAAAGATGTTGGCAAACAATCTAACAACCTGGGAAGAGGACGACGTTCGGCAGCGGTCGGATTGCCATGCTTGGGGCAGTGTTCCTATCTACGAGTACTGTACCGAACTAGCTGGTCTGCATGTCATAGCTCCGGGGTCAAGCAAGATCCTATTTTCGCCAAGACTAAGCTTAAGTGGAGAGTTGAATGCGAAGGTAGCGCTTGATTCGAGCAATACTGCTGCAGTGTCTTGGAGTGTTCAGGATGATGGACGGAAGAAGGTCGAGTTATGGCTTGAGTCGCCAGTTTGGGTTATAGGCAAGCTGCCTGGAGGAGAGGAAGAGGACTGCGGTGTGATTGACCATCTTACATTGAGTTTCTAGGCTGGACATGGGTCGCAGATAGCCACGTTCACTTTGTAGGAATTTCAGTTGATTGGATATACTCTAATTTCGCAAACTAAACATGTAGTCTCCAACTTCTTACTCAACTCGCTACTCATCACAACTCAACAGTAACCAATCTTCAATCATCATACACAAGCTGCAACGGTCCCTCGCGACGATCCGGCCTGGTAACATGATCCACCCATCGACTATCAGCAGTGTAATACACCTGCTTCGATTCTCCCCACTTCTTCGGCCGCAAATCCTGCGCCATTACCATACGATCAGCCCTCTCGATCTTAACAGGCTTTTCAAAATTCTTCTTCGGCTTCAGTCCGGATCCAATACGCAAGTCTGTCCAGCCCATGGTGATGCGTCCAAGCTTATAATGTTCCTCCCAAACGAATTTCTCACAGCTACTAGCGTTTTCCAGAAATCCACCGAGTAACTTTTTAGCTAAATTCAAGTGGGCGTTTTCTCGATCTTCATAATAGCTCTTGAAGTTGGGGCACAGCAGATTCGTCAGGTCCTTGGCGCGTGATAGAGCGCGAGCCATTGCATCCTTCTCTATGTCAGTTTTGGCCTTTATGGGAGATGGGTATGGTAACTTACAAGGTTATCTTCTTGTGGAGCAACCTCAAAAACCCGTAGCGAAGGTAGGTTCTTGGTCAAGATGTTCACGGACTCAGCTGAGGCATACGGGATTCTCCACGCATCACTTCCCATTGTTCGATAATGAAAGCGCAGTGTTTCCAACCCAGTATGCTTCACCACAGACTGCAACAGCCGTCTCGAAAGACCGGGGTTAGGCTGCACTGCCGAGTTGTACAAGTTGTAATCATGTATCTCCAAGCTGGTCAACGAGTCAAAGGACGAGATGAATCGATACATCCCTTCGAGGTATACCTCTGTCTCGGCGTAGTTTGACTTGAAACCAGGCTCTGTCATCTGCAAAGACAGCTTTCGCAGGTGAATGCTTCCCTTGCCACCTTTAGTAAACAGATCTTCGAGATATTTGAAGAACTTGAGCTGTCCCACTTCAAGACTCATGAGCGTCAGTTCCCTGAGCTTGAGAAAGTCAAAAGCTCTTGTGAAATTCCGCATAACATTTTCACGATGATTACCTTCGAAGCTTATCCCACGTAACGTCAGTGATTTGAGCGCCGTGAAATCATGCTCTTGTTCCAAAACATCAGGGTTACGAGCTTTAAGTTTGTCTTCCCAATCCCCTAGAAAGTCAGAGTAATATTTGGATGTTCGAACCTCTAGGCTCTGAAGAGTTGACAGGGAGTTGAGTAGCATGCTCTGAAAGGGTCGTTCGTCGGTCACAATGATTCTGTCCCAAGACAAATCTTCGATGCAGATGTGCTCAAGATTCCTGAGTTTGCCGAGTGGAGCCATAGCTTCAGGCTTGATGGTACGTTGGTAAGGGTGGAGACGTATAGATTTGAGATTCTTCAATTTAGAAAGATTCTCCGCCATTGGCCTTTAGTCTCATTAGCATAACCAGATGGCTATGGGGAGGATTACTTACTCAGTAAGGTCTTCGGCATCGAAGACCTCCAAGTTATGAAGATTTTTCAAGACTTCCTCAAAGTATCTCAACACAAAGGGCTTATGCCTCTTGCCAGGATCAATGCCTCCAATGATCATTTGCCTGACATTGCTGGCACAAGGAGGCACAGCGTTTAGATCGAGAAGAGTTGAGAATTTATTTTGTTGACCTTTGTACTGACCCTCTCTTTTGAGCTGTTTCTTTTGAGCTATACTTAGATGAGGTTCAATGCGCCGGATGACGTGTGGAATATGCGTCCAGAAGGATGTTGAGACGGAGATGCGTTTATGGATGATGGCCATTACGATAGCATAATATCGCTTGGAGGTACAGGCCATCTTGATCATGCTTTTTGGGTCATTGACCTGAGCTTGTCAGTGTTTGAGATTCCGCGCTTGGAATTGGTGAGACTGACGCTTTCGAGGATCTGCTGGAGTATCTCGGCTGGCAGGACTGACAAGACATCATCAGGAACTGGCACCGTCCCCTCCTGAGTGTCAATCTCGAATGAGACATCGGCCTTCGATTTTGCCTTTGAATCGGTTGGTTTTCCCGCTTTTACCTTCTTCACCGGTGTTTTCTTTCCTTTCGTGGTCTGCTCATCGTTCTCGTCTTGAGCCGGGGCTTTGCGCTTCCTGTTTGGTGGGGCAGTAGATGCAGGCGCTGATTCCGCTGATTTAGCAGTGACGCCCAAGTCAATGTTGCGAATTCTGGCGCTCCTTCTCGTTGACATTTTGAATGAAATTACACAGAAACAGAATGAAATTCGAGAGGAATTGAAGATATTTGGGACGAGAATTCTGGCGATTATGAAGGACGCGATGGATTTAGGGGAGATTGGATGACTAAAAGCTCTGATGGTGATTCATTGGTGCATTCGCTGGTCTAAGCCACTGCAGCCTAGAGTTAGTCTTCAGATGAGGCGCTTGGCTCGATTCAGAAACCACCGGGTCGATAATGCTTTGATAGAGCTACTAACTTCTCTATTTCTTGTGGAATAATCCTTAGCCAAAGCGTAAGCTTTTGTCCTTTCTAAAACACTCCCTGCTCTTTACTATACGTTCGACTATTTCATTGGCTCCTTACTTCCCATATTCTGCACACCTAATGTCGTTATTCTTGGCCTTTTAATCAATCTCAAATTAACGCCAGTAGGAGCTCTCTATTGGCCACCAAATCGGCCCGCAATTCCGTCCGCGAAATCTGTATACAAATCCCTGCCCGTCACTTCACACTCACAAACAAAACCCATTACATCAGGTAACAAACGAAATCGATGCCCTCATAGTTAAGCCAAGTTTACTTCGACATCTGACGATGTTTTATTGCCAGTTCGGCACATACACAGAGGCACGTTGGCAAAGGATGTTAAGCTATAACAAGTAACTCATTGGTGAGGATACTTCGCTGGCGATGATGAGCTTCTTTTAATTTAGATGTGCTTCGAAGAAAACAAGCCACGGTTGCGATACCAAATAAAATTTATTAAAGAACACCATGAGAAAAATATAGAGTATGAGACAGCAGTTTCCATTACATCAAGCCATTGCTGTCCATTGTCAAAACAGCCAGTGTCATGAAATTCGACAGCTGCAGGGTAGTCCAACTGAAATGTGAATCTTGTCTCGCCATCAGAATCTTATCCCCGCTCGGACCTCAGGTCTAAGACATATCCCCCGCCAAGCCAGTAGCACGCATCTAGGCGACGCCTTAAATGATCCCTTGCACAAAACAAATACCACTCCAGAGTCTCCAGACAGCAATCCCTATCGCACCCTGAGACTCTACGTGAGACACCACCACCAACAGCCTGTGATATCTGAGTCTGAATAGCTAAGAAAGCGCCACCAATTGTGGCAGAAATGAATTGGAATTTCGCCCCCTTTTCGCTGCCCTTCCCTTGATCACAGGCATGTACGTGTTATTTCCCTTCAGGATGCTCATAAAACATAAGGCTGCAGCCACCGCGCTCCTCTTTTCTGAATGTTCAATTGAGTTTCAACTTTCACTATGAGCGTCAAGTTGGAAATCCCGGGGGCCGAAAAGCTCCCAAAACTTCCGACACTACCGACACTATCAACACTCCTAGCACTTCCAATCGTCGTCAAGATTTTAAATCACCCCAGCCTCCAGAATCTCCCAGATCCCTCAAATGTTCGAAAAATTCCAAGAGCTCATATCGCCGCCGTCGCGTTTATCATTTCCGCTCTATCACTGATCATCCTCAGTCCCTGGAGCTGGGAAATGGACAGCTCGACCTGGTCGCATCACCGTCAGAAATATCGTGATGAGGACCGTAAATTTGCCCTCGTCATACCCGCTACCTCTCCAAGCCCCGACCTCTGCAAAACGGTCGTAACCGCCCTTGCGCTCGGCTACCCCAGTCCCGTCATCATCAACTGGGGAATTGATCACCGGCTCATTTCTCACTGGAACGGTGGCCACAACTTGCCCAAAATTCCTGGCATTGTTGACTATCTCGATGCAGTTCTGCACCCTGATGCGCATCCGTCTGAGAGATTGAGTGAAGATGATATCATACTCATGGTCGACGGTCACGACGTCTGGTTTCAATTGCCCGCCCAGATCATGCTCCAGCGATATCATAGGATCAATAAGGAGGCCAATGAGAGGCTGCGCAAGCAGTGGAATAAGAAAGGGAAAATGCCGATGCAGCAGACTATCCTCGTGGCCACTGGCAAGAAGTGCTATTCTGGTCTAGTCGACAAAGGCATCAACATCCAATGCGAGAAGTGGCCTGAAAGCCCAGAGCGAAAGGATCTCTATGGCCCCGATACAGAGAAAGATGGGGAGCATTGGCAGACAAACAGGCCGCGATGGATCAATGGTGGTGTCTATATCGGCCCTGCTGGCGATATGCGTCGCTTGTTCCGTCGATCGCTGTTTACCATGCAGGCTGGTATCGGAGAGGGAATCAAGATGCACAGTGAACAAGCTCTCACAGGTGAAGTCGTCGTGGAGCAAGAGATCTTTCGGAAATTCCAGAGAGAAAAGGGAAGACCCAGGCGTGGCATGAGAAACATGCTGGACAAAAAGCTTGAGTATGGCATCGGTCTTGACTACGGTCAACAGATATCGATGCAGACTCAGTGGACGCAAGATGACGAGGGTCGCGACCACGGTGCTTTCGTCACGCTGGGTGATCAGAAACTCATCGATCAATACTCCGCTGACCTGGGTATCTCACCAACACGACTAAAAGGTCTACCCGAGGATATAAAGAATGCAGAGAACCCACTTGAACTCATCCAACCAGACGCAGACTGGAACAACATGTCGCTCTACGCCGACTTCTTCCTCGAGACCGTCCCTGTCATTCTTCACCACAACGGCATGCACGGGTTAAAGCGACGCCGATCAACATGGTGGGACAAGCCATGGTACTACCATCACCTTCGAGAACTTCTCAAGATGCAGATCCAAAAGAAGGGCGAGCCCGAGGATCCTCTTGCGACGGTCAAGACAGACCATGGGAGGGTTAGGTACTGGGGTGTTTCTGCGGAGTATGAGAGTAGGTACCCGAGACAGATGGTTGATAACGCGTTTGGGCGGTTGGATAAGATGAAGTTTGGGGAGATTTGTAGACATACGAAAAAAGCGCCCAAGGGGCCGAACCAGGAGTGGTGGGAGGAGGTGTTCCGTGATACTGAAGGGCCTTGGGGCCACTGAGCATGTGTTTGCCCACTTCGACTTTGGGTCGGAGCTTCCTTACCTGTATACGAATAGCAGAGGGGGCCGTGGGGATTGTATGGGTTAACAAGGGATTGGAGTTACTATATTGATTAGGATATGACTTGATTTTAGTTTTGTTATTGGGTTGACGTACGTAAGAAAGCTTTTGCAGAATCATATGCCTCCTTGATATTGTCTTTCGCCGCACCAGAGGAGGCGTCGGCTATCGCTGATTGGGATGTACATGTACCTTTGCTAACTGAGCTAGGTCTTTTCCCTTTGCCCCTTGTAATTCATGCACTGATACACTGCTAAAACAACTAAAACCATCGGGATTGAAATCACAAGATAAAGCCAGAAACGTTGTCCTCCAGGCGCATAGTCGCCCGACATGCTGAAGAGAGTAGCAACATATGCTAATGGGATGAACACCAATCCTAGTGTTGTAATGTTTCTGGTTCTAACGGCGGCTTCTAAAGAAACTTGCTGTTCTCTGAATGCCTGTCTGTTACCCGCTATGCCAGCCAAGGCAGCCATGGAGGAGTTAAGGTTTTCGACCCAGCTTCGGGCATGATTGTACTGGTGGTAAAGCATCTGGAAATCGGCCGCCACGTCTTGCCAGGAACATATTTTTCGAGGGTCCGGACGCTCAAGGGGGAGCTGGAGTTGAACTAGAATACCCTCCAAGTCCAGGCAGTGCAGCTGTAGCCTCCTTTCCAAAGTCTGGCAGTCACTCCAATTCGCCTCGACTGCTGCCAGGTCCAATTTCCCAAAGTCAGAGGTCCATCGCATCGGGCTCTGTGACTGAGCGATGGTTTTGCGTAGCTGGTCGAGATGCCTCAGGTAGAGACTGGCAACAATCTTCTGGAGGAACAAAGAGACAATGTCCGGTGTTTCGTAAGTCAGGCCTGGTAGCGAAGAATAGTTCGCGAGATAGAAGCACAGATCGTCGGCGATACTGGTATTCGGCGGGCCTTGTTTCACAGCGATTCCGATGTTCGCGGCAAAGAAATCAACATAAGCTCCTTCAGCTGGTTGCTGACCGACTGGCAAAACATGCCCTCTACCATCTGCCTCATTCCTTGTCACGACGTTTCTCAAGCCTGGGTCGCATATTACTATGCCTAAAGCTTAGGTTTAGAACCAGTAAACCTGATTTCAGTGGAAAGAGTCAGTACTTACTGGTCCAACCATCTTCTGATAACTTGTTCCAAATAAAGCATTTCCGCTTTACAGTGCCAACACTATCAAGTTTGCCATTGACTCGAGTCAGACTTACATATCTTCCTGTCTCTGAGCACCTAAGGGGAGCGTGATTGATAAGGCTGCTCGGTAGGGTAACCAAGGTGCGAGGTGACATGGAGAGGTATTGCTGCAATGCGAGACCCGAGGTCAGCACGCTGCAAGAGCCACCGCTTGTGGATGAAGTGGTCACTGTTCGCTCGTAATTGGTAAACAAAGAAGGATGCATTCGAAAGTGGTCCCCAAGAACTGTCGCAACGTCTCTGTTCATATTCTCAAACACATACGCCGTTCGTCGAGGTTTACTACCTTTATTCTTTTGTGCCAAATGTTTAGCCAGAGAGACCGGCCCCAGAAGGGGCAACACAGAGAGCTTATCGATTTGATCATTGTCGAACTCAATAACCCGCATATTGACCAGGCGGTTTTCCCAAGAAATTCCACATCTAAGAGGCTTGGGGTCCGGTTGGAGCAGATATGGGTCAGAGGCGCAGAGACTATTCACATAATCCTGATATGAGCCATTCCACGCAATCCAAGATTGGTTCATCTTCACAGCTCATGCATCAGGATACAACTTAATGAATTTTAAAGGCCGAAATTATTGAAGCCCAAAACGGTCATTTAAATATAACTACAAATGTGATTTGCGGGCTATAATGCATATCGTAGGCAGCAGCGCTAAAAAGGCGTTCCATTTTGTACTTTCAAGCTTTGTGGAGACCAAAAATGAGAATCACAAAAGCGGTGAGGGGGATGTGTCTGGTGATATGCAGAAAAGACAATACGCTATTGTGTTTTTATAGAGCACAGCCTTGCATTGTGTTTTACTAGCTACTGCATCTTCTGCATGATAAGATGGTCTAACTCAATCGCTCTTGGCTGGGCAATGTGGCTTTGAGACCGAGCTCGATTCGATTCAGCGTCTGAAGTATGAACGTGCATCTAACTGAAGAAGTCAAGGATTATGCAGAATCTGTAGTTGGAGAAATATCGCAATTAAGCCTATTTCGTTCATTCCCGCGGGATTCTAAATACAGGATACTCCATCCCCGCTTCAACAGGAATGATGTTGAACTTGACATAGCTGTCAATATTCTCCGGCTCCAGAGCGATAAACGCCAAAGCGGCATTCTGTTGCCGTGTGCTAACGTAGTAGCTTCCGACCGGCAGCACGACTTCTCGACTGGTCGAGTTGGTGGTGACAGTGTTGAGATACGTGCCTTCATACAGCTCTGGTTCAACGACCGAAGTCTCAATCGTCAAGGTTTCCAAAGTTCTTCTAAACTCGTAGTTCATCCTTTCAACTTTCAGGCCCAAAATTTCGAGTCTCCCAGCAACATCGGACCAAGTTCGTGGGATCACATATGCTTCGGGCCGGGGCCTGGTCAGATTGGCAATCGACGGCGTAGTGCGCTGGAAGTCAATCGGCACTTGAACAACACTACCGTTACGAGTGTCGACCATGGTAAATGTCCTGTTCTCTGGGACATATGAATCGGTAATGACGATATCTTCATCGCTGTTGATGAAATCCTCACGAGCATCTTCGACAACAGACTTGACCTTTTTGGCGTTATCTCTCGCTAACTCAAGAATAGTCTGGATCTTGATAAGAGCCGTCGCAACACGACGTTGGAAATGCTGGTTTGCAATACGGATTCCTCGCATCTCAAGGAGAAATGAGATCGTTTGTGTCAACCCGACAGCATTACGACCAGTGCGTGCCTCCGTCACAGCTTCAGTGAAGCGAATGCGTGAACCTTCTGTGCGGTTCGAAGACCCGGTAACATACGGCTCCCAACGAAGACCGTGCGATTCAAGCTTCTCCCCCACACCTGGGATGAAGAAGTCAAGGAGCTGCTCGCGAATCTTAGGATGAATGTTAGGGTTGATACCGCCGGATAGCAGAGAGTCGGCGCCGTGTTGGTAGTGGCCGCCGTATATTGTAGGCACAGTGAACTCGTCTGCCACGAAGGTTAGCTAGGGCAGTTGATAGGCATTGATGGGCACTTACGCATGTCGAGCGCTATGTGAGGGTTCCATTCACTGACGACTCGCTTGATCTCCCTTGACTGACCACGCATAAGCTTTAGGTGCTCTCTGTTAGGATCGAGATTTGATGCCAACTGTCTCTGGAAATATGCAACGCCATCAACGTTATACCGAGGAAGGATCTTGATGTCCATCTTCTCCAAGATCGACTTCGCCCACGCAGGCTCGGCATCCATCTTACCCAAGAACGCAAGAACAGACTCATCAGCAGCTGGCTCATTACCGTGGATTGCAGCTTGGAGATAGATGCGTAGCTTGTCGCTGCTCGAGTTGGTGTTTGGCAGCGAAAGGAAGACATATGGAATAGCGCGTCCTTCTTCGGATTTAAAAGCCGCCGATTCGTAGGACATCCAGTCATATTTCTGAGCCAGATTGCGAATGAAGTAATCTTCACGATGTTAGCAAATGTCCAGTAAGCGTTGACAATGGTGGTCTGACCGAGTTCAATATCATCAGTAGGCCCCTCAGTGCCGTTTGAGAACCGAGCAGGGACCTTCTCAGGGTTCAAAAACGCAGGTGATCGGAGCGTAATGTTGACGTCGGGGAAGTTGGCCGAGACCAGGTCAGAGTCCTTGGTGGTAGGTGCCCAGTTCTCGCCATATTGAAGACCCCTCTGAATGCCGCCCGACTGTCCAGTAACAACAGATATAAGTGCAGCAAAACCAATAATACGTCGAGCCATATTGAAATGTTGTGGACTTGTGTAGTAAGTGACCCCACATCAATTGCAGTACTGTTTATTTACCTTGGGGAACATCATCTTTTAAATGCGACGCATCATGCAGCGGCCTCGGTCGTTGATCGGAACTTATTCTGAGTCCGTCCGATGCCCAGGGCAGATCGTCGCATTGCACTTAAATATCGTGACATCAAGTAGGATTTCATTATCAATTACCTCCGCATTCTAACCAAGTTGATGCGATGGACTGACTGACAAACTGAGGGGTATGCTTGGCATCAATGATACTCTGGAGACTGGGGCTGATGAGCATGTAGAATTGCCGTATAAGGTAGGTCGATAGATAAGCTTAAGTAAAACTCCGCAATAACCCGATTTTAGTACAACGTTTATCATGCTTCGCTTGAGACTCGGGATCCGCATTTCTTTCATGAGCACCCACCCAGTTGTATTGCGGAGCGGAGCATCCAGACGAGTGGCACGAGACTTTTAGAGACCTGCCTTGTGACAGGGTCTGACAAATTCTGTCAAAACTACTTTCAGAAGAGTTGATCCACTGCTAGGGTTGCTAGACACACTAACTATCGCCGATGACCCTACTCCTTGTCTCCCGAAGCCTGACCATTAGTGGGGCCCTCCTGAGGAGGCACCGTTACTAGAACCTCGCCAGGCTCCTCATCAGCCCCAGCTTCCTTATCGTACTTCGCCTCATCAACACGGAGTACTTCATGTGCCAGCTGAAAGTACGACTTAACCTCTCCCGAAACCTTCTGCTGCTTCTTCTCCTCCTCCTCAAACTTCTTAATCTCAGTCAGAGCCTCAGCAGGCCCCATATTCCAGAACGACTCATGGGTAAGCCCTCTAATCTCAGCTGAGTTCTTACGCACGTCATCTTCAAACAGCTCCGGGATTTTAACCGACGGTGCCCAGAGGCTCAGCTCGTACATGAACCGATCAGGGTCGACGACGGCTGTCCATCCTAGGCTGAATGCGATGGAGAGGAGAGGTCCAACACCGGGCACAAAGCCTAGACCGAAGGTCACAGCGTTCTTGAAGAAATCCTCAAACCAACTTCCCTTCTCACCCTTACCCCACTCGATGTTCAGGCCGCTGTGCGCCTGTGCAATAGTAAGCCAGCTAAAGTCGTACGCATCGTTGTACGAGGCTTTAACAGGCACAGTTCGGATGTTGTCACGATGGACAAGCTTGATGAACTTGGCTTCGTAGGGGTTCACCTTGCGGAACCCACGGGGGCAGCTGAGAAGTTCCGTCAGGCCTGTGATGTCGAACCCGATGGTATGTTCGCGCCAGACACCGAGGCCACCGGTGGTGGTTGTCTCGTGACTCAAGAAAGTCGAGCCTCCGCGCCAGATGTCTACGTTTCTGTTCTGTGTGAACGATACCTGCAGCCACATGCTGAGGTTGGGATGGTCTTTGCTAGCAGAGAAGGCGACAGGGATGTAGATCGCTCGAATGCGAGCAAGCATCTGTGACTGGGATCAGTATCATTCGTATTGAAGAGGCGAGCACAATGTCTATGATACTTACATCGATCCACACCCATCTTTCCTCGTTGGTTGGCATCGGCATTGTCATGAACCAAGCCTAAAAGCATCTCCATCAGTATATATGTAGTTTATGACACAACAGTAGGTCAAATCCTCACCTCGGCGGCATCTCCTTTCTCATGGTTTTTGAACCGGTTCCCATTAGTACAAAGATTATGCTCAAGGCGTCTTCTGATATCTGTCTCACGAGGGCCGTAGCTGAAGGGCAACTGCTTCCAGTTTCCGTAGTGCGTGTTCCAACTACTGCCAGTGACGATGGCATAGGGAGAGCGTTGGTGATAATGACCGGTCCAAGAGTTTGCATTCTTGGAACCGTGGTCAGCCTCGACGTTCCAGATATACTCAACCATGAAGTGGGAGTAGAAGTGCTCGGGGTTGTCGGCCTGGTAGTGAGCGGGATCTTTGTTGCGCAGGACGCTGCGCATGAAGAAGACTTCTCCCTCTGGGTATGGAATGGCCATGATGACTAGGTTTCCTAAATTTGGAATAGATGAGGTGAATAGGAATTGATTTGCGGATACTACACAGGGGAAGATACTACTCTTATATAAGGAGAACAGCTGTGGAACAGAGCGTCCTGTGCACAGCTATGATGCGGCCCAGTCTCCCCATTCTCAAAGCACCGAATGCAGATCCTAACCTTGAATAAGTCGGAGCAAATGGAAGACATCAGCGTAACAAGCAAACGAAAAGGTCTCGGATTCAGGCCATCCGAAACATTCCATCTGAAACCTGCATCTAGGCAGTGCATACAGATCGTTATCTTGCGACTCAAATCGGCAAATATGAAAGCCATCAGGGCCATTGAAATAGTATCAGTCTAGTCAATCCAGCCACTGACACTGGACTCAGATATCCGCCAGCTTTCAACTCGAGCAAGACAATCGTCTATAAAGGCTCGTATGCATCGAAATGTGGGACCGGTGTATCTGCTTGTCTCAGTGCATCTGGCCTTTGATCTCCCCGGACCGGCATTGCATGTTGATAATACTCACCGCTTCTCAAGAATCGGCGTATCAAAAATACAGGAAGAGCCTTGATATCAGGTTTGAAACGTGTGACGTATAATACGAGGTTGATCTTTGACAGTGATGCTGAGGTCACATGGATAACACGAGGAGCCTACGCCCACGTTCACCTAGACTGGATACACCGCTACAACAACCATACCCAATCCCCCCAAAAGACTACATGCATCTTGGGATAACCCTCTATGGAACAGGGCCTAGGTAAGTAGTTGAAGGGATCGGAGACATGATATCAGAATTCAGAAATGTCCACAGATCTGTAGCCACGCATATGCAGCAGCTCCACAATTCGTAATCTCGATGACCATTACATTTGACAATTGGAACCTGCTAGGGTACAATACGAATTCTCTTCCACAGTAAGATGAAATAGATGGCTACGATCGGAGCGGCCCGAGCCTCTTCCGATGATTGATATCCTAGCATCCAGATGAAGCCGGCAATGAGTTCTGATATATCGCTTTCATCTCACCACCGACGTGATGGCAGTGGAACGATGGTAACCAAGTCGACTTTTCTGAGTCGTTTTCATAGTTCATGTTCTACCACAAGCTTCATCTATGCCTCAGCCCTGGCTCAAGGCGATAAAGAGAAAATTTTAGATGGGAGGGACAAGCCTCTTTTCTGCTCAAACGTAAAGCCCAGCGTGAAGTGAGCGGCCACTTCGAACCAAGATATTGACTGGTAAAGGTATAGTAGGAGAAGCTTCAGCCATATTCCAAAGATATCCGTCGCAGGACATACGATTTGCAACATGACGTTGGAAGAGAGCGGAGAGGAACCTGAAACGCTTCAATCCGACTACTTACAAAGTCACCTGCTCAGAGATCAGCAGAGGGATGACCCAAGTGGGTTAAGGTATGTCGAGGTGACCAACGGGCTATGCTGATTTGAGATGGCCGAATTGAATCAATTATACGAGCAGAAATCAAGCTTAAAAGCCTAAGGGCAAGGAGGAACACCATCCTTGAAACCAGCTAGCTGTTATTAATTCACCAACAAATCTGGTCTTCTGCTTTTTTCGCACCTGTACCTTGAAATGCCCCGCACTGCCCTTTCAGGCTTTACTGGTGTTTGATCGATTGTTTCTATAGGCCTGAAGTGATTGCCAAAGTCTTGGCTAACGTCATGAGTATGCCTCGACAGGCTGAACTCGTTGGAGGCCATTTTTGAATCGAGGCATATTACAAGTACAAGGCATAGCACAAACGGGCAAGAAGGAAGATTCAGTGAAATCGCCATTAAGTTAACGCAGACACGACCATGAAGTTATTCGAATTAATCCTCCTTTTGGCCTTTCCATTGATCGCTGCCTCGTTGTCCAAGCGTGACTGCGAATCCTTCCATCTCACCGATCCAGGACCCAATGGATGGTCCAGGACGGGCCAACCAATCCGCGTGTCAGAAACCGTGAACTGCACCGCGGAAAGGGCCAAAGAAAACGGCGACGGTAAAGGCAATTGTAACATCCAGCGCTACAAAATGGGAATCATCGCCAACGCAACTATCAACAGCACCGACGGCGCAACCTATCGAGCACCATCACCAGCAAACCTCAATACATCCATGACGAACAAAAAGGCCATCATCAAAGCTGTCAAGGGCAGTGTCGACCTGTCGGGCGTCACCCTGGAAAGACTCGTCGTGATACCGTTTACTGCTCCTTTCAACACAACGCCAAATGGGACATATGGATATTGGACATTTACGCCTGAGATACGGTGCTGGCGGGGATATCTGAAAGATTGTGATGGCGATTTAGAGGAGGACTTGGATGGTAACTCGGCTGTGGTTTGCGGCTTTAGGCTCCAGAGCAATTCGACGGATGGCAATGGCACTACATATGAAGGCAATGTTAGTTTTGTGGAAAGAGAGGAGGCAGATGGTCTTGCAAAGTCTGAGGTCAGACCGTGGCCAGAATATCAAAAGGCTCGTGAAATAGCTGTGCAATGGGATCGAGCTGATGTAGACTCTGGGGCGATGAGATATGATGAGATATCAACGGCTGTCATCTGGTCATCTCTTGCTTGTCTATTTGTATTTATCTAATTCGGGACCTAATATGTCCGTACTACACCGAAGTCTTGCATCAGTGCAACACATATACTTCGCAAACCCTAAGTCGCCTGAGAGAAGAGTGTGCCAGAGGCTGTAGAGTGGCCCAACGACCTTGAATTATTGAACAATAGACTGTGTCTGACACGTTAAGGAAGGCAGATGTGATTTCTACAGCTACAGCAAATATGCAAACTGGCAGGAACCTAGATAAAGTGACGAAAACAGGTAGATTTACTACGTTGCAGCTCGGAAACTTCCACATTGGGGTATTGACATCGTTGGCAATCTTAGTTCGCTGATCAGGGTGGTTTCATAGGCTTTTGGACAGTCGCGCCGCCTTGGCCAACGTCATTGAAGCGATGAGGGCTGAAAGAATTGGGGGCCATTTACAAGATAAGGCAGCAACAAAAAGCATAAGAGGACTTGATCAAGCTCCTGGGGAGACTCCAAATCAACAGCCATTTTATACACATAATCTGCAATCACAACAATGAATTTCATAATCTTCTGTCTTGTGTTTTTCCCAGCCGCATCTCTGTCGCTATCAAAGCGCAACTGCCAGACCTTCAAGCTAGAATCGCCAAGTGACTCCAAAGGCTACTTTGATCAAAGTATCTCGATTCGTGTTACTGAACTAGTCAACTGCACAGCAGAGAGAGCAAATGAAAATGGTGACGACAGGGGTAATTGCAGAATCAACAACACCAAGATAGGCATCATCGCCAATTCAACCATCACCAAGACTAACAATGAACCCCTCGATACTTCTCTGGAGTACAAGAAAAGCATCCTAGAAGCAGTGCGAGATGTAGCGGACTCTAAAGCGATCGAGTACGCCAACGTACAGCGACTTGCAGTCATACCATACGCAAACTCATCTTGGGTCATACCCAAGGGCAAGTGCGGATACTGGGTCTAGGCGCCTGATATGAACTGCTGGCCCGGGACTCTGGACGATTGCGATAATGATGATGATCTGGACGATACTGATGTGGTGGTTTGTGGTTTCAGGATTGATAGAAAAGGGAATAACGAGAGCGATGCTGAGTATCGTGGCAAAGTTGAGTTTGTGGAGGATAATGACCCTAACTCTACGATTAAACCTGGTGTTAGGCCTTGGCCAGAGTACGAAGAGGCTGTTGAGATGGCTGAAGAATGGGAGAAGAATGATGTACATGAGGAGCAGTCGTTGGCTACGAGGTTTCATAGTGCTGTCCCGCCACTCGTTGGAATATCGATTGTCTCTCTATTTATGTCCATTTAATCAGCTAGATTTCGTGCTTGCATCTCACTTTATGGATATGGGAATGAGAGGACCTTGCGATGTGAATTTACTGGAATGACTATGGCTCTTGGTCTGTGGTGTTGAACAAAGCGTTATGCATATGGAGTATCTCTTACAGTATTATAAGGTACCTCTAATATAATTATCTAATTATTACCAGCACTTTTAACTTAGTTCTAGCTGTTATGTGAGGCCGTGGCCCGGAGCCGGGACTTTGGAGGTATTCCGTTACCTGGACCGACATAACCGCATGATAATACGGCGACATTATGACACGAACTGCATCCGGAAAAGAACTAATTATTTCAGTTTGTTTTCCCCGGCCCCCCTACTTGTTATCTCCGGGCCCTGGGCTCAGTAACAAACTTAGCTTAGTCATGGCAAGTCGAGGCCCAGCAGAGGGGTCAGAGCATCGAGAGGCCATTTGTCAGTCGACCAACTAATGGTATTATGTCCGGTATTAGCAGAATCGACACCCCCCGAGTTATATCAGGGAAAACATAACAACCTTGTACATACCGGAGCGTCTGATAGCCATTGCTCGCATTTGAGACGTTTCACCTAACTGTCATCAATTTGTCTATAGAATAGGCTAAAGTCAATTCTTGACTCGCATAGCGGAACGAAAACGAGGCTAAACGAGATCACCACGCTAAATACGCTACATCTGGAAACACGCACAATGGCCCACACAAGTCGCCAGCTGCAGCCAATTAGACGTTATAGTAGTTCGCGAAGGATGCCCGGGGTTATTGGCCTCGTTCCTTTTATTCCGGTGGCCGTCGGATCTCTCTTTCTCGTTCTCGTTTTCCATCCCGAGCCTTTTAACCTTTCACCCACCAAGATCCAGAATATTGGTATTGGTTATGTCGAGTGGTACACCAACACCGTTGCCCACATCTAGAACCTCGGAGCATCGAGGCTCCAAGACAAAACGAGGGCACAGAAAATCGAGAACCGGATGTCAAACCTGTAAGCTAAGGCGCATCAAAGTAAGTCTCAATCCAGCCTGTTTTCCCCCTGTTCCATATGCAAGGTCCTTGTCTGATTGTCTTTAGTGTGGAGAAGAGAAACCCATTTGCGCTCACTGCGAGAGACGAGGTGAAGAATGCCACTATACTGTTCCGATCCATATCAGGCACTACGCCACGCCAGTTACCTCGCCGCCATCTGCAACGGCGCCAACTCTTGGCTTATTAGACCTGGAGCTCATGCATAATTTCTGCACGTCGACTTATGCAACGCTCAGCAACGATGTGACAGTCCGAGATCTCTGGCGAATCCGCATTGTGAGGCTTTGTCTCAAATGTGACTATGCCATGCTGGCAATCTTATCTGTCTCAGCACTCCACCTAAGCCACTTCTCAACAGAACGAAAGGAACTCCTCCGCGAAAGGGCTATTGTATATCACAACCAGGCACTCAGCATCGCAGCTCCATTCATCGATGCCTACGACAACGCCAACGCTCAAGAGCTCTTTGCATTTTCCATCTTGACTATCTACTACTGTAAGTTCCTCCAGCATTTCTTCTTCGTCATGCCTGGTCTAAATGATGCAGCGTTCGCACAAACCCCACAGAAAGAAGACGGCCCATATCCTCCTTGGGTGGTTTTGATCAACGGGTGCGCAAGCTTTGCCTCGTTGGGCAACAGCACGCTCTCCCTCGGCCCTTTCTCAGCCCTTCTATCCAAGGCGCGCAGACGGTTTAAAATCAGGGAGCGTGTCTTCGAAATCGACTATGTGCAACAGCTCAAGGCCTTCATCGATGAGACAATTACAGATCCAGTACAGAGCTCTATTTACCAAGATACGCTTCGTGCATTGAACCAGACGTATGGTGTTTTCTATGAGACGGATGGTGATAAAGACTTGGTCGACATCTTTTCTTGGACTGTCCCAGCCAAGGCCTTCTTCGAGTTTGTGGCGGATGAAGAACCGGAAGCCCTTGTTGTCCTTTCTTACTTCTGTGTCTTGTTGCACAAATTGCCCAGTCAATGGTGGCTGAGCGGTTGGGTCAATCATATTATGACGCGGATAGAGGCTTCTGTTGGAGAGAAGTATCTGCCCTATTTAGTATGGCCCATGGAGGAGATTGGTTGGTTGCCAAAGAATTAAGATTTGTTCATGCTTACATATGCTTAATATCCCTCGCTAAGGCCACGGGGACGAGGTAACGAATCATGCCCCTCCATGCTGACTGCAGGCTTCTACCTCAGGGTCCCTGGTCGCGCTTTTCGTTCTCGTTACCCACTCTCGCTTTTAAAACGACATGGCGGGGTTGGCATATGGCCTCTACAAGCCGAAGCTGATAAGCTACAACATGCGATCTCATCCACGTCTTAGGTTCGCATAGAACCCGAAATGCGAAAATTGCCAAACGAAACGGCCCTGATGCCGATATGAAGTCTGGGCCGGGATACTCTCCCTAAAGCAGCCAATAAGTTCCTACTTTCTCATTTCCAGCCATGGAATGTCAATTCTATCTTGTCCATAAAAGCCATTCCCCCCTTCGCTCAAACACTACTGTGTAACATCGACCTCAAAACCGCTTCTAATCGACTTTACGGCCAGACATGGACATCTTCTCAAGAAATGAGACTCTTGCTGGTAGCAAGCTGGACTTCAAGTTGTTCAGATATACTCCATCATTGCCTGCAGCCATCATCGCAGCCATCATTTTCGCGATCCTGTCCTGCCTCCATATCTGGCGCCTCAAAAAAGCCCGTGCCTGGTATTTTATTCCATTTGCAGTAGGCGGTGCTTGTACGTGTTTACGATTTGCGGACGCCGATAGATGAACACTTCTAAGTTGCCCCTCACAGTTGAAACCATTGGTTACGCTACCCGAGTCGTATCCCACAGCAATAAGGAGTCTATACCTGCCTTCAGCCTCCAAGCGATACTTATCCTCGTTGCTCCCGCCCTCTTCGCCGCCTCGATCTACATGATACTCGGCCGGATCATCATCTCCCTTCGAGCCCAACATCTCTCATTGATTCCCGTTCGATGGCTGACAAAGGCCTTTGTCTGTGGTGATATTTTATCCTTCTCACTACAAGCAGCTGGAGGCGGGATTCAATCGTCCCGCACTATCGAGGGATATAGGCGGGGTGAAAAGATCATCCTCGCTGGTTTGTTTGTTCAGATCGTGGTGTTCGGTTTCTTCGTTATCACCTCGGGGCTGTTCCACAGAAAATGCCTCAAAAGCCCAGCACTGGCTGCTCGAGAGAATGCCTTCCCATGGAAGCTTGACCTAAAGGTCTTGTATACTGTCAGCATTATTATCCTAGTTCGAAGCATCTTTCGTGTTATCGAATATCTTCAGGGCAACGCCGGGTTTTTGATTTCTCACGAGATCTTTCTCTATATTTTTGATTCAGTTTTGATGGCGATTGTCATGGTTGTTTTCCTCATCTGGTATGTTGACCACCTTCAATACAAGGACACCAGCCAATACATTCTCGAACGTTGTGTTGCTGATGAGACAAACTCATCTTGATTGAGTGGTAGGAAATATGCTTATCGAGTTGAGTAAATGGGAGCTGTTGGGTTTCGTGAGGGGGTTAGCTATTATTATTGAGATGATGTTGATTGATATTCAATCTTTGCGATATTTGAGCGAGACATAAAAATACCAATACAGTTTAAGATTCTTTATTATTCCCCACCTCAAAACAAAGGCACCTGTAGATGCTGCATATTGGTATTAACGTGGCGGAATAATGATTCGAACAAGCACACGAGAGGCTCGCAGATTATCCAAGGTGTCACGCATCGGCAGCTACGGCGTTTTTACTCACAGTCACTAATTATTGTACTTTGACATACCATGAAACTGAGATAAAAGTTTGCAACCCTATGATGCAGGAGGCTGAGAGAATTTCTTTTCTTTGCAAGGGGTTAAGTTTTGTAATCTTGATCTGGAGGGCAAAGAGGAAATTCCAAGGCGATATTTTGTCCGGCAAGTATTCCTTGTCTCTTTGATATCACATTCTAGTAACCTCGTGACCATTTGCGAATATCTGGCACTGCCAGAGTCCTTAATAGCTACTATCCAGCGTAAACTCTAATTCTCCCAATAATATTGAAACCCATATCTAACAGCAATTCCTCCCCCATTTAGCTTAGCATTCAGCTGACTAGGATGCTCCCAAGCGAACAAGGCCATCGCGAGAAACATCAACACACTGTCGAAGATGCACATGTACGCCTTGTGGGAGATTAGATAGCCAGCATTCCCTTGCGCATATTCGATGAGGCGAAAGACTGATCGTACAAGAATGAGGCCAGAGGCGATGTATAACGTGACGAGGTACTTCTGCCAAGGAATCCCTGATACAGCGGCCTTTGCGGACATAGAACCCACGAGTCTCATGTGAAAAACGGCTGCAGTGACAGCAAATAGCGAGAAGAAGATAATTTGAACGATGAGTCCTATGATGACGATACGTTCGCCATTGTGAAGAGCATCGAGTGACCCGCCTGCCATCATGCCACCACCTAAGGAGGATCAGAATCAAAGTGTAAATAGCGGCGTAGTGAAACAATAGACTTACCTGCACCCTGGAGTACAAAGGAGGCAACATCGCCGAGGACAAAGATTTTTGTAAGCCAGACCCTCTTGATAGGTGAGTGTCGCTCGCCATCGGTAATAATGATGATGCCTCCGAGGATCATGTAAATGCTTGCTGCGAACAAGGCTGGTGAGATAAGCAACAGTAAAGTCTGGACCACATAAGGCTTCACAGTCCAGTCGGGGCTTTCGCTAGCAGACACCGCCCTCTGTTCGAGGTTAGAAGTAGAAGACTTGATCGCTGAGGAAACCTACACCAATGTAGCCAATGACTTGCAATATCCAGGCGTCAGTCTCAGAATGAGTAGAGATTGCTTTTCGGGAAGAGACTTACTGAAACCACCGATGACGAAGCATGAAAAGAACCATGTCTTTGTCCTTATTAATTGATATGTATGCAGTCCGGTGACTAGTAGAAAGAGAATGATGAAGATGACAGCCGCCACCATGGACAGGTCGTATCGGTAGAGCTTGAAAACAGCATCGCCGTTTCCTGCTGATTCAGACATGGTTGAAAGTAGTAGGTTTGTCAAAGATCCTCGCAAGGCTTTGAAGTAGAGTTAGGGTTAAGAGGTCAAATGTTGAGAAATATGTTCCTGCAATAAAGTTCCAGTCATGCAACCAGAGATCTGTAGATTCAGCTTTTGTAAGACAGATCCCAGGGGCAGGATTGTTAATTCTCGCTGATGCCGTGGCAGTGCACTTTTTCTTTTCTCATGCAATCTCGGGTTCGTTTACAAGCTATGACGGGAATACGAAGCGCGAAGCTGGCGGGTCCTCTATATACGCGTAGTCGCATATTTCGGGTTCTTTGTCTTACAATAGCCCCTGAAGATTTCCGATAAAGATGGATCGAATGGCCATTGACGTCGCTCTGCTATCCAAAACGTGGTTTTGCTATCCGTACCTATCATTATTGTGTGCACATTGACTATGGGTGGAGGATGTACTGCCAAGTCTGGCGCTTTAAGAGCGGATTTACTGAAAAAAGACTTAGTAGTTGAGGCTGCCATCAGCCAGTCATTCCAGACATCCGCATAGTACACTTGAGCACATATCCGATTGGGAATTGCAATACCCGAGAAGCGATAAGGCTGCGAAGATTAAGACTAGATACTACATGCCATTGTTATTAATGCCCTTTTCTTTCACGCCGCGCTCCGGGGAAAACTTTCTATACCGTAATTATAGAAAGTCCATCAATATCTTTTCGCTACTCCAGCCGGGCCTTGGACACCTTTGCCATCTTCTCCAACTCTTTAACGTCCTGAAACTCTCCTCGAATTATACCAGAACTCATTTCATGCCGACAGTTCAACAGCACAAGGGCTGAAGACTTCCAAAGCGGCACCTCATGCTTTCTCGCAGTACCAATAATAGTACAGACAGCAAATACAAACGCAGCCAGCTCCAGTAATGCAGGGCCAATCAGCCAGTACCAGCGGATAAATACGAAGATCTGGCTTTCTCTCCGAACTCCTTTCGCCAATTTCTCATTTGGACCAGAACGAAGATAGTCCGTCATACCCAATGCCATGTTATCGAAAGCACGCGTGAGATTTGTGTCCCCATTTAGGGCGGCACTAAGCCCAGGGTTATCGTTCTTTGCGCTTCCACTCACGAATTCGGATTGAAATGTAGTGGACTCAAAAAAGGCTTGTAGGGCCCTGATGTCGATGATGGATATCCTGAACGGAGGTAGTTTGGAGGTTTTGTTGCTCACAAGATAGGCTCGGTCCAGGGGACCATCCCAGGACCAATTGGCACGCCGAATGTCAATCTCAGAGATCTTCCCGAAAGAAAAGGTGCTACCGTTTGCTTCGGCCTTTGGATACTCATAGGCAGTAAATCCCACGGTACATTCTGTGATATTGATATCAGTAGCGTTGAAGCTAGTATCATAGCCTGATCTCCAAACTGCGATTCTCACAATGTCGTCAAGTGATGTGGTGATATTATTAGGGTTATCGAGATGAGTACGTGTCGCGTTGATTCGAAAAGTGGTTTGAGAGTCGGTCAGTACATGCTGAGTCGTAAGGGTAATGTTCCCTGGTGTTGTGAAGTTGCAGTTGCGATCAAATCGCATTCCTGGTCTCCCGTCTGGCTTTATACAGTGTTTTGTTTCCAGCGCCGACATGGTGACATTCTTGCATGTGCTCTTGAAGCCTAAGGATATATAAGAGTCTCTCCAGAGACAGGCGCCGCCGCACTTAAATACTGGAATGGAACTTATGTCGTAAAGGCCTTGAAGAATAGCGGATTGCATCTGTGTGTCCGGCGGTATTTCTAGGGACAACTGTTAGTTACTGTATACCATTTCATTCTGATGACCTACCCGACTGAGCACCTGTTGTCATGTTTCTATCATATGCGTGTGCATATCCAAAGGTCGCATCATTACTTGGGACATCCACCATCCTTGGTTCTAGGCTAACCACGGCCTGAGAGAGTGGAGAGAAGCCCAGACGAAGGATCGTTATAAAAGCTCCCAACGTTGCCAGATTCCAAGGAACTCTGAAGATGAGGAGGATCGCTCCAAGTGGACCTCGACTGGCCTCGTCGAACCTTTCAACGTTGTACACGCCGCGTGAAGATCGCTTAAAGTAAAGCCACTTGAGCTGACCGATAAAAGCGCTGACGTTATGCATCATGGCAGCTGTGCAACCTGTCGACAGGATGGCGATTGTTGTGCTTATAGAAATTGAAAGAGGCCATTCGGAGTAAGGCTTGTCGCGCATGCTACAGAATATCGCAACCATTCCGGCAAACAAAACGAGGGTCGTGAAAGAAGACAGGAGTTCCAAGCCCCACCCGTGGGTAGAAAAGGTTGCATGTCGCACATATCTGCCTTTGCGAGACGATTCTCTGGTAGAACTCAACTCGATTTCATCTGTGTCTATGTCGCGAGCTGATGTCGCCTCATACCGATGTGATTTTGGCTGCATCCTGTCGTCACAGCAGTTGGAGTCTTATTAGGTGCCTGAACTAATCTAGGAGCAGTTGAGATGAGAAGACAGAGGTTGAAAGACACTCTAACGGAAGGGCCATTAAATAGCACAAGCCAAGTGCAAGAAAACCACGCGTGCGAGAATCTCTTTTTCAGCTGCCCGACTAAACCAATTAGAATCACTGTAGTGTTGCACATGAAACTCCGCCTTTGCCCAAAGCGCTTATCACTCGAATTTGAGCCAATCTTGGGAAGTAGGTCAAGTGGGGGCTGCACCGATGACTCCATGTGCAGCTTGGCAATAAGGCTGAGCGAAAATACCAAGACGACGGAGGCAGTACGAAGCGACTGGGAACTACCAAGTGGTCTACAGTGGTGTTAGTGTTTCTGAATACTTGAAAACCTCTGAGATACAGCCATAATTATAGCACTTCTCGAGTGTCCAGACGCAGACTCGCAGTTGAAAACCCTGCGCCAAGGTGTAAGCACTAATACACATTAAGCTTATCTTGGTTATCGATATACTTCGTGTGGAGAAGCGTCTAAGAATAGTAGCAGCCCGGTTCGGCCCTCTACACTGTGTTGTCGAACAGTGATTCACGACATTTAAAGTAAATAGCTTAAACATTAATAAATTAAATAAAAGGCCCCCTAAGCTTTGATTTAGTATAGTATTTAATAGCCGGCATATTCCAGGGCCCATCCTATCTCGCAAAGTATATTTAACAAAGCTGAGCTCTGTGCAAAACAGGATTGAGACCTCATTACTTGAGTGGAAATAGCAGTGCAAACAGGACCGCATAAACGGTCATAGCAGCACGGGCGGTCCAGTATGCAGTTCAGCGATTATTAATTCCTTATATTCTAATATATTAATACACAGTACAGAGAATATTCCTCAATCTGCACCCTCCATGGGAGCATATTATGACGCCAGCGTGGAGACTTGGTCTTAACTTTCCTTACTAATTCTAACGACTTGCCGGTTCTCAGTGGGCGATAACTTAGATGTAACTAATTGAAACTACTAATAGGCTTATATTTAGACTAAGACCTTCATATAATAATAGTTTTATATTTTTTAAAACATAAAGTTAATATATATGAACTCAAACTAATATAACATTTTATTTCATAGAGTAAATTAAACTAAATTCTCACCTTAATATAGTATACTAAAGACTCTGAACTACCTTCTTTACCCGCAAGGTCATACCATCAACGTGCCGCTCTGCAAATTCCAGCAAGGCGCCTTTCATTGTCTCACAGTGAATTTCCATCGGCTCTGCCTTTTCGAAAAGCTGTATATAAAACTGCTTCAGCTCTATAGTCGTTCTCGTGTCTAAGGCTTTGGAAAATCCATAATCTTGGGCTGCTTGAGCTAGTTCGGGCACAGCCGACTCCACAGAGATATCCTTTATGGCAAGAAAGTGTCGCAGTTTCCAAATAGATGGTCGAGGGGCCTCTGTCTCCATAAATATGCGCAAACGACCAAGGAGGTCGTACTCAGCGACCTGAAGGAACTTCTTGGTTGTGGACACCGGCCAACACCTGCTGAAAATGGCCATCATGTCTCTTCTTTCCCACGCCTTCCAGAATTCTTCAAAGGTACAGGCAGGATCTCTCCTCTCCCCGTATGTCGCTGGAGTCGAGGACTGGAGACTCTCTTCGTATTCAAGTTGTACTAACGATCCGAATAGCATGGTGTTGTACATTCTGCCTAGGGTTTCTTCCTCATGTTTGTTCTTGCATACGACAAAACCAAAGTCGAACCAATAACAGGCATCCCGGTTCATCGGGGGCGGGTATGCACTGACTATGGTAAGAGAGTAGAAGGCAAAGCAATGCATCTTCGCAAAGGGACTCAAGTCCTCGAAGTCTTTGTTCTGGTCTTCTGGGGCTAGATACTTCCGGGCTTTGTCCTGCATGCTTTTTACCTGCATCTCAGGACTTGGTCGTTGGGGAATGGACTCATGGCCATCTGGTAACTCGAAACGGTTGCGGTGTCTGAGAAACCAAGGGAAGTAGCTTCCCGTACCGCCCTTGGGCAACTCCTCGAATTTCTCAACTATCCTTTTCACGAGATATTCATTTGCACCTGAGTCCGACCTCCACTGGTGAAGTTCTTCACGTGTGATAGGGTAATGGTGGTAATGGAGAAGTCCCGCGAAAAGTCCCAATAGATGAGATTCTTCATGCGAACTTTGGCATCGGTCGAACCAGTAGTCTTGCCTTACCTGGGAGTCTGTAGGAACTATATCGTCAAGGATGTCCTGGTAAAGGTAGTCAGCCGAGGTGACTTGCCGCATGTTGCATTTGAGGAGGTGTGGCAATGGCATTCTCCGCTCACAGTTCTTGTTGCAGAACGGGCCTTGTCGACAGTAAGAGCATCGTCGAGTGGTTTCTTCGAAGCAAGTAGTACATGATGGTATAGCACTTTCTGCAAGCGTCATATCATGTGCTTCAACTATTGAGGTCTCCTCGTCTTGGAGGGAATTCGGCAGGCTGAATAAGTTCCTTCTTAGTATACAGCACGAGAATACCGAGTAGTATAGGACCAGCGTATTGAATAACTAACCTATTATGGCTTGACTTCCCATGAAGAATTTCTGCTCGTTGGCGATAGAGATGCTCCGATATGGCGTGACTTTGCTGATGACCTTCTTGATTTGTCTCAAGCATTGAGATCAAACTGCCGCCAATTGTCGATTCTTTGACTTCTGGTTTTCTATGATGCGATGCTATTGGGCTGCCTAATAGCTGCTTTCGCATCCAAGATGTAACCTCTCTCGCAGCTGCGTACAGTGCCTGCTGTTCGTCCTTCCCTAGGCTATCCCGAGGAGGAAGAGTCCAGCTGTGGTTATATAACTTGCCATGGCAACCACGCGTTTTCAACTCTGGGAAGCATTGCAGGAATTTGGAACACTGCAGACAGATATACCTGCTACAGCCAATGTAGTCGAACCTTTTCCCATTGGCAATTTCGTCAGGGTGGCTGAGCGTAAAAGCTATGAGCTGGACTTCAGCGTGTACTTCCCACGTTGGCGATTTGAGTCTAGAAAAGTCAGTGATTACTTTGTTCTTCGTCCATTTGATCTTTGAACTTGACGGCCGCATCAGCTTTTCCACTGCTGTATCGCTAAGTTGAATGTTGAGTGCGTGAAACGTTCTGGCAAGGCTCCATTCTTGGCCAGATGGTTTCTTTCGAATCTTTGGTTTAACCACAGGAATAAGTGACAGGTCGTCAAAACCGGATATTTGCTTCGCAGCTGCAACCAGGACATGGAGTGACGTCTGGAGACGGCCTAGGAAGCCAATTTCCTGGCGTAGCCTTTCACCTTGTCGACCGAGAGCCTGGAACTTCTCGGCTGGAAAAGTCCGGTAGAGAGCATGGCTCAATGTCACAAGACTGTTGTGTCGTTCCAAATCCGAGTCACTATCACCAAAGAGTAACTGGGCCAACAGCTTCAGGCAACCCTCGAAGTCTAGCATAATTCCATCTATATCTGTAAGGACACCATCACCAATTGACTTTGAACGGGGAAGCTGCGGAAGAAGGTGCTGGAAACCTTTCATGATTTGACGCAAATCGACGATGGTGGCCTGCAGCCTTGAGGACTGGTGACGAAGTAACATATTCCAGAGTGCATCCATGTGCTTCTCTGTCTCGTTATCTGACAAGCCAAGTTAGCAGCAGAAGATTAACACAGTATCTATCCATTTCTCACCTGGAGCAATAGCAATACCCTTCAGAGAGGTACATAAGGTGTCCAAGAACTTAGACAATGCATCCCCTTCAACGAGTCCCGAATTCATCGCTACAAAGACCCTGATCTTATCAGGCCAGTAGAACATATAGCTAGCAGCAACATGGCGTCCTCCTTTCATAGAAGAAACTGTCTCGGACAACCTATCTAGGAAGTTGCGACCCAATTGGTCAGTATCAAAGTTGCCAAGTGGAGCATTGTTTGAAGAGCTGCCGTCGTTACTGCATTCGTCTGGGGATATCTCTTCTTCAAGCTCTTGATATGAGACTTTGCCTTCGAATTGGCGGCCACTGCGGAGGAAGAGCAGCTTTGCATATGCGTGTAGTTCCTTTAATGTGGACTCGACCGAGATGCCTTCTGTATCAGTGTCCATATTCAATGTAAAAGAAGAAATGAAATTATCTGTATACTCATAGATATGATACAGGCACTCTATCTTATGAGGGATTCTCTCGTTGGGCTGGTTGGGCATCAATCTTCATGCATCCTTTGGGGGAACCAACCAATAACATAAGCCTGCATGATGTCTCCAAACGCCCAGTAACTATCGAGCCAGCCCAACAGAGGCAGAGGACCAACATCTAGTTTGCTTGCTATAGTATTGATCCTAACATCAAAACTTCACCAATAAACGAAATACCTCTGAATGGCTGCCACATACAGTCTAGAGGTTTTGAATTACATCGCAACCAGTTCCACGACTGAAGGTCTTCGAGGCAAGGTTGTGCTGGTTCTTGTATTGGCTATGAATCAAGAAGTTAGACATCAACAATAGTGTAATAGGGATGGTAAGACTTACGCATAGCCGGCAGGACCTTGAACTTCGCTCACGTCAAGCACATAAATTCCATCCGTCCAGAAGCATTGAACATTCTCAAGCTTGACAGCATTGACTTTGAACTGATCGCAGTATAAACCAAGATGGTCATCATTGCGAGGGCTCGTGATGAGCTGAACTCGATATCTTCTCAAGGCATTCTCGTACCAGTTGGACTTCCACTGGAGTCAACTTGCAGTTCGCGCGCTTATCTGTCGAGGATAGCATTTAGTACTCGACAACCTTGGAACTAAATTGGCAGAAGACTTACCTTCAGTGACGCCAACAGGGTCAGGGATGGCTGTGGCAGGAGCAGGAATTGCCAGAATGGCATGTGCGAGGATTGAGAACTTCATGCTGATGGAGAGAAGTAAAAGAATTCAGTTCACAAAGAAGTTGCTCGGGAATCAGAGGTATGGACTGGGGGGACTGAAATGCTTTTTTTTTGAGGAAATGCTTTCACTATATAGAAGTTTACGATAAGTTGAGCTGCGTGTTAAACTCTGACTCCCCGTTTAGAGTAACGTAACATGCCGTTCCGTCACATATTAGAAATCAAAAGGAAAAGCGACCTCTAAGGCTTGGTTGAATCCACATCCAGGCATATCGTCATCCTTGAATTACCTCAAGAACCCATTTTAGGATACTGTGTGTAAGGATCAGAATCCCATCCGAGTATTGATTTGGGAAAAGCTAAAGTCCGCGGATAATATTTCAGAAAGTTACCCACTTCAAAGTGATTATTACACCTTGTGACTTTGCAAACTGTGATTCTACTCTTTCTTGGAATTGATCTGCTGTCGGACAAGAGCCACATAATATAGTGGGACTCAGACTAATATAGATGCCTAAAAAGTGGTGATATTTTATGTCACATTGTCGACTCTATTTGTCTGAATAGACGCGGTCGACCCACTGAAGCTCGCTACTGCAGTTACATTCGGAAGTTTTATTAGTGGCCTTGGGGTATTGAAGACACAGCCCTTGTTGATGTCACTGGCATAGAGAAGGCAGTGTTTTGTGGCAAGCTCACTGAATAATATCTACAGAAGTGTATATGCATACTATCATTGTTGGCGATAGCTAGATATGGCCTAGGAAATCTCTTAAGCCACTCTTTGGAGAATATTACTGACCCCACATTCCCCTCACCTACTCTTCAACTGGTTCTCACGTTTGTCGGGGGAATACTCCAACATAGCTTACTCCGTACTTTACTCCGTACGGAGTAGGTGGAACTCGACTTCCAACAACGTCATGCAAAAGTGTGGTCTTTGAATGGTCCCCGCTGAGTGATATGCAGTAGATGAGTAAAATTATTGCATATGTCTCCTTGTCACCTACGTTCTGATGATCTGACAGTTATCAGCATATCGTTAGAATGTCGGACTACCAGCTGGGGGCCAGGTCAAATATCAAAAGAGCCAGTCGAAGCGATCAACTTTTCTCTTCGGTGTCTGTATACGGTATTGGAGCCTACCATTGGAGAAATGCAACGTCCTACTCCGTAGTAGGCCCACATTAAGCGCATGGGTAGTATGTAACTGCTCGCAGTTTAGTCAAGGGTCCTGGCTTGCACATGATAATCAGTTCCCCAAATTGGAAAATGCAACTCTGACATCAATAAATCGCCGACTCGGTAGTAATATCATAAGCTAATGGGATTTAGAATAACCTTAGGAAAGAAATACTCAGCCGCAGAGACAGGGGCGGATATAGCATGACCAATTCTGGTTTCGACGGGCGAATTGAACAAGCCAACTAACAAAGAGACAAATATCAGCTCGTATAAAAGGCACTTTTATTCCACCCTGAAAGCTCCTATCTTCACTCAATTCTTATTCCTCAGCTACATAGCACCTTCACTAAGCCCCCGTCAAAATGAAATTCACTCTGTTCACCCAGGCTGCTCTGGCCATCCCCTTTATCACTGGAGCTGTGGCGACTCTTACCCCTGATGGTAAGTCACTGCCTCTCTGAGACACTTCATATCTAATACATATCAGCCTCGGAGGTCAAACGGGCAGGTTGTTCCATGACAGTCCGATACAGAACGGACTGGGTCGAGAAAGGTCTAGACAGATATCGAATGCAGCTTATCAAAAACCCTCGCAATGACCGACATCTCGATGTTTACTGCGACGCTTTCAAAGCACCTGTTGGCTTTACCATCAACCCTCAGTGTTTTTGGGGAGATGCATACTATGTTGATGTCAGCGCAGCTCGAGGTCCTGCAGGGCGAAGGTAAGTGGTGTCTGACCTTATAAAGATTTGTCTAAGTTAACTTGGTATCTTTAGGGCAGTTCAAGATGCTCATAACAAAGCCTGCAATGATTTCGAAGTTTACACTGGTTGCCGAATAATCAGAGAGTTCTAGGAGTCGTAATGGGGAGGCAGCTTATTGTTTAAGCTTTAGTGGACACAATATATATGTATATGTAGAAGGAGAGGGGGGGGGGCAGAAAAGAGGGCAACCTGAAGTAGCTAGTACATCTTGCGTAAGTAGGCCTCTTGCAAATACGTTAGTGGTTGCCTCTCATTTACTCGCCTTGTAAGCATGCAACGTAGAGTGAACTGATCCATATTGGAATAAGATAGATGATACTCAGACTCTCTGCCATTAGGGCTGACGTTTCCAATGTAGGCCATGAGCTTAGGACATGCAATAAAGAGATTAATAGATAATAATTAGCATAGAAATTCTGGTCTCGCGGAGATAGTTTACTACCAATAAAGTCTGGTTCTTGCAGTCTTTGACTTGGCCCTCCCCAACTACTGCTTCCATGCTACTTACCATCTTCCTATGGTCCCTCTCGGTGGTGTCTGATCCCGCCGTTGGCTTGATGTCCCATACTGCCCGGTTCTGAGTGGACTTGGGTCCCGTCCTCTTGGCGTACCAGATTGTCGGGCATGACCTGTTGGATACATTGGCGAGCCTACAGACGGACTGGTACTTCCCAGCGGAGATAGCGTCCCCGACTGACGTGGGGTGCCATGGCCCTGAAGCCTTGAACGGCCCGGGCTCATGCCCCTTATGGTAGTTGGTATTGGCTGATAAGTGACTGGATATGTAGACGCACTTGACATGATGTTAGATCCCAGAGGCGGCGTTGACATCCGGCGAGGTGTCGAGTTTTGATATGCATTCGCATTTGTGTTTGCACTGCTTGCTCGCCGTGCATGAGTTTGCTGCGGATAGCCAAGAGAGGTCCCAGACATCGGTATACTTGAACCCGAGCCTACGGGAGCTCTCTGTTGGTTAGATTGGCTGAATATTGGTTGCTGCAACTGCGCTGTCATCGCCCCGATATTCGGCGGTACTCCCCCAGTTGGATATCGATTCTCTGATGGGCCTGATTGACCGTACCCAGCATACGGTCGGCTCTGAGAATTACCTGGAGGGAACTGATATGCTGGCGCAGGTTGTTGATTCAGTGGAGGTAGCGGGTTGGATGGCCCGAATGGTTGAAATGGCATTGGCGCAGCCGTCTGTCGAGGCTGGTCCATTGCAAGACTTTGAAGTGTTGGTCTTCCTGTTGGCGGTGGACGATTACTTCTTGCGATGGTGTTGGAGGGACTTGACGATGATCGTCTGTGTCTTGAGGATGACTGCCTTCCCGTTGGCTGACCTTGGTTTGCAGTTGGCTCACCCGCTGCACTTCTTGACGTAGACCGATGATGTGATCTTTGTCCTTGGGTAGATTCTGTGTTAGTACGGGCAGAGACACTCCCAACGACGTCATGAGACTGCCTGCGGCTTCCCCGATACGGAGTCCCTCGATAGTCGACGTATTCATTCTTGCTGGACTCGGTACTGGTGGAAGCGGTAGAGTTGTGTTGTCCTGATGTCCTTGTTAGACTGGGAGCTGCGGCACTAGTTGTATAGGCTTGATAATATGACTGCTGTTGAGCAGGAGGGGTTTGCCCAGAAGACGTTTGAGAGATTGCGTTCTGCTGGGATTCTGCTGGAGGCTGGTAATTTGAAAATGTTTGCGTGCCTGTAGCTTGGCTAAAAACTTGTCCAGTTAATGTTCCAGACTGATATCTCGTAGGTTGACCATAGACTGACGAACTGCCTGTGGGGAGATCCTCTGATCGAGACGGTCGGTGATGCTGTTGCCTGGAGGGATTCGCCTCTCGCGTTGTTGACGACCGTATATCTGAACTTTGTGACGTCCTTTCCCCTTGTCTAGATCCCAGTGGCGCCGACGCCAAGCCGCCGTTGTTCGAGGAACTTGACGCTTGTGGGTGGCGATGTCGGCTAGCTAACGCAGGCTGTCCCTGTAAAGAAGGCCTGGTGTCTCGCGTTGATGTACTTTTACGAGGGTCGGCGATACCCATTCGCCCAAGCTCACCTATCAAGTCCTCTGAACTACGTTGTATAGCTCTGAACCTTTCTATCGACTGTCTTCTTTCAAGTTCCGATCGAGCATGACTGTTCTTTCTTAACGCCTCATCCATCTGTCTCTCCAGGCTTGCTGACAGGCGACCCATCTCTGAAATACGCCCTCTCCTAGAACTAAGCATGGTATTAGTGTATGCGAAGTAAGTTATATTGTGTCGGGGAATGTACTTGTCTTGAGACATTGTCAAAGCGCCGCAACCAATATTTGAATGGATACTGAGGTATTAAAGCTTATCCTGTATGGATGAAGAAAGGCTAGTAACGAAACAATAGGTTGTGGCAGTCTATTTATGCCTCTCTGGCAACAACAAGAGCCTTTGGTGGGCGAGATTTCCCAAAGCAGAGCCTCAACTCGGACAACTCATCTGCTGACCCCCTTTCTGTGTAAATTGTGACACTGAATTGCTATCATTAAGCCGGTTCGTTGATTTATCGCTCAGCTGAAACTATTCTGCAGTCATGCAGCCGCACTCAATTGCTGCAGCCAGTGAGGTGATGCCACCTTTCTGTCGCGAGGGGTTTTATGCAGACGCCTTGTCAGTTGGGAGCCTACTTTCAACCGTCACTATCCATGATAAGGGAGGGTTACATGTTTGCAGAGGGGGGCAAGAAAACTTGAGACCTTTATCCTAAGGGATGAAAAGCCTCAGGCAATTTAGTCTAAGTTTTGGGGAGTCTTTACTAAGTTTTATCTTTTCTTGCTCCCTGAGGGTTTGACCATCTGCCTACGTCACTGGTTCTGGTCTAGCAATACTTACGGATAGTACATTACCAGAAGCTCTATCGAAGACCCCTTCACAAACTTTGGAGCTATGGCAGACGATTCAGCCTAGAGCCTGACTTTGGAGGATTTGGAAGTGGCTATTCCAAATCTGAGAAATAGCTTGAGGAGCATGTCGCGACACGGTCCCGATTTCTGTTCAACAGTCACTTTGCTTGCACATGCGCTTCGAAAGCATCACCTTTTCTCTCGACCACATGGAGACTCGAGTGCTCTCGAGGAGTCCATTACCTTGCTGCAACAAGCTGTCGACGGCTTTTCAGTTGACGATTCCAGGGGAGCTGAGTGGCTTATTAGCCTCGCGTTCGCCTTAGACCTTCGTTGTGACGCGACAGAATCTGAAAGCGATGCTAGAGAGGCTTCTCGGTTAGCATACGAGGCCGTTGACGCGGTAGAGAAAGATGATCCGTCGTATCCTACAGTCCTACAGTCATCATGTCATTTCATCGGCAAAAAGGCAATCAGGCTTCATGACGAGGATGATTCTGAAAGGTTGTTTGAGATGCACAAATGTTTACTGGAGATCACACCACTCGATCATCCGAAGCTCATATCGCGATGGCGGAGTTATGAAGATACTCTGTTCAAAGGATACCTGGCTTTCGGCGAGAAAAAGGCTCTGGAAGAGTCAATTCGAGTTTCGCAGCACATTGTCAGCATCACAGACCACGACTCCGAAGAGTGTGCGAGACAGTTGTGGATTCTTGGACAGCGGCTTGTCCAACGTTACTTGAGGAATGGAACGTCTGAAGATCTTGATGCGAGTATCAAGGCATGTCAACAAGCTGTGGACAAAACTCCGACCGACTCCAAGAATCGACAGCGAAGGTTACAGTCTTTGTGCGACCGATTGGGGGAGAAATATTCTCAGACGCTAGATGAAGCTGATTTCCAAGCCGCCAAGATGGCGATTGATCAGATTCTCTCTGACTTGCCAACGAAACTGAAGAGTCGTGCCCGATCGCTCGGGAATATTGGTATCATATCAAGTCTCCGATATAGAGAGACGGGTCGCGAGGATGACTTCCAAAGAGCATATGATATTGCGAAAGAAGCCGTTGATTTGACTACAGATGGTGACATGGGCCGTGCTGTCCGTCTGAGTAACCTTGGCGGGTTGCTTCTGCAGTCGTATGGCAAGACAGGAAGTCTGGAGCGCCTCGAAGAGTCGATACGTATTGGAAGGGAGGCACTGACCGCAACACCTGATGGCCATCCAGACAGCGCTCTGCGGAACTTTAATCTTGCCGACAGACTTCGCATACGATATCTCGAGTATGGTTCAGCCGACGACTTACAAGACGCTATCTCATGTTATCAAAAGGCCCTCGATCACTCCAGTGCCTCCTTGTTTCTTCGCGTACAAGCAGGTTTGTCTCTTATGCAGAGTTGTGTTTCAAATTACGACTTAGAAGAAGCATATAAGGCAGGGTCCAAAACCATAGCTATCCTATGGCTGTTCAGGTCTCATTCACTAAAGAATGCTGATCTTCAGCGCGAAGCTTCCAAGCTATCGGGCTTAGCTACCGAGTCAGCTTCAATTGCCTTACACTCAGGTAAGAGTGCAGTCGATGCCCTGGAGTTTCTGGAGATGGCGAGAGGAGTCATGGCTTCTTCGATCAGCGATCTTCGAGCTGATACCAAGGATTTAGAAAGAGAGCTACCTGAGCTGGCTCAAAGATATAACCGTCTTCGAGATCAGCTAGACGATAGCCCTTCGCACAGGTCGAGTTTTGAACTAGGTGAAGAGGTTTGGGGAACCGCAATGAGTCAAAGATACGATACTGGGGAACAGTTATCAGCATTACTGGAAGAGATACGTGCACAACCGGGATTTAGATTCTTTCTGCGGCCTGACGATGAGGAAGGGATGAGGCGTGAAGCTGATCTCGGCCCCCTCATTGTGGTCAATGTCGGCTCTGCGTTTTGCGACGCCATAATAATCTAGCAAAATGGCTTTAGCGCCGTTCGTCTCCCGAGACTGAGCAAGAGTGATATCGACTCCAAGAATCAGTCATTGGGTCGTGGCAGTCTGAAGATTCTTGAATGGCTTTGGGATGCCGTTGCTGAGCCTATACTGACTGCACTGGGGTTCACTGAAGTACCGCGAGAGGGTCAGATGAAGAGGGTATGGTGGGTTTTGACTGGCTCGTTGAGTACCTTTCCTATTCATGCTGCAGGGCGGCACAGCCGACGAAACGGTCAGACGGTCATGGATAGAGTAATGTCCTCATATGCTACCTCGGTGTCAGCCATTGCACAAAGTCAAAGAACGGCGCCTGTTTCTCACAACGAGGCACTATTGGTTTCCGCTGGTGAAACGCCTGGTCACCGAAGGTTAGCCTTTGCGGACAAAGAAATCAGCGTGTTACGAGATATCTGCCACCGAATGAAGCTCAAACCTGTTGAGCCCGAGCCTATCATAGAAGATGTGCTAGCATATCTGCGAAGGTGCAAAGTTTTCCACTTCGCAGGGCACGGATATACCGATACTGCCGATCCTTCTAAACGCCAGCTGTACCTTAAGGACTGGGAAACAGATCCCCTTACAGTCGCAAGCCTCCTCGAGCTGAACCTTCATCGAGAGGGCCCCTTCCTTGCATATTTATCTGCCTGCGGCACAGGACAGATTAAGAGCCAAAAGCTCTTTGATGAAGGTATCCATCTTATTAGTGCATGTCAACTAGCGGGCTTTCGGCATGTCATCGGGACTCTGTGGGAAGTAAATGATCAATTGTGTGTTGATATGGCTGCTATGATATACGAGGAAATGCTCCGGGGAGACATGTCGGATGAGTCGGTGTGTCGTGGGGTTCATGTTGCTACGAAAGCGAAGAGAGATCAGTGGCTTGATGAGACCTATGGTGCTGAGAAGGCAATAAATCTAGGAGATGATAAGTCAAGAGAGGAGAGGAAAGAAGTTGATGTCGAAAGAGATATTATTTCTCTTGATGATGACGATGAACAAGGCATTCCTGGTGTCGGGAATGGTCCCTTGCACTGGGTTCCGTATGTCCATTTTGGTGCATGATTCTCAGCTTTCAGCCTCGGATGTCTCGGAAACTTCAACAACCCACGGTGTTATCTTGATTAAGAAACCAACTGTACTATTAGCCTTTCAACAATCTCTTTTAAACTTGTAGATCTCAGTTGTGCTCATTTCGACACTTTCAACAATATCCAAACCCCTAACATGCCCGATACAAATTACATAGTACCTAAGTCATACATCCATTCTCATGAACTGAAGAGCTGAGCAAGCTTTGACTTGCCCTCCAACTTTCTAATCTCTTGCTTCATCGCATCAATGCGGTAGTTCTTCCATGCCTTTTCTATTCGCTCCTTCGCCTCAGGGTTCTTGGTGATAGTGTGTGACGCTGATGCGGTGCCGGACAAAAGACCTGCTTCACCACCGATGAATAAACCTCCCACGGAGAAGAAGAAGTACGTGGCTGCGTCACCCCACTTTGATGGTGCAAGGTCAGCAGTAATATCCGGGATAGGTTCTGTGTAAGAAGTCAGTATTAGGTTTGAAGTAGGCTCGAAAAGAGTATGACGTACCGGTACGACCATCTGCGAATCTGACCTCCACAGGCTTCTCCATGGCTCTGAACGCATTGAAGTACGTTAATCGCATCTTTCGCAGTCGAAAAGCGGCCAAGACGCCCAGACCAACGCCGAGCAGCGACCCGATTTTGGCATGGGTTGACACTTTGCTTCCTGCACGTCTTAAAATTTCGCGATCGTCGTCATTCAAGCTACTCATGATTAGTATTCAATTCAAATCCCATTGCAAGGTGACTTACTCATGCTGAAGGTGCTGCTCCGCTAGGTCCCGGAGCTCATCACTCCTCCCAGATCGAAAAGCGGCGAGACCGGACATGTTGTATTTATTATCGAGTAGACTCAATTACAGAGGGAAGAATGAGCGGTTGGAAAAAGAGCAGCGAGTTATGAATAAATAAATAAAAACCTTACGTAGAGACCTTTAGAAGACGTTGGATATGAGCGGGTAACGCTGACGTCACCACCATTTGCTGTGCCCGAATCTGTTTTAGCGGGAGAAACACGAAGAACTGATTCAGTAAAACGTCATTATTATACCGGGAACGTGTCTTGGATGATTCTGACTTTGGACCATGACCTCAATTTATGCTTCTTGCTATCATTTATGCTGGCTCTGAATCAAAGCCTCCCACTCCGTCAAAAGCCCCATGATCTCAACGCTCTGATCAACGTTCGGCGAAGGCCGTTCCGCTGTTTTAACACCGCGGGATACATAATCTTCCACCTTCTTCACCTGATATCCAAACGCGTCCATGCCTGCGGTTACGGTGATTTGTTCTGTTGAACCGCCGTAGGTTTTGATCTCGATGATGTTGTCGCCTGCGACGGGTAGCCAAGGGTTCGTGATGAATCGAATTCTGCCTTTGTCTCCAAGAATCGCGAATGATGAGTCGTTGCCGTAGCTGTCTGTTGACTGCAAACTTGCAAGAACGCCGTTGTCGAAGCGGACTGTCAGTGATGCGTCGCGGACATGGACGCTCCCTTCTGTTGAGATATTGCCGAAGCCGTGCAATTGACGCTTTGCGAATGCATCGCCTCCAAAAGCTGTCTCAATGACGAAGTGAAGCAGTGAGACTGGATAGCAGCCCAGATTGTAGATAGTCCCCATACTCAGAGGATTCGCCTTCTTCCAGATATTCGCAGAGTAATATCCCGATACACCTCTCACCGTCCCAATCTTGCCTTCAAGCAGTATTTCCTGCGTCTTCTTCATCAAAGGATGGGTAAGATACATAAGTCCTTCCAGAAAGAAAACACCCGCATCTTTCACAGCTTTCTCAATCGCCCTCGCATCCTCCATCGTCGTCGCAAGCGACTTCTCAGACAGAATCGCCTTGCCTCGCTTAGCAGCTGCCAGAACTGCGGGGGTGTGCATATGATTCGGCAGGCCGACGTACACGACGTCTATCTCAGCCTTTTCGAGCAGCTCATCGATGGAGGTGTATCGCTCTTCGATGCCATGTTTGTCGGCGAATGCTTTCAGGCGGTCTTCGTTGCGGCCGAATACTGCGGTGATGGTGGAATTTTGGCTGGCGAGGATGGAGCGGGCGACGACGTCGGAGATGAAGCTCGTTCCGAGCATTCCCCAGCGCAACACGGCCATATTGGACGACTGACCAAAATGAACGGATGAATTCAAGGTATAGAAAAGGTCGAAATTGCCTAAGGGCGCCTTTTTATAGCTTGGGCGGTATCGTCAGCATTTGGGGTTTGTTGTTGTGAAGCCGCTAACGTGAATTCGCTTATCTTGCTTATCTAAATCCGGCCATCTCCGAGTATTACCGCTTACAAGCTGCCATTTCCGCGCTACCCTGAGGCTATTCAGCTCAGAATTACAAACCATCAATTGATTGTCCTATGTATCTCAACACCCTAATAACTGCATTTTACGTTATGGACAGATAGTCCACGTTGCACAAGTAGGGATTTGCCAGCATAATCTCTCTCTGAAACGCAATCCGCTCAAACGCCGTTCCCCATGATGGCTTTCGAATCGATCATGGATTATCAAGAGTGTTGCTATGTTTTCACTATGAGCGTTTCCCCACCAAGCCATAGTTCGTTGGTTACAATGAAAGCTATTTGATTGACCTGATAGCAGGTAGTGGCAAACCCCGGTTTATTCACCTGAAAGTTTCTTTTGGTCAGATCCATGAGTAGATGAGACTCTGTAAACCGAAGTGCTAGCCAGCCAACACGCGGTCTGGTATCTCTGTATTAGCTCTTGCTGTTTGGCCTAACTCTAAGCTGCCATGAGATGTTATAAGATCACGCTATTTCATTTTCACAATCTAAACTCCCACCCAAAAAGCTTCCACGATGTTCCGGCGTTTCAGCTTCTGCCGAAGCCCGACTACGCGAGTGGCTTGGTTTTGGGATCACCATGAGGCGGGGTGCTGATCAGTGGATACGATAAAGGGGTCTTGCACCATCGTGCCGGATCGTCTTGTCTCTGACTCATGGACGGCAGTGTCAGTTATCACTCGGTTCGGAAGATATCAACCGATCTCACGAACCGAGCCGATCACTTTTCTGGGGTAACTTCTTGTCGTGGACAATCATTAATCTTGAGATATGCTATCTAACTACTACAAAGTGAGATTTAAAATAAACTAAACATTACAGCTGGTATCTTCAACACGCCGAACGAAAAAGGGAAATAAATAATCTACACGACTCTGAACTCGACTGTCTTCTTGATCACATTACCCTTGAGGTCCATATCCTCTAGGTTAATCGACCCGTCGCCTTGCGAGGAGCCGCCCTCGATGATATGATCTGTAGAGTCATTGCGGGTCTTGTGAGTGCGTGTGCCGCCATCAACGCCGACGACATGCTCCGTTCTATTTTGGGCAAAGTCATCCTTTTGTGTTGAGGTGAAGCGACCAGGTTGGCTGCTCTGATGGACATAGCGATCACGAGAGGAGGGGTAATCCTGGGTACCATTGAACTTGAGTTTGGATGAGAGAAGATCGATGCTACAAAAGTTAGATCAACGACCAAAAAGATACGTGAGAATGGAGAAGGACTTACTATAACACCATGGAATACAGGCAGAAGACAGCATAAAAGAACCTATCCAGCTGGGTAGCAATGTTCTCCGCCGTCTGGCCAGCCGTCTTGAATGAATGCGTCACAGCGCGAAGCGTACCCTGCAGAGCCAGAAGAGCGACTCTTATTTCCGTGCTTCGGGCCAAGTATTGGAAAAGACCACCGCTGCGCGCAATCTCGGCAGATGAAGTCTTGGCCGATGTAAAGAGGACGATGAGGAAATATGCGCTGAGGCATTCGAGCGACGCGATGAGACCGAAGTAGGCGATGTGGATATGGTTGATGGTAGTCAAGAGATCCTCATTCCCGGCGAGGATTGATTTGACTCGGAAGGTGATGATGACGACGCGAACGACGCAGATACCGGCGATGCCTGACCAGAAAATTGACATGAAGACCCTCCATCGCGTACCTCGAAGGACTCGTTTCAGGATGATGTAACTGTAGAAAAGAAGACCGGCTTCTTGCAGCTAGTAACCGTCAGCACGACACGTCCAATTAAGTCACTAATCAATCATACCAGCCAGAAAATATCAGCAAACACCGACGCGATCGCAAGCATCATAGCAGGATGCTTCTGGTAATACACGTAGTAACACAACCCATTAGCGATAGCTCCCGCCGCTGACGAAAACATCGGCACAGCGGCGAGGAGCGTCCAATTGGTGATACCGCAGACGAGACATCCCAGCAAGACATTGCCCATGCAGATGGTCATCAAAATAGACCAACTGAGCTCAAAAAACACCGGCACCGCTGCATCCGCCATTGTCGATCAAGGTAACGTCGAAGGGTGGTATGGATGGTAAAAAAAGAACGAGTAATGGAAAAGTCGGAGAAAAAAGAAGGAAAGAAGAGAAGGAAAAAGCAATGTGACACTGATGGCGTTAAATGAAGATCTTGGCCTCGATGATCACCCTCCTTTCCAGCTAGTTGGATCTCAGCTCGACTGCTGTCATATCATAAAGTTCCCGATAATGGCCCCTCGTAAAAGGCAAGAGGTCGATTAGTTTTCGACCATTGTAAATTAGAGAGGGATACCCTTGATTCCATGGCGTCGGATACAGTGCTCTCCGCGGTAAGAGATTGGCTTGTTGGCTGCGAGAAGACATCAGTGCTCAGGCTATCCTGACAAGTGAAGTGACGGGTTCTCCGTAAGTGGCAGCCCAACCCATGGGGAGGCGTCAACGGTTGGGTACATCGGTTTCGAACTAACGAGCCTGGTCAAACAAGCAGCGCCCAACTAATCCCGTTCTGTAAGGTCTTGACTCGTGGTTACTGCGCGGAGAGAAATGAGGGGGATGAGCAACGCATTTATTTAAAGTTTTGACTTCGGCATATGGTCTAGGTAGGCATTTTTCGCTTTCCTTGTCAGTAAGGGGTAAGGTTGAGAAACCGGGGTAGATCGCTAGGGCGGATTTATTTTCAGCCCTCCTTTACGGTAATTCGTGTCAGGCTGTGAACCCCTGTTACTCTGGAATGAGCTAGATCAAACTCTGTCGACCCTCCTTCTTTCCTGATGTTTTTTTAGTCGGGGGATATTGTGTTGTTTTGCTTTTTGGGCTGGGCTAATGCACAAAATGCCTGATTGCATCATGCCATGTGTTCAATTAGCAGGGCTGGTGATAGGGAGAGAAAACGCCAGAGGCTGAGATTTAGAATGATTGAGGGCGACTAGCTAACCGAGTGATCCGTCACCCGATGTGATCAGTGCCCACGGAATGTGGGTGCGACAGCCGAGTTGCCGTCCGCTCAAGGACAAGGCGTCTTGTTCATGCATCAGCACGTCTCAGAGATAAAAGCAATCCCTCAACTCAAAAGATCCTTCGCATTAAATACCTCTTCCCTCTTCACACCATCTCCGTCGCAGCATTTCTAGCATAACCGTTGCAGACCGTTGCATTCTCCAGGTTTCTGGGGTAGAATCAATTCGAGACCCCGGGGAAAATGCCTGATGATAACCTTGTTTCCCCCCTCCCGTGGTGTTGCCCGTGTGATAGGCGAAAAGAAGAAAAGACGCAAGCCACAAAATCGGAGCTTCGCCGATTTTTGGAAGACACCACCGGCGCCACAGACATTCTCACATGTCATCCTAACTGCCGAGTGGCTTGAAGAAGTCGTGGTTGATAGATAGCGACTCTGGATATCCCACTATCCCACACTACCTATGACTCGAGCGCAGCGGGCCGGCACTACTGGGCCAATATTGTACGTCAAAAACTAAAGCTAAAAGGATCATTAGTCAAGATACGTCTGGACTCGTGTCCGTAGCTAATATTTATGTAAAATGGCGGAAAGAATAGGGGATGAGAGTGAACCTTTATTATGTCGCATTGACTGGCGTAGAGTTTTCAGGGTATTGTCGTAAACGACCCCAGTTTTCATCTTGAATAAATTGATAAAGTATCATTGAGATTAAATCCGTTACGATGAGATTTCCTCTTTAGGGTTTAAGCTTTTCGTGAACTCAATCCCTATGCTTAAATTTCCTGTCTTTGTGTTAGTACTCAGCGCCGGATCTAGCAACATAGACCGTAAATATTCATTCTATTTATCTTGAGATGAACACAAGTCGAACGTTAGTTCATGCCACATTCGAGATCACAGCCTGCCATTGACTTGTGACTTGAGAGACGAGAACTTCGTGGGTATGCACGGGCCCTCACCCGGGTTGAGCTTGTTGGTCTTTGCAGAAAGCGAGAGGGTCCACGAACGCGGAATCTTCCGTGATTTTCAACTAACCCAGTAGTGGTAGAAAAGAAATCCAGACCAGATGGTCGAAGCTCGAGAGTTAATAAGAACTATGGGGTCTATCCACTTTCTCCATGTTTTTGCAAAAGCTTCAGGGTAATCCACTATTATCATGTCAAATGAGTCTCCCATCACATAAGATGTTAAGCGAAGATCTTTGATGAGAATGGGAGGTTGAAGAAGTGCTCAGCCAACTTATTGCCTATATAATTATATTAATTTTCTACATATTACATGGCCTCATGTTATAATGCTGCACATTTAGCGTGATTAGATTGATGTCTATCTTGACTTGACGTGTAGGCCCCCCAGATGACATGCCAATCACATAGAAGCGGGCTACCTACATTGGATTCTCAACATTAACGTCATCAAATACGTTATCCGAGAACTCATTAAGCCACAACTGCGGAAAAGAATCAAGGTTGAAAAACGGATTCGAGCTCGTAGTCGTGTCATGACTCGTCTCATCCACCCCTTCAGCAAAAATGTATCCAAAATCCGTATAAGGGAAAGCCGGTATCGGCGGAGCCTGCTCCGGAAAAGCTGGGGGTTCTTGCTCGACGGACACCGTACCAAGTCCCCTTGTAAGAATATCAATGCTGCGCTGTATGCCAGGACAGCTGACCGTGATGGCGTTCAGAGCTCTCATAAACATCTTGAATCGTTCTGTGGTATCAGGCTCGCCGTTTTTCATGTCTTGTACGACGACTGTGGCTGCGGTGTACGTGCAGTATGCCATGATGTATGTGAAACGCTGGAAACCGAATGTGTTGTCGAGGAGCTGGAGGAGTTGCTCTACGGCTTGAGAGGCTTCTTGGCATGCTTTCCAGCACGCTGGGTTATTGAGAAATGGCCGATGAAGGAGGATTATGGTTGTATGGTATAGCATTCTGGACATACGTTAGATTAGTGATAGTATCAGGCCTTGTGCACTTACTGTTGGGCTACGAAATGTGTAGGTGGGCATGTCTGGGCTTCATAGTCCACATGCAAAGCCGGTGGTAAGCTTGAACGCCAGGAGTGCAGCCTCTCCCTCGTAGTTTGCACAAAGTCCAAGACATCTTTCGTTCGTTTACTTCCATAAATTCTAAAAAGAATATCATTAATGATGAAGCTGATCCTGCAAGTATATGCAAAACAGAGTAACAGATGTGATGGTCTCGGCTGATAACTCTGGAGTGCTTCATCGTCGGGAATGGGATAAGGCGGCCACAACTCGGTTTCTGGGTCATCGGGCAAAGCAGGATCCCATTTCGGAGGCTCAGGCAATGACGGCGTTCTTCCAAGATACAGACTCAAAGTCTTATCCCAGAAGAAGCAAGACCATGCGAGATGACGCCCGAGTTGCATCCATACGACATCCTGAGATTTCGCAGGTGATGGTGAGAAGAGACCGATGTCAATAGCAACTCGAAATGCCATCCCACCGTACAGCCAAGCTTGCGATACAGATCCTCGACCAATTTCGCGAGCACTAAACTGCAGCAGTGCTTGGACTAGTGGTATAGATCCTTCTTTGTGTATCTCATGACTGAACTCCAACTTTGCCCTGGCAAGGAGTTGCTCTGTTAAATGTCGTTCCCTAAAACGCGTCGAATGCAGACATAATACGCTTAGTAGAAACGGAGAGAAGAATTTACCACCGACTGCAGCGTCACGGAGAAACAGAGCTCTTGGGACAAACATAAAGTTAGCGTGCACCCACGTCCAATGCGTCGCGAAAAGACGTCGGATTACATCTTGAGGAATGCTCAGATAAACTGCTGCGCTCTCGACGGCTTGATCCTCCCAGAACTTCAGCTCAGGCGTTTCCATGGGTAGAGGCTGTCGAGTTTCAGGGCTGTGTGCGACGGTGATTTGACCTGTTGTCGCTTGCGATGGCGTATCACCGGGATCATGAACCGCGGATGTAGTGTCGTAAAACGACCGAGTGGGATCCATAATACCGTCCGCAACCTCAATGGTCGGGAGAGGCTCTATGAGTGTTGGCACTATCGCGCTCTCTGCCAGGACTGTCGTACTGGTTTGACAAGGAACAGTGGTGGATCCGTTCTTGTTCTGTAGGTCTTTGATCGTCTGTTCAAGCTGAGCTATCTTATCCGCCATAGCACGGATCTGCGTCATAGGCGGTGGTCGATCATACTGGCAGGTCTCATTGTATGCTATGCATATGCCGCAGACGGGCTGGCCTCCGTCGCAGCGGACTTTGCGGGCGCGACAGTTGTTGCATGTCAATCGGGCAGTTTTCTTTGGGCGGGGCGGGGATTCTCTTCGCTCGCGCCTTGTCTTGGGCATTATGGTGTTTGTTGGGTAGCATAAGTGTTTTCTGAGATGAAATCTATTTTTCGCTTGCTTTTGATGGGCTTTGGGCTGAAGAGGTTCATCGTGGTCTGGTTATTGAAGTGAGACTGATGACAAGTCGAGATGAAGTGAGCGTTGGAGTGACCGATCACGGAAAAGCTTGTATCTACTTCGGGTTAGCGCTCTCCACTCCACAAACATTCGTCCTGAGATGCACGCCATCTTATTGGAGGATGACTCTTTACAAGTGATCAATATCAGTGTAAGGAACATAATAATACTCTATTTTGTGCGATCTACGGCGGACGAAATGATGTATGATGCATCTAAGCTACTCTATTCCCTTTCTCCTCACCCCTCAACAGCGCCATTGTAATCGCCGCAACAGCCATACCACTCTGACTCTGATTCTCAACCGTCGAAGCCCCAACATGCGGCGTCAAGGCAACGTTCGGCAACGAGAGTAACTCCGGATATGCCTCAACAGTCGGAGGTTCAACCATCATCGCATCAAGACCAGCACCAAAAAGCTTTCCGTTTTTCAGTGCAGTTAATAGTGCACCCTCGTTAACGATTCCTCCCCGTGCGCAGTTGAGCAGAATTGCACCATCTCTCATAGCGGCAAACTCTGCGGTTGAGATGATGTTCTCGGTATCTTTGGTGAGGGGAAGATGAAGAGTTACAACATCTGATGCGCTCAGGAGATCATGAAGCTTTGAAACTTGGCGAAACCTGCTCTCTCCGAACGTACTAAGCCACTGTTTCCCATCTGAGAAGGGATCATAAGCCACGATGTTGCCCTCCATAGCACCAACCCACTTCTTAGCAACAGCTAGCCCAATATTTCCCATTCCAACAACTCCCAAGGTCTTCTTGAACAAGCTCTTGCCCAGTGTCTGACTTCTCACGATAACCTCCCCGTTCCTTGTCCGACGATCAATCTCAGCGACACGTCGCGACAACGTCAACGCCAATGCCAGTGTAAGCTCGGCAACTGTTTCTCCGTTCAAACCGGGGGTGTTGTAAACTTTTATACCCGATTTTGCAGCTGCTTTGAGATCGATGTTGTCGACGCCAACGCCTTGCTTGACGATGTATCTTAGCTTTTTGCACTTCGCCAGTTCATCTGCACCGAGACGAGTCTCGCTGCGAAGCATGACTGCAGTGGCATTCTCGGCATATTGGCTCTTGTTAGGGTCGGTTGGGAGTATGACATTGATGTCGGTTGATTCCTGCAGGGCTGTGATAGCGTCTGCGTGGTAGGGGTCTAGAACGTAGACATTTGGTTTCTGATCGGCCATGATGACGTGAGATATGCAAGTCATGATGTTGTCCGTTTGATGTGCTCGATTCAATACAGTACCAGCCCTGGTATTTGTACATGACTTCACTACACAGTGATTTCAATTTGGGCGACGTTCTCCGCCGGTTGGTGTCCGGGAGATATTCCCGGGATTTGTCCCGGACAATTTCCCGGAAACTTGCCGACAGACCGGTGCGCCTTTATCAACCCGTCAAACCCCATCAGAAAATTCCATTCTATAAAATATTATATATAAACTATTTAACTCAGCATCAATGAGCTTTCCAAGAGCATTTAACAGAGTCCTTGTCGCTAATCGAGCACCTTTCCAACGTTACATTACAGCCGCGACCTTGGCCACCATGGCGTCTCCAGACCTTTCGCTGGCTGAGAAGCTTCGCGCATACTCCACGTAAGTATCAACAAAAGTACATCACCGTGATAAATCATACTGATATGAGGTCTGGTGCAGATGCGATGTATCAGACGCGTTACTTAAGGTGGGGGTCCCTTATGGCGGCTTTCTTCCCAACTTGAGCATGTGGTCACCTCTGCGACAAGAAGGCGATAAAAAGCTCATTGGACCTGCCTACACTGTCAAGTTTGTCCGCAACACCCAGATCAACGCACCAAATCTCGAGGAGCATTATGTACGATCCCACCTCCTTGATATAAGCCAATTCTAACGGCCTGTAGATTGATACCATCCCAAAAGATCATGTTATCTTTATCTCAGCGCCCCATGGAATCTTCAACGCCGTGTATGGAGGTCTGATGAGCACTCGAGCCAAGTACTCTGGAGCCGCCGGCACGGTTGTAGATGGTACATTTCGAGATTTGCAGGATCATCGCAAATTAGACTACCCAGTAAGTCGTCCATAACGTGGTCACGTTCCAACTAACACATTACAGGTCTTTGCTCGCAATGTCGGTACGCCAAGCCCCCACGAGGTCGCTCGCCCCAGTGAGGTACGTGATATCTACCAAACGTGGATTCTAATGACTAAAGCATTGTAGATCAATGTGCCTGTGAAGCTGCAGGATCCTGCCCTCGATGTCACGATAAATCCTGGTGATATCATATTGGGAGATTTGAATGGTGTTGTTTGCGTACCCAAGGAAGTTCTTCACAAAGTCGTTGAGATCTTGCCCGGGCAGGTTGAAGCGGACGATAACATGGCACGAGATATCGCTCAGGGCAAGACATTCACAGCCGCTAAAAAGGAATATCGTTGAGCATCACGATAGAATCTCGAATAGATCTAGACATGACCCGTGAACAAAGCAATCATGTTATAAAAGCCTTGATATCGACCTTTTGGACCACCCTTTTCTGGAACTCGTTTGCAAAGTCTCGTCTTCCTATCAAGTCATGCCACTCACCATCTAAACATGCAAGCACTGCCCCTTGATATTCCGAGCCCATCCGATGCGCTAGCCTTTTTCTCGCATCGTCCAAATACGCGCTTCGGAGCTTTTGGGCCATCACATTGGCCGCCGGGACAACACCGTCCAGATCATACTTGACTATATCGTCATAGATCTGCTTCGCCGTTTGCCAAAGCCCGATCTCGAGAAGTACAACTCCCAACGAGTATATGTCGTGGATCTTGCTAAAGCTTGCGTTTGGCAAGCCTTGGCGATCTGGATGGCGGTAAACTTCGTGCTCTGTGTCGATGGCATGAGGAACAAGTCGCGTGACACCAGCGACTGGGCGCGAGAACTCGAAATCTGTCAGGTAAGGGTTTTCGAAGTCACATCTTTTGGTGCTTTTGTGGAAGAAGAACTTCACGGCGTGAGCTCGGATATTCTTGTGTAGCCATCCATCAGAATGGAAGGCTCCTATTGCGCGAGCAAGGGTTTGTGCTACGTGGAAGCGCTGCTTAAGTTCTAATTTGAAGCCTGACCCGTCTTCGCCGGATAAAATGAAATCGTTGAGGCTTTTCGGCTTGTGGGAGGATGTACCGGGCGGGTAGTCAAACAGAAACGCGTACTGCGCATTTCTTGAGTCGCAAGCATATGAGTTGAACGGTAGCGTGTGAAATGAATGTTTACCGGCGGTGCGTAGGAGCTGAGCCAGCTGAGAGCCATAGAGCTCTTTTATCGGCCGTGTATCACTAGTTATATTACTGTCTCCTTCATTTATCGTGTTTTGTGGCGTAGGAATTCTCTTATACTCAAGAAGAATCCTGGGATCCGTGATCTTGCGCTGTACTAGCGCCCAGGGGATTAGATTATCTATATCTTGGTAAGCTGTAGACTCGTTTTCTAGACCTTACTGCCTACCGCTTATGCTCTCGGTATCTTTCGAGCCGGTTTCAGGGCTGATAGCGAGCTTATTAAGATCGAGATGGCCTTGGAAGATATTGACTTCCCCATCTGGGCGGAGCCTTTTCTGGAGGTCTTTGTTCCTGTAGAAGCCGAAGCCATCAAGAAGTGGCGCGATGAGGTGCTCGAGGTCATTATTCCACGTCTCAAACTTCTTCAACGTCTTCTCCAACTCGTTTCTTGTGAAGACCCATTCGACGCCCGGCGGCAAATTTCGGAGTGATATCAGGCTTTTCGATAATATGGACGTTTTTGTTACTTTCAAAGTCTTGGAACCGCCCCAAGCAAATGGACGAAATAACCGCCATTTCGTATGGCTCGAGCTAAGACCCGTAGTCTTGGTGGCTAACACTGGCTTGAGAGGTTCAAGCTCCTCCGTACTGCCAGAGTCATCAATTTCAAAAGAGTCGTTGACCGGATCAAATGTGAAGTGCGGACTGAGAGGAGAGAACCGTTTGTAGTCCTCATCTAGTGTCACAGCGAGTTTGGCATATTCTGCCAATACTTGCTGAAGCTGCAGAAGAACGTTCCGTACCGTGTTCAGGTATTCCTGCGCATACTCAGCACATGTAATGAATCAGATACTATCCATTCCATACCTCTGGAACAGTTTCCAGCAATGTCATGTCAACCTTGTTGCCATCGTTGGCTCGGAATAATCTTGAAAGATTCTTGAGACGATAGATCTGCACCGTGAAATGCGTTATCATCTGTGATTGCTCTCCATGGTAGCCTTTTATCGTCCGGATCGTGTTTCGGATAAATTTCGCTGTGAGATATGTATCCTTGAATATGGCGACCACGCCAAAGGTAAGACTCGCAGGCTCCATGATCCAAATCTGGCGCTTTGATAGATTGGTTGTGCTCCGACGTGACAGCCTGATTTTATGGACTGTGGTCAGCCAGAGAGCCTCGTCAGGCTTCCTGTTGGGCAGCTCTGCATAAGCCACATGTGACAGTCTGACTGCGACATGCATAACATCCTGGTCTTTGACATTGATTGGTGCCAATTCTGTTCTGAAGGCTGTTTTCATGTCTTGGTCCGCAGGCTATGCAAACTGAAGTGTAATTCAGTTGCCTTAACACAGAATTCCACCTGCTTTGCCGGTTCGTTCTCTAACCTAACAGGATCTTCGACCTGCCTATAGCACAATGCCCACTTGTAACGATGAGTGCAATTGCCCAGAAACCAAGGCAAAGACCGGGAACGACAATAGGCGTCGTCGTCCAGCGACGTTTGCTCGAACCGGGAGACGAAGGGTTGTTGCAGAGCCGTCAAATTCGACATCAACATTAATCGGTAGCGCCAGCGAAAGGCACACCAATATCCGGTATGAAAAAGGATCGGATGCTGTCGCTACTCTCAATCGTCTGCTCAATACGCTCGAAGAAAGTGGCATACCCGGACCCCAGCTATTCCGTCTCGATACTGAATTCTCGCACGGTCTTGGGCAAGGCGGCCAAGGAAACGTCCGTGGCCTCGACGAAGACGTCGCTCGACGTTATCGGATGGCCGACAAACGTATTCAGAAAGTATGGCCTGCCAAAATGATTGCCATAAAACAACACATTGAACGCAAGGACTCCAAGGCTACGACGGCTCGTTTCAACAACCAAGACCTAGCATCTCGTTTTCGGGCTGCTGAGTGTGAAGTGCTTGCCCTTTCGCCCAGTATATTGCGCAACCACCCCAATATAGTCAAGCTGGTCGGTTGGGGGCTATGCCTTGATACCTTGGAAAACCCCTCTAGCCGATGCTGCCGCGGTTTGCAGCTCCCTCTACTAGTCTTCGAACGTGCTGAAATGGACTTTGCAAACTTTCTGGGGGGTCTTTTCTCAGAGTCATTTCGGAGTGATGCTTCAAGATTAGAAGAAGGATTGGCAGGACCGCCTGAGGACAGCTCACTGGCATCAAGCAGACACTGGCTGCCTCCAAGCATGCATCAGTACTGGAAGTCACTGAAATGGATACTGGGTGCAGAGCTTGATCCATACGAAGTTGTCCGGCTTTTATGCATCGATGTCGGTCATGGACTTCAGTGCCTTCATGAGAATGGCTTTAGTCATGGCGACCTGAAGCCCAATAATGTGCTCGTCTTTAATGGCGGGCGGAGATGGCTTGCGAAGCTCTGCGATTTTGGATGCGCAGTTGGGCAAGTGACCACTGGCAAAGTGGAGTATTTCGGGACACCATTCTGGCTACCTGAAGCCTCTGAAATTGAGGCACTTGACAGCCGTCATAGGTTACAGCAGTGTGATCTGTATGTATACGGTCTGTTGGTATGGAGCGCATTTTGCCTAAGGGGGCAACACCCGCCAGCCAACCCGAAGCTACATAATGCTTTAGACGATTTGAATCAGCTCTGTCGGTTGAAAAGACACCGCTGGCTTCTCCCTACTTCAAATAGAAAGAAACTATTTGCCAAGGTTGGGCGTCTGTTGGGAGAAACCCTGGTTGACCGATCACGTCGTGATATCGAGCCATGGACCTGGCTTTACCATGAACGCGGTACCAGAAAAGACGTCCCATACGACTCAGCTGTCGTGGAAAGTAACAGCAATAGTTATACTGACCCATTGGCCAGCAACTTCAAAGTATACAAGCCTCATATAACGCTGGAGATGAAGGCTAGGTACGACAAGTTAAGCTGGTGGCAGCGAGACAACGAGGATATCATGGATATCATACTGCCAGGAGAACAGGACCATGTAACGGAACCAACAAGAGACACTTATATTGGTAGCAGGCCTGGTCCGGCGTCATCCGAGGCATTGAGTCTGGAAGATAATTCCCTCGAAACCGCCTTGTTCGTGAGCCAGAGGAGCCGAGCTGTCGCAGTATCTTTCCGTTTGCGGATGACGAAGCATTTGGAGGAGAGCCAGAAGTCATCTATTCGGGGCACATACGTACTTCCATCGAGATCATCACTACAGAAGGCTATAAGCAAATATCAAGAATGGTGCGAGAACTTATACCACATGGCGAGGTTCCGAAGCCGGATTAGTCTTGAATGGTGGGGTTCTGGTATAGATAAAGGCGATACCACTTTATCCGGGGGCACCAATATTATCGAGATGGCCCTGACAGTCTTTCCGCCAGTTGACATAAACACCTTGGCATGGCTTTGTGCCGGTCCAGTGGGCAAAGCTGAAGTCAACAGGCTCACACCAGAATTCTCAACCTGGAAGGACATGCTTGCTTCTAGTGACCTAGACGAGTCTGCTAGGCTGGACCGCTTCTTACTGCTACTTCAGTTTGGCGCCCGTGTGGAGCAAAGGGTTCTTGGACGAAGAGGACCGCTGCAAGACTTCAACATCGAGTCCCAGTGGGACTCGGGAACGATTTTCTCACTATATATCAGATCTTGCCGACCAGCAACGATTCCGGCTGTCATTAGAGAAATAGCTAACCGGCTTTATAATTCCCGAGGGAGAGGCTTCGTTTCAGAGGGAACCTTGCGCTACCTTATCGGCACACGCACACTCACGGATGATCTTGAGACTGCAGAAGCTGAAATTGACTGTATGAAGGACCAAAACTTCACAGCAGTCAAGGCTCTGAGGCATTACATGTTCCAAATCAGTTATCTAACTCCTTATCCCGGGGTGGGTATATCAGATATAGGGGCATTAATTTCGGGTGGTCCGGCCGCAGGCTCCTCGTTGCCTCATGGGTGGAAACGAATATCTATTAAACGTGGAGGTCAGTCATTCGAATGTTTTGAGGACGACTTTACCCATTCCATAACCCTGGAACCACCCAAGGTCAGTCTGGTCAAGAAGCGACAGGTCCAAATTGGACTACTCCAAGATCATCCCAGCCTCTCTTGCCATCTTGACCTACTCTCCTGCATGCGCGCTGGAGCCGGCCAAGAACGACGCCAGAAGTTCGAGGCAGACCTCAGAAGCCGTTTCCCTGACTATGACGAGGCTTGGTATATGTCGGAATGGAATACGGAGCCCAATACCCAGGACTTACTTGGGGAGTTGAAAGAGCCATGGCGTATTCAGACATTCACTGCGTTCCTTGGAACACCAGGTCTTAAGGATAAGGTAAAATCGTTCTTTGTTCATGTGAGTGGGGTCATGGGAAGCACAGTAATCGTTGTTATCATGTCATCCCTGCTAACATCCATAACTTTGGCAATGTGGATAACATTCCACTGGGTTGCCGTGGGTATGATACTATGGCTAATTTGGGTTTTATTGTGGCTCGTCTGGATGGGCTGGCATTGACTTTGACAAAAAATTACCAGAAACTGGAAGATGCAGGGAACTTGGCGATTATTCACAGCAGATGCGCGAAGATTGTCGGATATTTCTAAGTTATTATGTCTATTTCAGGCCGAGTCCTATGAGTATTAGCAAGAAAATACATTATATTTCCTACTTATGTCCGGTAATATGAACATAGCCTCCTGAGAACTACCTACGACCTGCCGACCAAAGCTTGCGACTTGTGGCGTAGGGTAGGGGTTAGTGCCATTGGGGCTCGAGGTGCTAAGGATTGTCGAGTTTACCCCGATGCCGCTGAGTAATAGTTCTGTGGACGAAACCTCCGACCTTCATTCATCCCCCGCAGCAAGCTAGACCAAGTCGAGAAATCGCCTTAAAGCCTCCTCATAAAGCAGGCCATCGGAAGACTTCCGATTTCCGAATTACTCATCTGGAGTCGAGAGCGCTAAATTCTGGGGTAAGAAGTGGATCATGCAGGTGATCTAATCCGGGGTAAGAGATCATCGAATAGAGTCCAGCCCTTTCCCCCTAAACTTTGACGTCCTTGACACGATAATCTTTCATGCTTCACGTCTGAACGCCTTTGTTAATCGTCGTGAACGTAGACACACCGCTTGAGAAGCAGCATAATCATGAGCCCGCCCAGCTCCCAACCAGAATTCTCATGCGAGACGTGCAACCTCCCGTTTCAGCGTAAGGAACACTACCAACGACACCTGCGCACTCATACAAAAGAGAAGCCTTTCACAGGCTCCGAATGCGGACACAGCTTTGGTCGCGTGTAAGTAAGCCCTGCCCTGTTGACCCGCGCCGCCTGGGAGCTGCACCATTGCTGACCGCCGCAGCGACTCTCTTGCTCGTCATCATACAACCTTACATGTGCCTGCGGACCGCCAAGACAGTCGCAATCGTCCAAATGATCGCCGTCGAGTATCGCAAGCTTGTAAGCCTTGCAGCATCTCAAAAGTTAGGTGCGACGGCGAGCATACATGCCAAAGATGTCGGCAACAAGACAATGATTGTTACTACGAGCCTCATGCGAAACGGAGGGTGTCCGACACCAGCTCTGATAGACCAACCAGCAAACAGAATCGAGAAAAAGCCCCAGTCAACGTTCAGGTTATGGAAAGAATTAATGTCAATGTGAATCGCACGAATTCACCGCTGTCACCGCCTGCGACCGTGCAAGATAAGGGCTCGAATAAGAACGATCATGCTCAACACTACATTTCTCCGGCTCATGATCCATTCATACCCGAGGACCTCAATACCAATGTCCAAGCTATTGATCCTCAGCTTGATGTTCAGCATAGCTTATGTATCGGATATGAAAACCATCAACATGGCCCCGCTGATATGCTCTTTGATACTGACGACATATTGGCAAACTTCAACTCCTCAGCTATGATGCCGGCGCCATTACCTTCTATGTTATTCGGTGATGGCTTCAATACTAACGGATGGCTTAACTACGGTGCCGATCAATCATTTGCGCCCCTCTTTCTCCAAAACGATTCATCCCTTGACGTCATAAACGAAGTATGGTTCGACCACGCAGGTTTCAAAGCACCTCAGCAACCCGTCGTCTCATAACTTGCACCAGCATCTTCCCTGGTCGATCAATCAGCTGTAACAGAGCTATACAGCTGCAGTCACTCCGCCGCTATTGACAGGGATGCGGTTGAGCCAAGAGACCTTGTCGCTGTGTCGATTGAGCTGGACGCACAGCTCAACTTTTCGGCTGAGGACGTCGATCATGAGAATTTGGGACATGGAGATGATTTATCTGAGGAAGTGGCCAAGAATGTAGCCGAGGAAGCCGTAGAGATACAGAAAGGTGGAAATTTCCCGCATTTTAGGAACTTGGCTATTCCGTCAACCCCAGTGCTGAATGCTTGGGTCCAGCTGTACTTTGAGTGCTTTCACCCTGTTTTATGCCTATCCTGCACAAGTAGACCTTCTCTTCATCTAAGCGGCATTGGTTTCTTCTTCACGGTGGCAGCTATCGGTGCGCACTTTTCGAGCTTCAAAGATGCCCAGGCATGCTCGAGGGCAATGCATGAGACTATTCGACGATAATGCTCAACTATGGTAAGTAAGTCTAGCGGAAGCAGAACTATGGATCTGAGGCTGATTGGGAAACAGTGAGAGCGTCAAAACTCCAACGGAAGAGAGCTTTGGATGTCACAGACTATTCTGTTGAACCATATCGGCCTGCTCTATGGCGGTGAGCGGAGATCTCTGGAGATCTGCGAATCCCTGCAAGGTCTGCCTGTAACTCTCGGACAGCGAAAGCGCCTTTTTACAAAGTGTTTCAAGTCGACAAGTTTGCTCAGCTTCAGTAGCCGCATGCTCAGAAATGGCAAATCTGGTTGCTGGATGAGGAGCGGCGACAGGCCGGATTTGGAATCTGAGTGAGTCAATGAACGCGATATTTGACAATCTTGTACCAAGTACTGAACTTCTTAGCTCTTGGATTCTGCATTTAGCGCACAATTTGATCTTGCAAGTCTTATGAGACTGTCTGAGCTGCAGATCTCCCTGCCTCAGCCGGATGACCGTTGAGGCGCATCGACTGCCCAGTGCTGGGCCCGCAGTTGGTAAGTACCAATCCATGTGACTCTTCTGGTCTGAACTGACGTGAGAAGAAAACTCTGGATCTGGCGGACTTCCCACGACGGAGCGGGTCATCTCGGAAGATGGTTGGCGATTTGTATGGTCCAAGACCAATACCCTGGGTAAGCAGGTTATGCTGCAGCATCTCACCAACATGACAAAGGATAGAAGTGCAGACCAGCCTGGGACCCCGGGCTTCTCGCATCATGACAAACTAATCGCGTCAAATGTGCTGGCCGATCTTCTGAATCTGATCGAGACCGACCAGATGGAACAATCTGCTGACGAAGCCAAGGCTTCGACAACGCACAAGATCATGTCACTGACTGCATTGATGACACATAATACGCCAATCCAGAACCTCATTCCAAGAATCATTCGATGTATATATGGAAAGCTCGAAAATAAAGACTGGATGGTGATTAGTGATAGGTGGAGAGCTTCGTCCGGGCAAAGAAGGCTTGGGTGCTTCTATGCCGCGCGTATCCTTCACATAGTACGCTCAAGCCGGCCATCGCACTTCGGGACACCGGTATCTCTTCTTCAGGCCGTGCTGGTTCTGTGGCTTTACTCAGCACTTAGTGAACGGTACCGTGATGGGTCTTTGTTCTCGCGCACGGCTCTAGCTGTGGTGCTTGGCCCGAAGCCTCTCGACCAGATGGAGACTAACTCATAGATTGAGATGGGGTGGAGCCGAGTTAAGTTACCGGGCATCGGCAATCTGCTTTGTGCAGAGGGCAGGACTAAACTCTTGGAAGATGCGGTGGTACTCATGAGATCTTTGAAGGGCTGGGGCATCAGTAATGCGTATTCTCTGATCTTGGTGCCGCTGCGAGCTAGTGAGACGTCTAGTACGATCCATGGGTGATTCCAGGGTGTCTTGAAAAGCTCATATAGTGTATAGCTTATTTTGAGCATTGAGGAATACTACCATTTCTTCTACTAGTGATTATGATCAATATTATTAATCGTGACTCGCAGTCTCGTTCATCTTCGCCATGAACCACTAGACGTGTTTCCATCACTGTCAACGAGCATAGTTACGACAGGCTAGCTTGCAAGCAGTGTCAGGTTTGATGCGGCTGCTTCCATGGGTTTGTAACTGTTGCGTATTCTAGCGATCGACAATCGGCGCCAATTTGTAGCAAACCGTTTTTAAATCACCAGAGGCAGCGAGAATATCCATTTGAAATAACAGTTTATCGCGTGTCTCGTACTGGTATTATGCCTGTCCTCTCGGCCCCATCGGCTCCACGCTGGCTAGTATCGTACTCATTCCATTCCGTAGTTCCGACCAGGAGTGATATGATCTACATCGGAATTTAATAGCTCATATACTTGCCCATACTTAAGCCTTCTTGAAAGCAATTTTCCCCTAGTCAATTGCGTCTTTGCTCTCATACACCTCTTCCAACATGACCCCAACCGTTCTCGGAACAGCTGCGTCGACTCGTACTCAGAGAGTCCTACTCACATTGGAAGAGCTAGGCATCGAGTATGACTTGAAAATAATCGACCTTTCCAAGAGACAGCACCACGTCAGTGAAGACACCTACAGCGGTGAGGCCAGTAGCTTACACAAACACAGGACCCGGAATATGTCAGAGACCATCATCCGTTCGCCAAGGTCCCAGTGTTCCAAGACGATGGAATCGAGATTTTTGAGTCTAGAGATATTGCTAGGTACCTGGTCGCGAAGCAAAAGTCCAATCTTGGTCGGCCTCTCGATGATCCGGAAGCTCTGGCAGTATTCGAACAAGCTGCAAGTGTTGAATACGCTTATTTCGAGCCGGCTGTCTCTGCCCTTGCATTCGAGCTCATTTTCAAGAAGTAAGATACTCAAAGGAATAACCTTCTTGCTTGAAGGAAAAGCTTTGGCTTACACATGAGTACTTAGACTGCGTAACCTCGGAGACACCGACCAAGCAATAGTTGACCAGCAAAAGAAGTTGCTCAGCACCACGCTTGACTACTACGAGGAGAAACTTCAGAGACAAGAGTATCTACTTGGAAGTGTTCGTGATCTCCAAAACGGGTATAAGGGTTTCGGTCAATACTGACTCAATTCATATAGGATTACAGTCTCGTTGACCTGTTTCATATTCCATGGTTAGGATTTCTCCGGAATCGATTGCATCTTGGAGAGTTTATCGACTCGAGGAAGAATGTGGCGGCGTGGGCTGATCGCATAAGCCAGCGAAAGGCATCGAAGACTGTTTCAGCCAAGGCTGCTCAGCATTAGCTAGACTGTAAAGGTTTTTGTTGATCCATCCAGACTAGATAACCTGTTCATAACGCTGAAGATGATTGATCAACACAGCGACACCGTAAAACAATTGCTGGGACAAGAATCAGGGTTATGAATTTGGCAAATTCCTCTAAGAACATGTCTGCTAAATCCCCTCACGATATCGGACTATGGAGAGCTATGTAGTGCTAAGATTTAGGGATTTTCCTTTGCTTAGATGACCCTGTAAAACTCCTACGGGGAGTCTTTCTTGACACATAAGGGTAATATAACGCAACCTTTGCTCAATCATTCCTTGGCAGGTCAACAATCTGAACTTTCTCTACCAAAGGGCCCAACTCTGCCACGACAGCGAGGCGGACTGGGTCTTTAAGTGCATAGGAGTCCCTGTCCTCCGGGTTGTCGAATTGGATGACAAATGCATGAGTGGTGCCTTGCTCTTGTAATCAGCGGCGTTGATCAGAATAGGATATGATGAGAAGATGGGAGGGTAAACTGCCTGGGCGATCTCACCTGGAGGCGCTCTGGGGCACTATCAGCGCCACCTTGAATAGGTTGGATGTAGAGCTTCTTAGAGTCAGGATGAAAGCACTTGTCCCTCATCTCCTGGATCTTGGCGGTCACCTAAAGACATGGTTATTAATCACGCCTTAAGGATGAATACTGAGATACTGACCTTCCCGATGGCATCGCTGCTCGTATCGGACTTGAACTGAAACTGGACGGCACGGTTGATACCCATTTTGGAGGTGGCGATTGTGACAAAGATTCCGCGGGTGCCTTGGTCCAACGATTGGGAAGTAGATTGGCGGTCAGTTCTGTAGTGACCTAGTAATAATCCAATTTAAGTAGCGTGCCAATAATGCTCGGAAAGATGGTTGAGTTTCCGATTTCCCCCCTTTCTCGCAAGCTGTTGTTGCTTTCAACGTGGAGCCGACAGATCGTGGGGAAATCGTTCTGCGCTAAAGCGTACCCCGGATTAACATCCCTGCAGCTAAGACCTCTAGATTTTGTGGCATGTGGGTATCAAAAGCTCGAAGTTTACTGGCTGGCTGAAAGCTGTAGCAGTGTTTACCATTCTCGAGATGCTGGAGGTACTTTACATGTTGATACTTGGGCAAATGCTAGTTTGGACGTGCACGATGCCTGCTGAACCTGCACCATGATTGGCGAAGCATTTGTGCTAGGGAACCTAATAATAAACATGTAAAATGTTTGGAATTAGTACAAAGTTGACAAACTTACTCAGGCTGGACCCGACTAACACGATCTAAGTAGTCCTTTGGATTTCGGTAATACTCAAACATCTGTAACATGGTCGGGAATTGGAGAATCACCTGGCATGATGCAAAATTCGGACGCCGCTTACCTCTCCTCGTGATATCAAAGACGTTTGAAGTCGCTCTGATACATATGTAGGTACCTTAGCTATGGAGCTGATGACACATGATGCTCATTATTTTGTTTGCCTCAGGCCTATGTTTTCCATCCCCGCACTTGTGGGACCTTCTCTGCCTCTGACTCCGATAGCTATTTGCAGAGTTGTGTTGCATCTCAGTACTGCTTTCATCTTGTACTGGCGTAAATGAAAAGTCCTGTTACTCGCCCATAAACATAACCCCTTGAGAACGCACTGCTGGTCCCTTTCTCCTCCAAAGACTGTATGCATGCCCTAAATTACATACAAAATTAACGATGCTAACGAGCGTTGCAGTCGGAATGGATAGTAACCTACCAGAAGAGGTGAAGGCCTACTTGGACGAATTTGTCAAGTGTCTCACCGACCACCTGAAAGACAAGCTCGTCGGCGTGTACCTTTTCGGCTCAGCTAGCTATGACGCCTATCAGCCCGGCCTTAGCGACCTCGACATACAAGCAATCGTCAAAAGTCCACTAAAAGCCAGTGAAAAGGAAGCCATAATCTCTCATTTGACTCATCAGAGTTTGCCGTGCCCAGCCACCAAACTCGAGTTCGTGGTGTATGCCCAAAGCTCAGTGAAACCCGCCAACCGCCACCCCGCCTTCGAACTCAATCTGAACACTGGACCTCACCAATCCGATCATATCAGCCTCGATCCCGCGAACGAGCCAAGCCACTGGTTCCTGCTCGACATTGCCATGGGACGCCAACTTGGCCGTTGCTTGTATGGTGCTGACCTCACTGAGGCCTTTGGGGCCATTCCTCGTCGCTGGGTTCTCGAAGGGATGGCAGACTCCCTCGCATGGCATCAGGCAAATGAGGCGAGCTCGGCAAATAGCGTGCTAAACGCTTGCCGAAGCTGGCGATACATTGCCACCGGGGAGTTTTGCTCAAAGTTGGAGGGTGCCAATTGGGCCTTAAAGCAAGACAATTGTCCCGCCATTGTCCAACGCGCCGTTGAGGCTCGTAAAACAGGCGATAAGCTTGATGCTGGTCAGGTAATGGAACTCTATGATGTAGTTGTCAAGGAAAATAGTGACAAGCTCGAGACTGAGGTTAACTAAACGCTGCGCTGCGAGCCGGTCCCTTTCTAGATACGACGAGTTCAAGAGGTTAAGTAGAATTCATTCAATATGTGATTATGATTCCTTCGAAATCCAATCCAACAACGTCTTTGTCAAAATTTTGTCCTTAGAGAACTGACTCTCATTTCCGGATATACCGACAGGAAAATAGTGGTCTCCGTTCTGAACTCCCTTAGCCCTGACGGCTCATAGTCTCATACCTAAGGTTAAGCCCCTTCTCCTAGTCTCACTAAATCCTCTGTACTGACTGGTTTAGCTCCGGTAACACACAGTCCTGAAATGCCATTGAGCAACGACTGGATAACAAGTTCTAGGACTACTTCTCACAGTGTCACATCAAGGGGGCATATGGTAGGGCCCCTTGGCTGCAGCTGTAGCATGGCTTTATAGAAAAAAACAGGAAATTGGAAGGTTGCTAGTATTACAACAAAGTGTCGGGTAACTCCAAGCCTTTAAACCCCTCTGACTCTTAGTTTGGCGTGAGGTCAACTGTCATCCTTTCACCGGACTCGGTAACTACCTCTCCTTTTCACTTGCCGTTCTCTCGATATATTCTGTTCCCTGGCTCCCCCCATGCTGTCGAATCAAGACGTCAACTAGTTGAGGAAATGACCCTATATGCATCGCCACTAGCACATCTCTCAGCCCATTTGCGAGGTCAAGATTGGCGGCTTCAGAGGGACAGTGTTGCAGAGTCAACTTCTCGAGACTAAGGGGCAAAAGGTCCGTAAGAGACGATAAACCTAGTGCTCCATCGCCGACTCTGCTGTAGATGAGATTCGTGGTTATAAAGAGATCCTTCAGATTGGTAAATCTTTTGAATGATCATATTGTGGGCCCGAAGGCGTTGTGAACGTCAAAGTCCAGGTGCAGGGATTGGAGAGTAGTGCGGAAGTTTTTGAGAAAACTGAAAGAGGGGCGTGGTAGCTCGTTATCGTGCTTGATTCCTCGCATCTCATATCGAAAAGACTGCAGAGGTTGTTTATAAAAGGCCAGTGCTTTTTCTAAATCCCGGGGAGCGAATCCATGAGGGACTGGATTGTTGTCTTTAACCTGATGCGATGACAGGCAGTACGATATCGACCTGGGTTTTGGCTCTTGTTGCGCTTGGCAACGGGGTCCGATTGTCAACTCATCCAGATCATGCGCCACGTCCACAATTGCACGGGGCAAAGTAGTAGCATAAAGACGCCTAAGTTTGATACTGCTTATACCAAAGACTCTGAAAGCGGATTGTGGGAGAAACACGCCAATAATGATTCCGTCGACCATCAGCGTTGTCAGATTGGGCAATAAAGAAAGCAGTAGAATGAGAATCTCAGCGCAGGCAGAATAAAGCTGAAAGCCTGGACTGGGAATATTTTCATCGTATCCAAACAGAAAGGCTTGCAAGGCTTCATGCTGGTCGGGTTGGAGAGGATCCTCGCATCTCGAAGACCAGACTTGGTTCACGTCGGTGCCCAGAACTTCGAGGCCCTGTAGGCAGATGCGGCGAGCCAGGCTGAGGTCCAGATAGAATGCCAGGTTTGTGTTGTAAGCCAAGGTCTTGACAGTCGTAGCCAAGTCTGGTCTGGCTATAATGGTGCGAAGGAAGGGGGCTCCAAGCGCCCCCGGCGAATCTCAAGACTAGGGAACTCATGATACAGAATAGGCTGAGCGACCTTCCCGATCCGACGCGACACAAGGCTGAGGGCTCATAGGTTTTGGACAGCTTCAGCATTGGCCGAATAGGTATCGCGATCCGGATCATTTTCAATTGTCAATGGAAGATCAAAGTGAGCGATGAGAGTTTTTCCTTGACAGTGGTGACAGAATTGGCCACAAATAGACTGTAAAATCTCTGTTGGAAGGCTTTCTAGCCAAGAAGTTGGGGTTGTAGGGCGAGACATGGCATCAACGGCTTCGATTGTCATCCTGTCCGAGTGAGTACAGATTTTGTGAAATGATGATTCTTGGATCTCTGATGTCATGTATTTATACCTTGGTCCAGCTCGGACAAAATATTATTCCCCAATGATCTTCATTTCTCAGGGCCCTGTTGCAATGATGTAATTAAGTTTCAGGTGAGTGATCCTTGAACTGTTTATGTAATACGTGGTACTGAGGTTCTTGCCATCTTAAAAGCCGACATTAGAGTATTATAACATTTTTATAAAGTAGCTTTTTATCTCTGTTATTTCCTATTTAATTATAACGTCTATCAAAATACGGGGACTAGTACTAGAAGAGTAGTATTTTTAAATTGCAGTAATTTAAGAAGCCAGGGGACAATATAAGAAGCAATTATTATAGGACGGCCAACCTGCTTACTGTTTTGACGAATCATATTCACAAGTGCCTACCGCCAGCCTCACTTTCAAATCCCTGGTCATGCCCCGCTTCTTATCACTCACCCATCATTCCACTTCCTGATAACCTATCTCGATCTAACTTATTCTTGACTTTGAATACAACGTCAATTATCATAATTTCTTTTGCGATTGACTAAACGGCGAAAATGGCGAGCGCAGCAACAGCGGCTGCTCCGCTGAGCCCAGAGATTCGACTTGCCCAAGCTGTCTCGGAGTTTGTGAAAGTTCTGTCTGAGGAGCAAAAGCGTTCATTTAGAACACAGCAAGAGAACTTCACTCCTCCGAGGAACTCAGATGCCATGACAGTAGTAGCTGAAATCGATATAATTGCAGCACACAAGCAGAAAGGCAGTAGTCGGACTTTTGGACCGCGGCTGAAAGGTTTCTTGCAAGCTGTGCAGGTGTTCGCTTCTCTAGGAGCCGACGTGCTTGGCGCAACCCTGTCATCACTATCCGGCAGCATATGGTTGATAGTACGCTTAACCTTCAAGGTATGTCCCTTATACATAATGCCTATGCAAATCTGATTATGCCCATAGATGCTTGCAGAGAATCCTCGACAGCAAGACAAGTATTCGGAAATATTTACGAGAACTGGTCACTCGGCTCTCCGCTTCATGAAAGTTTTTATACCCTACCCACTCTCTGAGCAACTCAAATCGAGCTTTTCTGAATATTTCGTCATCATTGTCCGAACATGCCACTGCCTGGTCAAGTCGCTACAAAGGGCCAAGCCGCTACAAATGTCAGTCTTGGCAAACGTTACATCTTTCTCTACAGACTCCACACTGAGAGGATATGAATCAGAACTCCAAAAGTGGGAGCTTGAAATCGAACGAGAACTCGACTTTCAATTTCAGTCGGAGTTTACTGAAAGCTTGGCGGGTATCACTGTTTCTTCCGAACCTGGATCGCGGCCTAAGAATCCCGCCAGTGGGCATGACCACAAATTGACCGAAACATATTTGAGATATCTCACAGCGTGGAAGAGGATAAGAAGGTCTGGAAACACTATCATGTTTACCTTGGAGCCTATGTATCAACGCTTCCTTGACAGTACTGGCTCGTCTACACTCCTTTACTCAGGCGTGGCAGGAGCAGGAAAGTCAGTCGTGCTTGCTAACATGGTCGAGGATCTGATTGAGAGGCAATCTACAAATGCCAAGACCGTCTTTTTCTTTTGTTGCTGGGATGAACCCGATTCTCTTCAGGCTCTTACCATTCTTGATTCTTTATCTCATCAAGCACTCAAGGACATTCCGGATGGGCTTCTCACCCCCGAAGGCTTACCCACCGCCCCATCCGATACTGGAGAGGTCGCGACCTTATTACGTAGTGCTCTAGAACCAGCCACCAAGATATATATAGTCCTTGATGGACTTGATCAGTGTGAGGAATCGGAGCGAGCCAAGGTAATTGAGGTGTTGCAAGGTCTTCAAGTCAGATGTTCTCTCTCTATATGTCTCTCGTCAAGGCCAGGAGTCTTGAGTCGCGTCGGATGGGCCGACCTTCACTCGATCGACATTCCAGCGGATAATCCAGATGTCTCGTCATATATTGACTTGGAAATATCCCCGGCGCTTTGAGAACGGTGAGCTGGTTGTTGGAGATCCGGCTCTAGCCGCTGGAATCAGATCTTCCTTGATCACGGCTGCAAAGGGGAACTTTGTCTGGGCAAAGAGAACCATAGAGTTGCTATGTGAGCAGAGAACAGATTCCGATATAGTTCGACTACTGGTCGACTCTCAAGAAGGTTCCTCTTATGGTATCGATACTCAGGTTATGCAAAGCATACTACCAAACGCCGCTACAACAGCTACGCCTTCAACTTTCACGGATTCAGCATATTCATCTGCATCATTAACCAATAGCAATAACAAAAACACGAACGATGATCCAGCTGTTGATGAGTCGTTGCAAGGCCTAGATCAACCTATAAGCGACGACTCAGCCACTGAATATTCCGATGTCTCAAGCACCACGTTCTCCAGAAAACAGCTGTATATACAGGAGCTAGCCAAAGACCTATACGGCAAAGTCAGCTTTGTTGCTGTTGATTTGGGTAAAGATCAGCGAGCCGATATATCAGCTACACTGCCATGCCTGCTCAAGGCTTTCGCTTTGAAAATTGGGCACTGTGCAACTACTCAGATGCATCGGGATGTGATGGCTTTTGTTCATAAGCACAGAAGGTGAGCTACCTGCTACCGAAACCCTTCTGCCCACTATCGCGTATTAGATAAGCTTTCGTGGAGTTCTAGGACTTAGTACTTTTGACTGATGCCCGAACCTTGTTAACAATTCTTCATAGTGAAATTGCAGCAGCATTTTTAGACATCAGTCTTAGCCAGAGAGAAATGAAGCCTCGAGATGATGTTTATTCTTTCCACGATGAGGTTGAGTCAATGGACGTCGACTACCCTAGCCAAGGGGAGATTGAGCAGAAAGCAATCAAAGATCAGTCTGGTTCTATGAGTTTAAGTGAGCGTATGGCTCTTTGGGAGCAAAGTGAAAATATGGAACAGGTTTCAATTGAAGAGGGTCTGGAAAGCCTTGAATTAGCGGACACGGAGGAGGAGGATGGATATGAAGAGGCTGACATATGGGTTGCGGCCTACCGAGACTTTGCACCCAGCACCGAAGCTTACTCATGGCTACTGACCCAACTCCAAAGAGATATGGATTCTGCTCTGGAAGAGCCAACAGCTATTCAACTAATCCGAGATCAGGTATTGTCTTCAGTTCCATCCCCTCATAGGATCAGCAGACGTGTATCATCTGAGAGTTGCAGCGTGGTCTTCGAGCTTGATTGGGATATTCTTGAGTTCTTTGACTCGCAAGAGTACTCCAAGCTACCGAGCGAGGTACTTGCAGGAGTGATTACTCTGACTGGTTCTTCTTCCGATGCACAAGCTTCAACCTGTGCTGAGTTCATAAAGCAGACTTGGCCAGTGATAGGTGATACAATCCTTCATCTTATGCGCGACCTACTGAAGCTAGAGGCGGGCCGTACACATGAGTGTAACTTACAATCCCACCTTTGGTATTCAGAACCCTATCTAACAAGTTTAAAGCCCGCCTGCCGGATGGTACAAGACTAGCTGCCTGGATAAACGAATCAGGACTTTTGGTGCAGACAGATGGACCGGCAGCTTCAATCTCAGATACTGGAGAGGTACTTGCCTGGCTAGGAGCTGCTCTGAGAAACTCGCCACTCAGAAAGGGGCTGATCTATTGCACCCCCTGTATCAGATCCATGCATCGGAATCCAGGTTTGCCACAGGCTGTCGTCTGTAAAATTGGTTTCGAGCTTGAGCAGCTCCCAGAACCATCAGATAATGCTAACGGGCATTGCTGGCATGGCATTTTCAGGAACCCGGTGGTTGTCAAGGGGTTTCCCATTTTACCGAAATTGGAGAGGAATACCGGCCTTGAAATACCTCTTAACATCATGGCTGGACTAGCTCGAGCTGACTGCGTTGACCAATTTAATGACAAGGTATACATAAAGGGGTTCTCGACAGTGCTGGTGCCCACGAAACAGTCCAACGAGGTGGTTTATTGGCACTTGATCTATAAAGAAGATGGAAGTCGCATATCCTATCTCGATGATAATCTGGACCGGGACGCCCTTGCTGGGTTCCCAGATCTGACAGCTCACCGCCACGTTCTCGGATGGTGTTGTGAGGCCAGGTTCTATGCCGGTAAGTCTTTTTCTTAGTGTACTTATTAACGCAAATACTGAGGATTGTTATATATAGGATCGTCTCAAGCTCAGTACCATGTTAAACATTCAGAGCTTCCCAAGCCTTACCCAGGATGTGCTCTTGCTGGCACCATGATAACGCTGGGACGTATGATAACAGGAGGCCACAGCTTCGAACTCGGTATCAAGGACACGCCAGTACATGTGGCTCGAAATGGCTATATCCCTCGACTCAAATGGATCTCGTCAAAATTCTTCCTTCTCTGGGACGAAAGTGACAAACGCGGCTGGCTTACTAACGGCACAAGCGCTTTGTTACATGTTGTCAGAGCGTCTCTAGCATATGACAGCACCGATAAATTCCAATCGGCCTTTATCTTCAAAGCAGAGGCCATGGAAGAGTCAGCAAAGCCCTTCACTGCCGATTCGGCAATTGACGTACTCATCAATCCCAAAAATTTAGCTCTCAAGCTTTACCCGGAAAAGGATGGTTTTATTGTTCTGAGAGACAGAATCGATCAATACTATAACCTGCTCGAGAAGATGCTTGATCACCAGACTGATATCACCAGGCGTGACACCGGAAGTCTAGACAAAATGCCTCGAAAGGATCTCGAGGGTTGGGATTTTGAGGATCTCAGCGCGAACCGTGATCCGTTAAACCCGCGCTTAGTCACTCTTGAGCCTGCTGGTAAGGGATGGGTTGACTTGATGAGGGATCTCCAGGTCGTAACCATGGTAGGAAGTGGCTTTGGGGAACTTATTCGACCAGCTGGACCAACCCTTTGTGGCTACTGGTCTCAACTACCGAGGCACCGATACCTGCTTGCATGCTCTATTTCGGATATGGAGGATGTCATTAGAGACCATCGCAGTTCTGAATCGGATCATGCTCGGCTGAGTGATAACCTGATATGGCATAATGCGGTTGACATCTCGGGGAAATGCCAGTGTGGCTGTGATGCAGGACATCATGGAGAACCAGTCCACGTGGCATTCCCGTCTGCACTATCTCACAAATTGTGTCCTAGCAAGAGCCCCATCAAGCTCAGCGGTGCAGCTGTTTTTGGACACAACCCAGGCTTCTCTTGGACGTGGGGCGATACCGGTCTTCCTACGCAGCAACAATCGGAACAGGAGACAGTCGTGATTCATCAATCAGACAAGGAAGATAAGGATAGTGGAGTTGGTGAAAGTTTGGGGGCGTCCTCATCTGAGAGTCATTTTTCGCCAATACCAAGCTCGAGCATATCACGTCCACCGTCGTCGCTGAGGATGTCAAAGACGGCGCCGCCGATCGTGGGAGATACCTATTCCCGAAGCGAATACACAGTTGGTATCCTTTGCGCATTGCCAATTGAACTGAAAGCAATACGAGCCCTATTCGACCAAAGGCATCAGAACCTGACCAGAATGCTCGGTGACAACAATCAGTATGCACTTGGGGAAATGTCGCAACATATGGTAGTAGCAACATCACTTCCAGCTGGAGAATATGGAACAAATGCTGCTGCATCAGCTGTGTCCGATATGATGCGCAGCTTCGTGTCTATACAGTTCTGTCTACTTGTTGGAATTGCCGGCGGTGCACCCTCAGAAGATAATGACATCAGACTTGGCGATGTGGTAGTAAGCCTGCCTACCCATATATTCCCTGGTGTCATTCAGTACGACCTTGGCAAGGAGAATGAGGGGAGTGAGTTTGAGGTGACAGGCGTATTGCAACGACCACCTCGGGTCTTGACCAATGCTATCAGCAAGCTCCGCTCAGATCCAGACATAGGAATTGATGCCCTGAACCCGCATCTTACCAAGATCATGGACTCACTCCCTACCTATAAGAACCCAGGTCCAGAGCTCGACGTGCTTTCCCGCGCTACTTGTACTCGCAGGACTTGTAAGCCTGACTGCACCCATCTTGAGCAACGCCTCCCACGACTAACGGCAGAGCCTATGATTCACTACGGACTTGTAGCATCAGGCAATCGCGTGGTCAAAGATGCAACTTTGCGCGATCGGCTGTCGCGCAAGTACGGCGTGCTATGCTTCGAGATGGAGGCTGCTGGGGTGATGAACAGGGCAGATTGTCTCGTGATACGAGGGATATGTGACTACAGTGATGCCCAAAAGAACAAGGTCTGGCAGAACTACGCTGCTGCTGTGGCCGCAGCATACACTAAACTTTTGCTCAGTGCGGTGGCGGTCAACAATGACCTTGGCGGTGCAAATGTGAGAACGGATGGTGAGCCTATGTTCAAGAGGCGGAGGATGAATACTGGTAATGAAGGACATACATAGATAGCATAACACAGATGTTGAGCCGTGATTAGCAGCTGCAGATCTCAAGATATTCACTGAAGCTTGAAGATACGCCCAGTTCTCATAACGTGTCCTGGACAGTCAACCGCTGCCATCTTTTATCGCTGATTCACTATTTGTAGGCTATGCAGTGTATTTCCAGATGATTCAGTCGCCCAGTATGACATCAAAGCAGCGTTTGTCATTTGAGTAGAGTCACTGAATCACACAACCCGTTTAACTATAAAAGCCACCATACTCAAGACTTTCTTCTTTCCCATTTTTCCAAACACAAAACAACTCGATTACAACTCCATAACAACGATTCAACTAAATATACTACAACTTACTAAAACAACTTTCTACAATCAAAATGTCTTACTCACACTATGTTTTATGCCGCTTCGAACAGAAGTCCGGCGTGACATACGACCGACCATCGTTCAAGCCTGTCGAGGATAAGTTCGGCGATCGCTTCAAGTCTGCATCCATCAGCGGCTCAACTATGGATGTTGAGATTTACATGAAGGACAAGTACCTAGATTCGACACGAGATGAGTTGTATGATGCCTTGGAGGCAATGACTATGAACGCTTATTTCGACCCCACTGATAACTTTGTGTTCGAGACAAGCGGAGACAAGTTTGCCGAGCATTGGCACAATGGTAGTGGTCGGATGCAGGAGTGTACCAGCTGTAGCAAGAGCCGCTACTGCTCCAACCGCAAGTAAGATGAGAAGGAATGAGGGGCTAGAGAGTAGATTTGGAAGAGGAAATGGACTACGCTAGAATTACCAGTATCATAGTGTAGTATAAGAATGAAACCGCGGTTTATCTACTAAGACTAAAGCAAAATTATGTATTCCCAAGTGATGCTAACACATAACTAACCTTGATATATTCTGGCTTTAGAGAAATTGTTCAACAACTTGCCTGACATATTACATGACAATACCATAAGTGACAGGTAGCTTCAAAAAAAAACAAGAAAAAGGCCAGACATTAGGCTACACTCTTTTTAAAAGGTAACATCAATTAAGAAAGTGCAAGAGTAAGAGCATCTGCTGGTGTCCACGTGAGATGTAGCAGACATAATTTAAGTAATTGATGCCTCCGTCGTGATTGGATCAGATAGGCTGGTTTGCAAGCTAAATCACGGGCATAATCAGCGTTCATTTGACTATACAACACTCAATCAGTGTCGAAAGCTGTATATATAAAAGCCCGGCCAACCTCTGCTGTCTCCCACTACTCCGTTCACCGCATCCACGACAACTCAGCCAACCGTATAACTTCATCAATAGCCTATCTTGAACGACCCCAACATGGAAACCCCAGGTACTATCACACACAAATATTTAACATTTCTGTTCATGCAAAGACCCTCCCCAACGGCATGGACTCTGCCGCTATACTTATATACTCATAAACTATCAGAGTTCTTCAACAACGGTAAATATAGCGATAAATTGAGGTTCAGGTTCTGGTGGATCTGCGACGACACATTTAGAGTCGACTTCCATAAACTTGCAGATGTTGATATTAAGAAGGTAAAAAGAGACCTTTGTGATGTCTTGGAAGGTATGGATTTCTTTGAGCGATTCGAACGTTCTAGCGTAGAGTTCGAAGAATTGGGGGCGGAATATGTCACTCATAATGGGGATGATGGCAGCGACGTGGAGTTCATGAGGATTCAAGCTGATGTTCGTGAATTTGAAGAGTCACGGGCTTCACCTTAGGCCCACAGAAGACAGTTACAGATCATTGATCAAGTGATGGCCATTTTCTTCATTCCTTCAGCCCTGTTGCTCTGTGAAACCAATCATCCCTTTGGCACTTGCTTTACGATAGCTACTAAATCAGCCAGTATTGCACTCGCAGAATCATACTCAAACTTCCAGCATCTATTAACTATTTCTCTGGTAATGTTCTCACTTCCAATGGCAGGCATAATCCCTGCTTCGACGATTTCCCAAGTATCACGATCAATGCCCGCATTTGGTATTTTCCATTCCGTAATCTCATAGATCGCAGATCCAACAGCGTATAACTCTCGTTGCATCATAGAAAGTTCACCGACTCGTTCTTCTGGTAGAGCTGGCAGTACGCAGGCTCGTACGTGTGAGGGCCGAACTCGGGATAGGTCTGACTGAGAGCAGAACTAGCAAAGTCGCATATCTTGAGGGTATCGTCACTGAAGACGAGGACGTTTCGCGTTGAGATATCTCCCCAGATGACGCCTCCGGAATGGAAATAAGAAATACTCTCGGCAACAGCGGTAGCCATTTCGAGTCGACGATCGAATGAAGGTGGTACCGGAGTTTCTTCGATGATGTGACGGAGATTGCCCTTAGTTGCTCGTTCCAGCTTCAGTACGATAGCATGGCCATCATCGTCATGAGTAATTCCAAAGCATTTCGTAACGATGGGGGGATATAGCCTTGTAAACTTCGTGCACACGAGTGAGGTCGATACTGGTTTCTTCAACCGTTGAAGGCAGACCGTAGGGTTTGCTGTCTATCCACATTGTTTCCGCTTTCAGAACAATTTCTGGCTCAGATTTGTCAACGTAGAGAACCGAGTGATCAGTCCTCATAAGAACATCAACTCGGCTTCTAATAAACATTGCCGTGGGTGATAATCCCATCTTTTCGCACAGAGGGAATGATTTGGCGTATAGTTTAGTTGGTACTGAGTAGAGATGCGGAGAAGAAGTGGTACTACGAAAAGCACGGATTAACTCTCGTTCCGACACTCTCTGTGTTACCCTTGTTGGTTGTGAATCGGCCACAATATGTCACGCGGAGTAATAAGCAGGAGATAGTTCGTGATTTAATACCATGGGCCCGTAGAAAAACACCTCATGCCGTTTGGCAAGAAGAATGATAAGGTTTGAAAAGCTTGACGAGTTGACGTCCGATACGGAATTGTCTCAAGCATGATTGTCTATGGAACTCTTGAGAGACTTCGAGTGATTTGAAACTGTGAAAACATATCCTCACGTCATTTCTTCAGTTAACCGAACTCGTTACAACCAGGCATCCGTATGACTACTCTTGTCAAAGAATAATATGGCTTCATGCGACTACCTTGGAGAAATCTCTGATACTTTCAGTTCTCTGAGAATGCTTTCAGTAACTTTGAAGACGCAAGCTCTACCACAGCTCGGGCTGTAGGAGAAACACGAATGGGTGCCAACATCGCAAAATCGTGAACCTGGCCATCCGCCTTGATAACTGCGGCATCAACTCCGAGTTGCTGCAGACGATGGCCAAAGGCTTCGCCCTCCCCAATTAGCGGATCCGCGCCGGAAAGGAAGATAGTTGTCGGTGGGAACTTGGCGAGAACCTCGTCCGGGGCATACTGGAGAGGCGAGGTCAATGGGAGCTTTCTGTGTTCTTTGTTTGGGAGGAAAGCGGGAATCATCCAGTCCATGGTCTTTTCCGAGAGATAAGGTCCGTCTTTGTATGTCTTGTAGGTTTCAGACTTGCTGTGAGTGTCCGTGACGGGGTAAAGTAAGACGATCTGGCCAATCTTGGAGGGGAGGTTGCGGCTTTGAGCGAGCTGGGTCATTGCAATGGCCATATGTCCTAGGGACAGGTCAGATAGCCCTGAATAGATAGAGGTGGAATTACTCACCTCCTACACTGTCACCGGCGAGACCAAAACGATCAACTTTGATGTTGTACTTATCGCCATTATTCACGAAATGATCAAGAACTCCATAGACCTGTTCAAACTGAACGGGGTACTGAGCTTCAGGAGCTGGAGTATAGTAGGGAAAGACAACAGCCGCACCAGTCTGGCGAGCAAAGTCCTCCATTAATGCTCCATGCGCCGTGGGACTGTACCTGTCAGCACTTTTTCACAAATCGCCGGTGCCTGACTCACCTTCCGAGAATCCATCCACCACCATGCGTGTAAAAGATCATGTTCAGCGTGCCCTGGGCATCAGCAGGGCGGAATATGACAGTGGTGACGTCTTCGCCATTGACTGAAACTTTGACCTCCTCAGTCTTGATGTCCGTCGCAGTCTTGTAGCTTTGGATGCCTTCCAAAATGTCGCGTGCTTCCTGATAAGTCTTAGTGTACAGTGGTGGACCTTCAGCGACCGCATCCGCGAACTTGCGGTTGATTGGGTCAAGATAAGTGTCCATATTGAATCTGCTCCGCGAAAGAAAACCGCACAGGATACTTCAGGGTCAATTCGAGATAATTTCAGCTAAGTACCTTTGGACTTGTAGTGTTTCTTTATATCTCCATCGATTGACGACCTCAGCGGCGTAGTCGACAGCCCCGCATCAGATCCGATGCCATCATCAAATCACCAACCATCACAAACGATGCGTAAGCAAGTGCTTATCAAAAACCCTGCTTTCTAAGCACTATCGGCCCTCTCATAGGCACAAACAGGGGACTAACTGGTGCTGATGAAGCATAAAATGTTAACTAAAGGAGATAGGCTGTTGCAATGAGTGTTCAACGAGAATTGGGTCCGACTAGACCACCATATCGGACCAGATGGCATACAGTATATCACTGGACGTTATAGATAGCGTACTTTATACTAAAATAAATTAAGGTACCATGGGTATCGTCCATGCTGCAATTGCCTGGCTCCGTCCAGAGGGCCAATGCTGAAGTTATTCGTTATCAATCGAGCTCAAGCTCACTGACGAACCCGTGATCTAATCTAGTTCAATGACTTGCCCGATCTGATAACACATGTGTTCTCGTGGCATCACATCAAAGGGCCATGTTACTCATGTCAACACCAAGCGACGTTCTTGCTCAGAACTAATGGGCGGTTGACGAAGCTTCCGCGATGCATCTCGATCGAACAATCTGAGCCTTCAAACCTCGGATTAATAATGGCCCGCAGTCATCTGGACAAGGAGAGCCATGTCTCTGTTGGTGGACTTGGTGAGATATGTAAGCTGACTGCATGAGGCGACACTTATCTGATCGGGAATCACTCGGGTTTAAGATAAGACAAAAGCATGATGCACGAGCACGAGATCAACAAAATACCGCTATGATGGATTTCTATCAGCATAATAGCCCTATATCCGCAAAGTCTCAAACGTTCGAGGTCGTGGATCTGGCCTTTGAAACAATCTACCTGGTACGTAATCCAACTAAAGATCCGTCTAATCTATCTCAACTCGTGCAGCAATCACCCATCGTTCTGACTCATATTGTTGCATCCACTATAAAGTTGTTTAGCAGCTAGTAATGCCGGTTGAGATCCGCCATGCGTGGCTGCAAAATCCGATTATCGTGCATCGTGGAAATAAAAGCTTTAAAGCATCAGGGTAATGTCCATATCACCAGGAAAGATATTCTTACCTGAGAGCAAGTGGTTGAGAGGTAAGTTCTTGGTGACGAAGTTCACTCACGAAATTGTCGAATTTGGAAGGAAGATAATGAAGGGCTAGGTATGTTGGGGAATGTCGAGACTTTTATATCACATTGCGGCGGGTGATGAGTGTCTAAGGTGACATTGGGACTTCCAGTGCCACCAATCAACGTCCAAAGCCCTTTCGGGATATCCTACGGTGCCACGTAATTTGGCTGGCAGGCATACACCAGTATAGAGGGGGGGTTGAACGTTACATGGCCTCTGTAGTAGCCTATTATAGCGTTCAAATTGAGATGCATGCTTTTGTTAAGGCTTTAAACGAATTGCCTACGGAGTACAGATGCAATCTTTCCATACCCGCACCAGATACTCGATTTGACAAATGGCTTCGTCATTAAAGGAAGCTGCCCCAAAGAGAATCCAATCCCCCCCAACCTACGCCAAGGTCTTCCCTTTCTTATAGTAAGCCCTACCCGCGGAACGGCCACATCTGGAAGCATTATTGCCTTCAAGTTCACGGATAATGATAAGCTGCTAAGGTTCGAGAAGGATCACCATTACTACACGACCTTCTTTTTACGGACCATGGAATATCACGTTCCCAATAGACACGAAAGATTGGCCTTCGAAGAAGGTAATTGATGTGAAGATTCCGGAGACTTTTGAAAGTAGAGGTATTATAATCGCAATTGTGACGGATGCCGTTGGGGCAACGACAAAGATATTGTACTGGCAGGCACTGCAATCATTCTTCAGCAAATGGTCGATCTTGGAGCAAAAGTCGCCAGCATCGTGTGCAATGAGTATTATGTCGGTACTTCAATAATCGGTCTGTCGCTTCGTGAATGGTAATCTTAATGCTTTAGCATCATGAGCATGATTGCGAGAGAGAAAAAGTGTGTTGTTATGAACACTTGCACCTGGACAAATAATATTAGCTACATTTACACAAAGATTAATCAATTTGAGATTGATCGACCGATATGAAATAAATATTAGAGAGCTACCTCTAAGTTTCCCTTTATCAAAGGATTTGACTACCCGAAGCCGACCATATACAGCTTCGTTCACAGACAAAGGAATCGTAAATTAACAGACTCCGAGGCTCCAGGGTAAAGAATGACATCATGTCAAGTCCAGTGACAGCATCACTAAAGTGCTTCTGGTATGGCTCGCTCCAGTGCCTGCAGGGATACCCCTGACAGCTTCGGTTCCCCATCCTCGGATTCGGCTGTGGATGAGGTCCTTGGCCATCGAAACAGCCCAGATGAACGACCGACAAAAGAGCTTCAAGCCACGGCGGACATTGCTAGAGGGGACTATGATACCGATTTAGACATTTCTGAGGCTACAGTACCATTCAAACATCGGTCAAGATAACAATGGCATGTTCCAAAGTGGACCATCTCGTATGTCCGCCCTAAAATAACCACCACTAGGCACTTCTTGGCCGTTTCACCTATTAATAGTCCACACGAGATTAGTCATTAGTCTTCTCCCTTCAGAAAAGAGGAGAGGGAGAAAAGCCAGCATGCAGAAAAAAGATCCACCTGCAGCCCAATTTGATCTCTCACATCCCGCCATGGCCGAATCGAGATAGCAATGAAGCTGTCAAGAGTCACTCCTTTCACGCTCTTGGCAGCAAGCTGTCAGGCTGCTTATGTGCAGTTTCAAGACTGCGCTGATGCGGTTGCCAATAAGTCGCTCATTCCGGAGAGTTTTCGCGCGAGTGTTGAGCTAGGGGGGGATGGGTTTGAGTGGCGGTTTGATGTTATCGCTGGGCAGGCGGATCGGAATGCCTGTGATATTGATATCGGAGATGTCAGGCCAAGGTTTACGGTTATCGACTATGGGAGCGAGCCAAAGGAAGTCTCAGGAGAGATCGTCAACATGTCCTGCTACACTTCCGAATGGCTTGGCCCGAGAGCTCATTTCACCATCGCGGCCTCCTTTGAACGATCAGCTTTCCTCGACACTTTTCGAACAACCCTGGAGATGACATCGAAAGACAACGAATCACCCTCCTGCATTCAAGCAATCCTCACTCCCGCTGCTCCTGAACCCATCCGCCTTCTCAGTCTCTGGCTCCCTATCGCCACTTTTGCCTTGACCTGTATCGCCGCATGTTGGCCGGACCAACAAACCGCCAAATCCTTAACCTCAAAGAACGGCCGTATCGCACGCGCAGTCAATCTCTTAGCTTATATCCAGTTTATGTTTTTCTCAGGCGCTCTCAGCCTTCGATACCCTGGCTTCTTCCAACCTCTCGTCGGCCTCTGTAGCTGGTCTACACTGATGCTGCCGGCTGGACTGGTAGAAGCCGACTCTCCTTATCCACGAGCCGGTGTCAAAGACGGCATATATGAACACAATGGGACGATCACTGGGGCTCCAGGCTTGGAGCTTTTGACGCAAATGACCGGGTCGCCAGTGAAGCCACAGAGCTGGATGAATACTTTCGTCCTATCACTCCTTATCTTTTTCTTCCTTTACTTATCTTCATATATCAGCTTCCGACTGAGCAGTCGTGAGCCAATCTCGAAATTTACTCTAGCCACTCTAGCAGAGCAACTCAAAGACCGATACTGGACAGTTGTCAGGATCTTCCTCAGCTGTTTCATGCTGCCGATCAGTGCATGGGCAACCTACCAATTTCTCGACGACCAGATCTTTGGTTATCGAAACTCGGCGATGGCAATCATAATTCTGATTGTGTTATTAGCAGGCTTCTGGTGGAGTTGGACGAGGGACTCCGAGATGGGATCGCTGGTCATTCAAAGCCCAGGCCGGCTGCACAAAGACCCAGAATCCGGGCGACAATACTACGCTTTGGTATTGTTCTCTTTGATGTTTTTACGAGGAAGTGTCATTGGCGGATTACAAACGTACACCTCTGTCCAGCTTGGTGTTCTGTTAGGATGCGAGCTTGTACAACTGCTATCAATGACGTTCTGGACAAGATTTGCATGCTTCATTTCCCTTACAGGCATCCTGTCTGTCTCGAGGCTGGCCTTGTTCGCACTTCACATTGGCTTTGTTCCTGGGCTTGCTAGTCATTCAGGCAGGATGCTTGTTGCCTATATCATTCTTTGCGGGCACGTAACCGTTCTCACTTGCATTTTCCTTCTGCCCGCGGTTATTGACATGGCGCATCTTATCATGTACGGCAGGGACGTAACAATGTCGGATGCCGAAAGAGGGGCACCTGTCAGAGAAGTCCCCAGGCCTACCCAGCGCGCCCAAACAGATATTGAAGCGCTTCAGAAGTCCGAGCCAATCAAGAATGGGGATTTAAACAGTCATACTCGAGCATCCGCACCAGACTTAAATCAGCTTCTGTTGGAAATGATCCGGGAACGCGAATCAAACAATCGACTGATTGGTCTAACATCCCAGAAAGCACTGACAGAGTTTATGGAAGACTTGAAAGGGAGAGATAAGAGAGCCGAAATCGAGAAAACCCCGACAGTTTTCAGCGACTCTTCCAGTACGCTGATAACTTCGAAAAGCTCCAAGGAGGAAATTGCACCATTTTCAGATATCTCCATAGTCGACCTAGTCTCTCATCTATTTTCAAAAGAAAATTCAGCTATCCGCAGCACCCCTCTGCAACATAACCTCGATCATCCTATCAATGAATACTTCATCTCATCTTCTCACAACACCTACCTGCGCGGCCGCCAAGTCGCGGCCCGCTCCAAGTTGAAAGGCTATATCGCTACGCTTTCACAAGGTTGTCGGTCTGTGGAGGTCGATTGCTGGGATGGTCGAGACGGTCAACCTATCGTCAAGCACGGATACAGTTTGACAACTTCTATTAGCTTCCGATCTGTCATCGAGACCATCAACAATTATGCCTTCTTTGCTTCAGACTTGCCGCTGTGGCTATCGCTGGAAGTGCACTGTAACCCAGCGCAGAGGGATATCATGGCACGGACCATGCTTGAGATATTCAGATCCAGTTTGGTGGTCGAACCACTCGATGCCTCTGTACAGAAACTCCCATCACCGAACCAGCTCCGTGGAAAGATCCTTTTGAAGGTCAAAGTAGCTCAAGATCCGCAATCACTTGAGGAACCCCTGGCACCCGAGTACCTTGACTTGGATGGGCCTAGGGAAGATCTTCCAAACGACGGCCAACAGTATCTACCAAGCGATTTGCTGCAAAGTCTTGCAGTATATGGAGCGAGCAGACGACTACCAAAAAATGCAGAGTTCGATACACATAGGAACTTCATCTACTCTGTCTCCGAGCGAAACTTCAAGAAACACACCAAAGACAACTGTTCGCTCGAATTAGTAGGAACAAGCCATCTTGTTCGAGTGTATCCAGATCCGAACAGGGTCGACTCATCCAACTTCGACCCACTCCAGTGTTGGAGACACGGGGTTCAGATGGCCGCTCTGAATTGCCAGACCGATGACTTCTATATGAGTTTGAATGAAGCAATGTTTCATGGAAGCTTGGGATATGTGCTGAAAGCTCCATCGCAGCCAACACAGATACAACTCCAAATTGACGTTCTTATGGCGCGGGGTTTGCAGATATCTACAGGGAACGGCCCGGTCCATGTCAATATGAAGCTATCGACACCCGATACATTGAGTCAGAAGGCACGGACAGCGGCTGTCCTTGTACAATGCTCAGATGTAGCGTTTGATGAGAACTTGGAGATGTCGGTGGAGACGAATTATCCTCATCTCACATTCCTGCACTGGTCAGTCAAGACCATGTCCAACGGACGTTCTATGTCGATGGCTTCAGGCACTGCCAAACTTGACAATCTGAGGGAGGGATATAGAATCCTCCCGCTGGGTGAGACGTCGAATAACGAGGGGCGTTTGTTATGTAAAATTAGTGTAAAGCCGATGTAAGCGATTGTGACGATATTTCATGATTTTGAGTTAGAATAATATTAGCGCACAGCTTTTGTATGTAACAATGACTTGCTTCCATTTCCCCTCGTCTTATAGCGAATGTAGATACAGTGTAGAGGCTCCAGATCATGTCAGTGAATGATAATTACAGCCATTAGTCTCAACAATGGAAACCAGAATCCTGTCATGTCTGTCATGGTTACTCTAGCCGTTTGTGTGATGTGTGAAGGTAGCAGATAAGCCGGAGGGAACCTCCGCTCAGGCATTGATGGATAGATCCCAAGAGTAACAGAAGTTGTCTCCGCATTCCAATCACACAAGGCAGACACTTGAGCTCTCATCTCGTATTGTTACACGGCGCATAACGTTGAGACTGCATCACATACGCCCGGTGCATCCGAACATTCCACTCTGGAACCCTAGCATGTGCATAATGTCTTGTCTTAGCTCATTTGAATCCTTCACTATCCAAGATTAGCAAAATTCGCCCTTTGTGGCTTGCTTTAGAGTAGCTGAGTTCCCTTCGGAGGCTAGGCTCGGCCCACTAATTAGTTCTCCGTTTACGGTCCGCAACTGAAACATTGGCGATACCCCGCTCGCAGCCCAGTCTAGACTTAACCTTCACGCCGTACTATTGATGCAGGATATAAACACCAATGTCGATAGGTCAAGTAACGCCGCCACTATGACTGCCAAGGCTCTCGGTTATGTGATTACAGCCTTCTAATTTGTCAAAGAGTGTGATAGCAAAGTGATCAGACCAATAAAGATTTGCTAGGCACTCACCGCCCCTCAAGACTCATCATCAATTCAATAGCCTATTCAAAACAACAGCACGAAGTGGCAACCTCTGCAGTGTCTTCCTGCATCTCAGCCAGCCTCACTATGTCCAAACTTCACAATCTGCAACATACGCATGCGTTATCACATGCTCCGGGACATCTTCTCCGTCAGGTGGCAACTCAAACATGACCTGATACATGGTTCACAATGTTGAGTTGGACTTCTGAATTCATCTGGTAGATCAACCGAACCTTCTTACATAGTGATGTCCCATAATCCTCTATCTCACCTATTACTAAGCAATATAAGTGCATCCATGAAATTTGAAAGGTCCCATGCTCTGGTTCAATACGAAATTGTCGCTGTTCAAATCTGCCTGCCCTTAGAGCTGTTCTAGCTTTGTTCGTTCAGCCAGCCTCAGTTGAGGTCTTAGCATAATGTCCTGTTGCAAGGATGCTTTAGGCATAGTTTGGGGCTTGTAATGAGTCTCACTGTTTACAGCCGCATATGCTTGGTATATCTGACAAGTCGCCGAGACAGGGTCTGGCTGTGACCACAAACCATAAACGAAGATGGTGCTTGACTACTGGCCATCTCTGAAACATTATTTATCACATTCCAATGAGCGCACTGCCAAGCCTTCGAATAACCACTTGGATCAAGGTGAATGAACCAGCCAACGGGCATGAAAGCGGGGGTGGCGCTTAGCTGAAAACTGAGCTAAGACCGTAGTCTCTTGAACGGAACCATGGCGGTTGTGTAAATCGTACAGTATTTTTTACATAGTTGTCTCAATGCAATCGTGTTGAAACGACATATACCGTTGCTGGATCCCCGTTCATCATGGCTGCCTCTAAATTGCTGCATCATACTGCTGCAGATAGTTCTGGGAATACCACTGTGAATGTAAGGTTTCTTCCAGATAAGCCATGCCCCCCTAGTCAGTCCACTGACGGACAAAATTTGATTCACGCAAGCCAGGTACTTTCCAACGAGTGGCATTTGCAGACAGGATGCTTAGAACCCGAGTTTAGCTAACGAACTCCCCATGCGTGCTACTTCGCGGGCCGCCTCGGCCACTAAACGTGGGCACGGTGCTTTGTGACGACCTGGTTAGGCAGAACGAAGCGAACTACCAGGGTCTAGCATTCAGCTGGTATTGGCAGACGCCTCTTGGACTCTAGACTTTCACCTAATGCCTGAAACGGCTCATTGCATATCCTAAGTGGGTCCAAAGATAGGCTGTAGACGCGGAAAAGATTCCAGGCGACCGATTCTATGTGCTTTACGACAAGTCGGCGTTGGGAAATCGCAGGAAGCCGGAGTGAGTTTGCACAAGACCTCGGATGCCAAGCGGTGCTATACGAGTACTAGACCCTCAACCTATCCAAGGCACTTTTCGCGGTCAAGAGACATCTATAAAGGAGTGCTTCCGCCTCCTGTTGGTAGTAGAGACGTTCCTAACAACAACAATAAATCACCAACAAGCCCAAGAACTTCACCCCACAGAACCATCGCCACAATGAGCAACCATAATATGGATCAGCTGGACAAGGCCCATGAGAAGGGTGTTGTACTCGGCCTTGCTGGCTTCGGTACAGGACAGCGCCTTGACATCGATGTCATGCTGACCGAGCAGCCCGATACCTTCAATCTTTACCTGATCGCCTTGATGGAACTCCAAGGCAGGGATAATCTTCCTTGGGATACCCCTGAAGACTATTCCTTCAAGCCAGGTTCGAAGAACTTGAAAATGTCCTGGTTCCAACTCACTGGTTTGTAAACCTGGCATAGCATAGTGCATAACCTGTGCCGCTAACCAGTCCTAGGCATTCATGGGCTACCCTTGAGTCCTTGGGATAATGTAGGACCGGAGGGATATTATTGTGCCCACACCGAGCCGCATTTCGGAACCTGGCACCGACCGTTTTTGGCGATATTGGAGGTAAGACAAGATGCACGCGAAACCTCTGCTTAACACTAATTGCCGGACAATAGCAAACCCTGTTTCGTCAAGTAGCCAGCGTCGCCCAACGGTTCTCTGAGTCAGACATCCCGGATGAACAGAAAAAGAAGTACCTCGCGGCAGCTCAGCAGTTTCGTCTTCCGTACTGGGATTACTATCGTCCCCGGTCGTACACCAAGACTACATTCCCGGGAGTCACCAACCCCAAAGATGGCACAGCCACCGCTCCTTTTGACTGGGGCGCTCCTCAAATTTTTACACTACCCGAGGTCATGGTCAGGCGTCTTCCAGATAACGAACTCGTTCCCATGGCGAACCCCTTCTTCCAGTACGAGTTCACAACTGAACAATTCACGAAGATTTCTAAGGACAGAGGCTATCCGAATGTATTCGTGAGTGTGACTTCATCCTCGCATGAATTGATTGTTACTGATACATCGTTCACAGGCGGATGTGAAAAAGACTATCCGTTATGGGGGATCTGATGACAAAGCTACGCAACGCATGAATGAAAAGTTGAATTCAGTCCGTGAGGACAGGGTTCGCCTCTGCCTCGCTTTGATCGAAGATAAAATTTACAGAAACTTCAGAACGTTTTCAACCAACGCGGTCCTTCCGAAGGCCGGGGAGAAGCTCGAGGCAACGCTAGAAAGACCTTCTGGATCTATCGAAGATCTCCACAATGGCTATCATGGCACCATTGGCGGCAGTGGTATTGGACACATGAGTTTCATCTCAACGGCGGCTTTTGACCCGATCTTTTGGATGCATCATTGGTAAGTCTGGCAGGGAATAATGCGTTTCTCAATAGCTGACAACGGCGCCCAGCCAAATTGACAGGCTGTTCGCGATCTGGCAGGCTGCCAACTATGAGCAGGACAAGAGCAAGGAGCACTGGTTCAACGAGCTTGAAAAAGAGGACCAGTACAAGGGCCAACTCGACCTGACACCGTTCCGTAAATCGTTTCCCAATGACAAGGAGAAGCAGCAGTACTGGAACTCCGACTTGGCCAGGAATACCACGGACTTCGGCTACACGTATCCGGAAACGGCAAAGGGACAGACCGGAGACACGGTTCGTAAGGATTTCGCAGAAAAGTATGAGTGGAGCCGAAGAACCACAGCTAAGCCCGTTTTCGGCACGCCACCCGATAGTATGCAGCCTGTACAAGTCGGCAAGGCCCAGGCCTTCGATTATAAGCACGGTACCCCGTCTGGAGATCTCTTCAAGCCCCCTGGCGTCGCCATTCACGAAATGCAACAGCAAACTGTCATGGCCGCAATCTCAACCAACCCGCAGTACGCTGATGATTGGTACATCGATATCGTGGTTGAAAGGTAGGAGTACACATTCATGCTATTTTTGACACTGGCTGATCCAGCTTTACAGGCAGTTGGCTAATGGGACTTACACCATCTACTACATCATCGGTGATGTTCAGGGACAGACCGGTGAGGAGTGGTCGTCTCTCCCTGGCTTCGTGGGCATGTCCCATATCTTAGCCGCGCCCCGCAACATTTGCGAGAACTGTGCCACCAAAGACGAGGAAGGACAACTCGTGACCAGCACAACTCCGATGACTTCGCTGCTCCTCGATTACGTCCAGATCGGAAAGCTGAACAGCATGGGCGAGGACGACGTGAAGAAGTTCCTTATTGACAACCTGAAGTGGCGAGCTCAGACTGTAAGTGCAAATTGCTGTGGCATTAAGCCGAGAGCATGACTGACTAACTTCTCTTTCCAACAAACAGGTAGCTGGCGAGGTCCTCAATCCCAGAGATATGGCCAACAACCACACTTTCAAACTCAGCATTAGTCGCAAGCGAACTCCAGTGCCACGCAGCGCTGGTGATGTGCAGTATAAGACTTACCCTGAGGTCATCGAGGCTATTATCGCCAACTCTTCTTAGCTATCCGATGTTTTCTAGATAGTACAGAGTGCCTCTTTGACGACGGTAATTCTTTGGTTTCGTGCTTCTTATCAATAATGGAAGTTCTTCACATAGTTCATAGTACGCATGCTGTGATGTGTTTGACCATTCTTTGCGAAACACTTCGCTACATCCAGGTGATCGTTAATGAGTATTCAATCACGTGCATGGAGTTATTTGGCTACCTGCACTGAATCTTGGGTCCCCGCACTGCACAATCAAGGGGCAGAGTTACTAGGGACTCAGGAACAGCATGTTGTCAATCACTTTGGACGTCTGACTTAAGCTCGCTGTTATTCCATGAAACGTCTCGAAGTTTAGTTAGTTAATTAATCGATGACTCTTAGAAGTCAGATCTAAAGAGAACCTGCTAAATATGCTTTATATCCTCTACTGCTTAACCGAGCTCGCGAGTTTGATATCAAACTGCATAAACTCCTGTGTGCATTTCAGATTCGCCTCTGGAATTGACTTTTCCCTCTCCCATCTCTCCAAAATCACTCTCGCCTTATCCAGCTCTTCCCAGACCTGGATAAACTTATTCGACGTAGTAGATCCCAAGCTTGCAAATGCCCTCTTCATGGCATCTGGCTTAGCAACCTGAATAGCACGGTCATCAGGAATAGGATGGATCGCAGCCTTGTTCTGATTCGCCGTTTTCACAGAAAGAATACTGGCCTTGACGCAGTAGATTATCATGGCTGCAAGACCGGCTCCCAGGGCGGTAGCAACACTAGAGCCTGTCAAGTTCTTGCCCGTCTTGGAGCCTTCACCAGCGCCTTTTAGCTGGTCTTGGACTACGTCGACGCCTGGCAGGATGTAGGTGATGCCGACTTCGGGGGTCCATTGGAACACAGCCCCGTTGGAATAGGCTGCGCCGATGCGGAAGAAGCTATTGGGCCATGGGCCACTTGGATAGTCGAGCTCAGTGAACTTGCCCTTGTCGGGTGCAGAGCAAAACATCAACACCTTGTTTTCTACAGCCCTCTTCAGCACGGCATGTACTATGGAGCAGAATTAGCAACATACTTATTAGGTAGCAGAAACAACTCACATTCTTCCTTCATGTGGTCTTTACCGGTTTCAATCGGCAAGGTCCATGACATGGAGATGATGGTAGCATTCTTATCCAACGCTGCTTGGATTGCCTGCTAGTCATGAGCTTCCTGGCTTCTTCAATGGCGAGACTTGGTATACTTACACGTGCGGCATACCTTGGATCGATGGTGCTTTTCCCGTCTGCCCCATTATAGGTCTTGAGCCGTATTGGATAGACTTTGGCCATTGGGCAGACACGTAGAATCATACTCGCCATAGTTGTACCGTGGCCCCGCGCCGACAAATACGGCGGGTTAACTCTCTCATCGTGAAAGTCAAAACTCTTTCCTTCGAGAACTTGGTTTGGATGGCCAATCTCAAACTTGTCAACACCATCGTCAATGAGTGCAACGACAACATCACTCTCGATCCTCTCGGTTGTGCCCGAGTTTTGCCTTGTTTCGAGAAAGTTTGCGACTGTATCTTCCCAGTATGGAGCCATGGCACTCGCGAAGCTTTCAATGGATCTTAACCAACGGTCTTCGTTTACGCCTTGGTCTGGAGTCGAGATTGTCGTTGGGGACACAATATTAGATGTCACTCCGTGTGTGCTTCCTGTGGCTGGGCCGACTAATTTGACCCTGATGTGACCGCACTTGTTGCCACTGAACGATAGACTATCGCTAAGCCGAAGTTGCGCTTCATGGGGCGATTCTCGATTCTTATTTAGTCTGCGCTCAAACTCCATAATTCGTTGGTTGGTCCACTGTGGGCTATCATAGGTCTTCTCGACTGTCAGTGTCTGCAAAGCACATGCAATTGGATATATAATAACCATACCATATGAGGCGGCGGTTGGATTATTTCCACTTCTTGAAGATGAGGCAGCAAGGGCAAAGCATCCTGTTCGCTCCATGCCCTCAGAACAGCATTGCTGCCACTCCAGATCAGAGTAAGCTTCCTCAGCTGTCGCTCTGAAGGTGAGCGTACATTCTCTGAGCCATCTGGAGGTGAGCTCTCTTCCTTTGCTACCTTACTGCTAATATGAAGAATGGTCTCTGGATCCAAATCCGTCTTTTGCCAGTCCAGATGCTCAATCACAAACTTCTCCAGGGCTGATTGTATCACCTCGTCGCTGTGAACCTTCTGCCCCGAGTCTCCAGAATCCTCGACGGATAGCTTGATGATATGACGCACTCCTTTTTTGTAGAGCCAATCGAGAAAGTATTTCATGTCCTTGCGGCTGTTAGCTCCTGGCAGAGTGGCTTTGGCCTGATGGGATAGTTTGTCCTGGCGATCCGCTGAACGGCCCTTTACCAAGACTTCAACGCGAGGAAACGTTGCATACTGAAGTACAGGGTCAAACTTGTAGCCGTCCACTGCGTTCTCGCCAAACCTCTTGGTGAATTCTTTCCATGGTATCGGGCACGGCAAACCACGATAGTCGAAACCTATCTGGATGTCATCCATATTCTTGCCGTATAAGAAGAACATGACCATCTCGGCGTTACGCGTCCTCATGTAATAAAGCTTCAGCTTCTGCAAAATCTCATCCGAGTTCTTTTCACGGTTTCTCAACGCACTCTGAAAATCCGGGTTCTTCTTGGAGGAGGAACTCGGTTTTACCACTCGTTTCTCGCTCTCAGTGTCTCTTTCTGGGCGGGCTGTATTGCTTCTCTTGATACCGGTATTCGGCGTTGGCTCAGCATGCCGAGAAGCGTATAGTGCATCAGTCTCAATTACCTCAGGCCCATTTGTTCTCGGAGACCGGAACCGACTTCCATCTCGCTCACTAGCGTCTCGATCTCTCAAACGATCATTGATGGCCGGTGCTCCAGCCTGTTCGAGTCTGGCTCGTTCCTCTTCCTTTTTCTGCTGTCGTATTCGCTCACGGTCATCAGTAGGACCGGCTGGACCGCCACTACGGCCGTATCTTTCGGTATCTCGGTCTCCCGGTCCTTTGGCTGCGGGGATGGCCTTTGACTCTCTGGCGTTGGCAGGCAATCTGGGTTCTCTGGGAGGGGCTCTCTCTGCTTCTTTTTGAGCCTCTTTAGACTCCCTTTTTCTTCGTTGCGCCGCCTGGGCGGTGCGATACTGCTCCATGTACGTCTTCCTGGTGTTCGCATGCTCCTGGAAAACCGAGCAGCCGTTCAGATCGGATATGTCGAGAAACGTCTTTGCTGATTTCGGCTTGTTCAGTCTTGCCATGAAGTCTCTTTGGATCATCAAGTCAATTAGTGCCGATCTTGAATCTGTACAGTCCCTGAACTGTACTGCATGGTGCATCGGCGTCTTGCCCGTATGATCCGTCATGCTCAAAGCCTCGTCGCTGGCGTTTTCGATGAGCATCTTCATAGTCTCGGGTTTCAACTTCTCGCCAAACGCTGCATGAAGACACGGCTTGCCATCGTGCTTACTACACAAGGCTGTGTTCAGGTTTTGAGCACTCTCCTTTGGTTTCTTGTGACTGACGCAAGCGGAGATCATGTAGTCGAGGAGTTGATCTTGGCGAGTTCTAATGGCCATTAAAATTGGAGTCTGGCCGTCTTTGTTCTTGTACTGGAGCAGATCCGGAGCTTCTTCCACCAGCCTCCGAGCAAGGCGTTCGACTTTCTCCGGCTGGAGACCATTGTGTTTGACGACTTCGACCAGTACGTGAAGCAGATTGCCTGCTGCTTTGGTTGAGCTCTTAGCAGTGATGTCACTGAACGTTTGGAAGAAGTCGTCAGCTTGGGCCTCGCTTGTGAAGTCCTGTTCTTCCCTGATCCACCCACGTGCCTTCTCCAAACGGGTTTCGTAAGCTTCTTCTAGATGCTGGTATCTGTAGACACCCTCCTCATCATCGAGGGGGTCCTGAATCAAGGCTGACTCGAACTCGTCGAGAGAATTGGCATATTCTTCTTCCATGTCAGAAGCCATCTTATGAACTACGTCGAGCTTTGTGTCTAGGTTGAGTAGAATAAGGTGAGATGAGACGAGCCATAGCCTGATTGAACGAAACGAGGCTCTGAGCCAGGCTGTCTATCCCTGTTAGAGTGTCAGGGGTGAATGATCCACATGAGCTATTTATTAGGGGGTACCCCGCGCGGGCTGAAAAGTAAATCGCACCGTGCGACAGTACCCATGATCAATAGAACACAGAGTGGGTGGTCAGATCAAAAGACTTAATTTCGTTCCAGCTGCGGAGTGATCTTTGAACCAGGACAACAAATTAGTCAGGCTTGCAACTCTTGGGCTCAGCAAAATGACCGAATCCTATCAAAATGACAGTGAAGGTCTCAGCCTTGACATGTACGAGGCTGGGGAGGGCGACTTCCATGTCTTCAATGTTGCCCCAGACCATTACCATCGACAAGAAGCTCTCCAACGCACCGGCGCCGTGGAAATTAATTGCAGCATCGAAAAAGTTGTGCATGGAGCCCTCGCTCCTGATAGCGACTACTATGCAACTCTGATCGTTATGCAATGGTCCTTCCAACCTAGGAATGGGCGGCGAATTTCCGAGGCTACTATTGAGCTCCTTTTCGAGGCTGAATCGAGTGACACGGAGATCGAAGTCAAGGAAGTCTCTTTTCCCGATACATACAGTCTAATGCCAACAACACAGGACGAGTCGGTCACCAAGGGCGCTGAGACGACTGTCGGCGTGGAGCAGGTCGGCCAACTGAGCTTGACTGGAAAGTGGGAAAAGACGGTCACAAAAACAACATCAGATGCCATTACACTGAGCGGCGGAAAGCGTATGGTCAAAAACATGCCTCCCAACCGCATTGCAAGATGGGTTCTCTCTGAGAACGAATCGCAACAATCTGGAATTCCAGCATCGCTCAAGGTGGCGGTACTCATCACGAGAGATGACGAGGAACGGTTCCGGTGCAAGCTGGCTCTTGAGTGCAAGACGGATTTGAAGACTCAGTTTCAAGGCCTCTTCAGAAAGATCCCGAAAGACGACCCTATAATATTCCAGCCAGACCCCGAGGATAAAGGCACGCGACCCAATAAGAATGTCACTTACGGAGATGAAGACTTAGGAAGCGTCAACCTCGATGAGCTATCTGATGTTACGTTCCGCAGGGTCATATCGGATGGGCAAAAGGTCTGGAGATAATTAGATGAGAACGTCACTGTCGTTCAAAGACACACATGATGTAGAAATCAATTCACCATTTCATTTGTCCAATGATAACCAGCAAACTAAATCTCACTCAAGTTGCCCTTGAAGAGTTTGGATGGCGGACATTGAGACAGTGGGCAGCTTTTTACTTCACTGTGCGCCTTTGACCTCGCTTGATCCTAACCCCTGTAAGTGAGATGTGATAAAACGAATCTCACCGCGTAATCACCATTTGCCTCCAATCAAAGCATGCCAAGTGTGGGTGCTGAAGAGATTACATATCCACTTCGAATGGCGACATAATTTAGGCAACACCAGCCTTACGGCGTACTGTCAGGCGCTTTGCCTTTGAATGATGTTCTCGCAAATCGCATGATTCATGTCCAAGTCGGTCCTTCAGCGATGGACACTTCCAATGACCTGCGGAATGGGGGGCCAGGCTCAACCTCTGAAGCGGGCGATGGATCAGAGAAAATATCTTCACCAGGTCTGCTTGTGGACACAACGACACCCAATGACAATACCGAGCAAGACGGAAAGGAAGATGATGCAGTCAGCATCAAGACCACAACAGACGATCTTCTTGGTGAAGGAACTGAGACATCACCTAGAGAGCACAAACTTGGGCTCGACATAAACTTTCCATGGGGTTGGTCCGGTTCCTCTTATGATGATTATGAGTATGAAAAGGACCAACAACTAGTATTTCGGCCTGCACCTGCTAACGTAGTCAACAGTGTCATTACTGTGCATGGCATACGCGATGATTATAAAACTGCCTGGATTGACAGTAAAGGGAACTGGTTTCTGAAAGACACCTTGTTCAAGGATATGTCCGTTAGAGAGATCGATTATTCTTATGAGAATCATGAAGAATCGATGCTCTATAAGCCTCATGGCATTCGAATTCTCGCAGAAAGGCTTATCGGCGAATACGCGGCAATTCGAACGAAGCTTGAAGAAGTAAGATAGAAATTACCATAAGGATCAAGTCATGAGTCTAACAATCCCAACCTAGACTGAAACGGAGCGCCCTGTCATCTGGGTTTGTCATGATTTTGGAGGTACTATCGTCAAAGAGGTATTAAGACATATAGCCCCCGCAGAAAGTCAAGTATTCGATTCACTAACCTGAGTAGGCCCTTTCTATAGCAGCCCATGACCCTGGCAGATGTGGAAACATATTCATGCTAACCACTGGATTGGTAAGTAAAGCAGCCTGTATCAAAGATGCCTACTAACTTTGGATGAGATCTTCATGGGCTCGCCTCATCGATTCGAATCGCAAGAAGATCTCGAGGATCAGCTGCACAAACTCATTCAACTTCCCGGTCCTGAGGTCAAAAACAAGACAATACAGAAAATCAAGCATCTTGCAAGACAAATCGAGAGTACCAATCTGAGATTTCTGGCTACCAAGCTATTTGACAGAGCTACCATTTTCAATATCTTTGTCCAAGACCCCAAAGCTAGTCTTGCAGCGAAGCCAGCTGATGATAAGTCCCTTGGTGCTGATGGGATCGACTACGAGGGGAAAGACTTTAGTAAGGCGATGACGCCCTTCTCGAGAAATTCGCACTTCGTTGGGCATTCGTTCGAAGCGGCTGGAAGATGGCGGTGGGATGAATTTGGACACATGGACTTTGTTCGTGAGACCATCAGTTCTTTCTTGAGTGCTATGTCCTACCCTTTTGGAAAAACTGGCTTTCGTAAGTTGTCCTACAGACAAAGTTTCCATGATTCAACTCTAACAAAACAATAGCTTTCAAAGTCGGCTATGGTCTGATTCCTTTTCAGAAACGACTCCTCTCCATCGCGCCCCCAACTCGGCAATTCAGCATTCCTTTCGATCCAGTTCTACCGCATCCTCTCGTCCTGAAGTGGATGCATGAGCAAGAGTCCTACGTGTCCTTCGAAAAGACGAAATCAGGCTTCAACTACTTGCTTCTTCATGGCGACGGAAATCCACGAATCGACATTTCCAACGTGTCCCGTCTCTTCCATGCCGCCTTGGACTCCCACGTTGTGTCATTAGATGCAAGAGAGGCGGAGAAGTCGGTCATCTACTTCGAATTTGACCAGAACGACTCGCGTTACGCCAGTCTTCTATCAATGTTGACATACCTGGTCAATGTCATTCTGATTCGCTTCTGGCGCGAGTTCGAAGCTTTTCCTTATGAGGAATTTCACTTTCTCAGCGAGACGTGTTCATGGACTGTCGAGGATCTATACCATATATATTCACAGTTCAGAAAGGTAGCAACAGGTACACGCGACCTCACAATATTCATCAGCTGCTTTGATCAATGTCCGGCCGAGGAACAAAAATGGTTCATGGACCGTATTCTGTACGAGCAGAGCAAAAGCATCGCCAATTATCACTTGATCATATCAACTTCTACGAGAGAAGGACTTGATTACAAAGACGCGCCGCGTGGAAAGCACATCAACCTCATGGAATGCCCTTTATACAGCGAGCCGAATGTTAAATTAAAGAAGGAACTCGAGGCCAAATTGGACGAATTGGTTGCTACACGACCAATCTACGAAGAGTCTCGATCCCAAATCCAAGGACTACTTGAAGATTGCCATACGGAACCGCACCTGGCACACCTGGTCTTTTCCTGGCTTGGCTCTTCGTTTCGAGGTGCCCCAAAGCAAGTCATTGCAGCTGCTGTCAGAAGCTTACTTCCAATATCAGCAAAAAGCATTGTTGATGCGTTTTTGTCATCACTCGAGCCGAGTATCAAGGCAAAAGCCGAGATTGCTTTTGACTGGATCAAACACGCTGCAGAGCCTTTGTCGCCAGAGGCTCTCATTGAGGCCCTCAAAATTCACATGACTGATGACAAGGATATTATCCTAGAAGACCTTGATAAGGAAACCGAGATGGCAGAATTGATCAAGGCTTTTAGTGGGATTATTATGGTCGAGAATGGCGACGTGAAGTTCAGTCACCCAACGTTCTACCAAGCGATCCGATTAGACGAAGATACAGAACAGTCAACTACCAAGATCAACAGCTCAATGGCGGCAGTTTGCTTACGTTATTTTCAGCTTGGGAATGCCCAAAAGACGCTGACCGCATTCTGTTCCACAAGATTCGAAGGATCCTCAATGGAAACGCCGCTGGATATAGTCATCACTTCTCACCAACGAACCACCTTTGCTGAGTATGCTGTTCGGTTCTGGCCCCTTCACTACAAGGCCAGTGGGCAGTTCAAACCCAAAAAGCTTGTTTATGAACTCTTCAATAGCAAGCTATCCCGAGCTGCCTGGGAGGTTCCTTTCTGGCTCCTCTCTAACCCTTTCACGAGGATTAATCGGCATTACACATCGACGCTCCCGGTGTTCGCCATGTTGGGCCTGCAAGACTTGGTCAATGAGAAGATGGATTCTGAAAAGAGTCAACCCAAGTTCAATGAAGACTGCTGGCTTTCGATCACAGAAGCTATTCGGTCAGGGGAAAACGGCATTGCAAAGAGGCTATTGGATCAGGTCGATGTAGATGAAGATGAGCTTCGAACTTCTTTATTTTGGGCAGCTGCTCGAAATAACGACGAAACTCTAGAAGCTTTGATTTCTAAGATTCCCGATCTCAAAGCTTTCTCTTGGCCTGCAGCCTTTATGCATAGACTCACCTCAACTGGCCAGGACACGGTACTAGCTACAGTATTATCATCTGGTAGCGACATCAACAGAATAGGGCCCTACTGGGGCTGTCCACCAACCCTTATTGCAGCCTGGCGTAATCGAGTTTCGACCCTAGATCTCATCTTGAGATCAGATCCAAAACCCGACCTGACTATTGAGGACAATACTGGCGATAACCTTCTGATCGCTGCTGTCAGGCTCGGAAATCCAGAGGTGGTCAAACTCATTGTTGATGCCGGCGCAGATACCAAGAATGGTAGGAAGGCTCACGATCTGGTACGGGCAGCGGTGAGAAGTGGCTCACATGAAGTGGTCCGTATACTCGTTGAAGCCGGCGCCAAGCTTGAGATGGAGGCGGAGGATGAACAATCACCACTTTCTCTCGCTGCGGCTAATGGACTTGTAGAGTGCGTGAGGGTGCTGCTTGAGCACAAAGCAGATCCAGATGCCAATAGCTCTTATGGCACTGCGCTTTACGCGGCTGTGGAAAAGGAGCATCTGGATGTTGTTCGACTCTTATTAGAGCACGACCCCAAGCCAAGTATGGACATTGCACCTCCGAACAAAGACTCACTCTTCATCCGTGCCATCTGCACTGGAAATATCGAGTTGGTATCCCTTTTGATCAAACACGGCGCAAAGATTGATTATGTCGACCCTCTTGAGTCATTCAACAAGTCCCCTCTGTCCAGAGCTGTCCGCGAAGGAAACTTGGACATGGTGAAGCTTCTCATCGACAATGGAGCTGATATCAATTATTCCGAAGGCGGAACGGACCCCCCGATGTTCGCGTCCCTGTACTACAACCAAAACGACATAGCGAAGTATCTGATGCAGATTGAAGGCGTTGACTTGACGTGGAAAGGGCCTGAAGGAATGGGTACCCTCCATGGGGCATTTAACAGCCCAAAGCTGCTGCCAGATCTACTTAAGAAGAACCCTCCCATGAATGGCATGAGTATATGGGGTACAGAACTTCACATGGCGGCGCGTGATGATGAGCTGGAGTCTGTGGAGATACTCCTTAAGAATGAACCGAAGCCCGACCTGGAGGCGACGATGGGAGATGATGCCGCGAATGCCTTCGAGGTCGGCTATACTCCTTTACAAGTGGCTTGCTATCACCGTGCTTTCCGATCAGTGAAGGCTCTGTTGGAGGCTGGTGCTGACGCTCACGTCCTTACCGCTGACAAAGATGACCTTATCGATATTGTGCTCAGAGGTGCAGGCAACATGGACAGCGTTAAGAAACTTGTAGAGCTACTCCTTTCAGAACCATACAATCTGCCCCTCGAAAGAGTCAATTATCAAAACCGCACCCGGCTCCACAACATCAACGAAACTACATCTCTTGCTGTATTTCGACTCTTCACCGAGTCGAAGCCCAATCTCGATGCACGGGACTGCAATGGATACACCCCTCTTGCCGTGGCTATCAACAAGTCGAACAAGGACATCGCCAAATACCTCATCGACCAAGGTGCTACTGTCAATACCTTGAGTCCAAACTACGGAAGCATACTCCATCTTGCTACCAGTGCTGGATCCCTGGATCTCGTTAAGCTATTGTTGGAGGCGGGTGCAGATCCTGATCTGGTCGATCTGGAGTACGGCGAGTCCCTCCTGTACACAGCTCTTGGCATCCAAGACGAAGCCAAACTCAAAAAGATGGTTCGGTATCTCGTTGATGAAGCAAAAGTTCCAATTGACAAGTTGGGAGGCAAATTGGGATATCCCATTCTTCGAGCAACACATAGAGCATCATACCGGAATGGCCCTTCCTCAGGCCATCAATTGCTGCGGTTCCTGATCAGACGCAACATCCGCCTGGATGTTTCTGACAACCAGGGTCGCCAAGCCGTGCACTTCGCTTGCAAATCACTTCTTGCTGATAATCTCAAGGCCCTTGTTAGTGCTGGAGCAGATATTGATTCCGCCGACAAGTTTGGCCGGAAGCCGATTCACTTCGCAGCATCGAATCCATACAACAGTTGCCTTGATTACCTCCTTGAAACGCTTGCAAAGACAGATATAGACGTCAAGGACAACGACCAATGGACCCCTCTGATGTGGGCTGCACGATCTGGGCTTGATTCTGTGGAGATACTCGTAGAACGAGGCGCCGACATTTGGGCGCGATGCCGATCTTCCGAACAGCGAACCGAGTGGTCGCCTCTCAAGCTGGCGAGATTTTCAGGCCGTGCGAAGTGGATTACTGATATCCTCGTGCCCAAGGAGCTATCGAGGACCAAAGAAGACGGCACTCGAGAAGATTGGGACGAATACTTTCACAAGAGCAAGGTAGGGCACGAAAAGCTGGAAGAATGCGATAGCTGTCTAGTTGTAAGTCGACCACTCACAGCCCTTCTCTGGACTGCGCTAACGGTTGATGATTACTGCAGGTCATCACTGGCTTGCGATGGGATTGCATTGAGTGCATCGATACCATCTCGTTGTGTTTCAAATGTGTCCCTCACAAGTCCTACCTCCATAATCCGGAACATAGTTTCCGGGATATTCCACCTCTTTATCAAACGGAGTCAGTCGGAGGCAGTGTGAGAAGCAACAGTCCCCAGGATGCAGCGCCTGCACATGAAGAGGATGCAAACTCGGATGGCAGTTCTGGGATTGATCTCCAGAACCTGGAGTTGGATTTAGAAGACTAGGTAATCTTAAGGGAAGAGTGTAAATAAATGGAATTAGCTAAATATGAGTAGCTCTGATGAAGTGACCTAAGTACACTTTTAAAAGGGAATCCAAGGGTGTACGATAAATATTGCTATGATCACCATTGCTCATAGGACCTGAGACCTGTTGCTTAGTCTGTTATCATATAGTCAAAAGGGTTGACCCTCCGGTACATGCGCAATTCTTCATCTTGACGAAACAAGAGGGCAACCCCATCCCTATCATAGCGAATACTCTCCGTCAACTCCCCGTTATTATGATCGAAAACTATAATCCCGCAAAGTTCAAAGTACTGAAAAACCCGGACCCGCTCCAAGACCGACATTAATTCCGGCAGTGTCGCACGAACAGCTATACAGTCGCGTATCGTAATATAGATCTCAGATCCTCTCCAAACGATGGATAAGAGGGTATCGCCATAAAAGTCTCGGATGGGGGCAAATAGGCGATCTCGCCGAGCAAGACGTCGTTGCGCTGAGTTCATGGGCCGTCGAGCATGGAACCAGAAGATGATGACAAAGTCATTGTCGTAAACGTGGTGGCCCATACGGTTCATTTTGTCTGTTATATATTCGGGTGTTGTTGAGTCGGAGTGTTGTTTAGTTGAGACTGGGTGGAAGACATGGGGCGAGCATGACCTTTCTATATGCCTGGGCGCATGCGACTCTGGTGAAGCCGGTCAGTACCTAGACATACTTGTGATGAAGGATCTCAGCAGGTCGCGATTCATTGATCACTTCGGGGACTGGTCGAAGCTTGTGGAGTCTGCGCACATAAATTTACTCCAGTGGTTATTGATTATGGGAAAAGGGATATCTCTCGTCACTGTCAAGGAAGGAATTGTTTATAAAAAAACTGTCAACTCAGTGAGTTGTTAAATGATATTGAAGAGGCGAGAGAATTCTGGTCTAACAGTGCCCGTCACTGAAGTTGCTAGACCACCCAGCGTGACTGAAGAACCATATGATCCGAGAAGGCATTATTGACCATGTTAGCGACAATCCGCTCGTAGCATCCGCGTCTCTCCATTTCAAGCCGACCCTTCAAAAGAAAATCCTCCCCTTGTATCTGCGAAGCAACTCAAGAGTCTCACTGCTGTGGCTTGACCTGATCTTTGGGCCACCCGCAGTCTGCTCCGAGACAGTCCACTCGAAAAGTTGAGGTTCTTTGAAAAGGCTATCTTGATTGAAAAGTCCAGTTTCCTTCAAGACCTGTACTAGTTCGTGGTATAGTTGTTTGCCGTCGACATCCAAACATTCGGTTATGACAATAGAGAACCTCCACTGGTCCACCTCACATTCCTGAAGGCGGTCGCCGTACTTCTGTCGGATGGGCTCGAATAGATTGTTCCCTGCTGCCTTTTGGTTCTTTTCGACAACATCAGTCTCGTAGAAATCTAAGGCAATCGCGTACTTTTTTAGGTTGGTGATGGAGGTCATTTTGAATGTTTGCTTCCTGTGGTCCACCGTGCCGTAGTGTCGTAGGGTGATGTTTTGATAGAAGTTTGTTGGTGGAACAGGGCCGCGCGTGGTCTGTTTATATGCCTGGGTTAGCGTACATTTGACAGTGATGAGCCCTGCGTTTGCACATAATGTCAAGCGTGATTAAGCACCCCCGCCATCGATTGTTGCCGAATGACTGTTGGGAAATTGAGCTCATCACGTTGCCTACTCCCTTCAATTCAGCGCAGAACCTCCCCCTCGGTCACGTGCCGATAGGGACTCTGTTACGAAGCTGGTTGAGACACGAAATGATTGAGACCAAGAAGTCAGAAATCTACAGTTCTGAGAGACCGTTAGTGTGTGGATCCTACGTTCATTCACTTTGCCAGAATCATCAGCTTTGATCGCGACGGTAGTGGCATGGGATAATATAGATATGTGGCTTTATCACGACAGAAGGTATTGTAATGTCTGTTCGTCTCTGTGACTCCTCCTTTGAGGCTTCTTGTAAATTTGATATGAAATGTGTTTATCGGGAAGGTCTATTTCTTAGGGTCATAGGTGCAGACTCATCCATGCTCATTTCATCCCCATCAACCCCCAATATTTCATGTCTAGTCAACTTCAATCACAACTTGCCCATAATTTCCATCATACTTGTGCCAAAAGCTAGCGCTCAGTAGTTAGGAAGGGGGTGGCTGAAGGGGCGTGAAATAATCACATTGTCCGTTGTCTTTGACTCTGACACTAAACACTTGGGTGGCCTCCCACTCATCAAACACCTTCATCTTGTCAAGGACTTTCCACAACTTTGTCATCGCCTTGTCGGGATGGGTAAAATCAATGAATAGTGTGTACGTGAGCAGTCGCTTCTCGAGATTGACCTGCTGTATGCCGTTGGAGCCGTATTTGTATACAAGGGGGTCGTCCTTTGGTTCTCGTTTTAGTTCAACTCCATCCTTTCCTTTGAACTGCGCAGTCATCTGGCGGTACTTTGGTTGGCCCATGTGTTGAGAGAATGATGTTGGTAGGGAATGATTGATGAAATAATTTGGCTTTAGGAGAATGCAGTGATGTGATGTTCGTCTGTGTCTTACTGATTCCACTGTGAATTTCCAGGGATTCCATCAGAGGATGGCGCCTTCATAAAGGGAGATGGCCTCCAGTGCTCTTTCCATGATTACCCATTCACACCACAATCAGCGCAGTGATCAGGGTAAGAACAAGCAATTTACAGCATGTTCCGCAGCAGATGAACACTGAGTTTTGGTGCTTGGCTGGAAACCTGGCACAGCCATTGATTACTCAATGTTCGTGAAACTTGGAATTTTATTTGGTTAAACAAGTTTTCGAGATCAAAGAAAAAGGAGGATCTTTGTATTAATTACCGATAAGCCCCTAACTCACAATTTCACGCTTGAATTTCCATGTATCCCGTCGCCTCCCTTGTCGGCATTTCCTGTATCCCCGTCCATTCATCCTCTTCGCCAATCTGGCCTTGCAGAGGTCCAAAGTTGTTATGCCTGCTGGCCTACCCCAAGAGGTACGTGCAGTGAGTGTCCGCATGCAAAACCATGATTCTTTCCGCCTCCCAAGTCTTGAAGACTTCAGTCTCCTCGAGCACGGGCCAGAGCTCGTCCTTCATCTGCTCGGCCGTGTCGCAGTTCTTCGTAACCTTGATGGCGAGTTCTTTCTTTTTTTCGTCGTGATGGCACCCAACTTGTTGCTTCCCGTAGTGCTCTTCGAGTGCTTGAAGAAGTACCCTCTTGGGTTGCTTCTTACCCTTCTTCAACTTGAAATGGACGGTCATTGACTGGGTCTGAACGGCGGCGGACATCTTGGTAGTGGAGATGGTTTGTGGTAAGTGTTTGTGCGATGAAGATGATGTTCTGTGTGTATGTGTTTGATTGTGCTGAGTTGAGGTGAGAGACGTCCGGCGACCGTGTGTTCATATAGATGGACGGGTTGACATTGTTTGTGACGAACCGCGAAAGAAATCGCGCTGTGACCGGTGATTCGGTCATCAAGGAGGGACTGTGATGCGCAGGATGCAAGAGCTGCCAGTGGTACTGCCCGCATCATGGTGGTTCACAAACTCAGGAGGTCACCTCCATTCGCAGCTTCCCGGAACACTGATTCATTGAGCAAGAACCACAACAACAGGAGTCAAGGACCACTTCTGATCTCATAAGCTTGGTCGGCCCAGGCCGCAAGCTGCCTCAGTCCCGCCACAACTTGATAAGTTTCCAACACTGTGGAAGTGCTGCCAACCTGGTATTCCTTCCAAAGTATTGTCTTTTGTCCTTGGCGCGTTGAGAGAACGAAAAGCCATCTATGTCCATGCACGATCACAGCGGGGATAAACCGCAAACGTGACAAGGCTTGGTCGACTTTTTTCGGTCTCCTGCTCTATCGACCATGCACCGTCCTGCGCCCATAATATCGACGACTTGAGGAATGCCCATTGAGCGGCGTGCCAGACTCCAATCTGCAGCTCAGCTGCATCGGAGTTGCTCCCTGCTTTTGTCTCGATGCTCAACACTATCAGATGCGCCTGCACGCGTTCAAAGTCGGTGTGGTGGAGGGATCTGGTTGGGGTTGTGCGACACAAATCCTCATAGAACTTGGCTGTCTCGGTGTTTTGTTGTGTTGAGTCAGCGTAGACGCGAAAGTCAACCATCTTCAAGCCAGTTGACCTTGGCGACCGGTGATTGTGTGGACGAGGCGCATAGCTGTATAAACGAATCAGTAAAGGATCAAGTCAAGACCGGCAGACGGGCGAATCAATGGGCTGCTTGCCAGGTAGTAATGTTGAAAAGTCCTCCTATTTTCTCCCTGAGTCCCTGAATATTGCCTCTAGTAAACGAAAGTGGACCTGGTCGTTCCAGTCAGCCTCTTCATGGCAGGACTGAATGCAGTGCGTGGTCCAGTGGCAGACCAACTCGATCTCTCTAGCTGATGGAATACGACCTGGAAGGTGGGCAAAAACATCCGACTCTTTGAAGGCCAAGTCCCAGTCGTCTAGATCATCTTGTTTTATACCGTGGCTTTGTAGAATTTGGTCGCGCATATCTTGAGGAAGAATGCCTCTGCAATTACCAATCCGTCGCATGGTGCGTAAAAGAGAAGCCGCCTCTGGATTCGGAAGTGCTTCAAGGGCATCGACGGTGAGCGCTTTGGTCTCCACACCTCCCTCGTCAAGGCGGAATTCCACGAATTGCCTTTTTAACGGCGATGTGGAGCGAGTGCGACTGGAAGCGTTGGCGCTAGGGCGCGACGGCGGCGCGTTGAGATGCTCATTTGAGGTTTCGTATTGAGGCCAAGTGATTTGCTCTAGATCTGCGCGTGCGTGCAGCTGTTGCCTCTTCCTGTTGAGCGTTTCGGAGCCGTCGGTGGTTATACTCAATATTGGTGATGATGATGGTCGGCTTCGCTCCTGTGCTTGTACAGGGTTTTTGCGCTTGTGTTTGCCGTCTGCTCATGCTGGCGTATCAATATCTTGCAACTGTTTGCGGGGAGAGATCTGGGGTAGATTTTCGATCCACGCGATTACCCTATCTTGTGTCGTCATGATACGTCCTCAGTTTCCGCTTCATTCTTGATTTTTATATTCACTGTCGGTTGTTTTTTGTTTGACTTGGTTTTGGGCTGTTGATGTTGACATTGCATTGTTGTGCCACCCTCGGGACTCATGCCTGAGGCAACAATATTTTTCCATCCAGTTAGATTCGCGTCACAACTCGATTCAACTGCCTTCAGAGTATCCCACGTCGTGGTAGTGCATCATATGATCGCCAACCATGCTCAAAAAACACCTTCAGAAACAAATGGCATATGGCATCACCTCGATTTTATTGTCTACTGGTACTATAATGAGATACGCTCGCTCAACATCGAGTCAATAGACTTGTCCCCAGTAATACAAGGTGATTCCCAGGAATCAACCATGTGTTCCACCAGTATTTCAAGCCTCTGGCTTCTGTCCATAAAATACAGTCCTACATCAAAAACTAGGTCAGCATTTGTTTTCGGACCTCGAAACTCAAGCTCGACTTACACATCAAGATACGCATGCAGAGCTGGGTTCGTCAATTCTTTGCGCATGTCAGCCAAGAACAGTTGAGCATCCTCGTATTTCCACTAGACCCATTAGCAAATTCCCTAGGCCATGCGATATCTGCTCCAACTTACGCCCAGCATTTCGGTCAGCCCACGAATCGAGAAACCTTCGAGGCCTTGAAGAAGGAAATGGCGATTCCAAGCACCCCATTGCTTGAGAGTCTTGTCCTTCGGCCAAGTTCCGATAGGAACCTTGATTCTTCGACCCGAAACATTGATGAAGCCGGCATCAGAAATTGACTCCTGCATCTTATCATCCCAGAAGAAGGTTTTACCCGTCAGAGATTCAATCTTCTTGAAGACCTCTACCCACTTGTGAAGTGGCGACTCAGGCTTCAGCGTATCATCGTCACACTTTGAGTTGCCCCAGAGCTCTACGCTTTCTACCCAGCCACCAGGTTTGGTGTGCCTATAGAAGTCAGAGGAAGCTCATATAGCCTTGAACACTAAACGTACTTGAATGCTTTGCGGTAAAACTCGGTCCAGTCGGGAAGGCAGCCTGTCATAGAGCGGGCGTGGATGAAGTCGAAGGTGTCTTCGGGATAAGTCCATTCGTTTGTGATGTCGTCAACCTCGAATCTGCAGTTAGGAGGTACGAAGTTCGGCTGAATGGGAGAAAGGTCGACTCCAAGGACATCAGCAGAAGGATGTTCATCAGCGAATTCGCTGGATTTGTTAGTCTTGGTATCAGAGATATGCTTTGTCTATGTGAACTCACATTGCCCAGATACCAGTTCCACATCCAATGTCAAGAACCTTCTGCCTTTCAATTAGAGGATGCTAATATGTTTCCGGGTATTGTTTACCTGAGGATTGTCGCCGATGGGTGCCTCATACAGCGAATTACCAAGGATGATTCTGTATACCTCGTGCCTGTTAAAATGTGTGAGAAGTTTACCAGTGCTTATTGACATGTTATTCTTACATGAGGTCTTCAGCTTCTTGTTGGCGCTCATCATTAGGAGCCCTAAGACTTTGTAAGCCGACTACGACATCAAAAAGCAGTTATGAGAACTCACCAATAGGACCCATCTTGGTAAGCGTGGTATCGTCGTCCATTCTCCCACTTGAACGCCATAATCGAAGACCGAAGTGACTCGGTATCCGTGATCCCGGTGCTGCAATCATGTAAACATCGCTAAACTGTCATCACCCGATGTTGACTCACGATTTGGAGTAAGAAGAATCCGAATCATCGTCCTATTACCCAAGGTTCTCATCAGTCTTGAAACCCGCCAGAAATGTCGTGGGCTGATCCATACAACTTCAATTGTCGCCTGCTCTTCAGCGACTTGGCCCACCGCAGCAGGGGACTGCGGTCCCGGCGGCGACTTAGTAGGCGACCTAGACTTCTGCGACTTCGGGGACGACATTTTCGTACAATATTCGCACCGGATGTACTAAAAGTGTCAGATTGAGATTAAGATTGGCGCCGTCGAAAACCTAAAGAGGGATTAAAAATCACGAACAGACCGCTCGTGCGACGGACTGTCGGTTAATGAGGGGTTTTCCACGTTATCCCTGTCGAGGGCATTACGAACCAACGCATGCATGTGGTCTTGGGTTACATTCCGTGGCGGAAGTGTCAATCAACCGTTGGGTGCTAATCATCATTGACATGGGGCTGCGGAGTTTGTTCAACAGAAGCTAAAATGTCAGATCCTATACATTATGAGAAGAATATTTAAACTAGATATGTGTTCATGATGGCTTTGGGCTTAGTTTTGAGACATGCGTACAGAGAAGACCGCGGGATTATGCGAGCTGCACGCCCTTGCATTGTGATTGTGATAGTGACAGGGTTCGCATACGAGAAAATTCGTTCCAGGGCTTCATGCATCGACCAACCAACCGACCAATCGCTTTGCACATCTGCCAGCTCGACAATAGTAGCCAAATTCAGAACCAAAAGATCTGATCATTCTACTGTGGCCCTCGATTGCTGTCTTCCACCATCCATGGAGCCCCCAGCTCAGAAGCGTGAATGGATGTATCAATCCTTGAAAACGCCACGAGTTCTCGTCTGGCTCTAATGGTGTTTCGTCGTCTTTGACCAGCGCCCTTGCATGTGCGACACCTTCTGCGCCTGGTCGATTGACACCGAAGACAGTTCGACCGGTTTCGAGAACAACCTTCGCACTTCAGACTGGGCTTGCAGTTCTGGCACATGTCGCACCCCTCAATCTCCCCTTGTATCTCAAGAAGCAACTCGTCTATCTGCAGCGATCCTTGAACATCCCCCCACTCACGTTTCCACGAAGAGAGTGTCAAGCACAGCCCAATAGCTCTGATGCGACAAGTGTTGTCGCCGGTTCTCAGCAAGCCAATGGCCTGCATAAGTGTTGTTTCGCAGTTGTCAAATTCCATCTGCTTGCGAAGAATGCCGGCGCTTATTCTACTTGCAACAGTAAAAGCCATAGCCCTGCTGGTCCAGACAGCTTGAGAAGCCAGAATAGGCAGCGCGTCCTGTATGATGTCCTGCGACATCTTCTGTGCTATTATTGTCTTTCCGCATACCCAGAATGCACTGTAAGCGTAGTAATGACTGATTCGCAAGCATGCTTCGGACTGTCGCCACAGCTCAGGTGACATTCTCTCAGGATTGTGGCATTCGTGCCAAACTTGGTTGAATTTCAGGAACAATATGTCACTCCGTATACTGTCCTCGAGACGTTCATAAGGTGGAGTCTCAGATGCACTCTTCCGTCCTGTCTTGGTGAGAGTCTTTGGTTGAGGTGCTGGGCTGGAAGACAGCGGCTTGCGCTTGACGGGCTTGACGTATGGCTTGCAGAAGTATTGGGCGTAGGTAGACCAAAGGTTAAGCATCATGATGTTGTCATCACAGATTTTATCATCGAAGCTCTTAAGTGTGGCTTGAAACCCGATCCGAATTGTGATTCTGAAGTCTGCCTCTGCAACGTCCAGGATGCAGTCGAGAATATCGGCCACGGGGTTTTTGGGCCCATATCTAGTATAGGCATTATCTCTCAGCCTCCCAAAGACTATTGATAGAGCTTGGAGGTGAGGAGCTCATCGATCCAAGCCACGGAGAAGCATTGCTAGCTTCCATATCTTTCCAAGGAATAACGGATCCACCTGATCAACGAAGCCTTCCAACCCATTGTCAAGTTCACTGAGTAGAAGTTGAGCTGCCCGTATCTGGTTGCAGCGGAGCATGGTCGACATGGAATCGCAATACGCTTCTACAGCTCGCCATTTTTCGGGCGACAGGTCTGTGCCATCTGGACAAACGAAGCCAATAGGGTTGGCTTTCCAAGTCTGATTCCCATCTGGAACAAACATGGAATCCATAATTTGGCGGATGGAGTAGAGTGCTTTTTCCTGAAGCAGGTGTCGCTGAAGGCGAGGATGCGATCGTAGCAGAGGCGAAAAGCGAGCTGAGTTGATGGACTTGAGAATGCCAAGGATAACCTGTATCCTTCTATCTTCTGGATCCGTTGTTCGCGTCCTCTTCTTGACACGGGAGTTACTCACGGCCTTCTTCACGAAGCGCTTTCTGAGGAACCCCTGGCTTTCCATTGTTAGTGCGGCAAATAGAACAACGCAAACGCTTATGATATCATGTAACCTGAAACCGCAGTAATGACATTTACCAAGGATAACGGACAGCACGGACATACCTTTTTTTCAAGTCAAAGAATTCGTCCAAGATGCTTAATACAAGCCACTCAGGAACATTGTCCTCGATGTAAAAAGTCTGTATAATCGGCATTACAGCTTTCAGGTTGGCCTCTTCATCCAAAGTCTCCTCAATATGTCCCTTTGGCAGATTCATAGTGACAAATGTTCAAGTTATCGACGGTAATATAGGTTCGTTCTGGGATGGTAGAGGCAAGAGTCTGGATGGAGAAAGACAGATATGCGATATGGGCGGATGGGGTTATAATGGTTTTCTTTGGGACCCTACAATCCATCCGCCACACAACACGTTGCTGCAGCTGAGACGTAATCACCCACTCGAGAACCAAGCACTTCGGACCAATGACAAGTGAGTATCAGTTCGGGCAATGTCTTTTCCGACGCTGATGAGTCCTTTGGGTAGCAAGCGAACCAAAGGTGCAGATTGAACAATATCGTATACTGACATTGACCAATGGCACGTCTAAGCCAACCCCACCTATGCTAATGGAGGGTGGGGCGGACAATAGTGAAGAGCCAATCCCATGCAGGCATTCTTCACCTTCAAGCAGAGCCAACTCAGCCCGTCTAAGACAGCCAGTGTTATCCCATCAACTACAGCCTGCTTCTGCGTTGGAGGGTCTCAAGATTAATTGATTGGACATTGGTATCATCATACTGAGCGGATTGTGCACTCTGCTTATCTCGCAGCTTCCTGCTCGTCGGCGTACGAAATGGCTATAAGTACCTGGCCCCTCGCGGCACAAGATATTCTAAATCTCAAGTCTTCCTTCATCACTTCACAATCATTCTACGTTAATCAAGACCGAACCTGATTGTATCATCTTTACTCTTCAGATTTGCATTCCAGTGCCAACATGGCCATCATTGAGATGCCCGTTACCACTGAAGAGACAATTACTCATCCAATCGACGTTTCAGACGAACGTGGACCATCTGATGTTGAAGATCAATGTTCAGCACAAGAGGATGGGATGGCGTATGAGAGCCATGACTCATCCGAAGATGATGCCAGCGACAAGTAATGAGAAAATAATACTTCTGCTGGCCTAAGATCTTTTGTGGCTAACATCTGAAAGTGCCTATGAGATCCAAGATGAAACCTCTCCAAGGTGGACTTGGGGCTTCAAGAAACTGAGCAGTCTCCTTTCTGAGACTCAAGGAGGAGTGACTAAACGCATTACATCGTTCGTTGGGAGTTAGTATGTTTCTGAGTCTGCACCTTGTTGACTTTTTAACTCTGACATATCAATATAGTCTACGTGGTACGAAGCTGATTTTCGTCGTTGGTAAAGCTGGGACGGGCAAGACCTCTATCCTGTCTGAACTCACAGATCATAATGACCTACAGCCGTGCATGACCCTCCAAACGGGTACGCGCCCCAGCTGTCACTTACAAGTCTATATGCTGATATCATGACCTAGGCACCAAGAGCTATCGCATAATCCCTGGTATCATTGACGATGAGCAGTATCTTTTTATTGATACAGCCGGATATGGAGACCCCAATCGGGACGATATTGAGATTTTCAAGAACTCGGTGAGCAGTCTGATCGCTTTTGGGTCTTTCATCGAAGTTGTCGGAGTTCTCTTCGTCGTTGGGAATCCAGGAACCAGACTGGACCAACAGGATGCTAAGACTATTCGCTGGTTACAATGCTTCTGCGGACCGGACTTCTTTCGCAATATCACCGTTATCACAAGCTTTTGGGACACATACAATGCTGGCTCTTTCAAACAGGCATTCAACAGAATGCAGAGTCTCCATGAAGACCCGATGTTTCAGAAGATTTTGAATCCTTCAAGCTCGGAGAGGCGCTACCATGGAGCTCACATTTACCATCATGGAGTCGTTGGTGGAAATCTGACACTGGAGTCCTTTCCCGGATTAGACTATACCAAAAAACGACGCGAACGGCGCGAGGAACTTCGCAACTTGATCAGACGTCGCTATGCAGAACGTCGCTACAAGCCTACCAAACTCCAGTTTATGCGGGAAGTTGAGAAAAAGGTGCCTTTCCTGGAAACCGAAGCGGCCAAGTCTCTACGCGCTCCGGCTGTTGGTGTCACTGTCAATATTGTCAACGGCAGATGCGCTATTGAAGCTGTTCCGATCGCACAAGAAACTCCACCCTTTGTATATGAAGATATGCCAAATGCCAAAGAGGCTTCTTGGAAAGAAACTGTACTCGAATGGTGGAGTACTGTCAATCGGGTGGCAGAGTTCTTCCGCGAAGCACGTCAGCGTCAGGCCCGAGCCCGGGCCTCCACTACCGGAAGTCTTAACATCTTTGAGACGATTTATCGGTGGTGGAATGGTCGGTAGACAGCTGAGGCGTCGCAAGGTGGTGGTTCAATGAGATCTTAGTCTCAGGGCATTCTATGTAAAGCACGTGATAAGTTTTCATGGTGTCGCTGTCATTGCCAAGTCGAGTTTGGAAATCACTCATTTAGTTCATTAACATGTCCAATTGCCATTTCAAGTCGTTACAGATCCTTTCACGTCCTCTGGGAGCAAGAGGGCATTAAACTTTTTGACGTGTAATACCCAATATCTGTTAGAGATCCAATTTATCGTTATCATACATAATGAATGGCCTTGATAGTTCCAAGTTTGAACTGGCTTAGCCAAATACTGTTATTTGTTTAGCGACCAGGCTATACTATAGGCGTCTACCATGTCGGTGGGATAAAAGACCGCCTCTCACCCGCCAAAGTTCCCAGCTTGAACGCCAACAGCCTGCCAGCCGACTGTTCCCTCGAGTGGCTCGGATCGATAGACATCCTCTTCGATGCATTTCTGTTACTCGACACAGACCTATTTCTTCTCAGATCCATCGCGCTCGAGGCCGAGATGAAGCTCTGACGAGACGAAACAGACTCCCCACGCGACCGACGATTCAACCCCTCAAGCTTGAGCTTCAAAGCCATGCTAGTCTCATATGGTCGAGGTCTAGGCGTTTGGACGAAGGATTCAGCGATAGAGCCTGTGACTGAGCTGCCACTGAATGAGCTACGACGAGATTGGGCAGTTGTGCACGATGCTGAAGATGGGACGCTCTCGTCGTCTGGAATGGACTTCAAACGTTCCATGAGGGGTTGAGGGTTGGCGGCAACTAATTCGTCGGCTTCTTCGAAAGAGATGGAGCTGATTGAGGTGCATTTGGCCGGCTCGCTCAATCGAGAAGCTGAGCAAGACATCATCTCGTAACCGGCCATAATTCTCATCCGTGCAGTGAGCATCTGGTCCTTGCAGGCAATCAAAGCGTTTGGATCTAGCTCGAGGGCTTTCTTCAGTTCCAGTGGCTTGAAACGACTGGGGCTCGTGTCCAATGCAGTCACGCTCTTAGTTTCTTGGGGGGCTGACTGTTCGTTCATCGCGATAGCCTTTTGAAGATCCTCCAGCTGTAGTTGATTTGGCATGCTGCTCAAACGGCGGATTGCCTTTTCATTCTTCTTCATGAAGCTTCCCATACTTTCAACAACCCCAATGTTCACCCTCGATGCAGATGAGGCGACCGTCCCCTCCTTGGTGAGAGTGCTGACTCTCTCGTGGTGAACGTCGTTGACTGTAGCTGGTTGAATGGTTGTTGTTGGTGTTTCTACAGTTGAAGAAGTGATCACATGTTTGATTTGTGAGAGGATATTGTCGAAAGTGGTCTTCTCCAATGACTTCGCATTAATGTAGTACGACTCAGATTGACCGTTCATCGGGGCCTCACTGCTCCGCGATCGGGTCATGACAAAAAAGGTACCGTCACGAATGCATCGCCTGACGAAAGCCCATCGGGTACGGGCTGGGTTATGCTCGAGCTCGGGCTGGTAAACCGAGAGCCGAGCCAACTGAGTGTAGAACATCGCCAATCGATGTGCCATCCTCTCGAGTGTCTGTAAGAGAAACGACGACAATGCAGCCACAGGCGTAGAGTCCATGTTAGACCCATCGAAAGAATCGAGAACAGTCGCGATACTCTCAAAAGCGTCCATACCATTGCACGCCTCTTGTCGGAGATCTTCTAAAAGCTCAATGTCAAGCTGCACGCATTTCGCAGTGAAGTCGAGGACTCCCCGCTCTTGGAAGCGCAGCTCGGAAGACGGATCGCAAACGAAGTCTCCCAGAGCACTGATCTCTTTCGCGCTGCGAATTGCGTCGCCACCCGACTTGGCGCGGGCGATGGTGCCCAAAATGTCTGGTAATTTGGAGGCTGCGCCAGGTCCCCCGGAGTTGGCGAAATTGAACGAGAGGCGCAGGACCAGTTCCTCTAATTTGGAGCCGAACAGTGCTGCGAAACCACCTTGCAACAAACGATTCTGGTAATCGTAAAAGGTTCGAATGGCAATTGTGTTTGGGAGCCCTTCCCGAAGCCAGATGTTGCTGATGCCGTTGGGATCATACGCCGAGGGAGAGTCGATTGACTCGCCCATGATGTCGTTCATCTCAAACTGATGGGCGACAAGCGTTTCAACGGTGACCCTCAAGTACGAAGCCCAAAGATCATGGAGCGTTGAAACGTCGCTATCACGATAGTCGGGCTTGGGAGCCAAGTGACCAATGAAGTACCTCGTCAGAAGACTAGACGCCTCAGGGTTATTGGTATGTGCAAGGTTGTCGAAGGACTGGGTGCAGTCAACACCAGCATTGGACTTGATGATGAGAGTACCACCAGGGTGCATGGGACAGAAGTCGGTGACGTCGTAAACACTTCCGTGAACGGCAATCCACATTCGAGACTCTTGGCGATGACCAGTGTGCAGAGCGAGGCTGGAGAGGGAGATGGTGGGGAGATTACAGGGAAGGGCCTTGGGAGACATGAAGACGTCCAGCATGAAGCGACGCTCGGCAAAAGCCTTGTTGATGATCAAATCGACTGTCTCCATGGTTGCTGTGCGATAGTTGTACATGGCCTTTCGGATACCGCTCATGACTGAGTCAAACACGGACACAGAGCCACAGACATAGAGATGGCCACCAAGGCCACCCTGCTTCTTTGACATTACCATGTCGCAGATCGTGTTACCTTGCTCAACGATGAGGCTGTCGATGTACCGGGGAGGTGTCGGCTTCTCCACAAGATCCTTAGCGACATTATCATATACCAAACCATGACGATCTCTAGAGAACGCAAGATGGACCTCCATGAACCCCATGTTGACGAGTTCCCGCAGCTCAGCCTCGTAGCAGAACTTCTCACGAGACTGAACTCCCAGGTAGAGCAGGTTGCGTCCACCAGAGAGACCTGAAGTTGCCAGCCGATGCTGCCAGAAGCTGCGGAAGGGAGCGATACCACTTCCTCCGGCGAAAAAAGCGCAGGGAACCATTTTGTCGATGGGTAGTTGGAAGGCGACCGGTCGAGAAACACCGATCAGGACTTCGTACAAGAGGCTGTTCTCCGCGGACAATGGACGAGGATTGAAGAAACCGCTTGCGACACCTGCTCTTGTGACGGTCTGTCCTTGAGAGAAGATTGGGCTCAGCTCGTATTCGGCGCGGGAGATGGTTAGGTCGACGGTGCTTGGGAGTAGCTCGTTGCTGTGACTAGAGATAGAGTACGTTCGGGGGACTTCAAGCCGAACGAGCTCGGACAGCCAGCTCAGGTCTTCGAGGTTGAAAGCCCTGTTCCAGATGTGACTTGGCGTATCGAGAACGGCCTTTTGGAGAAGATCGCCCAAAGATCCACGTACGGGCCACTCCTCTGTAGCGAGAACTTGTAGCACAGTGTTGGATGAAGCGTGAAGGAGCTCGTGGACTTTGACGGTCAGTTCCTTGGTGATCGGGGCGAGATGGCCGTGGCGGAGGATGTCAATGACCGTAAGTTGTCTGTGCGCGGTTCTCGTGACTGTGGAGAGGTGATGTTCGAAGCGCGACCAAGTTCCTGCAGTGTTGACTGGCTCTCTAACGTGTTGATCCAGACCAAGGGCCGCAACCATCTTCGCGCACTCCTCCCAGCTGTTGAGAGGCATAACAGCCACACGATCACCTGGCGCAAAAGTAATACCTGTATCCCGAATATCCAGCGTGACCATGGCAGTTGACCGGCTCGCATCCTGATCAATCGAAGAGCAACTCGCAATCTTAGCCATATACCGACACTCCTCAAAAGTCCCCCTCATCGAATGCGGTTCCGCAGCAAGCTTCCCCCGAAAAGGCTCAAGACGCTCTTTCATCGCATCTGAGAACTGACGATGTGTCTCCTCCCACGGCCTTGTCGCATCAGCAGCGCCGGAAAGACCGTTTGTGGCTGTTCGTCCTGTCTTGGCTGCGACTTCGAGGATACCGAAGACTTTGTAGCGATGAACGCCCATGAAACCGCGTTCGCCGGCGTAGGCTTCGACGATGCCCTCGAGAACTCCCATTAGACGCGGGTCGCCGGATCGTTGGACGAATTCGGGGATGGAGTAGTGGTATTGGATTGCGGCGATGAAGGCGCGGTGGTTGGAGGGGAGCCATGCTCGGAGATGGAGGGCTTCGACGCCGAGGAATGATGCGTGTCTGTGTCATGTTAGCGCGAGTCACAGAGGATTTCAGAGTTAAGCCTACGTCTTGCGACCCAAGAAGGCATCCATCACCAAATACGGAGGGAACTGCAAGCCCGAAGCAGCAGGGACTCGCTTGGATAAAGGCGATGAGAAGAGACCCCATCGAACCCATTTGTCGGCCGATACGTAGTTATCGCCTGCGTTGGGGTTGGGCGAAATGCTGTGAAAGGCGTTGGGCATTCGTTCGAGAATCTCCTTGAGGCGGATCATTTCGTGGAGAAGACCTTCGATGTTGCCGGTCATGACGTGCTCTTGACAGGCGGCGATGGCATCGGGGCCATGTTGGAATGAGGCTGTTGGGAGTGTCAGCTGACGACTTGTAGTGGAGGGGAATGACTTACCAGAGGTATCAGCGCATCCTTTCAGAAACGCGACCTCAGCCCTCTCGCCGAACATGGGCCATCGAAGATCGGTGTTGTCGAAGCGTGCGAGATATGGCGTGTTTGACTTGACATCTCTGATCTTGAGGTTGTAGGAAGCTTGGTCGGGAAACGATAGGTGGGGCAGGGTTCTTCCCATTCTTCGCGAGACCTGATAGTACGGCAGAGCGATGCACAGTGGGATACCCTCAAGCTCTTCACAAAGGTCGTCACCCATCGGGCATTGCGGCTTCGTTGTCGATCCGTCCGTGACAGCCAATCCATCCTTTCCATCATGCTTATCCTCAAATCTGTAAATGGAACAAAGCATACCGAGCGCCACTACAGCACCCCAAAGAGCTTGATCAGGAATATTCTCCTCCGTCCCTTCAATAAGCGGCAGCGCAGCGACTGCTTCACGCACTCTTCCTCGTGCACAACATCCCGGCATTCGTTCACAGAGATCAGACCAAATACGACCCGGCGATCTCGCAAGCGCAGCGATGGGCTCTTCGTAATCTGGTGGGCAGAAACCATGCTCGACGCTGAGGTATCCATCGCGCCATCCAGTCTGGGGACCGATTTCTTGAGCGCGCTGGAGGACTTGTCGTGCTGGTGCGCCGAGGGCGATGGCGAGGAGATCGTGGTCGCTTGCGTTCATGGCATCGAGTTCTTGTTGGCTCTTGACAGAGTCGACTTCTTCGCGGGAAGGATAGTCGGCGTAGAGGAGTTCATTGATTGTCTTTCGTTCTCTGTTCAATCGCATGTCAGCTTTGTTGTGACCTGCCCTGTTCACTGAACATCATACCTTGCGCGAAGCCATTCTTCTGTGTCGATCCCCCGCGGGATCTGCATGTTCGGTCAGCATCTCCCGTCAACATTTGTTTGCCTTCACTCACGTCAAATGCAGCATGAAGATCCCCAGGTTGCGCCGCCGCCGAAAACGCACAACCTCGTCGCGTCTGCCCCGATCGCGAAGAACCACCACCGACTGGACACTCTCCCCCCATGGACCCCGACACCGGACACGACGAAATCGACATGACGGAATTAAAGCGATCGGCCAATTAATAAAAGCACAAATAAGGCCACCAGGGCAAAGAAGGGAAATACACAAAACAAACGCAAAAAAAGCCGCCAGGGCTAAGCAAAAAAACGTACGACAATCGAACGACGAAAAAGCGAAGGATTGGAAAGATCTCAGAGCGGAAATAAAGATTATCAAGATCGTGGTATCATATACGTATGAGATGTCTGGGGCGAGTGGAAGAGAGTCGAGACGTGTTTCAGGATGGTTGCACTAAGACTAGACGGAAACATGCCAAGCCAGCCAACACCCTGGCTACAGCTTCGCGGCGCAGTGTTGCAGCTAATATTAAGCTTAAATCGAGGGATGAGACGGTAACTGTCCCATGACAAGACGCTGGTGCACCCGGGACCACGAGATTCCGTCTGAATCCAAGATCTTGGATTTGCTGATTGCTCTCTTTACGGCGATATCAGTGTCGTAACACGAATTCTTTTCTTTTTAAAGTTTCACGATAATGAGTTTGAGGAGCGATCGATCGATGAGCTAGGAGAATTTACAACTCTAGATCTGTGTTTGTCACCCTTGTAAAGTCTCGGTGTTGTAACCGGTGCGGGCCGCAATTTTCAGAATGGATGTCGGCAGAAACCTACTGTTTGTTCAGCCTCCTATAGAACTATGCCATGAAGAAAAAACCATAGAGCTCAAGTTGTATTTTCTTATCCGGCGCCGTGGTCTTTCAGGCCTTTATCCAGGCTGGAATTACGGAAACATCTGGTATCGAATGAGACTTGATCATGGTGCACTTATGTATAAAGAGATAAACACAAAAGGGAACCGCAGAGCCTGTCTAGCCGATGCAACCGTGACAAAATGTCAAATCTAAAACAAAGTGATTATTCTGGTTCCTAACTTTGATTTTAAAATCTCAGTATTGTGCTCCGACCCCAATTGATTTAGGAATCACGAGAAAAGCCAACGATTGAGGTTGGCCCTTCTGGCGTTACCCTACACTCAATGCTTCGCCGCTAGCGGTCTGGACCGACGTTATTCCGTCCATCTCTTAGCGCGTTGACAAGGGATGTCTCAAGACCACTCCACAGTTAGTGAGTGATCGGCCAGGACATGAACCAGGTCCAGTCGAAATGTCCAATCAGCCGAGCCAGACGTCAACAACGAATAACCCTTCTCGCCGCCAAGCACTCAACGTCAGTTTCATCGTCGTACGGATGAGAGCCAAGGGCTGACGTTGTAGGCTTGCGAAGCTTGTCGAAAAAGAAAGACCAAATGTGACGAGAGGAAACCGACTTGTGCTCGATGCATGCGCTTGGGTCTTGAGTGCATGTACATCGAGACTGTCGCTGCAAAGTGTGTGCTTGGACGAAGGCATTGAGAACAGCAGTGATATTTAGCAGGAAGAACTTGTCGATAGAGGAGTTAACAGGGACTCTGAAGCGGATGGACGAGAAACTCGATGTCCTCACAGCTTTCTCAACATCAAGCGCCAACGACCGGCATGGGATCAACTCCGAGAGACAGCCAGTATGCTGCTTTCAGTCCCTTGAATCTCGACAATACAGGAGTTGCTCAAAATGCTTTAACACCATTCCTCGACACAGGCCGAGTGCTTGAAGAACTCTCCCTATCCCAGCGCCACTCCACCGCGCCACCGCGCCACAGCATCTCCTCACCTGGCCTTGCTCGGCTCTTTCAATGAGCGAACCGGATGTTCAGTACCCGATGGAGTTGGAGATAAACCGACCTAGCTTATCTCGCTCGACAGCACCACCTCGTTGCCTTGAACCTCTAACGTCACCTAGCGACGAGTCTTGGCTATCACGACTGTCCTTGTCTCAAGTCAGCTTACTGACGCAGTCGTATTTCCAGCACTTCCATCCGTCATGCCTCATCCTAAATGAGTGTTTGTTCTACTCACAGATTCTAAGCAACGCCGTTCAGACCAACTTTGCGCCGAACTATAGCTCGTGTACGGTTCTGCTTGTCTGCAGCTTAGGATCCATAGTTGCTCACTACTCCGGACATGACGAGTGGTCATCAGGTCCTGAGCAAGATATTGGTCTCGGTTTCTTCAATTTGGCAAACGAGATGTTTCGTGGCTTGGAGAGGTGTAATTGGGAGAGCGTCCGGTGCCTGCTTCTGATGGGGTAATCTGTCCTTCCCTGCCTGGAGCTTCACCAGTTGCTAACATGATAGTCTGTTCTATTCTGCTAAACTCAGGGTATATGATGCCTGGCAAGCCAACCATAAAGCTTGTTGCACTGTCTCAATACTCGTACCACTGTATGCTAGCACTTCTTAGTCTTGGCATCCTCCGACTCACTCTGTACCAGGCAACGTACATTAGAGGCGCAACATTGCCAGCTTTTCTGGATTGCATATCTACAAGGGAGGTAAGAAATGCTGTGGTATAGTTAATCTTAAGCTAACGATGACCTTGAAGTCAAGTTCTCGCAGAGTTCGACTTTCCAGCCAGCGGGCTTGGGAAACTCGCGAGCAGCATGCCTCTACCCGTCGTCCCTGGCGGAGGCGCCGACCCTAGCCACGCTCAGTACCAGTTCTTCTTCTTGGCTCTCATCTCTATGAGAAAGTTGCTAAATCGAATTTTGTTCCACCTCTATAGCCGAGGTAAAGCCATTGGGCTTATGGATGAATTCGCAAGGAAGCTAACAGGAGCCACGAACGGAGAACCGGCAAACATCGATAAACCCGCCACACTGTTATTGGTATCGCCATCCGTGATACTCGAGCTAGACAGTCAACTTGAAGAATGGAAAACTTGTCTGCCCTGGGGACTCAAGTTCCAAAGCTACTCAGAGGCTCAACTTGCCGACGTGGCTCTGTTTGATGGGACTGATCGTCCGACGGATGAGCGACTCCGTGGCCATCTACAGGCTCGCTACTTCTCTGCAAAGTCCGTCATTCATCGACCATACATCTACAAAGCTCTACACCACGACACTGCAGCTCCGTTCAGTGACGCTAACGCTGCAGGCGCACGCACAGCAGTTGGCAGTGCATTAATGAGTATAATAGCGAGTGGGATCATACAGGAGCCACTGATCTTACTCCTTCATCCAATCAATTCTTGTCGCAGGTATGTTGTCATCGTTGTAACGTGGTCCTCCACTAATCTATCTCTAGTTTGTTTGCTTGTGAGCTTCAACTTGCCTTTGTACGTCGCAGTGAATCTTGCCAATTTCTATTGCCCTGGAGTTGGACAATCGCAGAAGAGGCTAGAAAAGCTGTTTCGGGGTTGGTAGCAGACATGTCACAGACAGCGTTTCGAGACGGTGAAATATTAAAGGTTCTGGGTTGCTAGAAGGAGCTTACTGAACATGTGTATTCTATACTTGCTTGAGACACAACGCAGTCTTCTAGTTGATCCATTGATACTCCTTGGGTGGCATAAACAGTACTGTCAACCCCTCATCCCTCGAGTCCTTGGCAGCCGTCACACGATACTCGGAGTCCTTCTCAATCACCCACTTATTGAGGCTATCATCCCAGTATGACAAACTGACCTTGTCAATCTTCATACGCGCAGTGACAGTCTGACCAGCAGGAGCGAACACCTTGTCCCAGCCCTTCAGCTCCCTCTCTGGTCGATGGAGCCTTGGATCAATCTGCCCAACATAAAACTGGACAATCTCCTTTCCATCCCGCGATCCAGTGTTGGTGACATCCACTTCAACTTCAACACCAACTTCATGAAATTCGTTGGTACTGATGCGCATGTTACTGTACTTCAAACGTGGTGTATGACAAACCGGCACCGAAGGGGAAAAGGGGCTCGATCTTACGATGGTCATAGAATCGATAGCCTGCATAGATACCCTCCCCGTAATAAACGACATCATTCTCACCAGGATAATTATCGTAGGGTGGAGTGTCTTCAATGCGCTTGGGGAAGGTAATGGGTAGCTTTCCACTGGGGTTTACTGTTCCCAAAAGCACGTCTGCAAGACAGTTACCCTGCTCCTGTCCTTGATACCAAGCTTGGACGATGGCAGACACCTCATCATTCCAGGGCATCGTGATAGGACTGCCTGTCTGATTGACCACGATGGTGTTGGGGTTGACTGCAGCTACAGCGCTGATGAACTCGTTTGATCGCCCGGGTAAGTCCATTGAAACCATATTGCTGGTCTCTGTCTCCCACTCATGATCTTTACCCACCACGACAATCGCAACGTCGCTATCACGAGCTATATCAACACCGTCCTGGAAGAACTTGTCTAGATCACCGGGGTTCTCCATGAAGCCAATACGGCCACCATCTTGAACCTCCTTGCGCTCAAGCTCCGCCATATGGCTTCGGCTCTCTACTTATGGACTCAAGAAGTAGTTCATACGATCGCCCAGCTTCCATCTTGACTCTCTCCTCGGGCGAACCGTAACTCATGAACAGAGAAGACATGGGAGACCACCAGTGGCGCTCGATATTGATGATGACCTCTCCATCAAGCATGAGCTTTCCCGGACCACACGAAGAAAGTGAGAACTCATGGAGGCCCGTGGTCTTTGGCTTGAGGATAGTCCGTCCCCTGTACGAGTATCTCTCGCCAGTCGTCAACTCTGGAGGAAGCCCATCGTAACAGACCAGGTTTGAACTGGGTCTATGCTCAACCATGAAAGGCTCACCACCGTGATTCATATTTCGAAACAAGGATAGTTGAAAGCCAGGCTTTCCAGTCTCTGGGTTCGTCATGACGGCTGGTCGACAAGCGGGATGTGCCGATTAGTGAGGATACCGGCGTGGGCTTGGACCTTGGCTGTAGGAAACTTGGCGGTTATTTCGGACTTGATAGATTCGTACGGCGTTGTGCGATAGTGAGGCGCAAGGTTGGAGCTGCCTCCTCCTGAAGCAACAGACCGAAGAGCATTGGGGCCCAGAATAGTGATTGCTTTCCCGCCGAGACTAGACAGAGGAAGAAGTTTGGCAAATTCTTGAGCAGAACAATGCCTAGAGGCTCAGATTAGAATGTTGCTTCCTAGGCTAAGGCTTTAACATACCTTCGGCGCCAGCTCGACGGAAAATCGCCCGGTGTTCGGGAAGATCGTCTGCCTTCTCTTTACCTTCCTTCCAATCAGTAATGCCGCTTTTTCCAACTTTATGCACAAGCTCGAGCACTCTTGAAGCCGAGGCGTCGATAAAGGATAGATCGACAAGGCCTCTCTGGTACGCATCGATAAGATGCTTGCCTCTGCCCCGCAATGGGCCCGGCATCTCAAGGCCAAGCCTGCTCAATGTCAGTTATCGATAAGGCACCATGAGACCGTGGTTCTATACCCTGTCCTGACAGATGGAACAACACTATTCGTGCCAAACCAGTCGCTCATCACGAGACCATCCCAACCCCATTCCTTACGAAGAACATCCTGAATCAAAAACTCATGAGCCGAGCAAAAAGTTCCATTGATCTTGTTATAGGCCGTCATCACCGTCCAAGGGTTACTGTCCCGAATGGCAATCTAAAACGGCTGCAGTGCGATTTCTCGCAGCGTTCGGTCTGGAATCTTCTCATCGATAAAGAAACGTCGCGTCTCTTGGTCATTCGCGGCAAGATGCTCGATACAAGCGCCGATACCGGCATCTTGGAGACGATTAATGAACTCACCGGCGATTTTGCCCGTGAGATAGGGATCTTCGCTGTAGGCTTCGAAGTTGCGGCCGCCGAGTGGTGCTCGGGGAATACAAATTGTAAAAAGTAAGAATCGGGTGATATTCAGCGGGTGGAGGTTTACTACCCGTTGGTCCGAGCAGAACATCCTCATGGATCAAAACGTTGCAAACATCTCTAATGACAGATAAATCCCAAGTCGCCGCTAGGGAAACCCTGCGGTAGAACCCTTGTTAGCTTCGGCAACGCCGCATGGACAGAAGAAAAATATTACCCGGTGGGTGCTGAAGCAGCGCTGACTCCGTCTGTGAAAATGCCCCCGCGGACACCTACAGGCCCATCTGATGTCTTGATTCTGGAAACACCAAGTCGGGGAATTGCGTTGGTCCCCCATAGGTCTTCGCCTGTGAGCAAAAGGACTTTTTCTTCGAGATTCATTTGTGAAAGCTTGTTTTGCGCCCATGCTCTAGCCTCATTTTTGACATGCCCTTTATTAAGGGGAGGTTGGGCTTTTACAAGGGTCATCGCGGCAAGATTGGTTCGTATAAGGGGGATGGGAAAAGTGGTGATGTTGCTCGAATGACTCGACTCTGAGTACGTGAAGTGCACACCTGAGGGATCATTCCTATTTTATAAAAGAAAAAGCATCAATAAATGATAAGTGTATCTGAAAGCAATGCTATGTGTATCCTGCTCCTCCACTTCTTTGGCCGTGTGAGGCAGCATATTCTTGGCCCTGGCGGAGTTGGTCCGTCGACCCCCGCCAACTTTAACGCTATGATAAGCACGCTCGGATCTCGTTTCCAATTTCCTATCTACCCGATGTTACATCCCATAAGCCAACGACAGAGTTCAGTAGCCTCATTAATTGCCCGGTTAGGATCGATGTAAACTCTATTGGCTGATATAAAATTTCAACAACAGTATGAACGGCATTATGGAGGCAGACCTTTTCAGGAGAATCAGCCTTGGTTTTGACAATCATGATTCAAGAACATCTTCAGGTTCAAGAGCGTCTTCAGGTTGAGGAGAAGGTGCTGGGACTTTCTCCCGAAACTCTTTCTCAAAACTCTTCTTCAACTGAGACTCTAAGCGAGATTCGGGTGCCCCTTGGCCTTGAAGCACTCGAACCCTCATTCTCACTTTCTGACCATCTTCGCTCTGTCGGAGTTGACGCTCCAACAACAGGAGATGAGGTGGACAAATTCCTGTCACCATTCAGTTGGTCCGGTCGGAAGAAGACCATCACTTTACTGGGACCCTTTATGGCATCGACCCTTGCGGCATACGCAGCAGGAGCCTACGCACTGGCTTCAGAGCCCCTTCGCGCGAAATGGGACATCAGTGACACCCTCTTCAATATTGGAATATCCCTATTCGTTGTCGGCTTCGCCTTTACTCCTATGATTCTAGCCCCTATCAGCGAAACGCACGGCCGATACTGGACCTTTGTGGGCTCTGGGGTCGTCTTTTTTCTCGGGACTTTGGGATGCGCTGTGACGGAAAGCTACGCTGGCATGATGGTTTCTCGTCTTATCACGGGCAACGGAGCCGCAGTGTTTGCTACTCTCACTGGCGGTGTTGTGAGTGATCTGTACCGTAAGGAGGATCGCAATACGCCAATGGCTCTGTACTCCATGACGATCATGGTCGGTGCTAGTCTCGGACCACTCATCAGCGGAACCGTCGTGGACCTTCTCGGCTGGCGATGGATATTCTTCATTCAAGTCATCGCCATTGGCATAACAACGACAACATTATTCTTTCTTTTTGAAGAAACGAGAAGCAACGTCCTTTTACGCCGGAAGTGCTTCGTCCTGAATACGGTCCCCATAAAGACATCAGCAGGAAAGCTCATCAACTTTGCGCCTGCGACCGAAGAACGTCTCAACGTTGAGGTCAGCATTATTTGGCGAAGTTTTGCCTTCCCCCTGCAGCTTCTTTCGAAAGAGCCTATTGTGTTTTGTATGTCCTTATGGGTGTCTTTTGCTTGGGCAATCATGTACATGCAATTCAGCAGTATTGGACTGGTGTTTCGCAGCGTATATGGTTTCGACAATGCCGAGGTTGGTGCAGTTTACACTGCTACCATTGTGGGCTCTATCGTTGGCATCGGAATCTCTTTATTGCAGGAACCGATCATAAAACGAGTGCTGCCTCACAAAAAACCGTTGTCTACACCGGAACAACGTCTGCTATCGCCTTGCATACAGTCCATCCTCTTACCGATTGGCCTGTTCTGGTTCTTCATGACAGCCAGACCAGGTATTTCGTGGATATCTCCATGCATGGCCCTTGGAGCGTGTTCAATGGGTATCTTCAGCATCTATCTTGCCGTCTTCAACTATCTCGCTGATACATATCATGGATATGCCTCGTCGGCATTGGCAGCTCAGAGCCTGTGCCGAAACATCTTGGGCGGAGTATTTCCACTTGTCACGGCTAGAATGATAACCAGTTTGACACTGCAAGGGACTGGTGGCCTGCTTGGTGGACTTGGACTGTTGTTGACTGGTATTCCATGGCTGTTGTATTTTTATGGTCAAAGGATTAGAGCTCGTAGTCCCTTTGCCAAGGGCATGGAGTGATCGGTCATTGGTGTCAAGATATGTAACTGTAAGGAGAACCTGACAAAAATCACAAGTCCCTGCTTATCATCCAATAGAACGCAGCTGATGTCTATGCAATGCCATACTACTTTTTAGTCTACTCCCTAATGTAGAGTTAGTCAACGTGGAATAGTTCCGCAGCCTAGAAATTTCTTCATCTTTTGGGAGACAGTCCATCGCCCTTGTGATACTGGAAAGGTACCCTTTCAGTAAATAAATGCTCTAGTCTCCTTACCATTGAGGTTGAGTCGAGCAACCGGCTTGAGACCGGTAGCACGGCGTTTACGCCGGACAATCGAGCATCGCATAGTTGAGTGCCGATGAGAGCATAGCGTTCACCTCTTAGAAGTAATCATCCGTAGTAAGTCTGTACTCAAGCTAGCCCGGGATCGAAGCGGGGAGACAAGGACTCCAACTCCGTGACAATGACTGGTCCCATTTTCTCAACACTACCAGCGGAGTAGGTCCGTTTCTCCGCGCCCTGGTCTGATTTACCTCACAAACTAAACTGTTTTCAGAATCTGGGGGTCACATCTACTAAGTTTTCCGGGGAACGGTCTTCCCTGGGCAATCTGGGGATGAGCACGAGGTCACGTAGACCTGGGACCAGACTCTTTGGGACATGTAAATGTCAGTTCATGGCATTGGTGGCTTTCTCTCCAATGTCAACAAGTGCCTGTTTACTCAAGACCCAATGAGGAGGCGATTTCAAGTATAAAGTTGCTGCAGTCGCCAATGCTACCGAGACTCTGGGTCCATTGATCGACATCGACCGACAGAGTCTCTTCTTCTGTAAGGCTACCTCTCGATTCGCCATGACTACCAATAGTCCTTCCACTCCCCCTCTCCACACTGTGGCCGAGATCCTCGCCCAAGACAAGAGTTCTATCTTCACGCTCACTCCGTCACTCATCCGTCTCTACGCAATCCTCGCTCCAGCCTGCCTCGTCGTTTGTGCGACTAACGGTTACGATGGAAGTGTCCTTACATCTCTTCAAGGTGTAACCGCATGGAAAGAACAGTTCAGCTCCCCTAAGGGCGCTCTTCTCGGTATCACCAGCGCCTCCTATCCTCTTGGCGCCATCATCTCGACTCCCTTTTCGGCTTATATCTCAGATCGATTTGGTCGTCGACTTTCTATCATCATTGGAAGCTTTATAATGATAGTTGAAGTCATTGTTCAGTGTGCCAGCACCAATATCGAAACGTTCATCGGAGGCCGTATCATCGTTGGCTTCGGTATCACACTGGCTCTGGCTGCTGCCCCAGTCCTCACCTCTGAGCTCGCTCATCCTGGACACCGAGTCCTCTTTGGTTCGCTATACAATACGAGCTTCTACCTTGGTACTCTTCTGGCCGGATGGGTAGCGTTTGGGAGTTATCGTATTCCTAGCGCATGGGCATGGCGTCTTCCAACTCTTCTCCAAGCTGGGCCAGCCTGTATCCAAGTATGTTTTGTATTTTTTCTGGATGAATCTCCGCGGTGACTGGCATATAAAGATCGATGGGACAAGGCGTATAAGGTGTTAGTGAAGAACCATGGCGATGGTGACTGGGATAGTCCTCTTGTACAGGCTGAGTTCTGGGAGATGAACGAAACTCTAAAAGCTGAGCGTGAGATTCAAGGACAAGGCCTCGGGCTCTTCCTTGCTACACCCGCCAACCTCATCACACTCGCAGTCTTTGGCCAATGGTCTGGCAACGGCCTTGTATCATACTACCTCACCAAGATCTTGTCCAGTATCGGCATTACAACCCAGCGCGAACAGACAATGCTGAACGGAACCATAAGTACTGTCAACTATGCAACCGCTCTCTTCGCCGCTGTTTTATCCACCAAAGTTGGTCGTCGTTCTATGTTTGTTGGAGGTGGCATCGCAATGTTTCTCACCTTCTCAGCACTCACTGCGAGTATCGCGATGTACAACGAGACCGGCTCAAAGGCAGCAAGCAAATCCGCTCTAGCCTTCATCTTTATCTACTACACTTCTTTCAACATCTGCCTCAACCCGCTTTTGTTCTTGTATCCCATCGAGATTCTGCCCTTCAGGCTTCGAGCCATGGGACTGAGCATTCTGGTCTTCTCTACCAAAGTAGCATCGTTCTTCAATCAATTCGTCAACCCTGTTGGTATGGATTCTCTGGGTCGGAAATACTATCCTGTTTATGTTGGCTGGCTGTTAGTCGAGATTGCTGTCTTCTGGTGGCTTTACCCCGAGACGAAGGGTTACACGCTTGAGAGAATCCAGGAGGCGTTTGGGGAAGACGTCCAGTTGGATGGGCCGGAAGAGAAGGGTAAGGCGATGGAGGTCAATGATGAGGACAGCACCCACGTTGAGAAGGTGGCACTATCCACAGTCAATGTTGCATGACGAACGACAGGGAACCAGAGCCTGGGCTGAATAGCAACGCGTAGTACAATGCAGTTGTGTAATACACTTGTACAAGACTCTAGACTCTGCGTTGACTGGCTGCTTATATGTAGTTCCAAACTACTTATGTCAATTCGTGAAAGTTCCAAGTGAATAATAATGCGCGATCACAAGACCGAGCTTTGGTGGTGACACGGAATGAGACTTGAATAGAGTGTATGCAAAACTGTGAGATAAAGAGTAGAAAGTATAGTCGGAGCGTAACGAATGCATAATTCTGTGCTCCTTCTCCAAGCTCCTTTGATGCTGAAGACCTGTTAACACGAGTGTCCAATGAGAGATCGTACTCCCTCCGAGATAGCCATTCACTCACGATCATTTTGGCAGCAACATGGTCGTTCTACCCACTGAAAGGCGCTGGGCTCCTCCTCACTTCCAACAATCACTGAGGCATTGCGCTGTGAAGACCCCTTCGAGAAAGAGCCCCAGTTCGCGCAACGAAACAGAGAAGGTTTTCACAGATTCACACGGACTCATCTTAGAATCAGAACATACCAGTGAGGGACGTTCGATCAATCAACTACCATCCTGGCAGTAGCACCCTCAAAATGGTGGGAACGCTCTACGTAATGGTGGAGGCCAATTTCAAGGCAAAGACGACGCAGGCCGAACCTCCAAAAGAGGACATCTTCAAGAAGAATACATATGCACGCCAATCAGCTCAAGAATACAATCAAACCACCGAGCTACTCAGGTTCCAAATTTATGATAACTTCGACAACGCACGCAAGGTGAAGGATGAACTGTGGGATCTGCTACGAAAGGAGAAGGTCTTGGAGGAGTGGGATATTCAGGGACTGTTTCTCATGACCAACAATGGAGAGGTTTTCGATGCTTTGGACGATGAACGACTACTCAAGGTTTTCAAGATGCCAACTTTGGAGGAATTTCTCGATCGTCTGTTTCCTTCTACCGCGGGTCTTTCATACACATAGACAACCATTTCGTAAAACTTCAGCTCATTCAATCGAAGGGATTGGGGGATACTTTCATATGGCAAAAAATAATACTCTATGTTCTTGGCGACAGAGTGAGGCGACTTGAACACGAGAGATTATACTGAATTTGGACCCTCGATAACTTTGTACTGGGAAGTGAGTTGATATTTCACTGGCATTGGAATGAGAGACGTATCCCATCCGTGAAAGCAGTAAATTGTTGACGTTGATTCAAACAAGAAATCAGAGATTCTTCTGATTCTCTGAAGAACTCTCAGCCATAATTCGAGGGACAGTGAAGTGCTTCAACCGAAGACTGTGATGCTCATCTCTATAGCCATGAATAAGTATCTGCAATTCCTTTGTGCGAAGGGGGTTTCCCATTGAACAGACTGTGGATTGTTTGAATCACAGTGGCATTGAACGCTCCACAGTCAACTTGGCCTTGTCCGTCTCCCACAAGTTTGATCACTGTTCTTGCACTACTAACATTCGTCGACTGAACAACACTTCTCATAGCACCTATATGAGTGCGCCGCGTTCCACGTATATCGAGGGATTCGGCAAGCATCTCCGAGTAACTCATTCAGCTCCACACGAACACGACCCCCAGCAAAACTGCTTTTTGATCCTGGAACAAAGAGCCACATTTTTCACAATGCTGCCACCAGCACCACGCCTGCTTCAACTAGAAGCCCACTTCATGCCCTACCAATCAGACTCCAAGGTGCCGGAAAACGGTGCTTTTGTCAAGGCTTGTGGCTCACCACTAAGCAAGCAAGTATATGACGCGAATACCGGGTTACTCACATTCACACTTTACTTCACTGTCAATCATCCTATGGTATCCCCGAGAACGACGAAGGAGAAACTTTGGGGAGTGCTCAAGAAGATGGGGGTTTTGGACGGCTGGTATTACTATCGAATCTTTGTCGTGGATGACCGTCTCGTGGCACATGAACAGTTTCTGTTGTGAGGTCAAGGTAGGGATTTAATCCAAAGCAAAGACTTCAAGATGGGTATTCATTATGGCTATGACGATGGAAATGAATGAGAGCCCCGTACAGGTACTTGGTGTTAATAGATGTAGTATCTCTTCAGTTTCGCAAGGATGAGGCTGCACCAGCACCAGGACTGTCTGGCTCACAGACCCATTCAACCATTGCGTAGCTCATAGTAACATACACTGAGGGCCTCACTATGACTCCCGCCATTTGAATCACTTGTCTTGGAGCGACAGTGAAGCAACGTAGTGACACATGCGCCACGAAACACACCTCCATTACAGGTATATGAGTACCTTTTGCTGCACAGGTGCTGAGGAAAGATCGGCATAAACCTCACCCAAACTTACTCAACTGCACATCGACATAATCCACCACCCAAACCACTTATTAATTATCACAAAGCAGCACTTGAAATGTCTGAGATTTCACTGAACTTGATTCTAATGGACTTCTGGTTTACGCGCAAAGTCCTGGTACCTATGATACCAGATCTGGTTCTTCTTCAAAGAGCTTGTTAAGGACAGAGTTGTGCCTTGATGAGCCCTGGCGACGGGATACTTATAATCAGGGTAGAATTCGATAATCCCTGTCGCATAGACTCCCCAAAAGCGGAGAAAGAGGCTGTTCTGGCATATCTTGAGGATGCTAACTTCTTCGAGAGCTGGGAGTTCAGTTGTCTGTACATCCTGGTTGGGGATGGGACACTTCATCGGCAATTCTTCATATAACACAAGAACTTTTTATATGAAGAGATGGACTTCGGCATGTTTGTTGCCTTGCTGATGATAGAAGAACGTGCCATCAGCGAATAAAGATCGCGGAGCAGACTGCTGTTGACTATGGGTTAGGATCCAGAGTCATTAAAAGTGAAAAGGAGCTCCAACTCTTTGTTGCTTACGTCCGTTTGACTGCTGTTACAATGTGAATAACTTTATGCTATATCTGTGGCTCTATCTAAGAACTAGATATTGCTGCTCAGGATACGCGAAGCCAAGGAGGAATCGGAAATATGAAAGGACCTGGACACATACTATTGTCCATCACAATCGTAAAACAGGTGGCGTCAAATATGCAATTTCAGTCTTGTTTGCTCATTCTGTGCCTCTTCATACATACAGGTTAGGAGTAAATGTATGGTTCAGCACAGGTTGTTGTAAGAGACGGGCCTCTGAGTACATTACGCGACGCTTACAAACCCTTCACTCCAACCTTAAGTAGCCAAGGGTCCGAGTCAATCTGCTTCCTGAGATCTCCAGATGCTAGGTCATTTACGTCCCATGTAGACCAGACGAAACGACCATGAAGGAACTCCGCTTCTGGGGACGCAGCCCAGACAGCGAAGCCACCTGGGATATTCTCTGAGATATGTCAGCTACTGTTACTGAGCGCAAAGGCGAAAGTTCAACATACCATCTGACCAAGGCAGAGTGTCCTCGGTATATCCAGACTTCTTTGCTGCTTCTGTAAACACAATCGATGGGTGGAATGAGATGATGCGCATGTTTGACTGTGACGTATCGCGAGCGATCTGCTGCATAACGGTCGCGAAGGAGTTCTTGGTCAGTTGGTATCCAGGCATTTGAGGCGCGCTGTCCCAGCGATGGATATCTTGAGTCGACACCGACACAACGAAGTAGAATGGCAAGTCAGTCAAATATTCTGAGCATGCGGTGGGGACTAACCTTTTGTTTGGTATGTCCCGGCTGTTTGTAGAATCTCTCGACCAGGTATAAAGGAGCATGAACGTTATTCTCAAAGTCCTGCCAGAGTCTATCCGCGCCCTGCTCTAGGATTGGCTTAAGCTCGGGCTGACCGACAGCATTAACGACGAGAACGTCAATTAAAGTCTTTTCCTTCTCCAACTCATCCCAGAGTTGTTTGGCCTGGTCTCTAATAAACAGATCACAAATACGCCAAGTGACCTTGGTGCCGGGGTAAGCCTCATTTAGCTTGGAAGCGGCCTCTTCGGCAACATCGCTACGGCGACCTAAGATAATGACGGCCGATGCACCTGCGACACAATAGTTTCGTGCAATTGCATGGCCAATGCCTGTAGAACCGCCGCAGACAAGGACGGTTCGACCGGCTTGGGACAGCTCAGGTCGTTGAGGTGAGATTGCCTCGTAGGGTTTGGCATGGTTTCGCTGCTATAGGTCAGTTCGAAGGTAAAGTATAATGACAGGAGATATATCATACAATGGTGACACCATTGATAGTTGCGGTGGGAGAGTTCATTGTGTATAAGTATATGCTCAACGATTTCCGATGGGACCTGAAAAAAGCGAGATTGGTGAAGTACCAAAGTCTTAGTGATGTTTCTATGGCTATATATACTTCTCTTCCCTTATGGAGCCGACGATTCGTTGCCACGGTGTATCGACCCTGAAAGGGTAATGTCAGCGTGTGGGATTTGATACCTCGTCGCTTTCCCTACTAGCGCTGACGCCAGAAGGAACACCTTGGTCTATTGTGCCTCAGGAAGCAAGAAAAGATCAGGCCTTAAATATAGGGAGTTAAAATAAACTTAGTAAAGGGTATCCTAAATCTGTACTAAACTTATTCTAAACTTATACTAAGTTACCTAAGTCTTTTTGTCACTTAGAATCAAGGGTCCTGAGTTTTGTTTCCTGTCCTAGATTGCTTACAAAACGTAAACCGCATTCTCTTATTCCTTCCGAAGAAGCCGGGAACTCATCCATAAGCAGAGTAGCCTGGTAAGTAGCTGCAGTAGAATGTCGAATCGGCGACAGAGTTTAAAGGATGCGGAGTGGAGTCATCAACGTTGACACGGAGTTCCGATTCAACAAAAAACGGCCTTGAAATCCGCCCAGTGGGATCTGTCATCCAATGTCCGTGACACGCCGGATATATACCTCGTCACCGGTAATTGACTCAATGCCATTGAGCTATAAACGCTAAAGTACCTAGAAGTAGTAGTGAGACGCTGTTGTGTACCTACGTCGAAAATATTAGCAACGTCAGCGAATATTCGTCAGTTCTTCGGGGATCAACTATGAACGAGTCTTTTGATAGCTTTCTGTTACAAATATTACTTGTCTGTTGTCATTTAATCACAAGAGAGAATGAGTCCGAGACTGATATGTTGGTGTATGGATTCCCTTTGCTGCCACTTCAAGGATGGTATTGTGAGTAATTCGAGCGGTGTCTAGGAAGTTAAATCATCACTCTGAATGGAATCACGCCGGCACTGAATCACGAAGCATGAAGGGGTATAAAAGCCTCAGTCTTACCACGACTTGCGATTTCAACTTAAAAATTCACAAGCATCCAAAGAAAGTCTCAACGATAAGGCATATCACTTTATTTGCAGCCGACGATGACTAAAGTCACTTATACCAAGATGGTTGTTGTTTTTAAGCAAAAAGGCGATTCGGAATTCTGGACAAATCCCACCCCCGAGGCTTTGATCAAGGAATGTATTGACCCTTACATGAGACCTTGTACCGACCACGCTACAAAGACCATCAGGTTTACTTATGAGAAAGAGAATGATAGCGCGCAGATGATGAAGGCCGATATGTGGCCAACGTTCGGTAGGCTGCAGATGTTTAATGACTGGGAGGTCTCTGAAATAACTGCTTTCCGCAAGGATGGCAAAACTGAGACTCTCAGCGCTTGAGGGTAAGATGTTGTTATGGCATCACACGGAAGTCCGGGTTGACTAATGAGTGGAGGTAAAAAGCCCAAATGGCAGAAGAAACTGCAAAGGTTGATGCGCCTGTTCAAAGATCTCAGCCTCCTAGGTAGAAGCAAGTTAGAAACAAGTTCATATTGTTTTGAAGAGGGTGTTTAATATAAAGAACATCAACTAATCAGGTCGGATTGTTCGGGATCCGTCGTTCTACGAGCTTCACAGTGGAATGTTCATGCAACAGTTGAGAATGGCAATTGGAACAACGGGATTCCCAGTAGAACAAGCAAAGATTTACGTTATAACGTCAATCGTATTTAATACACACTATTTACCACATTGACACTACTTCTCCGTCTACACTATCCCATTTGCTAAGAGCGTTTACAACTTGCTTCCTTGGCGCCTAACTATTACTAACAGTTTACCATTCTAGGTTCGTTTCAAGATGTCTGAGATGATTCTACAGGCTACTTTTGCGCAAAAGCCGCGCCACTCACCTGATCTCCTGGGTGACGCTGATCGACTCCAAGCAGCCTGCGGTAAGGAGTGTCAGGTTGATATCATAGCTAACAATCTTCGAGTGACGGTAAGTACAGATTGTAAGGATAAAGATGTTGTTATGACGGGTCTGACGATCAAGATGGAGCAGGAAAATCTCTTCAAGGACTGGGAGCTTGTCCCTGGATGGACTTGGAAGCCTGAGAGGAAGGAGCACTGCTGCAATATTCTTTGAGGGTAAATTTCACATTACCACGGCAAAGAGCGACATCTAAACAGGTAAGGTAGGTAAGGAGACTTAAGAAAAGAAATAGACGAGAATAAGAAAGTACAACAAGTATAATACTAGTGTCCCAATCCCATTTACTTCCTGCGTAGAACGATTTACTTGAGGTCGACTTTTCCTTACACTCGCCGGCTTACCAAATAGACCATTCAAACTTCGCATGCTTAAGTGCAAAAGGCTCTGGTAATAAGGACAGTGTTATCACCACCACAGAAGGGTATCAGTCCAGAACATAATATCGGGGTGGATTTGTGTACCAAGCTGACAGTGCTCAAACACGGGGGGGGCGAACACGGACGAAATGCTCCCTGGTGTATTCCAACTAGCCTGAATTTAAAATGTCTGCGTTCGGGCAGCCTCCTGGTATTTTGTTAGCCAGCCTCAATCCACTGGTCAGAAGACAGAGTAATGAAGGCTGTATGTAAGCCTCTTGTCAGAGATATTTCATTTCCACGAAGGCTTGGCTTATATGTTATGTCTGTGCCAAAGACATCAGTTTAGGTGGCTGATTCTGGACTGGCTTATCACATACCGCTTAACAGAATGTTTCAAACCCGCATGCTCCACAGAACGCACAGCATTATCGCAAATTGTGTGTCGTGTGGCTGGCCGGATGTGAGATACCAAGCCCAGTCACATTCCCTCCCATTGAGACTTCACATATTCTATCAAGTTTGACGTGATCTACTACTAGTAGATGTTAGAGAAATTCTGTACTAGCCTAATTTATTAATAAGGCCCCGCCAAAAGCCAGGATTGCTGGTAGATTTGCCATTTTTATATAGGGGCTGTAATCTGTTCTGCTTTCTATCATCCAGAAACAAATAATTCTCTCACAACTACAGTAGCCCTCAATGAGCATTAGCCTCTAAGATGGTTCACAGGATTACCTTCAAAATTGACAACCAAACTCCCTACTCCCTCAAACCGAACGGCCAGTATGCTTATTGGGGCGAGACCGTCTCCGGCCCTGATACAGTAAGTTTGTTTACTCCTAAGTGCTTTTTGAACATTTGAATCGCAACTAAGCAGTTTTACCATGCTAGATCCAGCCCTACAGCACTGGCTCAGGCGGTGTATTTCAAGCCTCAGCAGCCCCATTGATAGGTTCTGCTGGAATCAGCGGCTACACGATTGCCAATCCTGCTATCTGGTTTGGATTTCTCGGCAGTGACCCCGACTTCAGCACCGAAGACAACAAGGCTTGCGTCGCCATGTCTACTACCCAACTCACCATTAATAAGGATCTCTACAACAATATGTATTCTGCCAATGTCACTAGATTGACCCAGCCCATTCCCAGGGGCAAACTCGATGTAAGATTCTTGTATTCTGGCAGTAAAATACTAATTTAGATAATTAGCTCACATGCATCATTGGCAGCACTGATGATTGTGTTGCCACCTTCACGCTGACCTTTAATGGAGGCACTGGTGTTACTGGCGACGCTCTTGGAGCCGAGGTACCTGAGGAGAAGTAGGACTGGAGTGACGAGATGGCTAGAATGTCTGGGTTATATAGCTTCTATGGTACCACTTTGTACCTGCTCTGAGCACGATGTACACTGGCTGGAAAAACGGCTGACACAAGTGCCTTTATGCATGAACCATAAACAAAGACCACGATGCAGACCAACGATAAAGAGATTACCGGTAGCGCTAGTGCTACGGAGCAATAAGCGGGGAGTCAACCGGGATAGAATCTCCGAGTCGTCGTGGAGAAGGAGAGTTTATTGGAGGAATGGGAACCGTGTTTTAACTCAATCTTCAATCCGGTTTCTATTGAGACACCAAGCGGGTCTGGAGTACCAGCCACAGCGTGGATACCTATTTGCGGAGGAATACGGGAAAGAATGGGCTGAATGGCTATTTCTAAGGAATGACATCCTCAGCATCGCCAATTGACCACATATCTGTCGTGTGTCTTTCCTCCATACCAAGCCCACCATGATGTCAATCCCCAGCATTAGTCCAAACCTTCTCAATGCCAATTCCAAGCCTTGAATTCCACGAGTTCAAAATTCCTCCTCAATCCTGCTTTTTCAGCCGTCTTAGCCGGAAACTATGCATATAAACAATACCTCGTCTTGATCTCGATAATCTGAAACGGTGACGATGGAAATGACGTGGGTGTAGTTAGAGCTACTGTAGCTAGCTTGGTAATTTGTAGACCAAGATGTTGGTGGATGAGGTCTAGACCAGAAATAGGCTGGTGGCTGAGACAGCCCTGATGTCACGACGCGGAGAAATCATCATGAGCGCATCAGCCATGACGCACTAGAGTTCAGCCCCGGATTTCTTGTAAGGAGCTTAAGGGATAAAGGGCGGTGCTGGCTCGATGGGTGGCTTGTGTTCTTTTGATCTTATCGTTTATCACTGAATCAATTGAAACGAATCTTACAATAATCGGATAACCGATAATCAATATGAGTGGACTTCGAGACAATTTCCAGCCCGTTCTAGCCGAGGATGCCCCAAGGTCACAGAACAATGTCGAGCGCCGAGATTCCGGGCCATTGAAGGATATTATTGGTAAGACGATGCCAATTATTTGGAGAAATCTCATTATTCTGACTCTCACGCCACAGCTCAACAGGACAGTCTTTACAAGTACATCAGTGTTTGTCTCTCTTCAACCGTTGTCGTGGCTGGTGGCTGACACTGTCTAGTGGGAGGATCCCGCACGAACTATCGGATCTTACTTTGCCGCCCTGGGCTTTATGCTCGCAGTCCATCATTTGCATCTTACCCAGCTGACTCTCAAAACCATGGCAATTGGCCTTGGAGGTACAGTCCAATCTCGCTTCTCGGTACCCATGATACTAATAATTGCTTTTAGTTATGTCCATGGTCGAGTTCGCTGGTCGTTCCTTCGGTCCTAATAACTTCGTCTCTCGCATGCGACCCAGACAGTACAAGACAGTTCCTGAATCCACTCTCAACGCTACTCTCAAGGATATCCATGACTTCATTCAGTATGCTGTCGTCCAGGCTCAGAAGATCATCTTTGCCGAAGACCTGGAGAAGACATTTGAGGCCTTCGCTTTCACAGCTTCTCTGTACTTCCTGATCCAGTTCATGACACCTTTCGGCATTGCTATCCTCGGCCTTACCACCATCTACATCATACCTCTCGTCATGTCCCCACAAGGACGAGGCATCGCTCGTGATGGCATGGCTCGTGCCCAAGAGATTAGCAACGCAGCCGTTGACCAAGCCAACTCTATTGCCCAAAACTCCAAGGGCACCATGGCTAACATTTCTTCCATGGCACAAGATACCGCTGGTAACTTGAGACAACGCGCTGTCAACATGGTTCCTGGTTCAAAGAACACTGAGAACCGATCTGATGTTACCTCAACTGTTCCTCACCGCTCTTCTGGACCCACCCAGGCCAGAGACATTTCCTCCAAGTTCCCTCAAGATGATTCCAAGTCTTCTGAGCAGTCCAAGCATCTTGCATCGATGGGCTCTCGCGGTACTTCTGGTAGCTTCGACCGATCACCTATCAAGACTGTTCACGTCGACCCCAACCAGTCCAACGATTTCTCCCAGAGCGGCTTTGACAGCTCATCTTCCCAATCCAAGGATACTCCCTCTACTTTCTCCCACGGCACCAGTGATGATTTCCCCTCCAATACGCAGCCCGCTCTCGGCAAGTCCAAGGACAATACTCCCAGCTACATGTCCAGCAAGGCAAAGGAAGCAACCTCCAGCTATTCCTCTAGCCGTCCAGATGAGAAGCTCTCCAGCTTCGGTTCCGGCATGAACAAGGACATGTCTTCAGGTTTTTCCCATGGCACTACCGACGACTTCTCACCTTCAAGCAAGACCAGCTCCAACTTCCCTCCTAGCAAGGATCAGGAAATGCCCGACTACGCTCAGCACCGAAAGTCTCTCAACTACTCCAAGTTCCCCCATGTCAGCAACGATAACTCTGGCAAGCAGTCTGGTTCGAACAAGCAGCCCGGCTCGACTACTCTCTTTGGTAACCAGGCTCCCGCTGGAAAGAAGCCTTCCATTGACGAGACCAACTACTCTCTCCAGAACAGAACAGACATGACTTCTGATTATCAGCACTTCGTTCCTCGCGAGGCTCCCAACCGTGGAATGCTCAGCTCTCAGACCGATTCCTCCATGGGCAAGATGCCTATTGGTGAGCTGATTGATGAGAAGGAGCAGGCTGGAGATAAGGCTCCGCCGATTTCCTCTGGTGGTCTTAACGCCATGAAGTAAAGCCATTCCCTCTGGGAAAAATCCCCGTTCTCACAATCTTTCATTATGTTGGTTAATTTGTGGTCACCTTACCAGCCCTCTGGACAAGAGAGATCAGGGAGATACAGCCTTTCCCCAAGGGACTGTCTGTATGTCTCGTTCAGAGCTTGGCTGAGGTGATAGCAAACTGAACATGATTTGGTGTTTGGGCAGGTCTGGCGCATTTATGAAATATGGAAAACCAACCAACCATCATTGGAATTATTATGCAGTTCATTATCGGAAGACTGCCACCATGTAACATTATATATGAGATTATTTTATGATTTTAATTCCTTGATCATTCCCTTCCGGGATTTCTGTAGAGGCCTTTCATTGATAGGTTTATACTCTGTGGCACGCTGCTTGTTAGCCCTGGTTGATAAACGAAGACTGGTATACATCCAGGACCCTACAAAGGACCTTAGTACTACTGAACATGAACAAATTTCGTAGCTAGCAAGATGTTATTAAAGCAGCTACTTACACGTAAGTCAAAACGAACGTTGCCGTCGCACAGTCTGCATGGCCGATGTTTGAAGTAAGCTACCTCAAAATCAGCATTTCGTCAAGTGCGCGCTGGCAGATGCTTACGTTAAGGGCCCTCCCTTCAAATTCCATGCTGGCATGGCGAGGTTCGTTATAATAATGGTGACTATAAGCATCCTGGTTGATACTCTGGTCAAAGGAAGCAAACGAGACACACGCCCAGTTATCGCGAACGCTCAGGTACGGGTTACTTGCAAGAAGTCGGATATAAACAGTGGCGCCATTCTTGCTGGTGAGTGAATATCCGACTATTCCTGCTGAGCCAACGAACGGTGATTGCGAAGACATTACATGGCCGCCGTCTCCTTTCTGGAAAGGTTTGACCTTGACACCTTTTAGCACAGATGCATGGCGCTGTTGTGGTGAGAAGCTTACTGTTGTTGGGCCTGCGGCAAAGTCGCCCCAGTCACTGAATGTTGTTGGGTTTGGGACTAGAGTGAAGGGTGTTTGGTTATCTACCGAGAACAAGATCTGGTTTTTGGTCATTTTTGCAGCTGTTTTAAAGGGACTGTGAAATTTGAGAGCGTTCTAGGGCTCTGAGAATGAAGCTATCGTGAGCAAACAGAAGGTTATATATATAGCACATGCCATCGCTCTGTCTATTACCGAAGATAAATCAAACCATTGAACCTGTAGCTCCGTAGTTTCAAATGCGAGCGGCATGACCCCTGTCAGCAAAACGCCAGTGCAGGAACGCCTTGTGAGGCTATTGATGACGCTAGACTCCTCCACCAACATTTGAGATCTTCCGGCACACCTTGCAGCACGGTTAACTACTCAGAAGCACTCGTTCAAGCCACCCTGCTCAAAGTCCAATAATAATTATCTGGAAGCGTTCAGCTGCTTGCGTGCTACTGATAAATGTTACCTTGGACTGAACAAATTGAGACAAGCGAACACCACAATTGATTAGAGTAGGCAGAATCATGGGCGACAACGTGGCAGGACACGGATATCACGGCACTTTTTTTTAAGCTTGCCAGCGTTAGCGATGCTTGACAATCGGAAAATGGATGAAGGTTGTTTTCGACTTTGATTCTAATTGGCAACAAAATTCGATCATATGTTGTGCGCGAGTGTCCGGGCATCGGTTGGTTGAACTTCTCGGTGAGCCGATTGCACCTAACATCACCATCAACATTCAGTATTTGGGTGGTTGGCACACCCTTCGGCCCTATCAACAATTGGGGACTTGACAGTATGTATTCAAACTTGAATAATAATTGCGGACACTGTTCATATCACTTCTTCGTCATCATTGTCCTTCGATCGGATATCCGGAGGTCTGATATACGTCATGAATATGGATCATCAGGATATAAGTGGATACAACCTAAATGTTCAAGAGCCGCCTGTATCTTAATCAAAGATCGCTTACAACAATTATTGGCAAAGTTGTATAAACTTCCAAAATGTCAGATCCCAAATCACCGCATCTCAAAAAGCGCGATACCCCTCCATGGGGCTTATATCAACGCGACAACTTCTGGAAGTTAAACGACGGCGAAGTTCCACCATTCAACACACGTATGATGATCTGACACCCAGTTAATCTCATTCATACTAACTGTTTTAGACCCCGATAAGCTTGAGGAGCTCGCCAAGAAGAAGCTCACTGAAAATGGCTGGCTATACGCATCATCTAACGCAGGCCTTTCGGACACGCACCTCGCGAACCGCCAAGCTTTCTTCAGACATAAGATCGTCCCCCGTCAGCTAGTAGACACCAATGAACGATCTACAAGAACAACCATCTTCGGTCATGAGGTCTCTGCACCGTTTGGAATTGCACCTATTGGAATCAACAAGATCTATCATTCACAAGGCGAGCTTCCTGTTGCTAAGGTAGCAGGAGAGCTTGGCATTCCTTACAGTCTCTCAACTGCTGGCTCGTGTCCGATTGAAGACGTCGCAGAGGCAAATGATGCTGGTCGGAATATTGCACAGAACAGCGAAGAGAGTCATCGCATTCCTGAAGGCCCTCGCTTCTTCCAGCTCTACATGCCTCATGATGACGAGCTCACCTTGTCACTACTGAAGCGAGCTCATGAATCCGGGTTCTCTGCATGTATCTTAACAACAGACACTTGGCAACTTGGATGGCGACATGATGACGTTACAACGTCTAACTACGCTTTCTACCGCGGCATCGGCGCCGACTTGGGTCTCTCAGACCCCGTCTTCCAGAAACGTTTGGTCGAACATGGCATCGATCCAAAGAAGCAGCCCGCCGAAGCAGGTGCACTCTGGATCGATAACGTCTGGCACGGCCGCGCATGGTCTTGGGAGAAAGCTGTCTGGGCACGAGAGAAGTGGCAGGAGATAAGTGGCGGAAAGCCGTTCTTAATCAAGGGCATTCAGCGTGTCGATGATGCTGAGAAAGCAGCTGATCTTGGCTTTGAAGGTATTGTCGTCAGCAATCACGCTGGTCGACAGGTTGACGGGGCGATTGGGAGTCTGGATGCTTTGGAGCAGATCGCTGACAAAGTTGGCGATCGTATCGTTGTGACTTTTGATAGCGGTGTTAGAGGGGCTGCTGATCTTGTCAAAGCTCTTGCCCTGGGTGCCAAGTTTGTCTTTGTCGGCAGACTTTGGATTTGGGGACTTAGCATCATGGGCGAGCATGGAGTTAGGCACGTGTTGAAGGGGCTGTTGGCTGATCTGGATATCCTTATAAATGTCGTGGGGTTGAATAAGGTTGAAGATATTGATAAGAGTCTTATACAATCTTATCCCGTAAGCTGCAAGAGCAAGCTATAGATTACAGATACAAACACGGGATAAGGAGAAATCCAAAGACTGAGCTCGCCTTTAATTTCGAATACAAAGTTCACTCTTCATCCCAACGTGGTGGTTATACTCCAGGAAGCTTGCAGCTCCAACTATCGGCCTTGGTGGTGTTTCCAGATCCATCCCATTTGCTCTCATACGGGTACGGACAGTACTCTGGAAACCGTTAGTTCATTGCCTCAAAGAGATCTGTGGTAGAACTTACTTCGTTGTGCTGTAGCTTTACCTGGAGCCTCACTGCTGCCAAACTTGGCGCCAACTATAGTCTCGGGTTCTTGGTCCTCCTCAACCCATTTCGCCAAAGCCAACAAGACGTTCTCTTTAGCCGTCAGTCTATCCTTCTTCAAGGGATATACCTGACCTATATCGAATGCACCAGGGCCTCCCGAGCAGTGATACATCCCAGGAACGAAGAAGAGTCTGTAGAAGGAGTGCATGTCATCTAGCGTGACGTTGAGGTTGGCTTGTACCTCGGCGTAGTACTCAGCGGGCAATTTGGGTGTAATAGTCTGGTCCGCTTGACCATGGTAGGAGATTATCTTGCCTCCTTTGGCATAGAACTTTTGAAGTTCACCATCCGCAGCGTTGACGCCTCCTGGGTTGAGTTTGATGGCAAAGTCCATGTCTTTCACGGTGAAGTTGTGAGGTGTCCAGGTTGAGTCGTTGTAAACTGCGCCGCGCCAGAAGTCCTAGGATATCATTTTAGCTCTTATTTTACGTCCAGGTAATCTATGCATACCTGTAAGACTTTGTAGTTCAGCTCAGCAGTGCCGTTGACCTGGTTTGCGGAGAAGACGCTTGTATCCGCACCCAATGCAAAGCCTGGGTACACAATATTGCCCTCAGAGTCTGCCAAAGGTTCATATGCAGCTCTAACAGATGCTACTTGCTTAGGCTTCAGACAGAGCGAACTGTTGAGCAGACCAGTGCCACAGGCCATAATCATTGGGTCAAAGGCATGTGCAGCGGGGTTGTCGATGATGCCATCCTCAACACCATCCAGAGGATCAAGCAGCTCAATCTGTTTCGCCACAATCGCTTTCCACTGTTCTGGTCGAACATATGCATCAGAGGTCAGATCAGGCCATCCAATCCGTCGAGCCAGTATGCCTTTGGACGCAACAATGTGAAGCCAGTCGATGCCTGGAGCTCCCGCAAGAATCCCATCAAAGTCATGGGGGTATAGCTGAGCATTCTGCAGGCCTTGACGCCCGCCAGTGCTACAGCCTTGATAATAGCTCTTAGAGGCCCTTTTGCCGTAATACTGCTCCACGATTTGCTTGGCGACTACGGCTTCAACGTGGATTCCTCGATGTCCGAAATCGTTGATGACCTCTGGTTGGTTTAAGAAGAAGCCAAACCCCTGCTCTCCATCATGGCCTGTGTTGGTTCCGAAGCTTGCAAAACCAAGTTGAGCTCCGTTTTGGACAGTTGGGAAATCGATACATCCTCCGATACCGCCTGTTCCTGTGGCTAACAGACGTCTATTCCAATCATCCGGAAGCCATGCCTCGATGCGGACTGAGCTGGCGTCGCTTGTTGAGACGTTTACAACAATTCTGCAGAGGTCTGCTGTGATGTTGGCTTTGAAGCTTGGACCTCCGCAGGATGTTACTGTGTTGGGAAGGGGTATGACATCCCCGACAGAATGATGATGGGCGGAGGCGATAGTCCCGTTGGGGATGAGAAGGCTCTCTACTGAGCATTTTGAATGTGACTTGGAGAGTACTGGAGAGACAGCCAGAATCACCAGACAAAAGAGTGTTCTGCTGATTGAAGGAAGCATCCTGCCAAAGTGTCTAAGAATATCCGACAAATTATCCCAGTCTCGAATCCACAGCGGCATCGGCGAATATCACAACATATTTATACATCTTGTCGGCAAATTATAAGAGGGGCTTCGGCAAACAGGAATAATAACAAGAAGACGATGACGGTCTAGTCAACATCTTATTCTGGTAGGCGTTCATGAAGATCCGCTGGGGAAAAGAAGCAATGTAACCTCCGCATTTCGGTCTCGGCGTCCGTGGCCGAGGATGCAAGCCATGCTGCCATCGCCAGCTTTACCGTTACGTTTGGTCAAATGAGTAATCCTTCAGACCTGAACCGAAAAACATTCCGACAGCCTCGATATAGTGATTTTAGATGATTGATTGAGACAACCATATGCATTCGTCGTTGCTCATGCGATGGCGTTGTGGTTCAGCCCCCCGCGTTTTGCAGAACACGAGGCTTGCAACAATTTATTCATTTTCCCTACAGCATGGCGAATGACAATCGGAAATGCTATGGTGTTGGCGGTATTTATAAAAGCCGTTACACTTTTCCAGTACCGCATTAATTTGTTTTGTCACGTAGGATTTGCGTCAGTGATGGATACTGAACTGATGACGTAACCAGCTCTGTGATTTCATGCATTAGTGAAAAGCAGCGGCTCCTGCTTCAGACTTCTCACAACAGCACGTCCTAAATTGAGAGCTTCATCATTATCTACGACATGGTTCGCGTATTTATCACAGGCTCGACCGACGGCATCGGCCAAGCCGCCGCAAAGCTCCTCGCCGAGCAAGGCCACCAAGTCGTTCTCCACGCCAGAAACGCCGATCGCGCCGCTTCAGCCAAAGCCGCCATCCCCAACGCCGCAGCCGTTTTAGTCGGCAACTTATCGTCAATTGAAGAGACCAAGAAGCTCGCCAAAGACGCAAACAACGCTGGACCATTCGATGTCGTCGTACACAACGCAGGCATCGGCTATGGCTCAACCGCATCGAGGGAAATCACTTCAGACAAGATCTCAGCTGTATTCGCAGTCAACACCCTCGCGCCATACATCCTCACATGTCTCATGGATAAGCCAAAGAGCAGACTTCTGTTCATGAGTTCGGATAGTCACTACAGCGGTGATGAGACTCTCAAGAACGCGACTCAATCGCACTCTTACGGCAACACCAAACTTCACGACACAATGCTCGCAAAGGCCTTTGCACGCCGCTGGACCGACATCCAAGTCCTCAGCATGCATCCCGGCTGGGTAAAGACCAAAATGGGTGGCAACTCAGCACCAGTTCAATTAAGCGAACCAGCCAAAGCATTGGCAAGCTGGGTCGCGGGTGAAGGATCCCTGACAAAGGTCACGTCTGGTGCGTTCGTTACAACAAGTGGAGAGAATAGACCTCATCCTGGAGCGGACAATGTGAGCAAGCAGGAAGAGTTGCTCGAGATTTGCAAGTCAGTTTCTGGCGTCGAGGTTCCAGGAGAGTAGAAGATGAATGCAAAAAAAGAAATGCCTCCCTATTGCTCGCAATCGTTTATAGGAACAGCCCGATGCGGGGGTCGAACCCGCAACCTTGAGATCGCGTACTCGTAAGAGTCTCACGCTCTACCGATTGAGCTAACCGGGCGTGGCTCTGATTGGTTGAGAGACGAGGGCCAATTGGGTCACAGTTGATTTCGAGGGGAGATGGCCACTGTGCTTTCTTGCGTAGCCGGAGCCAGAATCAGGAGAATTGAGCAGAGCGGTCCCTCTGGAGGAATTTACGTATATATCGATTGAATGTTGTATCTGCTTGACTATGGGCTAATCACGATGGTGCCCATGCTTGTGCAAAGATTCGTAGTCGTTGGTTGAGAATACTCTGGAACGAGTAGCGCGACAGACATGTCAAGGTATCTGGCGTTGCACAACCTCTGGCCATAAGACAGGAGAACGGACGAATATTAATAGACAGACTCGCAATAGCCTTAAGATAGCGCTTTGCATTTTCAAGACACTCCCGCGTATGAACGACATTCATCCCCAATTTGTTGACAGGTCCAGGGTAGTGCTCGCGATAAGATTGCTTATCTTATCTACCCCCCGACCAACCAGGTGCAAGACCTCTGGAGTTTTCAACATCTCTCATCCCAACACCACAACCTCCTCCAGGAGCAAAAAGAAATACCTCCAAGACATCACAGAGCTCTCAAGAACAAAAGGAAGGGTCTGGCCGGGGATTGAACCCGGGACCTCTCGCAAGCTGAGCTGTAGGGTTTACCCTAAGCGAGAATCATACCACTAGACCACCAGACCGGATCAGGCATTGCTGCACGTGATGATTGTTGTTGGAGTTCGGGATTGGGAAGGGAAACTAAGAAGACGCAGTTTGCCGGTAGCTCGGTAGTTGCAGCGTGTGGAGCGCGGATGGGATACCGCTAGACATGCCACTTTGAGAGAACACCATTCGGCAAACACTTGAATGATCCCCCTTCCTCCATGTACTCTGAGATGGAATCAATGGTCACAAGAGCCATTGGCTATGCTATCTCCGAAGTACCGACAGCCGGTGCTGAAAGAGAAGCCTGTATATCCATTGATCCCGAAGGTTTCCTCCTGCGCCCTCCGCCGACACCTCACCTTTTATCGTCCTTCATCACACCAGATGACAAGTTATTCCAAACGATACATATGGGCGCTGCTGTAGTCGATGAAGCAAAGTGGTTGCTGGTAATTGACGGACTTGTGCGAAAACCATTCGCCCTCTCCTTGGGACAACTCAAGGCGTTGCCTCAGACTTCTGTTACGTCCTTTCACGAATGCTACGGAAGTCCTCTGAAACCGCCAGCTAGTAATCCTTGGCGTATTGGTAACGTGGTATGGACCGGTGTTCGATTGTCGACTATCCTCGCTCTTGCAGAGCCTCTTCCTGAAGCACAGTTTGTGTGGTCAGAAGGTCTGGATCGTGGAAAGTTCTTTGAGTACGAAGCAGACCGCTATCAGAAGGACTTGCCTATAAAGAAGGCACAAAGGCCGGAGGTCCTTCTCGCTTGGAAGATCAACGGCGTGCCACTCAGTAAAGAACGAGGCGGACCGGTGAGACTGGTTGTGCCAGGGTGGTTTGGTACGAACTCGACAAAGTGGCTTTGCAGGCTCTCGTTGCAGGAGACTCGCGCCCCGGGACCTTTCGCTGCAGTTCTTTACAACGAGAAAGACCCAGAAGATCCTGAAGGAGTGAGGATGCGGCCGGTCTGGGAGGTCGAAGTGAACTCGATGATAACGAAGCCCGCAGACTCAGAAGTCGTCTCGGCAGGGGTGGCAACGGTCGAAGGTTGGTCTTGGAGTCATGACGGTGTTGAATTGGTAGAAGTTAGTAAAGATGAAGGACGGAGCTGGATTCGAGGGAAGGTAGATGACAAAGAAGATCAGGCTTGGCAAAAGTTCACTGCCGCGGTTGAACTCGAGTCTGGTGTTTGGAAGCTGATTGCCAGGGCAACTTCTGAAAGTGGGATGAAGCAGCCTTTGACTGGAAGACGGAATCATGTCCATAGCATTACGCTAAATGTCAAATAACCATGTTCCGCAATTGTCATTCATGCTCAGTCGTTTGAGGACAGTAACCGCACCGCGAACTGATTTAGGTCCACGTCGGGGCTGGCAACTTCATAGAAACATCCTAAAGGCGATCTGTGAAGAGATTTAAAGAAGCCGATTGTAGGCATAAAACTTAAAAGGGAAGGCTGCAGCTTCCAGGACACCAGGCGACAAGGTAAGAGGACAGAGTGCAAGAAGTCCATAGATTAGCTCTTTAGTTGGGAAAAGGTAGTTGAACGATGGTATCTTCAGAGCACGATGAGTGAGAGATAGTAACTACCATGCCAGAAGGATGAAGTCAATAACTTCATCGGGCTGGTGTGCATCCATTGCAGCAGAATCCATTGCAGCGATGGCGAGTTCGTGCAAAAGAGAGTACGTGAGCGACAATAGCACTGACAAAGGAAACCAAGGAACAATAAAGAGACCCAGCGTCTGTTCTTATTATGGCTGCGTCGAGCAGTGCTGCCTCTTTGTTTGAACGAATGGTCAGAGCTCCCCACCAACCCTCGTGACTTCGACCTTCCACTGTGAATCACAAAGGGACGCCATGAAAAGAGACGCGTTCTAAAAAGTGATAAATTAAGATTCTATGAAGAAAAACAGGTCTTCTATTGTCACCCAAGGATACCGACATAAGTTCGAGTATCATCTCTCCTCCCTCAACCTCACAGTATTCTTGAACCACTACCTCGAGCGCGCTGCCCATCATGGCGCCCTTTGAGCCCAAGTACACCAATGAGGTTCAGCAGGTACACAATACCTCTATTTCCTTATCGTATCCTCACTAACAGTAACAGATGATGTTCGTCGCTGGTGAGACGCAGGATATTGCCAATGAAACCGCCGCCCTCGTCGAGCAAATCGTTCGCGAGCAGATCATCCATATCGTAAGCATCCCAACTCCTTCCCTCTCCGCGATCTAGCTAACCAAGCAACAGCTGACCAAGGCCAAAGAACTCTCCGCCAGACGCGGCGAGAAGTTCATCGCAATCAAGGACATCCTCTTCCAAGTCCGCCACGACACCGCCCGGATGACTCGCCTACAGAACGTCATCCGATGGAAGAAACTCCGCGGCGAAGCCAGAAAGACAACAAACGAAAAGGACAAGCCCGAGAACGACGCCGAAGATAGTTTCTCCGACACCGAGAACGCCGCTGAAGACACCGCCAAGAAACCAGCCGAGCCTTCTGCTGCTCTCATGCCCTGGGATGAAGAATTCATGTTCCCCGTCCGACCTCCCGGCGGTGACGCTGATGCTGTCCAGATCAGCGAGCAATCCCGCGAGCGCCTCATCTGGGCCGACGAAGTCACTGCCAAGATGTCAGGCGAAGAGTACACAAAATGGTGCTCCTACCGCAAAGCCTCCTTCCACCGCGCCAAGGAGGGCAGATTCCGCGAGTGGGCTTGCATCGGCGTGGTCGCTGACCTGCGAAAGAAAGACGACGCCATTGAGATTCTGGGCTCTATCGCCGTGGAGATGGTTAAGCGCCTTACCGACATGGCGTTGTCGATCCAGGCGCAGGAGATCACGACTCAGGGCGGGAAGGAGAATGAGGCAGCGGCTGCAGCCCTTCAGGCTAGAAGGCAGGGGCTGTTCCTGATGTCTAACCCTCAGCGACCGGCTATTGATGCTGGACATATTCGCAAGGCGTTTGAGATGACGCAGTCGCAGCCGAAGAGACGGGGGTATCAGCTCAACCGGATGGTTGGGGCGAAGCCTCTGCAGTTGATCTGAGAGGATGAGAGAAGGGATGATGAAGGACGATGGAAGATGAAAATTGTTCACTTGTTCCTTTAGGATGAGATACAAAGAACTTCATAGATCTAGACCATAGATGCGGCATAGAGTCTCACGACTCGACGACCTCTTTCAGCGCCATAAGTTGCGCATTCGTCCACTCCTTCACCTTGCCTTGCCATTTACCTCCTGCGCCTCCGCCCTTGATATCCTTGATAACTACCTTGACCTTCTGTGCCATCGCATCAACGGCAATCTGGTCACCAACAATAACAACCGGTCCACTACCCTTTGGCTCCCCAATAGCAATAACAACCACAAATCCTGTTCCTTGAAGAACGTCTCTTGTCTCCCCAACAATCTTATTAATAAAATCTGTGTTCCCGTCATAACGGTGAATATACGCATTCATCCTATTCTGCACAACAATGCGGATAGCCTGCTCGCTCTCAAACTTTGCAACCTCCAGTAAGAGCTTCCGCTCAGACCGTTTCAAGTCGGTGACTGTGTCGGAAAGAGCTGTAGTTCTGGAGACGACCTCATTGGGGACGTTGCTGGAGGAGAGAAGCTTTGCGATGGAGCTGATGGCGCTGACGGATGATGTTGCGAGCTTGATGGCTCGATCACCGGTTATGAAGGATAGACGACAGTTTTTGCCGTGGACGGATTGCGTTGAGCCGAGGATTATGAGGGAGATGTGAGATGTTTGGGAGAGGTGAGTTCCGCAACATCTGGAACAGTCAGTAGGTGGTTGGACTTTGGAGGATGAACTCACGTATTTGTATCAAGGTCTCCAATGTGTATAACGCGCACAACTCCATCAGACTTGTCATAGTCCCCTGGAAGCTTATCATGCTTCGCATCATCCGGCGTCTCAACCCTGATCGGCAAATTCTCTCGAATCAACTCTGCACACTCACTCTGAATAGCCTGAATCTCTTCTTCGGTTGGCTTCCGCTGCAAGTCAACGTAGTTCATACTCTCTTCAACGCCCATGCCCCAACCAAGAGTCTTGAGATCATGACGGTTCTGCATCACCGCGGATAGGAGATGTTGGCCGGTGTGTTGCTGCATGTGATCCCATCTTCGCTTCCAGTCTACTTCTTGTCGGATTCTGTCGCCTGGTGATAAGGGCTTGGGGGAGTAGATTATGCAGCGGAGACCTTGGCGCTGAACGTTCTTGATGGGGATGGGGGTTTGATCTGATCCTGAGAGGGGGGTGATTGTGCCATGATCCGAAGGTTGACCGCCGCCTAATTTAATGTCAGTCAAGTCTTCTACAGCTGATCAAAGAGGGAGTGTAATACCTTCTGGGAACAGCACCGAGTCAGCGCACTCAATTAACCACTCATCATGCGAATGAGAATGCTCATTGCTCTTCTTTGACTTGTGCGCTTGCTTCGGCGCCTTTTCGCACGAGATTACTTCGGTTTCGAGGGTCTTGAGGTATGAATCTGTTTGACATGATAAGTCGCCGACGACGCGGCCTTTGCTGGTTTGCTCTGTTGTCGCCATTTTGAGGATGACATGCCAAGGGATGAAGGACCCGTTCAGTTGAGATGTTTCAATGACGTAGTGGGGTATGCTGACAAAGACGACATGTCACTTGATCAGCTGAGATTTCGCAACTCTTTCAGGTTGAGATGAATTGAATGTGAGGACCTTGAAGTAACACTTTGTTAAATATTGGCACAGACTTGGCTTGGGGGGTTTAGGAGATGATTTAGAGTTGGGTTTGACTTTGTGTAGCGTTGAGTTACGCCGTTTTAGAGCAGCGGTCACCCTGTGAACAGGCACCAATGATTCCGACTTCATTTCACAGCAACGAGATTTTCATTGGAGGATTGGAATGCTGTTTAGTTCTTGTGATAAACAGAGTATCATCATTGAATCGCACGGCGCCTTGCGCTACATACTCAAAGCAGCCTCATTTTAGCTTTCGTTGCTTATCTCCTTTCCCAACCGCCAGTCATGCGATTAAAGGCCAGTCTCCAAGAACTGGATCAGATCCTCCTTGTGTTCGCTCTGTAGATCATTGATCTTCTCTCCGTTCTTGTACATGTGGAATGTCGCAGGCTGCGTGACACCGACCTCCTCCGCTAGACCCTTGAGTTCATCGATGTCGACCTTGACGAAGCGGAAGTCCTTGAACTTGTCCAACTCATAGGCGCTATAATTCTCAGTACGGAACTTCTTGAAGAGGAAGGAGGGAGACTCACTGAGCGAATGTGGCAGCAATGTGCTTTGACTCTGCGCTGTGCGTGGAGTAAAAGTCCACGACGACGATGGGATACTTCTTCAGAGCATCTTGGAACTCGTCCTTGCTATTAGATATCAGTATCTCTGACAATTGACCTTGAGGTTTGAAGGGAAACTGACGTTCGGATGTTGTGCACCATCTTTTCTGGATTGGGGGGTGATTGACGAGTCTGATCGCGGCGAGTCAGTGCGAAGTTGGTGTGCAGAATGACCTGGTCTAGACCCGAGTCAAGTACGTACAGTAGTAATTGGTGATATGTGAGACGTGCGACGGCGAAGCGATCTCTGAAATGATGAGTTTTGATGTTTTGATGTCGAAGCTTTAATGGTGACGTTGTTGATTACCTATTGTGAGACCTTTTTAGCTGACATCATCATGCCGTCATTACGAAGTATCACCACGCTCTCCTCCGCACTTGCTCAACACCGAGTTCCGATGCTCGGAAAACAGCAATGGCGAGATTCCGATCCTTCGCCGTTGATTCCTCTTCATTTGAACGTACCATATTGTGGGCGAAAATGAGAAGTTACCAAAGTCTATAGCTATGCCTTCGAGAAATGGCAAGCGAAAGTACGCTGCATTTAATAATCCCATAGTAAAAGTCCCAGGATTATGCAGACCGACTAGGAGTTAGTCTACAGAGTCCCATATTCTCAAATTATTTTAGCCACAGGAGCTCCTGGAAATCTCAAGTATTAAATACTTAAAAGATTATTTGCAAAAAGATGCCAGCCTTTATTTAGACCCTTGTCGCTTTTGTGGCTTTGGAACTAACACTTTCTTTCCCCTGATTATTACCGCTAGTGCGACGTCCTATGACTTTAGAACATTTATAGCATATTGATCTCGGGGAATATTAGACTGGCCTACCAGAAGAAACTGATAATATTTTGGTCGTACGACAATTTTAAGAAAAGTCATGCTGGCTTTCAGCAGTGTCTAGAACCCAATAGTCTCGGTTCAGTCGCATTTATGCTTGTGTTTTTCAGGGATTGTTCCACCAACAGTCTTCAAATTTGTAATGATCTGACCTGCCAAGCACTTTAGTTTGACAAACTATCGATTTCGTCTAATGTGTTGGTTGGGGCAAGAATTTATTTACAAGGTGATTCTCCCGGATTTGAACGTTCCTCTCCGTTTCCTGTTCTGTTTGGCATGATCCCTTTCACAATTTGTTGTCGCGGAAATGGTTGCTGTGAAACCGATCTTACTTTTCCTCGCCGTAGGCACAGAGAGTCTAGTGGCCTCTCAAAGCGTCATCTGTCAGAGCAAACTCGGAACAAAGAGTATCCCTGCCAGCAAGATTCCCCGGGCCACAACAACGATCCACAACAAATTAACGGTCCCGAAGAAGGTCATCCGCAAAGTCAACGTCGTGGTAGTTCCCAGGCCCACTACTACTACGTCCACTGAGGTCAAGACGATTACCGAGACAACACAGGCTGATCCTGACATCGAAACTGCGATTGAGACAGAGACAGGTTCGAATTTTGCTCTCAACTTTAAACATACGATACTAATATGCGTGGTGTAGATACGACGACTACCATCGAAGTTCGACTTCATACCACGACCTCTATATTAACATCCTTTACGACAACTACAAGATATTCCACCACGAGCATTATCCCAACCCCAGCTGGCTTCGTCCCTGCCAAGGGCCCTGACTGGCGGCCCAAGGTCAAGGCGAGAGATACCCTCAAAGACAGAGCTGCACCCGACGTTCTCCCAGCTGGACTTCAGTCGAATCCCGAGTATGTCCAGCGCATCGACTGTACAAAGAAGGTCCCAACTACGTCCATCAAAGTCACAACCATCACTGTAAAGGGGGCCCGCGTCACCGCCAACCCAAAGACCAAGACGAAGGTCGTGACATCAACCACGACGACGATTGAGACCAAGTATCCTCCAAAGGTAACCGAGACTTCATTCGAAACTACTATTTCTACTGTCACCGAATATGACGACCGCACCGAGACCGCTACTGCGACTGAATTCGGCAAGTCCACCCTTATATCCAAACAATACTCTACTAACAGTTAACACTAGTGACTGTGGAGAGCGTTATACCAGTTGACTACTACGATGCCTGCGGTGACACCAATATGCTGAGAACTGCCAATGGAGGCAAAATCATCAGTAGCCTCAGCATCAAGATCAGTAGTAGAGCCAGTATAATCAACGGCCTTAAAAACCCTTATGAGTGCTGTGTTCGTTGCCAACAGACAGCCGAATGTTTGTTCTCTAATTGGAGCGCGAACTCAATGTGCTAGTTGTACTTCCCTCGTACGGCTGGTTTCTGCAACAATGGCCAGATAGTAGCTGCTAGCTATTATACCAACCCCACCACCATCAGCGATCATCTTTTGAGTAACGGTCAATGTGGCAAGTTGACTAATGCAACTCCATGACCTTGATTTATTTATGAGCAGAGAGTGATCCTTTTGAGTTTGTGATCTTGGGACAAAGGGGAACATAGTGAGACGAGGTACAAGGAAACATGCAGCTTCTAGAATTCAGTGTTTAGTATCAATTGGGCTCCGGCCTCCTAGTAGCTAGTGCTAGACGGAATGGTACCCAAATTCCCCTTCTGTAACATTCTGGTTTCCCTACAACATAGCCCCCAAGCAAATATCCTCATCCATGATCCTTTGCAGCCGTCATTTACCAAATCTCATCACACTTGGTCTTGTCCTTTCCGCAGATATACTGTAATGATAGTTAGCCGACAATGCGTATGTAAATTGCGGTTATTTGCTTACCGTGTATGGACTTTCGGGGCAATCATAGAGGTGACAAGGTCGTCCCATGCACTCCTTGGTACAAGGAACAACTCGAAGAACAGTTGCTCCTTCGCAGAGGGTACTGTCACAGGCATTCACTGCGGTGGCAGCGAGAGCGAAGAGGGCAGTGTAGATGACCTTCATGATTGTGAGATTGAATTGAGTTGATTTACGTGTTGAGATGGTGCTTTGGTTGAGATTGGGATTGACAGAGTGCGTTGAAATAAAATATTCTTCTGACAGAAGTATGCCTCTTTTATAGGCATTGCAACATCGATGGCCTGGGGCTTAACAGCTGAGCATCTCGTCATACTTGATCAAAGCTCGAAGAATTGATACGGAAGGGCCGATTTCGACGCCTGACTGATGAGCTGCTTGCTTCATCATGGGTCGGAACAAGGGATGTAAGCAACCGTATGAAGAACGATTCGTTGGGGTTAATTAAGCTTACTTCCCATGACCTGAGGCATGTAGATCCTCCTTGCATCGCCTTGTGAGCCCATCCAATCACGCGAACCTGTTACTAAGATGCTTACTGCCAGATCATGCAGATCTTCGTCCGGAACTTGGCAAAGCGCCATGAATCTCTGTATAAGGAAGTTCAAATAATCGTATAACGTGTCAACGTCAGCTTACATGAAACATAATACGAATACTGTCTCACGAGGATGGTAGGCTTTTGATTCTTACATCACGATGGAATGCCGCGTAAGCAGAGAACTCAAACTGACGACGAATAGTAGTCAAGCATCCAATTTTTATTCGGTTTTGGCAGCTGAATCCGAAGCTGCTCGGCGACCTGTCAACCTTATGGTTCGCAAGTAGACCCAAGTCCACCAATACTTCCCGTAAGGACCCCAAAGCCATGACGTGAAATGTCAGCCTGTCATAGATTGGGGTCCGAATATGGCATGACTTGTATTCTGGAGCTTCTGACATAGTTTGTACACAGTGTAGCCATTAGCAAAGTCAAACGATTCCAGACATATGTAGTATGTTTGTGGCGATGTGAAATACTGTGTTATAAGTGAGGCCCCCTGTTGTGTGAAAGATGTATGCCTTTATCTGAATATCCCAATGAATCGAAATCAAACAGTTACAGAAACTCCTTAGAGTCCCTAATCAACCCATTAGGACTCGAAGCTAAACTTCACGCCAGGCAGAATCTCAATGCTTTCAGGGCTGTCTTTATCACCAAGCAGAGTGAGATGAATGTACCTCTCCTGATCCTCGCTGATTCCTAGAACAATCTCTTGCTTTCCCTTCGTAGAACCAGAGTGAACAACGAAAGGCCATCTACCCTCCCCAGTAGTGGATCCATGAATTCCTTCGTAAACGCCAGCAATGACATCACGTTCCTCTTTAGGCACTGAGATCGAAACTCCCGAGATTCCGATCGCACCTGAAGGATGCTTCGTGTATGCAGCGTCTGATCCATCGTCTTCCCTGTAAGGAACTCTTAAATGTCTCGGAGTGCGGTCGAGACACCAAAATGGCGCTTTGCCTGGATGCACAGCCTTGCCGGAAGTAGTGTAGGCAGAGGCAACAGACCACTTTAGCTCAACTCCATCAGGTCTAATACGACCGCCAGCGACTGGGTCGCGGTAAATGACCTCAGAGTTCGCTTCCTTGACCCGCTGTTGGATCACTCCAAAGTCCTTTTCATCGGGGAGTGTATACGCCCAGTCGACGAGAGTGTTCTCCTCCAGCTCTCCCCATCTATGCGTCTTTCGCCTTTCTGGATCTAAGCCATCTTGAAAGGCGATGAGCTCGATATAGACACCGTCGGAAAATTCGACCAGTTTGTTCACTGTCCGGCCGTCTGCGTGAGCCCCGCCATCAATTACAGTGAGGACATTCTCAAGTCGTTTTGGCAGTTGTTGTAGCGTCTGGAACGACACCAAAATCACAATGTGATCCAGAATTGGTCGCAGACTGTTGCTTTCAGTCATTTTTAGAACTGGCGTGGTGCTGAAAGATTGAAGTTGATGATGAGGGGCATAGTTCAGCGTTGCGGGCATTTTACAGTAGCCAATTGCGTGATCAGAATCAGTATTACGTCAACACATCAAAATTCGCGATAGAAGACGAAGCTGCTGAAATTTTTGAGAAAAAACTGCTTTCGGGTAAAAGTCGATCGCTGTTCAAGTATGGGTCTGTAGACTCTCCTTCGTAGGCCTCTCTGGATCCATAGCAATCTTGTCCAGTTCGTCCATTGCATCCCATAAATCACCTTCCGCCGGTTTAGCAACTCGTGAACTTGAATCCGTTGACGGATGCCCATGGAACTTCAATACTACCCCAATGGCTTCGGCATCCTGTAGTTGCTGGCTTGTGAGCCTTCGAGAAGCCAGCTCTTGCTCAGCCTCACCCATTCTTGGAACCCAAACGATTCGCATCCATTCAAAGAAATCTCCCAATCTCATCTCATGGCGACGCCTCTCTTCGAATTCTGCAATAAGCTTCTCGAAAAGTTCAAGTAGGAAAGAATATTCCTCTTGAAATTCCCAGCGTTCCTCTTCTGACAAGGGACCTGAAGGATTCTGAATAATACAGCAGCAAACGTGAGGAAGCTCTAGTATAGCAGACGTATAGTACCGTACAATGGTCGTATAAATCCATTGGTATTGGTCAATCTTGCTTGTATGTGTAGAAAACAGACCAGCTATCAGGTTCTCCGTTACTCCGATAAGCCGATCAATGAAGTCGCCTTCTAGGGAGAACCTGGTGGACTTCTCGAACCAATATACCCCGCCTAAAAGCTTCGCCAGAGGAGTGCACCCCCTTGGAGAACACCAGCAGCGGCAGCCGTCGACAAGAATATCAGAGAACACTATTTTGAAAGCTTCTAGTGACATAGGGCAGTCCATTGTAAATCCTCGATAGCCTCTGACCATCATTCCATGACTGGCCATGAAATAATGAGCGATGGTCAGTTCTGTCCCAAGGATTGGTAATCGCTTGCTCTGAACCCTTGATGAGACGTCGATACCCTGGTCAATCATCCAGCAGAAATATGAGCAAGAAAACGGAGTGTAGATATATGCACGCCAGTCTGCAGAGCCCATACGAGTAGCTAAAGTGGAGATATAGTCCGCCAATTCGATGCTGGAGTAGTGGAAACCCAATTGGCGGGCATATTCAGCGACCTCACCGCTACATATATATGAGTAGATAGATAATTGGAAATTTGTCGAGTCTGCGTTTGCTTCGTAAACCTTGAGGTAGGTTGGTATCTCGTAACCCTGGGCTTCCAATTGGCGCTGTACCCGTGCAGCATTTTTGTCTAGGATCTGTGATTGATGAATTTTTAAGTCTTGTCTTTCAGATGGAGAAAGCTTCTGGTATGCGAGCGCTTTTAATCCTTCTCGCCTTTGTGCTAGACCCTTGATGAGGATCTTGTGACCTTGTGTACAGTTACCACCGTGGTCTACTGATGGCATGAAACCGAGCTGTAACGAGGAAGGAAAAATTGCCGATTCCAATTCGAGGAGGATTTCGAGCACTTTGAAGCCGACGCAGTTTTCTTGAACCCTCCCGGTATGTTTTCCAATTGCTGTTGTCGCAAGAGCAATAGGATAGCGGCCCATGTTGTCCATGAGGTTGAGAGCCTCAGTGTTCGCATATTGAAGGATGATACCTATAATATCCATGTTTTGCGTCTCAATAGCGAGATGAATGGGTGACTGGCGGCAGTAATTGATCTCGTTGATATATGATGGGTATCTTTGCAATAACTGTTGAACTCCGTTTCGATCTTGTTTCACAATAGCTTGACTCAGCGGACCAAACTCTAAGCCTGTTTGTGTTTTATTAATTGCGAACTTCTTATTGAACATGTAGCGACTTACTTTCGGCTACCTGTGGAAAGCTCTGAAAGAGTGTATATGAACCACTGGCAAAGCCGTTGCCTCGCCACCACGATAGAGCCCAGTCCCGGTGATAATGGCCTACCGGCTTGTTAAAATTCGATAAAAGGGCTATTGCAACTTTCTTAGGCCTTGTACATTTGAAGAACCAGTTGCTTCTCGCCAATAAAGCAGGAACTGGTGTGCTGCCTCAAAATATGTGAGTGGAAATTCCACAAGTTTACCGAGGTCGACGTTCGGTGAACTTACGCTGTGACCCTGCGGGGATATGTTGCAGGTTTTGTGACAACAGAAAGCATCTGAAATAAGTCGGCCATATTATCAGCATGCAAAGTTGCCAAACTGCCGCTGAGCTATAACACATATGGTCAGTGAGGAATTTACAAGGCATATAACAATGGATTACTTGATAGTGCTCTAATGCCCACTCGATAATCGAATCACCATTTTTGTTAACGTCCGTCATAGACGCGTGATAATTGACATAACACCAGACAAGTCGCCTTAAACATGAGGCCAACAGTATACTCATGTCCTTGAGTTGCAGGTGTTGATAGAATCCAATTGTTCCCACCATTCGGAATGTCGGGGATGAATCCTCATCCACTGTCGCGACCCAGGTCAGCTTTTGACCTAACCCTAGTATACCTGCACCTGTTGTGAACGACAGAGAGACTCTACTGGCACGTCTCCATAACCTTTGATTTGTCGGAATGGAGAGACTCAAGACTCGCTTAGTTCGACGGGTTGATGCAGGAAGCTTTGACATTGGACATTCGGGCGCATGATGGTCCCTTGATCTTATTTCAGCCTCTACACGGAAAGGTCCCCACCGACGTTGACTAAATCGTGTTTGTTGTGTTTTGCAAGAGCAAAAGGCATCATATGTCATGCTACCACCACCCTGATAACTGGTCGTTTGTATATTGGGGTTGAATGAATTAGATGCTGGGTTCTGCAGTAAATTGGCGTCAACACAATGGCGAGAGGTGAGGTCAGACACCTGCTGGGCCATTGCTCTCAGCAAGAGCTTTGTGTCCTCTGACGCTCGTGTAAGGATCAAAAGATCTCTAACGTCTTGTTGGATAGTACTTAGTTTGTCATCATGAAGCTGCAATGTCTTGTGCATTTCGTCCAAAGCTGCTTTGTTCTTTTCCGATATTGCATTGAGGTTGGTCACGGCCTGGTACATGTTGCTGATAGCAGATGTAGTTGCATGACCAGTATTGCTTCGCAAGTATGAATATTAATTCATGATGTAAGGTATAGAAGCACGAAAGGATTAACGTACAGCTGAATGACTTGCAATATGGTTTGCAGAGCACCGTTCGTACGCAAAAGAATCTCCTTAAACTTTTCTATGTTCTGCTTCTTGAAAGGGTACTTCAATTTGGTACACAGCTCTTTGGCCCTGGCAGCGTTGCTGTCCGGCAAAGTAACTGTTGGGCCTCTGAGTTCTCTTATAACTGCCAACAAATTGTTGACCGCGGAGACGCATGAGGCTTTGCATGAATCGATTGCATTTTTGGTCGCTGGATCGCCAGTAGGCGCGTTAGATATCGCAGTATCAAGCGCGTTGAGTGAGAGCTGAATGTTGGTCGCGTAATCGCGTGCTTCCTTTAGATCTTCTTCACGGCCGTCAATGTCATCGAGATATTGCGAAATCTCTTTGAAGAGCTGCAAGCCCAAAGAGATAGTACCGAACGCGCTGCCAGCTATCCCGAATGCCTCCGCCATAGCGCCGAGTCGAATGCGTGCGTATCAGCAATGCGAAAATGGCAGAGAATGAGGAGCAAGAATAAGAAAAGGCATCAATCCAGAGCCTTGTTAAGATGCAGGGATCACGTGGCACTCATCTTCTCTAGATAAGACTCCAGTGCCCCAACCGCATTGGCAACCATTCGAGGTTGACAGTAAGGCTGTCAGCTACTTGTAAAACGGCGTGGACGGAGTTCAATTGAGCCTGGCTAAGCCCCTTTGACTACGCTCAGGCATCATTGAGGCCCAACACAGCCGCTCACGAAAGTGAAGACAAGCGTCCTGATTGGACTTCAATGTGCATAGGTGCTTACTGTGGTTGCACAGCGCTCGTATAGCCCATTGGTGGAAGCAGGCTGTGGCTTTATTCACATATGAAAACTCTCAACTCTCCAAATATTCTTATAAAACGAAAATTCTTGTCTTGTTTGAGGCTATTTCAGAATCACAGACGAGTTGCCCGATTCAGAAGAGCATGATATAAAGTGCTGTTTTGGGCGCCCAAAAAACAAGGCGAGTTGTAATCTGATCTATTGGCAAGTAGCTGAGGGAATTGGCTTTGGGGCTGTCTCTCCGGAATGATGCTTAGCCAATGGTTAATTAGGCAAATATGCAAATGTGTCTTCCACTGAAACATGGTGTTTCATCGTGGGTGAGATCTTCACCCACGTTCGGCGGATCTCGGGCAGCTTTGTCACATGGCCATTAGCCGCCACTTGATCTTCGTCTTCCGGAACCGAATCTGCTATAGTAGATGATCAATTCTTCTAAATTTGAAAATGTTCTCACGAAAGGCTAGGGCCTTGTACACAGCAAAGCGATGAAGAACTTGGATCAATCTATGTAAAACACTAAACAAGGACTGTGATATGCTCACGTATCTGACCTGCAATGAGTATCCTGTTTGACTACTCTTGGTATTGCAGGTATTTCTGAAGCGAATCTTTGCCACCAATTCATAACGCCACCATCCATAATAAAGGAGTGCTGTAAACTCCAGTGACTCCAAAGCTTCCCAACTGCACGATCACGGCCTAGGCGGCTGGCATTACTCGAGTTGAGGTCCACGCACCAACGCCGGTCAAATACTGATCCATAGACTCTTTTCTGCGAGGCCTTATCACAGGCTTTGGCCGATCTGGAACCTGCTTGGTGTGAGTCAGCGTGACTGAGCTGACTGAAGGTTCAACATGCATTGAACCTGACCGTTTGGGCTCTTGCGTAGTGACAGTTCCCATATTGCCTGATATGTTTTAAAAGTAAGTTAAGAGTCAGGCCAGCGGTATTTCCTTGATAACTGACCGTTGAAGTCTATAAGTGCGATATAAGAGCGTTTATCATATGAAGTCATCGTGTATGTGATTCAGAAGAATTGAAAACAGTGTTTTGAGGCGCGAAGAATTCGACGATGGTCATTTTTGCTGCTGCATTATTGCGGTGACAATCCGTGGACAACGAAGCTGTTTTATAATCAAATTACCCAACTGCACAATGATGCTCTCTTTCCGCATTCCACGATAATCTCAATCCTCCAACCCCTCATGAAGGGGCTTTGCTTGGGGCACATGACATGTACACGTGAGAAAATAAGTGTGAAAACTACCAGTGGTTGTTAGTGATCGTCCCCTATTCGAAAGTAATTAGAGTTCGACGGGACCGAAGGGGCGAAAATCGATATCAAATGTGCGATCGTCGTAGCTTGATATGATAGATATCGGTCCGCGCTCGGGGACAACTCAGCAACTCGGCGCTAACAATAACATTGCCAGCTCATATTTTAGGGCTGAAAACGGACCGCCTTGTTTTAAGCTTAGATTGATTGGGAGAAGATATTTGGCTCTAAAATGCAGTGAAGGTTTGACCATCGAAAAGAGGAAATCTTGTGCACTCTAGGGACCTTAGATTTGCTGTCCAGAAGAATATGAAAATGCGAAAAGAGACAACGCAGAGGCCCAAAGAAGAAGTTAACACGCAATGGCACTTTTACCCGTGCTTTTTCTTATTCGAAAGCGGTTTCGAGGCTGTCGGCAGCGAGATCAAATTACTGGTATTTGGGCATTTGCACTTTAAGCAACCCTCATGTCCTGATTTGGAAGTTGGCGAACAAAGCTAATGGGCGATTCTCGGAGGAGGCTAAAAGATGACGGAACCAAACATGCAGGATGACTACGCCTTTTGGCATGTAATCGAGCGGGGTCAACTTGCACTTTATTCCTTTTGTCCGAGAAGTTCCTTGTGCGAATGATGCCAACGCATCACACACCGCGGCTATTTTCTTGCTGGGTTTGTGGTGATGTATCTAGTCCAGATCGGAAGATTGACGAGGTTCAGAACCCCACGCGCCCTGACCCAAGGATCTGTCGCCGATGACGACGTTCCCTCAGACGTTGGGAACCGTTATGTACCACGTGGACAGAGCGACGATCAAATTACAGAAATAGGTCGCGTGATCCGATGAAAGCTGATTGAGAGCAGTGGCGAGGAGGAAACAACGAACTGTGCTGATCTTAGGCTGTTGAGCGATTACTATGACGTTCGGTTCTAAACGTTGCATGTGACACGGTGAATCTGGCAAGCTCCGATCAGAAAGCTGAAAGAATTGTATTGATGTTGAATCATGAAGGTGAGAAGTTAGTCCTCTCTTGACTTGACTACCTCGACTGAACTTCTCCAGTCGACTTTGATCATGTAGATGACCTCGATAAGTGCAATGACACCAGAGCCACCTATCATTCCAGACCAAACACCATTGAGGCCCAGATCCAAAGGTCCCAGTTCTAACCAGACTGCGATTGGAACAGCGGCAAAGTAGTTGACGAAGAACACAACCCACGCTGACACAGATTGTTTGGCCAAACCACGGAGAACACCATTGCATCCGCAGACAATGGAGTCAACCACTTGAAAGCTTGCAACAGCAAGCATAGTATTCGTGACAATTCTCCGAACCTCTTCATCGCTTGCATAGAAAGGCCCAATGTAATTCCTCAACAAGAACAAAACAGCACCATCAAAGAACCCCAACAAAACAAACATGATACCATAAAGAATCGTGATCCGTCTCGCAGCCTTCACATGTCCGCCGCCAATCAAATGTCCAACCCTCGTACTAACAGCAACACCAAGCGAAAACGGAATATGCCACATGACAATCGACGTAGTAGTCAAGATCGTCTGCGCAGCGAGATGAATCGTGCTCACATATGACGTGCTAACGGTGATGATCTCAAACGCAGCCCACTCCGCCAACGTGACAGCCGATCCGGCGGCAGATAACCGAACCATGGGTCCCCAGCCCTGCAGGGCACGACGCGTAAAGCCAGGCCAACATTCGTGTGTTGACGTTTTGAAGAAGATGCAGATTAGGAGGAGGGTTGGGCGGAGGGTGTTGGCTACTGCTGCGCCGAGAGCGGCGCCTTCGAGGCCAAGGTTGAGCTTGAAGGCGAAGAGCCAGCTGAGGAGGGCGTTGATAGGGGCGCATATGACCAGGACTGCCATGCCGGTGTTGAAGTCGCCTTGGGCTTGGAGGAAGCGCTTTAGAGCTTCGAAGGAGGCGTAGCCGGGGATTCCTAGGATACTGACTCGGAGGAATGAACCTGCTTTGACGGCGAGGTGTTCTTGTTTGAGGATGAGAGTCAAGAATGCGGGGGAACATATCCAGACTGCAGCAACAGGGATGGTAACAGCTGTCATGAGAAGAAGCATACGCTGAACATGCAAGCCAACACCCGTCTTGTTGCCGGCCCCATATGCTTGTGCGCATAGGGTGTCGAGAGCTGTTGCCATTCCTTCGTAGAGCGCAAGACCAGCGATGTTCATGGTTGTGACACCAATTGCAGCGGCAGCTAGGTCATCTGGGCTAAGATGGCCCGCCGCTGTTGTTGTGATAACACTGAATGAGTATTGCAGTAGATATGTTGCTACCAGGGGCACTGTATAGCGTGTTATGAGCGACAGCTCAGTCCACCAGTCGTTTGCTGACCATTTTGAGACAGGTCTTTCTTCATTGTTTTGCAGCAATGGGGCCGCTTCATTGCGGGCCTCTTCGTCGTGAGAAGTCATTATCAATTGATCATGAATGTTTAGAGTGGAGAGATTCTGTTCGAGATACCAGATGTCATGAGGTTTACATAGCTTTCAATTGCTGACTCACAGATCCAGATATGGCAGCTGGTTAACGAACCTTGTCCGATTCCGGGCGGGGAAGAGTTCGTGACTCTAACAATTTTGAGTCAGCAAGTCATGCAATGATTGTTGGCAGCGTTCATAAAATGTGCACACAACCAACAGTACATTCAAGGCCATGAGCCTAACGTTTGCAAACAATCATTCCACAAACTCCATTTTCTTGAACTTTGTTACATCCACTCGCATGTCTTGCCACGAAAAGCATAGCGAAGAGGAGCCATCAACAAGGAACAAGGATATAGTTCCATCATCAAGAGATTCTTCGTTACGTACTATTCATGCTCCGACCAGCCCAACTGACCATTTGAACAGTGGATCACAGTGGCTCAACAAGTGGCATCAGTGGATAACCCTCTAGAACCCCCACTCACGGCACCTGAAGGTATCGCGCAAAGTGGACGATCAATACGAGCACCGAAAATGGCGCTCGGCAGTTTAATTTGACTGAACTCTATCAACACGTTGTAACCACGTTTTCCAACGATGTCACACAACCAATTTCACAAAATCTTGACCGCCAGATAATGAGAAAAGAGAATTGTCAGCAGTGGCTAAGACATTGATCCTTAGTCCAAGCCACGGGTACCGGCCCGTAGACTAGCTAGGTCTATTCCTTTTTAATCTGTGACAGTGCCAAGTGAACCGGAGATAAGCTTGGCGGTAATTTCCAGCCAGCGAGTCGCAAGCCACAACGGACATGCCCCCTTGATCCAGTTTATCTTCAGCGAACTGGGGGATTTGCCGGGTGCAGCCGCTTGGTTATTATTCTCGGTGGTTTTGCTTTGTTCGATAGTTGTTTCCAACCGAGTGCGCTAGTGAATCCTGCGGGAACTGAAGAAGCTTAGATCTACCGTCTTGCGCCCGCGGTGCGGCTGAGGCGAGGAGGAGCTAATTCTCCGACGTTTGAGGTTCGTAAATCATAAGATATGAATTAAGACATGGAATAATGCCATTGTTATCACTAACGCTAACTTTTTTACATTCGATATGCACCTTCGCTAGATCCCATAGAATCAGCCCGTGAAGGATGTCTGTCATCGTAAGATACCTCAAAGTCGCGATTCACCATAACACCCTCTGTCAAATTCGTCACACTATCGCTTCCGCTCGCTATTTCCGTCCGTACCTCCCCCATAACGTCCCTTCGCCACACTGGTTGATCGTTATATTTCGGTCTTGAATGTCTTCGTAGAGCACTGCCTAAACCACTGCCCTGTTTCGATGTTTGTTTCGTTCGTGAGTCTGATAGAGCTGTCATTTCGAGACCCGTTCCGTTACCGCTGTCTTTGAGTTCATAGGGAGTGTTGATGGCTGCGACTGCGGTTGAGCCGAGTAGACTGTCGATTACGCCTTTGAGACTGGGGATGCAGACAGTGATTACTGAGAGGCCAAGAGCGATTTGACCCCAAATCATCATTGAGACTGCTTGCCATGTAAAATCATCTGAGTCGTTAAACATGTATCGTGCGTGAACGAGCTCGGGTATCGTGATGATCGGGACGATGAGTCGCGTGCCGAATAAGGCCATGACGATGATCTTCCTTCGTATCGAGGTCTGGACCTCCCACATCATTGCGACCGGTAGAATGCACAGAGCTATGTCTGTCAATATTATCATGATGCCGTTGTAGACAAAGAGCGGTCCTTGATTCGGGCATTGCGCTGCATTCTCAGCAAGCCATGGCTCCGGCATTGGGCATTGAAAAGCGGTCGCAAATACGCCAGAGATAGCCCACGCGATGACAACTCCACCGAGAATCATGTTTGCAGTATTCAGTCCACCTTGTCGATCGATCTGTCGAATGAGAAGGCCAAGTGAGACCTTCGTCGTCGCATGAACAAGTATCCCGAATATTCGTGATGCATACATCAACTACGCCACATTAGCAAGGCTCCCTTCACACCAGAAAAACACTTACCTTGCTGAAGCGACCAAAGTTCTCATCAGAGAGAGCATCCCGATGCTCACCAAGCCCATGACTACAAGCAGCAACAACACAAGCCGTTTGTATAAAATACAACAACGCTGCAATCAACAACCCCACGTCAAAATCTTTCATAGAAGTGATATTCAACCGAATAATCAACTTCCCAATAATACCGAGAATCGCATAGATGAAGAAAATAACAGCAGTGATGACAACGAGTGCAGCATGGTTACTCTCCGTCAACGGGTAAAACGGCGGAGCCGCTTGCGATACTTGGTCCATCGTCTGCGTAGTACTCGATACCCTTCAGCGGCCTTTAAACAAGGGACCAACGTGTTGGTTTTTAATGGTAGTAATTACAACAAGGGCGGGCCGAGTAGACGGGAAGAGGGTAGCATTCGGGGCTGTCAAAATAAATAGAGTTGCATTGGGTGACAGCATGAATGTGAAGGACCAGGGAATTAAATTAAGACATACTACACAAACCATGAATGGAACGCCAGGATTTCATGATCGTGCCGTGTTTCGACTTCTTCACCTGCAGTGATAACCTGTCCCTGTCTGGGTTGTTGAAGTCAGTGGCTTGTGATGCGGTCCCCTCATGTTCTAGATACTGGGATATCTACTCTATCTCGAACCACCGGGCACCCACGTTTCAAGCTGCTTAAGTGCTGCCCACTTTTATACGTCTTGAAGTGGAGATTCATTGTTCTCTTCTGTAGCCTATGAGATGATCTTGTCTCGTCGATCTACTCTATGCAGGATGGTGATGACAATTACAATCCCTGCTGTTCACTCAGCAAGATATGCGGAGTAGTAAGCCAAGCACTGCACCCTCTCTTCCCTCGTCTCTTCACCATTACAGATCATAAGAAAAGAGCAAAGAGACCACGAAAATACGATATCTATTGTGGCTGTTGGTAGATAAAGCCTGGTCCCTGCTAGCAATATTCCTTCGAGTCCACTTGGCGTTACATCTCAAGCGGTTCTACGAGAATACCCAAAGAGCAAATGATCTGCGACGCCACAATCCTCTCAGACAAAAAACCCGTTCGATTTCATTGCCGGCCTTATTCGCGGCAATCTCGCCTCGCCTAACTCCCCCCCTCCATCCGTTCAGGATCTATCGCTCAACTTTGATGACAGACTCTTTAACTTGTTTCAGGCAATAGCTCGTTCGCATTTCCCCGATAGGTCCCACTTTGTATGTACCTCGTTGCTGGCGCTTTTATACCTGAGGATCTGCTTATACCCCGAAGTTTTGTTGGTTCGTGTTCCTGCATTCAATATCGCTCGCGGTTCACGATGTCGCACGGTAGTAACAGCATTGAGTTGGAAGCCTCGGGCAAGCAGCAGCCTGTTCCTGTCAGCGTTGACGCTTCGGCTAGGCCGCCTGAGGGTTCCAACATCTACAATGTTACACGTACGCGCAAAGTGTTTTCTTTTTCGCAGCTTTTTGCTTTTTCGTTGACGTATATGGCATTATGGGAGGGTATGTGCTCGTAAGTTACTCTTCCTCTATGGCACGGTCGCAATGATGCTAATGCTGGTAGAAACATGTACTTTGCCCTCTTCAATGGCGGACCACAAACGTTTCTGTTTAGTTTCATTATTGTCTTCTGCGGCGCCATTTCCCAGGCTGCGTCGTTGGGAGAAATGGCTTCCATTCAGCCTGTCGCTGGGGCGCAGTATCACTGGACGTTTTATATGGCACCTCAATCGGTGAAGCGATTCGCGACTTGGATTCAAGGATGGTCTACATGGTTTGGCTACGTGTCGCTGTTGGCCGCTATTGCGAACGTCACCATCATCCTACTTGAGTCGATGATCAGCATCAATCATCCCAGTTATGTCGCTGGTGGATGGCATACTTCCGTTCTTGTCATCGCCATGTGTTTGGTCCACGGATTAATGAACATCTACGCCTTCAAGCTTATTCCATGGGTTGAACTTGTCGCTGGTGTTCTTCACGTATGTCTATTCGTCATTTTTGTCGTTGTTCTTGTTGTCATGGGTCCTCGAAACCCCTCGTCCTTCTGGCTGCAGCGCAACATCTCTTCCGGGTGGGATAATGAGTACATCGCATGGAACTTGGGCATGCTGACTTGCGTATGGAGCTTCACTGGTGAGATCATATGGGAACCCTCCCCATCATAACTGGCTAACTCTTTGCAGGCTTCGACAGTGCTATCCATATGTCCGAGGAGACCCGAAAGGCCAAGTCTGCCGTCCCTCGCGCCATGTTCTGGTCCATCTTCATGAATGGCGTCCTCGGCTTCATCATGGTCAACGTTCTCATCTCTGCCATGGGTTCCGTTGAAGACATGCTCGAGCAACCCAGTCAGATTCAGGCCATCCTACTGAACGTGACTGGTTCCACCAAAGCCACCACTGCAATGATCGCTGGTCTCTTCATCATTTCATTCAGTGTAAACCTTGCCAACATTGCATCCGTCTCTCGTCTGACGTGGGCTTGGTCTCGCGATGGTGGTATGCCTGCTTACTTTGCATATGTCAGCCCTACTCATCGCGTACCTACACGCTCCATCATCCTCACCGTGTTCCTCGTCTGCGCTCTGAACCTTCTCAACATTGGCAATACCTCATACGTTGCTTTCGGTGCCATTACGTCTCTCTCATCTTTGGCTCTGTACCTCAGCTACGCTATCGCTATTGCCAGTATTATCTACGTTCGTCTCTCGGGATCTAACATCAAGCTGGGAGAGTGGAACCTTGGTCGCTTCGGCCTTCCAGTCAACGTCTTTGCTCTGGTCTACACCCTCTACGTTATTATCTTCCTCCCCTTCCCATCAACTCTCCCAGTCACTGGTGAGAACATGAACTACTGTGGTCCGGTTATGGTAGCCGTCTTGGCTATCGCTGTTGGGCTGTGGTTTACACATGCTAGAAAGCATTGGAATGGTCCCAACTTGACCATTCTTGAGTTTGTCGTTGCCAACGCATCCGAATGATCATGAGGATGAAGACTTGAGTACTTCCATATATACATAAGATAGATAAGTGGACCATATTTGACAAAATTTGTTTCCATGTTTGACTGGCTCCCCCTTAGTTCTTCAATGCTACGTGAGGTTCGCAGCTCATGGCTCACTGCCACTGATGTCTGTCCCTGTGTGAAGTAACTCTTTCTACTCATGATATCATGCTTCTTTCATTGAACTGCGTTAGATTATCTCGCAAGCGACATTGGGTTTCTGCGGAGACATGCCCCTCTGCCTTTTCGACGGTGGGTTAATTCTTCCTCCCCGTACATGTTGCAGCTGCATAGAACCTCCATGATTATCCTATTTTGCACCTCGAAGAGGAGTTTTTAGCTTTTTGAGTGCATGAATAAGAGTGAAAGTGAAGAAACCCCGTGGAGAGTAATAGCTAGCTACATGACACCACTTGTTGAGGTTTTGGAATTGGCATTTTACTGTGTTTCAACATATGTCAAAACGCAATTGACAAGGAGAAATCGTGAAGCCACGTCAGATTGCCCGTGCCAGGCTAAAATACGACATAAATCCTCAAAGGATTCTGTTTAATCTTGCAGGGTGATCTGGATGCAATCTCACAAACAATTTAAGGCATTCTTCCTCTTGCAGATAGCCGTGATAACTTTTTGATACCAAGATGCTCGGATACAGGGTAGCTTGCTTAGAACCGCGTCCCGAGCCGAGACGCGATCAGCAACCCGGCGAAATACCGGGTAAACAACAGACAGGGATTAGCGGGTGCTCCCTCTCCATCCGCTGAGTGCTTGAACATCACACATTTTTAACGCAATACGTTGAGAACGGACTGGTGCATTATTGAAACTCAAAAGGAGACTTGCAATATCAGTTTCCTCAAGCTGGATGGCATCTAAGTTTAATTGCTGAACCCCTGCTTCAGCTGCCATCCGGCCATTCCGTAACTATTTGGCAACTATTGACTGTTGGCGCTATCTTATCTGTTAGCGCCTGCGCTGCCTTTTAGCGACATTCATAACAGGCCTGTTAGCTAGGGTCTAATCTTCTACCAACAGCTGTAAACTAACGACCAACACCTCTTGGCACATTCCAGATCCAGGTCTCCGTCCCATAAATGGCCGTTCTAGAACACAGCTTGATCCATCGGAACGAGAGCACTGCAAGCGACCTGAGCGGAGTCAAATGCAGGGGCGCGTAAAATCTTCCTCTTCGGTCCCAATTGATGAGAATGCCAAGTAAAGTCCTCCATTGATGCAACGTTGTCTTGATGGGAATAAGCAGAGAAGAGTGATGATGTACCTCGAAAAACTGTGCCGCATTTGATTACCAGGGGTATGTTCACTGGCGCTGACGTTACTTCTCGTAAATGGGACATTCAGCTGCAGTTGGGACTGCGCAAGATGCATGCTCGGACTGATGCTGTCATCAGTGTCATCTGACATTCGTACAGCTTACCAGGGGCACTGAAGAGTTGGACTCGTCACTGCTGTTTCAGAACCTTGAAGAAAACATTAACATGCGTCGTACTCTCTGTAGATCACCGTCCTGGAACACTCAGTAATTGACTCTACAGTTACATTGATAATTAACCATAATGGAGAGTTAGTCGGAGAATAGTACTGTTAGTACGCGTCGGATGTACGGTTCGAGTGCTGGTCCCGTCTGACCAATCTCAGAAGAGATCCCTGTCTCAGACTTACGATAAATCCAATTAGCCTCACCAAAGGGTCCTCCATGACTCCACATCGCAACCAACCAACACCTTGGTAGTCTGTGCCGCTATTGGAAATGACACGAAATGGGACTGTCAGCCCAAACCCAATTTCCCAATTCTTACAAAAGGTTGTCTTGGCCCCAAGAAATCCGTCAGCCAACCGTTCTTTCGTCTCGTCTCTCGTATCCACTGGAACCAACAATAAAACAGCTCATACCGGTACCGCGCTTGATATTTAGGATGGACATTACTACTTTCGATCGACTGAGCCGACAAAAAGGTGTCATTACTGCTATGGTACTTCTTGTACTTGTCGGTCTTCTCATTCATATTTACGCCCTAATCTTCTCGCCAGCTTATGGGACTATGAAAGTTGGACGAACCTTTATACCTTCGACTGCACGACCTTTCTAAGACTCACAAAGCTATGGCGTCAGATCAACACGGCCGCCAAGGTCCCATGTCGACGAGAAGGAACGGCGACCACGACCTTGACCCTTATCGGTGGACTGTCGACGACGGTAGATCTGACGAGGAACAAACAGAGTGGGATATCGTCTCGAAATCTAGATAAATAAAGAGCTTGACGGATTTGGAAGACGAGCGAAGGCTACAGACCAGATCTGATCATTAGTGCGCAACCTTTTCCAGATCGAACCTCAATCATCGAAGCCTCTCCCAAACGAGAAGTGTACCGAGCTTCGCAGACATCGACCTCTACTGCCCGAGCAACTCCGTCGAGACACGTGAGGGGGCACTCTACATTATCCCACGGACTTGCAGTCCAAGCTGTTCCCAGAAGAGATTGCATCCATGGACACCACTGAGGAACACGAATACCACGATGGATGTTTGTTACTCTCTGCCAGGCATGACACTGCTTTCAGATCGCCTGAAGCTTATAGACCAAACCTGATGGCTGTTCGAAACATTGTTAGTACTCCCAGGATGCGAGCGCGATGGGCATGAGCAGCAGCAAACGAACTGCAAGGACTGCAGGGATGCAACATCTTCAGAGGAAACCGGATACTGCTCAGGCAACGTGGGTCCCGTTTCCCGAAAGGTAGTCCTTGGTTCTTGGTTCTCATTCGACATGGACCTTCATAACCAGTGCCAAGCATTGGAATTCTACGAAAATTGGAAGATATAATCATAATAACGCAGGCGAACCCCCACGGTGGATGTTCACTGCACCTGGCTCTGATTGAATCAGAAGAACTTGCAATGTAACAAAAACAACGCTTCAAATATAAATATAGTATTAATATTATGTGCTCCTCGGCGAGGATTCACTCTCTGATCTGGACGCCACGCTTCTGATGCTTGATATATCCGAAAATCCATGAAAGACACCCAACTCCGGATCATACAGCCCGTTAGACATGCCTGACCTCCGAGACTCCCGCTTCTTCGATCTCGTTTCGGTGAGCCTTACCCCTGGTAGGACAACAGCTGGTAAACTGATCGGCCCTTGGCCTGACTCTTCTGTTGTTGAGAGTCCTGGAAGAAAGTGACGAAAGATGGGCCGTAGCATGGGGAGACAAGCTGCAACATCTGTCAGCAACGGGTCCTGATGGAGTCTGAAGGAAGGTCAGTCCGTACCGGAGAAAACCGCCATATTTATCTCGACCGCTGCCCACATCATGTTCTGTGCCATATCTTTCGGAATGTCGTCGGTTCGAGGGTTATATAATTTCGAATGCACCAAAACAAATATCGACGCAACGCAGACTCTGTACGACGTTAGACCAGCAAATTACTAAGACAAGCTCAACATACATGGTTCCAGATGTAAAAAGTCCAACAACAGCCAGTTTTTGCGATAATGGTAGTGTCATCTTCATAACTTCGATGACCGGTAATATCAAGATAACGCAGTCCATAGTGGTATGTATAAGAATCGTAGCAAAGAAGAAATTCGCTTCGTTAAACGGGCATTTGGCGCCTTGTATGCTCTTATCCCAATATGCTCGAATCGGCACGCAGTGAAAGATGACCATGAAAGTCCGAATAGTTATCCATATGCTGACGGCGACAAGCAAAATGATGATGGAGTATCGAATCGAGGTGTACTGAAAGACGCGCCAGTAAAAGCAGAGAATACTGAGTTTGCAGAATGCAATCGACGAGGCGTAGAGAAGTTCGCAGATCCAGAGTAAAAGTCGCGATCGGTCTTGAATACGGTTTGCTTCGATTGGGTCTGCGATCGTGAGGATGGATTGGCCGAGTTTGTAGCTATGCGTCCCTAGACGAGGTAAGTGACTGCGGTCGGAGTTGGAGGGTGTCGCGTACAGTATATCGTGACAGAACAGTAACTTGATACAAAGAGCTGGAATGTATTGTTAGCACGTGCGCATTTGTCCCAAGTGGCGATCAAGTCTATCTTACCAAGGCGATTATGGCAAAGTAATCGTCGAACCAAAGGCTCATTTTGGTCATTCGTCGCGCCTTGAGTCGCAGACTGAGGGCCAGAAAGGCCGCGACCCAAGTGATGCTGATGGCTGCATAAATATCGGGCTGCAGCCCGGCCATGACGTCGAGCCGTCCCAGTATCGCTTACTTTGTGTCTCTCTACGACGGTCGCAAGATCATCTTGGTCATCCAAACTGCTTGAACAGCCCGAAACCAGAACCCTCAGGCAAACGACGAGATGAAAAGAGGAGAAGTCGTTCTTATCTCTGCCTCGGTCGTTTTACGAGCGGGGAACCATAAAGAGGAGGGGAAAAGTCATCATTTGTCTTGAAAAAAAGCCTCGCCGTTGGGAGGCCGAGCTCTCGGGACCAGATTTAAAGGTGCCATCGCCGGTGGAGGAAAATCCGGGGTTTGGGGCCCGTTATGGCTCTGGGATCCGCTGAAAGACGGAGTTGGAGAGTCAGTGAGGTTTAGCTCGTATCGGAGGGGAACCCGATGGCTTTTGATGTTTACGAAATATACGAATTGGTTAATATTTTGAGAGTCTAACCTACTACCTATAATGAAATGTAATTTTCGTGGCTTTTTGGATGGTTATAATAACGTTTATTGAGCATAATTCCTTCTGTCAATTGGTCGATCAGGTTCTGTGAAGTTGAACCCCTCTTTGGATCGGAGGTTGAGCCGTGATGCTCCGTGGTGATCATAAATCGCTATCTCCGTGGAGACTCGTGCTAAACGACTTTTGGTTAGTTACGATGCCAAGTTATCGTCTTCGCCTAATGGATTGAAACTCAATTCGTGGTCAATCAATCATGGATAAGGTTTTAAGCCGCAGTCTCATTAATGTCAAGATTTTTCGACAATCGTTGACAACTACCGCCAGTTGACCCGCTGAGGACGAAAGAACAATTGTACTTGTGTGTGCAGCTGGCAATCAGAGCTGGCGCTAACCAGTGGCTTACTGATTTGATTCGCCCTGGCATTCAAAGAACAGGAGTCAGATATCAGCACCTTATTACGTCTTCTAGTGCTGCATGGGCCAGTCATAAATAATTCAGTTTCGTTTTGCAAGCTGTTCAACATCTGATAACGAGTTTGACAAATTACATCGCGTGTCTCGTATTATTGAACACAGTCTCATGCGCGCTGTTGGATAGAAACACGTAACGGAGCAGACTACATCCGATCCTCCGGGTCGACGGCACGAGCCAATCAAACGTACTATACATAGACAAAATCAGGCTTCCAAGTGGCAATGGGTGGTTTTGTCGTGCGGCGCTGAATTGGGAAATGGCCTAAAACGGGATGTGCTCGTTGATCTCATCGTGTATGGCGGCCTAAACGCCACTTTGATGCATCTTCACTACAGCGCTTTCACATAATGCTTCACAGCACAACTACGATAACTCACAATACAGAGAACCGATTGCTGAGCCAAACCTATCATGAACCGGCCCGGAATGTCAATCTTTTCTCTTTTCTATCCGTTGTCTTGAAGCAGTATCCAGATCCGCACATCCGCATATCATGTCTCGGCTGCACGACCATTTAAAGCATCTATCGGCCGCTGCAAATGCAACGAGTCTGCTTGCAGCCCAATCGCAAACGAATGATATCATTTATCCTGCACAAGGCAATCACATCACCTGCCGGCAAAGCATCCACTGATGCAATTTAGCCAACACATCATGCCGAGCGCGTTGCAAAGAGCTTGAGAATGGTTTATAGACGTTGAGTAAGCGTATTCGCTGGTTGGCAATTCGCCAAGGCGCTCCTCACTGCAACCCACTTTTCGACAACAGCCTGTAAAGCATATTGGCCCCCAAAAGTTCCTGCAGCCTATTTCGTCATTTGGTCTTGGGTTCTGAAGAGAGGTTGGATACAAGAAGCTGGCAAATGTCGCAGAAACTGAAGTTGTTTTCTTCTGTCGCATCTTGTTTTGCGAAACACGTTAGCCGTCAACATGCTTTTAACTGAAGCCCATCTTGAGACTCCACAGGCCTTTGCCGCCGCATTTATTCTCGGAGTACTCGTGCATATCTTTGTTCTACGTAAAGGAGAATGGGACCTTTGGGCTGTTAAGCTTATCAAGGCATGGGCAACATACGAGCTCACTGTCTCATTGTTCCTCACCCAACTCTACTCTTTCTCAGTCTGGCAAGCTCTCTCAGTCACCAACAAATGGTTCGCATCGTTTGTTACGGGTCTTTTAATCAGCATCTTGACATATCGAGCATTCTTTCACCGACTGAACCGTTTCCCCGGTCCATTTCTTGCTCGCCTCTCAACGTTCTACGCTACTTATCTTACTGTAGATGAAGAGCATATGTATCTTGAAGTCCAGAAGCTTCATGAGAAGTATGGAGATATCGTGAGGATTGGCAAGTTGACTTAAACTACCAAGACGCTCTCGACTAATTGTCCCAAGGGCCTACTGAGATATCGATCGCAACACCAAGTTCATTCCGTCCCATTCACGCTCCCTCATCCCCGGTCATCAAATCACCGTTCTATGGCATCACCCATCCATGGGTAATGCTTCTCTCTGAGCGACGAAAGAAAGAACATGCCATCCGTCGTAAAGCATGGGATAGAGCGTTCACTACAAAAGGTACTGCGCTATTGTCCCATCCTCAGGAGATGAGCGCTTACCACGAGCAGCCCTACGCGATTATGAGCACCGAGTGCTCAAATACACCAAACTTCTCACTGACCGCATTGATGAAGCGAAGGGTAAGCCTTTTAATGTAGCCCTATGGGTAAACTTCTACGCCTTTGACATCATGGGTGATCTTGCCTTCGGAAAAAGCTTCGACATGCTTGAAAGCGGCATCGAACACAACTTCTTCACAGAGTCCCACAAGACCCAGGCTTTCATGGGCGCGTTCCGGCGGCTGGTTTGGTTCTTCCCTCTTGTTTCATCTATCCCAATCGTGAACAAGTCGTTCTTGGCTTTTCAGGCCTATATCAGGAATCAAGTCGAGACTCGACGAAAGGTATGTATGCTCAGAGCAAGACAATACTCGACTAACCCGTGTAGAATAAACCGGCGGAACCAGATGTATTCAGCAGTATCCTGGAAGATTACGATGCGATGGAGAAGCCTACGCAGCAGGACTTCGATAACCTTTGTGGTGATGCTCATCTCATTGTTATCGCCGGCAGGTATGACTAGCCTGGAACATCAACGTGTAGCGCTAATATCTCAGTGATACCACTTCTTCTTCCACGACTTGTCTCTTGCACAACCTCGTACTCCACCCCGATGTGCTGGCAAAACTGCAGGCTGAGATAGATGAATACAAGAACACACACGACGAATATGACCTGGTTTCCCTAAGCAAGCTACAGTATCTCCAAGCTTGTATCGATGAGTCTCTTCGACTTTATCCTGTTGTCCCTTCAGGTGTTCCAAGGATGACTCCGCCGGAAGGAATGCAGCTTGATGGTGTTTACATACCCGGAGATACAATTATACATAACCCTTCTTACACCATGTACCGAGGTATGACTACGGAGGCATTGACATAACTAAGTTGCTGACAGGACATAGATGAGCGTTGCTTTGAGAAGCCGAACGAGTTTATTCCTGAGCGATGGACCACTAGACCGGAGTTGATCAAAGACGCATCGGTCTATGCACCATTTTCAACTGGTAAGTCGTGTTTTTCGGACTGTAGAAAGTAGCTGACATGATAGGTCGTGGCGTTTGTGCTGGAAAGCAACTTGGCCTTATGGAGATGCGCTATGTTCTCATGGATATTCTCTCACGATATGATATTGCTTTTGCACCAGGGACCAATCCTCAAGCTTTCATCGATGGCTTAAGAGATTGTTATACTTTGGAACTGCCAAGATTGGATATGGTGTTCACCCCAAGAAACGGAGCCAAGGTCGAAGGATAAGATATTTGTTAGTGAATGGCTTTTTGGGGGGATTGAGGAAGAACAGACTGCTATCTTCAGAAAGCCCAGTCATTTTGTAGGATCAGCTATAGTACCTGACTAATATGGAACCCATATCGCTAATTATCCTTATGTTTCTTTGTGGCTGATTCATCACACATTGCTGCACCCTTCCTCCAACGGCCGATGTCAAAATCAGGATATGGATAAGCCGTGATGTTGATAAGTTGTTCCAACGGAGTAATCCATCCATGCGTGGGCATCACACTACAAGCTATTAGCCAAATCCATTTACCACCACGAATACTCACGTCGTAGATCTGGGTATACCATCTTCCAAAAGCTGGTCTAACCACTGCCTCATCTGCTGCTGATTACCCAAGTCAACACTCAGCCCAGCCTCCCACGTATCAGCCTCAAAGACAAAGATCGATGAGTTTTTATCTGGACATCGCTCTGTAACCATTACATAAGTCCAGTCAGCTGCGTGAGGCGCTTGATCAGCCCAGTTGAACCATGCTTGGACCTTATTGTCGCGATGAACGTAAGGGTGTGTTTGACTGAGTTTTGTCAGCGGAATATTCTAATGGAGGCTTAACCTACTTGAAGGTGATGAATTGGGCTCCTGGGATGCTGGACCAGTAATCCACTGCCATCTCGGGGATAATCAACTTGGCGCCAGCACGGACGTAGTCGGCTACGCCTCCACTATGATCTCGGTGATGATGCGAAGGCTAAATTGTTAGTCAACTATCAAATCTGACTATGATATACGTACCGCGACGTAGGTGACCTTCTTGCCGATATTCTTCTTAATCCACTCCATCACAGCCTCACTCCAGAAAGGTGGCGCATCACACACAATAACCTCAGTCTCAAACTCAATAATAAGTTGTTTAAAACCTAGATCATGGCTATCATCGATGATGAGCCAATACACCTGCGGCAGATCAACAGGCCTAGCTGATTTCAAAGCTTCCACGCTGACATTCTTGACTGGTAATCCGAGTAAACTCGTGCTGTAATCTGTGACAAGACCACTGGGAACATTAGGGGGCTTTTCCGATATATTTACTTTTTGTCCATGAGGAACAAGATCGAAGAAGTCGTCGCGGAACTTTGGTGAAGTCTTGATTTTGTCAATGACAAAGTCTTCGAGAACCACGCTGAGTCGTTGGCTAGATGAGCTGTAGATAGTCTGAATAGTATGCGGGAATTTAATTCCCTGTACTTGTTTGTAGTTTGAGAGGTATAAATCCTTTGTAGCGTTTCCGTAAATCGGATGTTGTTCTTCTGAGCGGACGATGTATGGTAGGTATGTCTCCGGATCCACAACGAGAAGAAGCTTGTCAAGATTACTGTAAACTTTACGGATTTAGCAAAATGATCGATTATGAGTCCCAAAACATACCAGCGGGAAATCTGATGCCGTTTATATCAACCTCGCGCTCTTCGGAACCTTTCGACCGTCGAATCTCGATATGTTAGCATGATACACTCAGGTTGGGCCATGTACTCGACTCACCCGCTCGACAAGACTTGGAGACATCGTGAGAGCGTCGGTTGCAAGATTACTAGCCAATGCAGCTTTTGAAGTTAGCAAACACCACACTTAATGGAAGAGGCCAATCATACGATCTACACAGCCAGCTGTGACGTTCCGGGGAAGGAAGACTTGGTTGTTCCCTTTAACAAAGCAAGCAGAGTTACCATCGCCAGTCCAAACCACGAGAGAGAACTCCATGGGCTCCAATTGAGGAGATGCCCATCCCCACGCGTCTAATCTCGTCAGTTACCATCGCAGAATCTGTATGCTGCACTCACGTGAGGGCTGGAAACGTCGGTCGATTCGCTGGCGAAGCAAAGGGTAGTCTACTTCATAGGAGACGTTCTGGGTTCCGGATGTTGCTGCCGATACATCTGCACGCATGAGATTGTAGCTTTGCATAAGACTTCGAGAACGGTAGATTCTAATATCATTAGCTTAGTTGGAGTATATTGAGGATGGGGTTCACCTTTGGCATTCATAAGTTACTTTGTGCAGTTTCGAGAGACCCTCTGCGCCAATGGCAGCGATTGCCCTTTCTAGTGTCGAGTTCGCACCAGTCTTATGGTTATTCAAGCCTAACGACGGTTCTATGAGGCTCAAAATGGCCGTGAAGACTGGTATTAGCTTCATATTGGTTGCACGAGGGTTGATAAACGGAGCAGCAATGTCTGACCAGGGCCGTCAAAATTTGCTTTAGAGAAGGACGGGGTTATTCCCGAAGGGCACCGCAAGGCCAAATCAAGCTTAAAGAATAAAGTAATATTTAAGAACAGCAAGATCATTTACTCCATGTTCAATGATGACCCTTCGTCGCGTAATAGAAGCACGACGGCGCCTTGGAGGTGGAAGCTTTTGTCCTTGGCGTTCCTGGTGGCTACAAACAACATGGGTCATGTTATTGTTAAAGACTCACTTGTTGAATTGTTCTGAGATTATTAGCTGTGCAATGGCATGTTGGAAAAGGCAACCCGATAACAGACCAAGTCAGGAGTCTTGGCCGTTCTGATTCATGATCTTCACGTTCAAAGCCTTGGCCGAGAAGTGTACTTGTCACTGTTCAGTTATTTAGAACCTTATCAAACACAAAAATGCCATGTGGCAAGCCATTTGCTCATTGGTCTATTCTAGGTTCCATCTGCTCCACTAGGAATACTGGGCAAGAAAGCTTCCAAGATAATCGCCCTTTCCAATAGGCACCCCCTTTGAACGTAAGATGGAGTAGCCAGTGACGATGTGGAAGAAGAAGTTTGTTTGGCCATGGTAGAGTGTAGCCTCCTTGACAGTAAGATGGAGGGTCTTATCAGGCCGGGGGCTTTGAGGGGTCAGTGAAATGTCGCAGTATATACTTTTGGGGCAAAACTTACAGCTCCACCTTGACATCCTCTCTTGAATTAACATCCTCAGGCTTGACACTCTTCACAGCCTCAAGAGCTTTTTGGATGCGGGCGTGCAGGTCGGCAATGGTCTTTTCGTTATCCTCGAAAAATGTGGGCTCCACGCCTGTTAGGCGACCAATGGTGGTCTGAACAGCCTTAGTGGCATTCTGCACTTGGAAGACAAGGGGAAGTTGATCGTCCACGAGTCTGGCTTGGGGGAAGACTTCATCGGCGTTGAGGCCCTTTTCTTTGGCGTATTGCTCCGCCTTTGTGAGGACGTGGTCAAACGTTTGGAGACCCTTGACGAAGGTGGGGATGGTGAGGTCGTAGAGAGAGGTAGGCATTTTGATGGTGTGGATTGGTAACGTGAGGTGACGGATTTGAGTAGTGAGAATAGCTATGGTGTATTGCCTGACTATCTAGGATGGTAAAGCCGGTAGATATATAAACCCGATCCATTGATCGCGCATTTGTAATGGGAAATTGTGCGATTCCCCAGTCGAACATCGTATGCCGACGAGCCGTTACCGGAGGAAAGCGGTGAGGCGCGAGCTGAGTGAATTAGAGATATTTGTCAGATTTATTAATTGAAATCTTTATCAAAAATGAGGAATGCAGTACTGTTGCGACTCTCTCAGTCATCACGACCCCAGTCGACCCTATGGCGCGACATGTCGTGATGTGGGGTTTGGGCACGTCATCTGCAGGAACCTCACGCAAAGGCCGATGGCCCTGGTCATTTTTTCCGAGACGCTCTACGATTATGAATGAGTAATTAACTGTGGCTGAAGTGAGAACAGTGGCAGTGCGAGCAAAATCAGGACAAGGTTTGCGACTCGAAGTTCCGAGAAGTCACTTGTGATAAGGTTGAGAGGTCAAAAGGGGCTTGGGCTTTATCGCACGAAGAAAGGGACAACATTTATCACATGTATACCATAGGCAAGATAATCATTCTCCGGTAGCACTACTGTCCTTGGCGCCTCATTGTTTGCCATGTTGACTTGGAAAATTATCCTTATCAGCCAAGGAAGCTTTCACTCAATTTGCTGCCTGCTTGTGGTTCAGAGTTTGTTCACTTTTGATAATTTATGGGAGTCAAGAGACTTCAGCGTCCAAAGTTTACTAACACTAACATTTATATCCTGCATGGTCTATAGCGTATCCTATTAGCTGAAATATCCCTGTGACCTCCAAATAACTTTCAGACGATTGAACCTTTTATTTTAAGAGCTTTTTATTCGAGCAGGCGAGTATTAAAAATATAAATATATAAAGCCAACCAAGGACGATGTATTTGCCCATCATTACTTATGACTTTTACAAGAGTGTTACCTCTGACCTGACAGACCTGAAAGCTGATACTCACATCACGCTCCTCGCACGACTACAAACAAATTTCTTCCAACTTACGAATCCCTTGCGTAAAAGTCCAACCGAAGAACATGATACCCATGGCCGCTTTTTTGAACAAAGCTGGTTCCCAGAAACCCCGGAAACCACCGATCGCGAGGACTTTGATGAGACTCACAAACACCCTGTGCACTATATCAGAACAGAGACCCTACGACAAAGACGCACAGAGCCGAGCCTTGGCAGCTATCGACTTATGTCGCCGCAGGCTTAATTTCTCTCGACCATGGGAAACATTCCTCCAGGAACCAGCGATCAAATGCAGGGCAGCGGATTCTCCTACCGACTCACAACCGGATATGGAGTCTCGGTTGCCTACAGAGATCTATATCATTATAATTGAGCACCTCATCAACGATAGGTATGGGAAGTCTCAGGAGCAGATGAAAGTACGTGCCCAGACTTTACAATCTCTGGCATCTACCTGTAGAATGTTCCAGGTCCTTTGCGAGGAGTACTTGTATACGCACCCGAGATCCCAGCGACTATCGAAAAATGTCGTATCACATTGGCTACTTTTATTCTCTCTTACTGTTGAGCCCCGAAGAGCCCATCAGGTCCGGTCACTGAGATACGAGCCCCAGCCACACTGCATCCACCCCAGTGCATGGCTAAGCACTCTTAAGCTCTGTACCAATCTGACTCGTCTTGAACTGGTTTGGGGACGTCATATCCCAGAATGCGTTCGAGAGCACATGCATATGCACATGGGCCCAATCTTTGCTGCTTGTCCCAAGGTCACCGAGTTCAAGTATGATAGCTGCCACGTCCACAGTGATGAGCCTCACGACGTGACTCCAGAGCAAATGGCAAAGTTTTCGCAGCGATACTCAAAGTTTGCGAAACAGCTTTGCCACTTGGAGGTGCTTGGCACATTCGACTACATCAAGGACATTCTTCATTACGATTACCCAAATCTCAAGTCGTTCGCTCTTGATATGGCGGGCTATGAAGAGAAAGGCAGATTTTTCGAGGTGCTATCTTGTCATACTCCTGCTCTGGAAATATTGGTATTGGATTGGGTTCTGAGCGCCACTTTGCAAGACCTGCAGTTGGGATTCAAATCATGGGGGAAAACATTACGTTCTCTTTATATCAACCACCCCCTGATCGAAGATCACCACGATGGCATCCTTGGCCATCTACTGCCCCATCTTACAAGATTGGAGGACCTTTGTTTGGGTGAGTGGCCGACATTCCTTCTCTCAGATCTCCAGGCCATAGCTCAACCGAACGCTCCACGTCTGAAAACATTCCGCTGGGTGGCTAATAATGGCATCTTCACACGCGACCCATTTGCGAATCCAGAAAACGTTAGCAAGGCCATAACCGAAATCTTCATTGCGCATCGTGAGACTCTCAGCACCTTCATGATAGAGGAATCATTCAGCTTTTGGAATTTCGGCATGGATATCTTTGAGCACCTCCACAAGGCAAGGAATTTGGAGAATCTTCGAGTACAGCTGCATGATATACCTACCAAAGAAGACATTCAGGGTCTTCTGACCGCATGTCCGAAGCTTGGGCAGTCGGAAACGGGTCTCATGGTAGTTAGGGAGTTCTTCACTGAGTGTACCTTGACGACTATGAAGTACAAGGAGGATAATTTTGAGGCACTGGCGAGTAGCTGGGGAAGTATGTATCATCCTATGGGAACTAAAACAAGGTAATAGACAGGCCAGTGTTCCCGTAGGCGTCTGCATATTTCGTTAGTTCATAGTTACAATATTACGTTTACTTATACGTGTATCCATCTACACCTTGAGATTCTACACGGGCAGCGCCGCAAATTGGAGAAACTGTACAGCATGCCAATTCCAATCGTCTTGTGGATGAACGCCCGATATTCCAGATTCCCAGGTTAATAGCGACAAAAGACAAGACGTCGTAGACTATGGACTCCGTTAGTTCTTAGGTCTCGCCAGTGGCACCCAACCGTTATACCATGGGCCCCCAAAAACTTGTATTGTCTCGGCCAATTATATCAACCTCATCGAAGAAGAGCGAATTCTGTCATTTGACAAGATTCAGTCAATTCGACACTTCTCGAACTTTGCTTGCCTGAGACGTCGGGTTTCGGGCTGCCACTAACCCTAAAGTTGGAAAAAAAAAGACAGAGTTCATGTTCTGTGCAGAAACGTTCCAGCTGATTCGTTGGCAGGTTTACACCTCTGATGAGACTTCACAACGAAGCCTTTTTACCATCAATTTCGAAACGCAGTCCAAACCCTCATACAACTTGAAACATATAAATCAAGCGACATTCCTTCTGCTATCCACCTGTCCCCTTCCTGCAAGACCTTATATCATGAACCAAGCTTGAGCAGAAAGAAATACAGCAGATTCACTTCTATCTAGGATCTCTCACCTGCAAAGAAATCATTTCCGTTATCCTATTCAGCTCTTTTTCGAAGCCAATAGAGTACCTGATCGCCATGGAGATTGCTAGGCCACCAAAGAGTCTGCGTGCAGACAGATTCGAACGAAATATCCAGGCACTGAGAATCATCGCACAGCAAAGGCCCGATGATCCTGAGGCACAGCGTCGAGCTCAAGTCGCAACAGATCTGTATCTTCAGACCTGGCCACACCACACGCTCCCGACCCCCGTCACAACGTACAACCCAGCAAAATCTCGCAGAAAATCTCGCAAAAAGTCTCGCCGAACAGGCTCGATTCCCAGTCTCCCCAATGAGATTTACGAGATGATTTTCGGCTACATCCTCGCGGAGTATCCGACTAATAACCGGGGTAAAATCAGGCGAGCCAGGACATTACTATTTTTGACCTGCTCCTGTCGGCTTTTTCAAGAAATCGTCGAGAAGTACTTATATACACATCCACGAAGTGAAAGCTTCTATTGGGGTCAACATTCCCTCTTGCTGTTTCGGTTATCTTTGACCATCGAGCCACGCAGGGGGCTTCTGGTCCAGTCACTATCTGTCAATATTCAACGCCCGTACCACAATTACCTTTGGCTTGAGACTGCCAAGCTATGTCCGAATCTCAGTCACCTGGAGATAGTTGAGACCGCCAACGGGCTTTCTCGCTCACAACTGCGATACCTAGAAAGGCTCTTTGATGCCTGCCCAAATGTTACGAGGTTCAGTCTTAATGCAAGTGCTTCTGACTCTAACGACAGTGTGGCGTTTCAGACCAACAAACAGTTCTTCAAGTTCTGGAATCAGCTCACGCACGTTGAAGGACTTCGGTGTTCGGAGTCAGAAGATATAATTTCGATCTCCAAGAGGTGTCCCTCACTTCAACGACTGAAAATTGACTGCTTTGGACGCCTCGACCCGGGGACTCTTTTGGATGCTTCCCAGATATGGGGCAAGACTTTAAGGACTCTTAACCTCGATTGGCTCGAGATGCCGAGCGAAACTACTATCGCGCAACTCCTGGAGCATCTACCGAAAATCGAAGAAGTTTTTCTGGGCCATTTACATGATATCTTGCCATCAATCCATGCTCTGGCTCATCTAAGTCTACCACAACTCAAGCGACTTAGAGTAGCGAGCTATCGCAAGTGGAATACCGATCACTCACAGGAAGAAGACGCAGCTATATGCGGCATGATTACGGCTCATGCTGATACTTTGGAGAGCCTAAGTCTCACATGCTTGTATGTTCTCAGTAGGAGTGTTTTGGAAGCCATCAAAAAGGCCAAAAAGTTGGAGTTTCTCAACTTAGAGGTCCTTCGGGTTCTGACTGATGAAGAACGTGAAGAGTTACAAGCAGCATGCCCTAAACTTCGAATTTTCGTTAACTTTTTGGCGGATACTCCTCGAAAGGTATGTACTGAGAATTCGACTGGTCCTATCTAAACTGTGGCAGCTGGGGAGTTATCCCTGATGAGTAGGATCAATACTATTTAGACAGGCAGTAGAAGTCTTACAGGTATCAAAGCATTATTAGAGAATGGCTTGCAATAGATATTTTGTATACTAGGCTTGCGCAATCTCTTTGAGAAGTTGTCCAAACAATATAAGCCAACATTCCATTACATATACCTAACATGTACAAATGCATGTCAATGTAATTCTTGTTGCAACGTTGGGAATCCACTTAGGCAGTCGAGTTCTGACGAATACTTACGTGCAACCCGGAGCAGTGCGCGCTTGCTGAGTACGTACTGGCAAGTTTGATCCAATTAAAACTTTCATTATGAGGAAGAATTTATCTTAAAGCTTGTTACGATAAGCTTTCATTATACACAAACCTTCATTTCCGCCCATCTCCTCGCGAATGAACATACATCTCAGCCCCTTACTAAGAAGCATATTTTATTTTTTTCTCCTATAAATACTGCCTCTGCCTTATCTTTCGAGATCAGATAGTTTCGACAGCCCATACTTGCAATTATTTGCCAGACGACATCACGTGGCTTGGTAACACACTTCCATCACAAGAGGCACTGTATAACCATTCAGAAGACAAGTACGTTTCAGGCAACAACATTCATCAGCGTAATCTGCTTACAATTACTCCAGACAAGAAACTCGATCATCGTAAATCACGTGCTAGGACTTTCCCACTACTTGAAATCTCAGAACAAAAGCCAGACGACAATATGGCAGGCGGTCATGCTAAAACCGCGGGTGACATTCCCCGCTTCTCCATGTCGACAACGAGGTCGCAAACCAGGCGCCCGGGTTTCTCAACCTCCAGGCTTCCAACAGAGATATATCAAATGATCGTCAAACATATTGCGTCACACTATGATAAACGCAACAACGATCAGAAAGCAATCCGAGCCAAGACTCTATCATCCCTAGCTCGTACTTCCAGGACCCTCCAATGTCTCACCGAACCATATCTCTACTCCTTTCCAGATGGCTCCCGACTGGAAAGCTCTCAAGGCCTGGAAAGGCTCCGGCTATCACTGGCGGTTGGTTCTCGTCGAGCAAACCTTGTCCAGGTTCTCGACATTCAGTGGGACACTCCGGTGTCCTCCCGAAGACTGGTTATAGACATAGCAAGACGGTGCCCAAATTTATGTACCCTCCATTTGTCCTTTCCTGAGGGAGCTTCTCGGAGTGACGAATTCGGCCAAACTTACGTCGATAACTTGGCTGATCTGTTCTTCGTCTGTCCGAAAGTCAGAAAACTGCGCCTCGCAACGTATTACAGAGAAGTTCTTCCAATACCGGAACAGGACGCCCGGATCCTCGAGTTTGCTGGACAGCTCTCCCATATCGAGGTGAATGGTGGGGGTACCTGGTTCAATGAGGCCATGTTGCCTTATCTGTCACCGAATTTGATATCGTTCGTCATGATAAACTCTAATTCCCCTGACTACGAGGATCTTGAAGGCTTTGTCGAAACCCTAGGCCAACGCTGTCCAGTCTTGCAGAGACTGAAGATTATGTGCTGGGGGATAACTCCAGTAGACCTTGCGGCACTCTGCAAAGCCTTATGTTCGACACTCAAGGTGCTGTACCTTAACAATTTGGAATACGACGGAAGTGTCCTGAGCTTGTTCCTTCCTCACATGCAAGTGCTGGAGCATTTGTACTTGGGCAAAGATGTCCCTCTATATGTCCAAGACATGGACTCCATGTCTAGCCTATCACATTTGAGAACATTTATCGCAGATGGTGGCGAGGGTGAGTATCAGGAGGATGGACCTGACAAATTCTTTTATGGGGAAATGGGAATAGAAGTGGATCGGGCTATGGCTAGATTTCTATCTACACATAGGATGACACTAGAGACGATGTGGATAGAGGCATACGACTGTACTTTGGACGAGGATGCCTTTGAGAGCTTAAAGCTAGTGAGGAACTTGCGTTCCGTGGGCCTGGATTGGTGCTACCGTCTGAAAAGGGAAGAAGTCGATGGTCTCTTGGAGGCTTGTCCTAAGCTTCAAGAGGCATCGGATATTGACAAGACTCTTGATGGGAAGTTTGGAGATGAGGAGGAGTCGTATTCATCAATCCTGTGGATTGAATATCCTCACCCTCTATGGTTCGAGAATGATTTTCCGCATAGCAGTAGTGGTTGGTCAGATGGCTTACGCCAACCTCAGCTTAGGACATAAACTATGAAGCATCAACTACAAGCAGAGAATTAAGTATCATGAGGTTTCTATGTTTCATTAATAATGCCATCCCGATATGCAGCCACGCAATCCCAGTTGACTAATCGCGGCATTGCCCAAGACCCAAGACTCTCGCCCCTAATCCCTCTACCGAGGTAAAGCTAAGGGTGGATAGTATTGTTATTAGCTACCAGCGCGTGATCTAGAATGTACCTCCATAAAGTGAAGCATGTTTATCCCAAAATATTAAACAACTTAGGTAAATTAGCATGAATTTAGGGTGCTCTTTGATGAGTCTGCTTGGGAATCTACAGTGGAGTTTTGTCAATCCCTCAGGCCAGATCTAATCAAGTGATCGAATGCGATCATTTATCATGTCAGATAAGAGCAGCAACAAACTGATAGTAACAATGAAATCAAAACTGATGCCAAAGGTTTTAGCTTCTCTTAGAATTTCTTATCCAAGCTCGCTTCATCGCCTAATATCCCCGGAGCCCTAGTTGCTCATAATAGTGGCCTTATCGCTCTCCTCAAGAACACCATCCAGCATCTGGACGGTGGTTTCTTCGCCCTTGGAAACCCAATGATCGCGCATCTTTCGGACGGCATCGTAAAGTCTCTCGGGCGAGGCCGCGTCATAGCTGATGAAGTCGATTTTCTTGCCATGGTCTTGGAGCCAGTGAAGTAGGTAGACAATATCGCGGACGTCAGAGTTAAACTTGACCATAGATTGTGGGCGCGTACTGCCAATGTATTGACATGAGCGCTTCATCTTGGTGAGAATGAGAACGCCGGGGTGGAGGATAGGAATCGCACCTAAGTAAAGCTAGGTCAGACATATCATATATGATAGACAGCGCGAAGTCAAGTGATTAGGCAAAGCCGCAGGATAAGATACAGATCAGCCGAATGACTGACTAACTAACCGACCGACCGGAAGAGGAGCCATCCGAAGGCATAGGCGATTGGGTTGCGCTCTGTTGGAGGTGGCCCCGGGCAGGGTCGCTGAAGGTGTGAAAGGCCAAGCAATAAGAGGCAAACCGGGAAGAACTAGGGGTCAAGCTACCTAGGTGGGGGGATTTTTCTCGCCTAGGAAAACATCAGGCTGTCAACTTACCATCTCCCGGGCGGAGGATCGAGAATCGACGAGGCAGGCCAAGCATGCCGCGGGCAAGTGTCTCGATGGGGACTCGCAAGTCCTGGCCATTTGGTACAAAAAAGAGCTTGAGGTCCGATATCATAAACCGCTGATCTGTATCGCCAAGAAGCTGCACAAGACGAGGTCGAAGCTCGTTCGGCTTCGCATCGTCCATGGCGACTTCGACATCAATATCGAGGGTCTCCCGGTTGCTGCCTAATAAGTTCAAGGCAAAACCGCCAATGAAGGCATGCTCGATGTTGTTGTCTGTGAGAATGCGCGAAAAGGCTTGGGCAGCCTCCCTCATATTAACTGGGAGCGGCGGCATATTGGTGGGTTGTGTAATGAAGCTTCTGATTTTAGGATAGGATATCAGAATCAACTAGTCTAAAGGTGGACTAAAACATACTGAACTTGCCTAAGTTTTATGCAATTTAGGGTGAAGGTCGACTAAAGTACTCTAAACTCATCTAAGATCTTCGAAACTTAGGGCAAAGGTATTGGCCAAGAATTGGTCCCTACTATTGCAGGTTCCTGATGGCCGATTTATGGTGTAATGTCTAATTCGTGAGCCAGAGGTGTCATTTGCAGTTGAGATTTGTGGCTGAGAGCTTGAAACCAACCTGGTCCTATTTCTCCTCTGTGATAAGGTTAACATTTCGAAAGAGGCTTCGGCACAGAGAGCTTAGATGGGACGAATTTATTTTTGTTGCGCTTTTCCAGCTCTCAGCTTGAGTCACACTTTTGGTCTACTTCTTGTCGGCAAATCGTCATACGACAGCTCCCCAGATACTAACCGAAGCATCATGTCTCTTGCCCATTCCGTCTCTTCCGTGAATTGCCACTGCTTTATGCTACTGAGAGCATTTTCCATCTCCAGAGCATCCTTTTCAGCCATTTTCTCCTTTTCAGCAGCGTCTAGATGCTCTAGGTCCTCCGGTGTAGGCATATAGTTCCCCTCATAGCTCATATCGAACATGCTGTAGCCGATGACGCTTGCCAGATCTGCATTTGCCATTAAACGAACGGTACTCCCAGCTTCCTCTTGCATGATGATGCGCAAGTACGCAGCGCAAAAAGCAGGGATAGGTACCGTCCATAGAGGACACGGCAGTGTGACTGAATGAATAGGCACGAGCTCCTTTTTTTGAATGCCAGTCCAGGAAATGGGTACTAGGATGAATTTGTGACTTGACTCTCCATAGATATAGCGATAACTCTTCTGTGCGTATTCGGCCATATAGCTTGGCGGTTTGTTATCATCTCGGAAGCCACAGGATGATGCGATGTGTCTAGCATCGTTTATTTGCTCGTCGGGAATCAGGAAGAGTAAATCCTGTGATTAAAGGTCAGCATTATGAAAGACATGTTGCGTCTGAGACATACTGATTGAGGTGCAAGCGGATAGCCTAAACGCTGTAGGAGAGGTGTCTCCCATTCCACGAGAGTAATCTTAGATTCTTTGAACTCGCTCAAAATCTTGAGCATCCGATCGTCAGTGACATACTCCATGGTGTTTCATGATGAAGGAATGTTATTGCAATCGTGAGATTTGGGAAATAAACGTGGGGGCAAGTCATGGGTCACGTGCTTCACCAAAGCTTAACATCTGCAGCAAAAAGCAAATGTTATGCTTTTGCCGAGTTGCCTAGATCTCGCTGAGATGTGAAAACGGCTTCTCGTATGAATGCATCCCGAGCAGCAAGAGTAGATAACGTCAGTAGATAACAGCTATAACCGAGTAATCCCGGTCGATTAACTACGCTATGCCCCATCAAGAAAGAGATCCATACCCCCCTCTCACCGAATGATTGACAGCGATCTCGCAATTGTATTTATCATCAAAGATTTTTTCGCCTCATTCTTTTTTAAACTTGTCATTGTATTTTTCCTCCAAAATGGCGAGTGACGAGACAACACCACTTCTTCCCCAAAAGGGGGAAGGTAAGGGACTAGTGAGAAATTGGCTATCAAGAGCTTTTAATGTCGAGAATCGGATATTGCTTGCGGGGTTTCTTATCACGTTATCGTTCAGTTTTACCCAAGTTCCGTGAGTACTTCTTGCCAATTGGGAGAGGAAAGGCTGATGATTTATAGATTGTTTTATGTGTTTCATTTGATGACTTGTGATTCGTTTTATGAAACGCATCCTCCTTATGATGGTCCAGGCGATAGGTGCAGTCGGGACGAGATTGCGGCTGGAACGGCAACCCAATACAGTATTCTTGGCATGTCTACTACCTTTTGCGGTAAGTCAAATCATTGCAACTGAAACATCCGATGAGATGCTGACTCTTTTAAGGAACGCTGAACCTTTTTGTAGCGGGCTGGACATCGAAAAGGTTCGGGCCCCGAGCGGCACTTTTGTGTCAGATTCTCATCCCGGCAGCTCGCGTGGTCACACAAATTTTGGGAGTCGTGGCAGGTGGAGAAAAAGGAATGGTCATTATCCAAGCGACTCAATTGATCACAATTCTGGGCGGGCCAGCTGGGTACATGTAAGTCAGCCACGAACTCTTGCTCCTCAACTGCTAACTCCGGCCCTAGTCTTGTTGTCAACGTCATCGCTGGAGAAGTTGTCGAACCCATCCGACGAACAGCAGTATTTGGACAGCTACAAGGTGCAATCATGCTAGGCCAGGCGATTGGATATCTAAGCGGTGGTATGATTGGTGACGCGATTGATATCCGGGCTCCTTTCGACGTTGCTTTCATCTCCTTCATCTTCGCAGGTATCTACGTCTGGTGCGCCTTGCCATACATCTCACCCGATTCAATGTCCAATGGCGGAAAGAACGACCAAAAAGGCGTCTCTGGTTTTCTCGCGCCGCTCAAAATCCTCACGCCACAGAAATTACGCCTCGCCGATGGGAGAGTCAAGAAGCATTTCGGCGTCATTTTCCTCTGCAGCGGCATATTTGTTTCCGTTCTCGCAACTGGTTATGCACCTCTTCTTATTCAGATGTATGCAACAGCGGCGTTCAACTTTAGCCAAGGCGATAACGGATGGCTCATGTCTGAGTTTGCGTTCATGAGAAGCTTCTTCCTGATTCTGCTATTCCCGAGGATCATTGCGTGGGGACGAGGCCGTGTTATCAGATCTGAGCCAAACAGTGACGATGAGGCGGAACCGGGACATATTCCAACGGAAGCTGGAGAATTTGATGCCACCTTGGGAGAGCAGGCGGATCATGAGCCGTACGAGGCAGTCAGCCGCAGCAAAGAGGACGAAGGATGTCTCTTTGATCTTGTATTCCTCAGGTGGAGTCTGTTGGTCGATGGTCTGCTTACTACAGTTGCTGCATTCGCAACTAAGCCGTGGCATATCTATCTTGGTACGTTGTTGCTATTCGCTTTTTACAATCGAGCTAACAAAACAGCTGCCTTTCTTCTCCCATTCGGATCCGGATCAGCGCCAGCAGCAAAGGGTGTCATTACTCAGATGTGCCCCGACTCGCAGCGCGCCGATGCTCTCAACGCCGTTACCTTAGTCGAGAATGTGGCGCGACTAGCTACTCAAGGCTTGTTTGGTTTCATCTTTGCCAGTTTGGCTGAGGTTGGCAAAGCATATGCAACTTTCTTCTGTAATGCGGTGAGTTACTATAGTACAACCATTTGGTGAATGCAACTAATCAGGTGTCAGGCCATTGCTTTGTTAGCCATGGTGGTTCTCTTATTCTCCAACTTCCCGCCTCCGGGAAGTACGTTGATTGAGAAGCATGAAGAGCAGAATGAAGCCCAAAACGAGGGCTGCGAAGGCGAGCCCCTCCTGAACGACAGAGAGTAAAGGTTTTTTTAGACACTAAAATGAAATAGGGGACGGAAAGAATTGCAGAAGTGACCACCAAATTGAACAATGAACATCACATGCATATTTTAACGGCGCTTAGGGGGCATGATAAAAGGCTGGAGTACATAGAAATAACATCAACTTAATTAGTATTTTTGTGTATCGTTCCCATCAAGCTTCTCTTGTACCACCTCCTGAAATACTGACAACACTGTGTATAACCTGCGATGAAAAGAATGCAGACCCTCTTCATTCAGCGCCTATCCAAGAGTCTTTACGCAACAGCGCAATCTTGGCTTCGGCCGACAAGGCGTATGGATTAGTCTTGTGGGTAAAGCGACTTGTATTCATCCAACGCGATCATTCTCCTCCCTTGGTCGCCGTCTGCCGCTCAGCTTCGGCTTCAGCCATGGCCGCTAGTTCTCGCTTGGTCGGGGGCCTCGGGGGCAACGGAGACTGAGCAAAAGCTTTGAAGATCGGAATCCAATCAGGCAGACGTTTCCCTTCCAGGTGAATCTCGGCGTCTCTGACGGCTATCATGAGAAGTACTCGGAGCGTAAGGTGTGCATCGTTTCCCGCTACGTGAAGGTGCGAGTAAGGTATCTCAAACTCCTCTAGTAGTTGCTTTAAACTGTATCTGTACCAGAGCTGAAGTGGAAACTGAGCTGCTTTGACAGTGTCTATAATGAAGACAGGTTCAAGCTTAATGTTCAGCATTGAGAGCAGTGAAAGCTCCTGCTTTGCCCCATGGACAACAAGAACATAAGGCTTCCTAGTGAGCCGTTCAATCGCGGGTCGTATATGCGATAGCTTAATCGGCTTCGCTTTCCCGAAGAAAAAGTGATAATTTTTCCATGAGAATGCTTTCTTGTGACCAAACACTAGATGATGAGATTTGATGACGCCAGATGCCAAGTCGCCGCCTTGCGTAGATTTTCCGTGTAGGTGTTGTAGAGCTTGTGCTTTAAGGAAGGACAAGCCAATCTCAACTCGTTGTATTACACCATTTTCGACTATGAAATGGTCAACATCAATGCTAAGAAATCCCAGGTCCTTGATGGCTGAGTTGAGCCCACGTGGGACAGATGTCTGGGGTATGTCGGGCCAGCTCGCGCCATCAAGCAATTTCGCATTGTGGGAGTAGCCAAATATCCAGCGAAGCATGATTGTCTCATCTCTGAGGATCCCTTTGTGGGCTGGCTCGGCTGCGGTGGTAGCCATTATTCAAGTCCATGGATAATTATGAGAGAGCGATGGTTGGCAAATTGGTAGGCATGAAGATTGTGAGGTTGTGGACAGATAGCAAACCTTATGAGGGAGCCTCATGGACAGGGCACAGCAAACTCAAATTTTCAAGCGAAAGTCTCTTGTTACTGATTGATGCTATTTTCTCCATGATGAGTAGAGTCCCTGTCTATTTTGAACTATTATACACATAATCTATCCGTCTTTGATGTCTCTGCAGTATCGTTAAAAAGTCCAACTACCTCGTAAGAAAGTGATGAAGGTGTTTGCTATATATTAAACCTTCTTCAGCCATTGACCCCCGGTCAACGCCTGTCTCGACATCATAGCAAACACAGCACCTGCCAGAATCGTAACACCACAGAAGATGATCAGTCCGGAGAAATTACCATCCTCTGCGCTGACTATTGCTCCCGCGACTGGGCTTCCAATAAGGACACCAATTGCAGCAACACCGTACAGGGCGCCATTACGGGTTCCTATGCTGCGGACATCTGAGAAACTTGCAACCATAGCGGGCACGATAGATAAAGTGCAGCCAGATGCAAATCCATACAGAGCAGCATAGGCAATAACCGAAGCTGTGGAATGTGCAGTGAGCCATACTGTAAGAGTGAAGATGCCTCCAAGTAGGGTTAGAGGAATCATGACATTGAATACGCCGATCCGATCACCGAAATATGCGGGAACAAGACGGCCGAAGGTGCTTACAGCTCGTCAGATAGATCCAAACACGGTAGCGGGAGGGAGACTTACGAAGCAGCATTAACGATAGAAACCAGATATTGAGCCAGGCTATCTGACACGCCGAGTTCCTTCGCTTGAACAATGATAAAGTTGAACGGCAAGAAGGAGCCAAGGTACAGCATGAATCCAGCGACGGTCAGAAGAAGAAATGGCATTTCCTTGAATGGCGTGATGAAATCCTTGATGTCGAACTTCCTTCGGGGCGGTGGCAGTCTAGATTTGATGGTAACGTTGGCGATGACCAGCAGTCCTAAGAAGAGAAATGCCACAGATCGCATGGCCCAGCCGAAGCCAACTTGAACAACAAGCTTGTTTACCATGATCGGGAGGACGACACCACCAAGACTGGATCCAGCAGTGATGATGCCAAAGGCGATAGCGCGGTGACGCTTGAACCATGTTCCAGCAGCTGCGATAGCTTGATATTGTTAGCAGTGTAGGTTGAGATCTGAAGGGGGATACTTACGTGCGTAGAAGAGAAATGAACAGCCCAGTGCACTGCAAATACTTTGAGAAAGAATTATCTGATAATACTTCTTTGATAGGGACGTCATCATTAGACCGAAGACGTGGAGGAATGAGCCGATGAGGATGGGAATACGAGGGCCGTAGTTGTCTGTCATGTAGCCAACGACTGGGCCCTGTGAAATGTTAGTGAGAGCTGAGAATTGGCAGAGGCCAGACATACCCAGAAAAACAACATAAATGACTCTATAGATGATATCCATGCTACATCGCTAGAGGAGTACGATTTGAGCTGATTCTGCTCATAGTAATCTTGGAATATGCCGATACCTAATTCCTTGTTAGCTTCCCCTCCACCATCAAAGAGACGAGAGTCACGTACAGTTAATCCACCCGAAACTGGCAAACACAGCGAAAAAGCCTCCAGTCACAACAAGCCAAGCTTGTAGTCCTCCATCAGGCGGAAGGCCGAAATCTGATGCTGACGTCCCTTCTTGTTGCGAGGGGGCTTTTTCGCTATACTCCTCGATTTGGGAAGGGTGATCGTCGTCAGAGGCGGGGGAAGAGAGGGATTGATGACGGTTTGGTTCTGAGGCGGCCATTGCGGCGTTTTGAAGGCTGGTGGCCAAATGTGAGGTGCTCTGAGTCGATAGAACTGTGACTTGATGAAAGAGATACCATACATGCTTAAGTTACTTATTATATAGCTGTTTCAATTCCCAATGATCTACATCATGCTCGTTATCTTACAAATTCGACCCCTGGCCAATTCTCGCAAGATGGTTCCGAATCAAGGATAGCTTCATCGGAGAGTGTTCGGCCTCGACGCTAAGCTTTGATCCCTGCCGGTTATCTCGAAGGATGATGCCGAATACAGTTAGGCTCTCGGCTTCTAACCCTTGGATACCCGCTAAAACGCGAGCTGACATCTCTCCACTGCGTTTCCCTTCAGTCCCTTAAACATTCCCTTCAAACCACGTTATACGCAATGACTGTAAAATACATCCCTGTCGAGGCTCTCGAGGTATGGTACTACATATAGTCTAGCGCACCCCTTGACCGAAACTTTTGAGATCATGTTCTTCCTTTTGCCTTGTTAATAAGCATGGTTGGTGTTTCCAGATCCAAGGCATGCGCTGATTGCAAACGACGTCGGGTCAAGGTCTGACTCACTTCCCTTCCGACAATTGTTCATTACTAACGGCTTATCAGTGTGACTTGACGTCTCCTCGGTGTCAGCGTTGCACCAAGGCTGGAATTATCTGTCGTGGTGTCCGCAATCAACCTACCCTATGGGTCCATCGCACTCCGACGCAACCCAACGTTTCCGCTCTGTCGGTCATACAATCGCAGCAGCAGACGAACTGGTTGAGCGTGTTACAGCGGATGCGTTGTCAAATAAACTCGAAAGAGATATATGATGTGCCGACTTTTCGATCACAGGCGCTTTCAATCGCCATCACCATTTACTTTCCGCAGGGACGGGGTAGCACCAGCGAAGAAGATCATAGTTCAACGCCGTCGTCATGGCTAAAGGCTGTCTGTAATATGGAAGGCCCTAGTGAGGCGCTGGACCACTCACTTGTTGCATTTGTTGCGATTCAGATTAGGCTGTCTGGTGAAGTTGGTGTTTCTTACGACGAGGCCATTGAGTTATACAATCATGCACTGTCCAAGGTCATCCATGTTCTTGACTGTCCGTGCATCGGCAACAATGACGAGAGTCTCGCAGCTATCGTGATACTTTCCACGTGTGAGGTAAGTCAAAGATTCCTGACATGCTGTAGAGTCTCACTAACCTTAAACAGCTCTTCTTGTTCCACGCAAGCACAAGTTGGAACGCCCACGCCCAAGGTGTATCTGAGATCCTTCGTCACCGAGCTGTACCTGACACCAATACTTCAAGTTGGAACGACTTGTGTCGGCGCCTTTGCGTGATATGTGTAGGACCGGTCCCCTGAATAGCCCTGGAGTATATACTGACTATCCCAGGTCATCCAGGCCCTATCGCAAAAGAAGCCTCTCAATCTTGAACCCAGCCTTTGGCGAAAGCATATTGGCCCCTGGGCCGCTCCAGAGTCCTTTGGTGCTCTGCTCGACATGACCATTGACATCCCTTCAGTCATGGCCGAAGCTTATGCTTTTGCTTCAAGTGATGAGGCAGATGGTGAAAAATTGTCAAGATACATCGATCTTCTAACTGAGAAGTTCTATCTTCTTGAAAATTGGCGAGCGCTCGTACATCGTAACATCGCGGCACGCAACCAAACGCCGCTGTTCTGGTCTGTCCCCTCCAGAGCGAGTAATCCAGCAGACGAAGGATATCCAGATAAGCTATTTCCATTCGCTCTGATATTCTCATCTGTGGAGGGGGCCAGTCCATGGATTCTATGCTCCAGCATCATGTTAGATATCATTGAGACAATTCTGCTGCTTCGCGCAAAGGCTGCAAGCCTGGGTGTTTCCCCATCCCTTGGAGAGTGCCCCGATGGCTCTACAAAGAAGGGCTCACCGACCCAGGCAGATGCTGACTATATCGCGCGTATGATGTGTCAAAGTATCGAGTATTGCTATCGGAGTGAGAATGGCACATTCGGTCCGCAGATAACATGCAATGCTCAAACGACTCTGCTGGGGTACTTTGCAGGTCGGGGTATGAAGAGGGAACTTGAGTGGTGTCGGGCGATTAAATACATGAAGGGGCCTGGGACGAGTTTTGGGATTGATCTGATGCAGTTCAAGGCACCACCAGAGCTGTAGGCGCTGGTTTGATGGGAGATGTTGGTGCAAGCAATGGCTGAGGTAGAAGATGCGGACATGATAATATTACATCCATACTTCAAGAGGGAAATAGGGCTGCGCAAAAGAATTTCAAGTAAGCAAAGCAAAGGAGTAGCGACCTCAGTCAGCACTGACGAATTCCCTACGACGGTAACAAAAAAAGAACAATATTGGGTAGATATGCAAAAGATCAACCAATTGCCCCGTACTGGAATCGAACCAGTGATCTTATCATTTCGTGAGGTTACTAGTGATACGCTTTACCACTGAGCCAACGGGGCTGAATCTCATTGGTTAGAAATGCTAGCTTCAATTGTGCCCATGAGCTCGAGAACAGAGCACAACTATTGTCAGTACCTCAATTGCCCCAACTTCACTTGTATGCATCATATTAGTGTTGGTCAGGCTTCATGAGCCGTATTTACATTCATTACATAAATACAGCTTACTACAATACCGGATCAGAGTACTCTGCCGCGCAGCTTATTCTTTAGGCACTCACGTTCACCTCATCCCCAGAACCGGCCTTGACACCAGGCTCAACATCCATAACATCCCTGTTATGAGCAGAAGCAGTAACAAGCCCAGGTTGCTTCTCCTTCAACTCCTTGAACTTCTTCTCAGCATCCCAAACCCAGGGCGTATCAGCTGCAAACAGTAGATCCATCTCTTCAAGAGTGCGCTGGTTACTCTCAGGGTACAACGCCCAAACCATTGGAATGGCAATAACGTTGCAGGCTCCAAAAATATGGAGTGTGTTCTCACCAATAGCTGAAAACATGACGGGACATAGAAGGGTCAACCATCCGTTGCCGATGGACCAGCCGAAAACGCCGAAAGCGTTACCTTTGGCTCGAACTTGCAGCGGGAAGATCTCAGCGGGGTAGAGCCAAGGAACTGTTAGCCAGGTAGCTCCAAAGACCGAAGTAAAGATGAAGACGAAGGAAGCTGCTGCTGCACCGTATGAGCTAGCTTTATCGAGGTCACCCGCATTGCGGGCTTCTTGGCCAAGCTTGGAGAATCCCGCGGCAAGGAACATGGCTATTCCTTGACCGACAGCACCCCAGTAAAGAGTCCATCTTCGACCGATACGATCGAGGGTGTAGACGCAGATGAGTGTAGCGAACATGTAGAAGATGTTGTTGAGACCACTAATCCATTGGGATTTGCGTGTGTCAAACCCGGCTATCCTGAAGATTGTAGGGGCGTATACTGTTACGCCGGCGATGCCAACCCATTCCTGCATGATTTGAAGCTGGACCTGTTAGTTGAGTGGCATGATAGCGTTATGTAGACTTACCCAGATGACTAGCTGAACGCGTCGACCAGTATGAAGTTCACCTGATCCGATGCCGAAAAACATGTGCAAGTAAGAGTTCTTAGAAGACTCCTTATTCTCAAGCTGAACTATGTTCTTGATATCGGTGTACTCCGCGTGGGCTCGGGAAAGATCCGCCTCACTCGACCCACGCAGACGGCGGAGGATATACTGGGCTTCATCGTCTCGGCCAACCTTGACAAGCCAGCGAGGCGACTCGGGGAAGAACCAGACGCATCCTAGCAGGACAAGCAGAGGCAGGATCTGGAAAGCAATAGGGAAACGCCATCCGAACTCTGAATTGTTATTGTCAATGTAAGAGAGGCCAAACTCCAGCCAGTAGGCCACCACCACACCGAAGATGTTGAGAGTGAACTCAATTGCGATGAATTGGCCTCTAGAGGTATGTTCAGCCGTCTCGGTAGCCCATACTGGTACGATGGCGTTGAGAATGCCGGTTCCTAGACCCTGCTGTCAGTGACCCTGTAACAGATTGGACGTCAAGTGCATTACCTATGCCGTTGACAGCGCGCGAGCAGATCATCCAGTCGTGGTTTTGAGCTGAGCATTGCAGCGCTGCACCAACAATAGCCCATGCTGCGCCAATAGCGATAGTCTTGATACGGCCAACTTTATCTCCTACCCAGCCTCCGAAGAGACAACCGAAGAGAGTTCCGAGATAGTAAACTGAGACGATGCCACCTTGGAGCAGACTATCGGTAATGACAGGTTCGCCGGTCTTTTCGTCAACATAGCCAAAGCCCATCAAGTCGATATAGTCTTTCGAGTTATTCACACCACCCATCATTCCCTGGTCATATCTAAAATCGTTAGCGAAAAGACTGAACGGTTGAAGTTGGGGAAAATGATGAGGTCATACCCAAAAAAGAAGATCGAAAGAGCAGCGACACAATTAATAGCGATGAGAAGCTGACGCTTCTCAAAGTGATTCGCAACATTGAAACCTGGAAGGCGCTCCATGGTTGCTATTTGGCATTAGGCTTGGAGGTTGGGAATCTGACGATGATCTCGTGGGCGGGTGTTGCATTTATACTTGCTGCAAGTGACTGGCTGTGTGGACGATGAGACGTGAGATCCACATCGGATAACCGTATTTGCTCATTATCAGAGTGTTTTAATTAGCGTGGTTACTTTGGGCGAGGGGCGGAAACATGGCCGATGGTCAAGTTGTTTCCGTGAGGCTCTGATCAAAACTTGGTCATGATCTCAACGCGATACCAGATGCCAGCCAGCTCACTCTTTCTGGTTCCCCATGAGGCCATGTAAATACTGATTTATCTCATCATCTAGAAAACTTCGTATTTACTCATAATGATCTCTTCTTGTTCCTGATCTTCAATGCTGTTCATGCCGTTACATCTCAAAAAGCAGTGTCATCGACAATCGTTGCCCCAGGTTGAGAATTGGAGGTGGTGGAGACATTTTAGACTCCCCCATGTTTCGTTTATGCGCTCCAATAAGCAACCCTCATTCTGAGATTTTACTGGGTCTGAGCGGAGATTTCCTGGAGTTGAGTGGTAATTCCCACGTTTTATTCTCGTGACAAGGATCTTTCAGCGACAGGCAGCAGTTTAAACAAACATCGGCATGCGGCTCCGATGCTTTTCATGTTACGTTAGAGCTTCAAAGTCTTGATATCGAGTCATTTTCGCATCTGTCGTGTGATCTGTTGTTGCAATGGACACAGATACATCTGCGGAGTGTCCGCTTTTCCACTGGCCTTGCCTCGGGGGGCAAGAAAACACCGAACCTTGATATAAGGTGTCGAAATAAACTTAGCAAAGAGTCCCCTAAGCTTAGGCTAAATTTACCTAAATATTTTTATCACTTAGGGTTACGGCCTTGAGTTTTCTTTCCTCCCCTAGCCTTGCTCAGAGTTGGGGTATCCCCAAGTTGGGTGAGTGTCAACAGAGCGTTGATCAGTGGAGTTTATTCTAAGAGAAAATTGTTTGCCGATGTGCCGGGCAATGCCGCTATGACATCGTTCCTTGATTCAACTGGAAATAAAAGCGTGGAGCTTGTGTTGGAGCAACCAAGAATTCAGCTTGCTTGGCCGATCACGTTTTTGCTGATGGGGGATTGTCTCGGGAATAATTCCGCGGCATATTCACAACGCGGTTTGCCTGGCCAGAACAGCGGAACGAGAGGTGCGGAGTTTCCAGATGAGATCACAGGCAATGCTCAATAATGCATGGGAGGGTGAAGACCATGGTTCAAAATTCTTCTTCCCGTGGTCGCGAGACGTCATTCTTCCTAACGGCCGAAAGATTGACCTTCGGCCGCAACCGATTCAATTGAAGTGGCACAGCAAGGTTTCGGGAATAACTTCAATACGTGAGACGGAAGTGATTCGGCATAAAAGAAAAGTCCAGCTTGCCCAGCAACTATATGAACGCAAAAGGACGCTGAAAAACTCTCAACTCAGATAGTACAGAGCGCGACGAGCATCTCACAATCGCCTGTCTGTGCATCACCGAGATTTCGTTTCTTCGCGAAGCGTCAGTGATCGGGGTTAACACCGGACGGTAGTTGATGGTGGACAGGGGTTTCAGCGGCTTCCCCAATGTCGTTAGTGAATCCTTAGTACCTGTTTTAGGGTGCAACAGGGCGATCATCACGAGTCATGGACCAGCATCCAGCTACCCGGCAGGGGGCCGTTAAATCAGCAGAATTACAGCATTTGGTAAGTAAAACGACGAATTGCCCTTGATCATTGGGTTGTTGATATGTTCTGACATTTTCAAGAACTTTATTGTACTTTCCTACGGCCATGTTCACCCTGGAACACGGTCAATTGCTCCCGACGTCTCATTTCCGTCAACACCTTGGAGTCTCACCTGTCAAACACATCTATATAATATGGTATCCCCTCAACACCCCAACAATTCTTTAGTTGACGGATGCGGTTTTGGAGTTGGCAGTCTTAGATTCAGTATCGGAAGATATATCACCGGTTTCTTCAGACAAAAATTGAGTTGGGGCTTCAGCTTGAGGACTGTCGATTGTTAGCTGGTGTTTCACGTTAGGGATTAGATCCACTTACTCTCGATGCTTGAGCCATAGGTGAAGGGCATGCGTCGCAATGAGAAGACCGATAGCGCATCCTAACGCGAATGGATAACCTTTAGGGAAGCGAGGTCCTTCGACGGTCGGGAATACAAGCAAAGGTGTCCAAGCTGTTGTCGATTGAGAAATGGCGTTAATCAAGACAAGCGTAAAAGACCGTTCAGCTGGAGATGCTCGAAGCTGCGTATTTACCCAGCCGTGGAGAACACTTGATAGCGCGACTGACGCGTATATGGTCGAGTATGCGAACCAGAGGGCTGATTCGGGGACGTTCCAGATGGTGAGGATGATAAGACCGAGCGCGTTCCATACAGTCGAAACAGTGATAGCCCATGCAGGTCCCAACACCAGATCAGACGCAAAGCAAACGAAGAGGGTATAAAAAATACCCAGGGCTGGTGCGATGGTACCCAGTTCGTTGACCTTGGCCTTCGAATAGCGATTCAGACTCTTAATCCATAAGAGAAAAGAGCCAGAGCTACTGTGAGTTCCCGCGTTCCAGAACAAGACGTCGACGAGAATGATGCCCCAGAATTGTGGTGACAGGACGACCTTCTTCAGGTGTCCTAGCTTCATCTTTCCATGACTGCTGTGACCTGCTCGTTTGAGTCGCTGTTCACCAATATCGATGTCATGCTGGTTCAAAACACGACGATTCGGTTGATCAGGCGTTCCTGGGATGACAAAGTATCCTGCGATACCAACCGGGATGGTGATCAGTGCGCAGATGATGTACATCCAGCGCCAACCCTCCAATCCATTCACACCATCGAGTCGAGCTGAAGCACCAGCTTGAATGAGACCGGCAGTGAGTGTTCCGAGAGACAAACCGACGTAAAAGATGCCGCCACGGCGAGCAATTTCGTTGCCTCTGTACCATGAGCCAAAGAGGTAGTGCATAGTAGGGAAGAAAGCTGCTTCAAACCATCCAACGAGGAATCTGTAAGCTGCCAGTTCAGCGAAGCTGTTGACTCGGTATTGGAGAAGTGTAAAAATTCCCCAGCAGACATCCAAGCCGGGGATCAGCCAGTGAATAGGGACGTAGGTCAGGAGGAAGAAGAAGGGGATCTGGCCAAGGACGGCGCCAATGATGTAGAAGGTTTGCAGTTGAACGAGTTCATTGCCTTTGAAGCCCAAGTCCTCCTTGAGGCCCGCAACGTATGCGTTGTCTTCAAGGTGTTAGCAAAAAGAAACTGGAACGAGTAGGGGAGATACTTGAAGACATACTCAAGTTGGACTGATCAATGTACTTCACCCAATAAGCTATCACAGCATACGGGACGATAAGAAGATCAAGCTTAATAATAAACTTTCGCTCCTCCGGTGTATCTGTATCAGAATACCACTGGATATGATACCACTTCTTTGGTTTGGCGACAGACATTGTGATGGATGTGCAGATGGAGGATCATGCAGGACAGTTGGAGCGACGGGCCAGGGGCTTTAAAGCATATGCGAACGCAAGCAAGGATCCGAAAATTGGGGTCTCGAGAGGCTAAATGCGTTCTTTATCGGACTGGGTGGCACTAGGCGTGGGTGCCATGCACATTGAGAGATAGTGCTTGCTTGGCGTATTGCATGATTTGACGACACTTTGATGCGACGACCGACTTCGGGACGGCCAAGCTTGGATCATAGTGATAGAAAGGAGAGTAACAGTTGATGATTTCTCGAATACATCTTGAACAATTAGCTCTGTTATTCTGCACTTTGTCTTACTGTCGGCCGTCTAGCTGCCCAAGGCGCATCTGTAGACACTCGCAGATCTGCAGTTTCAAACCTTCAGACTCATGCAATGGAATCTTCAAACCAATCAAGTAGCTCTACCGGACCAATAGCGATATCGATAATTACTTATTTGGGGCAAAAATGCTTGTCGAGTTCGCTATCGTGGTGAGAATATGCTCTCAGACGCGGGGCGAATTGCGTGCTCCCAATGTCGCAATTTCATCCCTGTGCAACGTTTCGTGGCGGACTGAGGAAATTGGCGCCAACGAAAACTATTGATGTGATACCTTGGTAGAATCCGAAAGATATGGGAATTGGCGGACAAGTACTGCGTAAGTTAGCAATTCCGTGGAATTGAACGCGCCAAGGGAGATGCTATCCTGTGAGAAGACGGGTTTCGGCGCGACTCACATTTTTGACAGACTGACGCGCTACAGTCTACAGGCTGCGTACGCCTGAATGAGAAATATCAACAGGTCTTAAGTTCGGTGTCTGTCGTCCAGCAGTGGTTGATCTCAGCTGCAATACAAAATGGATGGAATCGAAGATGTCAGGCCAGCAACGAGACAAGCGGCGGAAGAGGTGATGAGACTGAAGAGGAATAGACTTCTCAGTGGTATGATGAAGGGCTTTACAAGGCTCGGTCACTTGGAGGCAACCTTCAACGAGAGTCCAAGTTCGGTTGTCCGTTGTTGGTAGCAAATTTCAAGCAACGAGGCTGGTCACTGGGTGACAGTTGCACGGATCCAAAACCGACGAGCGCGGCTGCTGCGAGGACCTGCCCAGGGGGAAGGTTATATACCAAAGTCACACTCTACTCTTCAGCGAAGAGTGGTCGAGTGGTATCTACCTACCTAAAAACCTATAGAACCTAAACTCCGCCCCTAAAAACCTTCCTCCCTCGGCCACTCTTCGTTTTTGCTCGTGCGTTCGAACCCTGCCCCAAAAATGAATTATTTTTTGACACTGAACTGGGACTATCGCACTGTCCAACAACTTCATATGCTCCCCTAAAGTCCAATCGTGTATCCAATTGCCAAGAGCGAAAGTCCTTTGACAACCATGCATATGGGTCAACGCTCGACCATGTTAAAAGTCGAGACGGTCGAGTTCGTAGAGACACGAATCTGCATACAACGTCAGCGTGTTATTGAAAGAACTCAAAAAATCCCATTTACTTACCACGGTGCCGCAATAGGGACAGGAGTGGCTAGGAATGACCCAAACTTGCTTCTCAGTCGTAGTGCACTTGGGGCATAGGACGCCAGGCATTTTGGTGTTAGGGGAAGGGTCATAAGATATTCCGGGGTCCCTACCAGGCATGTTGGGGATGTTTCGGCGATGTGATGTTGAGTCTGTTGGTGTAGAGTGGCGATGAAGAGCGTTGGGGGGTTATGTGAATAGAGGAAAGTTGCAGGTTCGAGATGAGGAACACGAACGTCATGAGATAGCAACGGACGTTTGTCTTTACCCAACCTGGTCATGTTTGGAATACCAGTGGGGAACCTTACAATAGTGTTCACTGAACTGGTGCCTGTTTGCTTGATGTATCAGATTGTTCCGTCGTTTGTTCAGGCAGTGCACTCTGTGGGATATCAGTGGCAGCGCTCCGACCGGGATGGATCAACATGCATCTCCATTATGGCTCGTTCAAATTAAATGATCAGAGATTGTGAAGGCCGGTTAGGAGTGTTTCTGCCACTATATGCGATGCGAGGATCTGATGATGTTTGTACTGTCAGCCATAGTATCAGAGACACCTATGGCCCTTTCAGTCGTCCTGACTTGGGTCCTGTTTTACCAGTAGTTCAACTTTAAGTGCAGTTTCAGTTACTTTACAAGCTGGGGTTTTTCTCCTTGGCCATGTCAACACTCTGGTAGGTGGTAGGTTAAGCCATGTTTGGCCCTCTGACGTTCACGATGAGTTTGCCAATCACAAGACGGAGGAAGGAAAATTTCAAGTCACCACCAACTCCATTGATCTCTATCTCCTTCGTATACAGGGTATCTCTCAACATTTCTTCAAAACATCAATGATCCATTCAAGCCCCTCCCTACTCTCCTTCAACCCATACTTGTATGCCAATGGAAAACAGTGCATCTGATCACCCCAAGATAGCCACTCTCCATCAACGCCCTCCTTCCGACATCTCTCTCTAAACTCAACAGCCTCTGGTCCAAGAACATCATGGGAAGCTGTTATCCCGTGGATCTTGACCTTGTTGCGGATACAAACGCCGAGATCGGCGTGGATGGGAGATACTCGGGGATCATTGACGGACCAGTCCAGCTTTTCGTCCCTACCGGTTGATTGTGTGTTCGCCCCATCCTGTTGCGGTTGATGCATATCCGAGTGACCAGGTGCCCATGCACTGGCTGTATCGTTGATCGACGATTCACTCAGAATAGGATCAAACTTGTCCACCTCTTTGATATCAGGATGATTGTGACTCAGATCGGTGGTCGCAGTGATCGCCAGAATGGCAGAAGGGGGCCGGATGGCTTGTACGTCTTGATCCCTCATCGTCCAGGTCACAACGCACAGCGCGATGTTGCCCCCTGAGCTATCTCCTGCAACGATCACCCTCTCGCCAACGTCAGATGATTGCTTCAACAAGACATTGTAGGTCTTGCAGATTGCAGGGAATGAGTCTTGAACAGGGTCTTTGGGTGCCAGGGGGTATGAGATGAGGGTGAGTCTCGTGTCTTGCAGGCGGTTTGTCATCTCTGCGCAGAATGTCCAATGTTGGCCTGCAGGTATCAGCGTCAGTAGGGCTCATGGGAAGAAAGTGGCCTACTCACCACTCGGAGGTGCTTGCCATCCGCCTCCAGCAAAGTACAATATTCTTCTGGCATAGGACCTTTTCTCTCCATCAGAAGATTTTGGAGTCATATCATACGTCCAAATCCCCTCGACCTTGTTCTCTTGAACATCACATCTCTTTCTCGCTCCTCTCGAGGGCTTACATCGCGTAGGATCGGCAGATGAAACCTTTCCAATCTCTACCAACTTTGGCTTGATAGGTTGGATAACATTGTGAAGAATCTTGGTCGGCCAAGACCTCCCAGAGCGCTCATCGACGTGGAACTCTTGATCGTCTGCGCTGAACTCATCGTCGGAATCGCGATACCCGTCAACGACTGGTGGACTAATAGTTTGGGTCGCCATCGGGAATAATGATATCTTGTAAGGTCCGGACCCTGGAAATCGGGGATGATGGAGTGGTAGCACAATAGTTGCAAAATAAAGCCGTCATTCTTTTGATCAAGGGAGACCCTGATCGGCACACGTCATTGATCTGACATCATTGACTCCGCTTGCGTGCAACCCCAAAACAGGCGTGACAAGGAGACTAGCTGCTTTTAGACGCCATTTTTACCTGATCTTTTGACAGCTGAAGATAAGGAATTGACCAAGAGATGGTGACTAATTGTTCAATTCAATTTGAGTTATTGATGATGGACGCTTTGGCATTCGCTAATGCATTAAGGGTCAGGCCAAGAAAGAAGCTTGTTCGGCTTTAGCAGTAAAATTGGATCAGGCCAAGATCTCCACAACACCAAGCAAGCTTTACGCCATCGCGATCTTCACCCGTCGCTCGATGAGATCTTTAACGTTGTGGACCGGGCAACAGTACGAACGATTCGGCATTGAAAAGTAAGAATAATTAAATCGTTAAAACAACTAAAAAGATACCGCTTGCTTGCTGTTTTGTTCAATCTGATGCCCATGCGCTTCGCTGCAACGCGACCAAAATGAAAGCACAAAATCCCGCTCATCGCAAATAAGATGTACAAATGAAACAGCAAACCAGATGACCACAGTGATCTTAGTTCCTCTCCCGCGACAAGCCTGACAGCGAAGATCGTCTTCTATTCGTCTCGGTTCGCATTCTTGCCTCAGCCTGCTTCACAGCTTCCTCCCAGTCTGTGAAGTACAAATACATGGCCTCAAGGCCAGATACCCTACAAAGAAGGTCAGCGACAAGTCATTGTCGAGCAGAGGAGGATAGAACTTACACAGCAAGACCCGCTGTTAGACCAACCCAGAGTCCAGCTAATCCCCAACCTAATCCGAAACTGGTGCCGAGGGCGATTGGAAGAGCGACCACGTAGTATGCAAAGAGGTTGGCGTAGGATCCAATGGACTGGCGCCCAATTCCACGAAGAAGGCCATGAGAGACGGCGGCTAACGCGTCAAAGATTTGCATGACGGCGCAGACGAGGATGACGTTGGATGCGATATCGATGACTTGTTCATCCTCCGTGAATACCGCTGGGATTTGTCTTCGGAGGGTCGTGAAGATCGTCAAGTTGATGCTTCCAACGATAAGTGCAGCAAAGATTGCCTATCAAGTCAGTTTGTTTGTACAGTGACCAGATGAGGCTGGACTTACCACTTTGGCTGTTACTCGCGCAGCCTTGCTCAAATCAGCCCCAATAAGGTTTGCAACTCGAGTCGAGGTCGCGATGGCCAGTGGGAAGGGAATGTTGAAAGACATTGACGTGACAGTCACCAACACTCCTTGAGCTGCTAGTTGAGCTGTACCGAACCGTCCTGCGGCAATGGTGAGAATCTCCAGCACAGAGAACTGTGCTTCGATCATGATCATTCCCGGCAGAGCTAACTTGATCATTGGACCTGTGACAGTCAGAAAGGATCTCATGGCGAGTTCGAAATTGACTCACCCCAGTTTGTGAATGCCTTGCGGCTGAAGCCCTTCCAGCACTCATATCCTTCGAACAGCCGCACGTACAAAATCAGAAGTATTGGGAGAAGGTTGTGAGTGACAGCCATTGCAATGGCAGCACCAGGAAAGCCCCATCCAAACTTGAACACAAACAGCCAATTCTGCAAGAAGCTCAACGGCGCCCCAACAAAAAGCGTGTAAGTTGTCGCATGGAACAAACCCTGACTCTGAACAAACCTCTTTGCGCTCTCGAAAGCACTAACTCCAGGCATGCCTGCGATGAGGATACGCATGTACAAAGCCGCCAATTGTGTTGTGCGGCCTGGGCCAACTGCTGCGGCAAGGATAGGTTCGGAGAACCACCAGACGACAGCGATAGGAATCATGATTATCCAAAGAAGCCAGGTCATTCTCTGCGCCTGAAGGCCAACGAGATGCTTGTGGCCGGAGCCGTAGGCCTGTGCGCACAGGGTGTCGAGACATGTTGCTAGGCCTTGGACTGGGACGTAGTAAGTGATCGAGGCAGTCATCGTGGCCACTGGAGATGTTAGCATGTGTATCAGATTGGGACGGATGTTGAATACTTACAGTTGACAGCGGCGAGTTCCTCCATTCCAAGACGACCGACAGTCAAGACGGAGGCGACAGTGACCGAGTAACTGTGATCTGTCAGTGTCATGACTCACTTGCACCATCGTGGTACTTACTGCAGGAGAAAAGTGACAATAAGAGGCAGCGCATATTGAATCAACGTCTTGGTTTCACGCTGCCACGTCGTATCAATCTTATGCGACGCCAGTGCTTCCTCCCAACGCTTATGAACCTCATCCGGCCCCGGCGTCGGCGGGATCCCATCAAACCTCACAACTCTTTCCCTCAACAACGGCGTTGTCTCGCCCGAATCTTCCGATGCGAAGAGCGGCTTGTCATGATCGTGCACGCGCGTACTAAACAGGTGACGATACAGACGGCCAAGCTTCGTGGTCTTCCATCCTGTTGGCGGATGTCTCGGCGGAATGATATCGTTGTCGCGGAGCAGGGAGACTTCAGCGCGGAGGGATTGCTCAAAGTCGTGGGGGTTTGGGGGCGGAATGTCGATGCTTGATGGGGGAACGGTAGAGAAGCCTTGGCCGAAAGCGATGCCTGTTGGATGAAAGGCAAGCTGAACGTCTGTTTCGTTTACGTATCGCGGGTCTTCGATGGCTTCTTCATCGCGATGTTCATCTCCAGAGGAGCACTCGTCAATATCACGGTTGAGAATCTCCTCCACATTTGGAGTCGGGTCGATGAATGGGGGCGGGAATGTCAAATCGTCTGGAATAAAATCAGCAAAGATAGAATGTCGTCTTCCTCGACGTTCGCCGTCGGGATTAAACGGTGAGCTCGTAGGTAGCGACATGTTGCTGAACCTGCGAGAGTCGACGCGCGATGGCTGAACTCCAAAGGTAGAGGTGGTGATGTTTTTACATCATCTCAACGAACACAATGACGTGATCCCAAAGTCAGATAACAAAGTCGGTGAAAGATATCTGATGTCAATTGATAACGACCACACCTTTACAGGGCGCCACAAACCGACCATCCGCTGCAAACGATGGCACCCTCAGCCTGGACCCCGCAGCACAATGACATGCATTCTCACTGCGGATGTGCCACTAATCAAGGTTCAGGCCGGACGGTTTGCCCCGAAGATAAGATGTTGGTGTGTTGCACCCAGAAACGGTTGGGGTGAAGTCATTTGTGAGATGGATGAATCTCTAGTAGATTCTTCACTGATCGGCGCTTTTTCTGGTGTTTTTTGACGATTGGTGCAGCCACTGGATTTCACGTGCGACGATCATTGGTCGGTGGCTCATTCGACAACGCGTAAGATGAAGAATTGATTGGAAAATGTACGAAGGACAATTGTATGACTTCATCTTCATAACAAAAAAAGGCTGTGCATTTTGTCAGTATCACCATGTTCCACGATGTAGCCAATTGTACTTGATTATATAATTAGTATATGATTTACAAAGAGTTCTAATAACTCTACAGAGATCCCATTAATTTATGTTACAATTCGGATACCTTTCACATGCTTCAGCAATTGTGTAGGAAGTATTGGTAACAACCATGACTTGTTCAGTTAAATGACTAAAGAAGAAGCCCGCAATGTGCGAGCAATACAAACAGATTACAACGTCTGAATCTGTTCCTCACATCATACATATAACCAACGGCATCTCTTCATCAACAAAGCGATACTCCTCATTAATGCCATCCTAGCCGTCGCTGATGTATTACAATACCACACAGCCTAACTGTAAAACATTCAGTTGGCGGTGAGTTGAACTACAAGCGGAACACTGGGATGCCGGTTGCCATGAGATATTTCAAAGGCGATACTGCGCCATCTGCCGCAAACCGATTGTACAACTTGCCGTCCGCGTCAGTCTCGTCGACGGTGAGAACCGCAGGCTTCTCATTGGGATCGCCAACGAGAAAGACGGGAAGGAGGGTGTTCCCCCAAAGACCGTAAAAGTCGGCTCGATTCACTTTGCACCATGGTTAGCTATCTAGGCATCTTTTATGGTGCACTTTACTTACTCCGACCCGCGTCGTCCACCACGAGACCTCGGGCAAAAAGACTCTTCCAAGTAGGAACCGGCGAGATTTCGGCATCAGTTGGATGCACACACAGGAAATCGGCCTGACGCATGATCATGCACATAACTCTCTCAATGATCGGAATGGCATTCGGCGTGGCGGTGTATTGGGCCCAGCTGATGTCTCCACGCGCGACCTGGCTCTGTTAGTACGATCTCAACATTGGCTGATTCAGAGTAATGGGACTTTACCTGGCGGAGCGGTAAGACAATGGCTTGGTTATCAAGGGCATTTTGGATAGTCCGCAGGAACGGCTTGCAGTCGGCGTCGAGGGCTGGTACAGCGTTCGACCGGAAGACGGCCAAGGTCCAGTAGGCCAGAGAGAGGTGCATCTTCCAGTGTGTTCCTGGAAAGAACTCGTCCATGTTCTGCGCCCAGTCAACAGCCTGGGGGTTGTTCAAAATTTGAGTGATCGCCATCAGTTCATCGCCCTCCACGTACATGCGTATCACCAGATGATGGCGGCGTCTATCAGGGTGGCCCGCGGGTAGGATGGTATTGTACCGCGCCGCTACCGCACGGCCTCTGGTGTCAAGACGACTGGCAAATTGGTCAATCGAGGCATGTGTCGGACCTGAGCACAAGATTTGCCCAAATTGGGCCTCCATTGCGAGAGCTGCGGCAGCTCCGAGCGCGGTCTTTCCAGATCCCGGTTCCTAAGGAGACTCATCAGTATCAAGCTATCATGGACGTCACTAGAAGTGAAGAACTTACACCGATGACGATACCAATGTTGAACGCACGGCACTTCAGATACTCCCGAAAGCGATTCCGGTCAATGTCCTTCGCTTCTTCAAGAATGCACTGTATGAGGTAGGGATCATGGTGCAGGGTGTAACCAATTTGAGGCAAACAGCCATTCCGCCGGGCATCAGTCGACCTGAGCGCCTCATAGAAGCCTGTTCCACGAAGTACGGCACGGTGAACTCTCATCTTTAAAAGAACCTCACTGGCCGTACGCATTTGGCCTTCGTCAAGTAGGTGCGGCGCAAGGATGTCACCTGCGGCGTCCACGGCCATGCCCCATGCCCTTGCGTTCGTCGGCGGGGCATTGGGCCGGAATGCCCGCATGCCGTTTACCCTTCGTTTGACCTCCTTTAGGCCGGAATCAAATTCTAAGGAGACGGAGTTCTAGTTCTGTCTTCCTTTCGAAAGCGCTTCGTCGGCGGTTGCGCGGTCGTAATAGTTGTAGATGCGAAACTTGGGCTCGGCAGCGGCGCGAACTCGTAGGACCAGCTCGTTGTCTCCAATCGAATGTGAGTCAAGTTCGGGAAAGGAATCACTCTGCTCAATGATCTTACCAACCCTATCAAACGAGGTCGTTAATTTGTGTTTCAAATACCGACTTTCATAACTGGACTTACCATAGAGCTGGCTCATCGTCGTTTGGTCCTATGACATCGTAAATCTTGACGTTAAGTAGAGGGTTGCCTATCATCAAATGTTGCCAGGCGGGCTCGTGACGTTCCCTCCATATCTTGGGGACCGAAATCACAAGACAAAGGCCGGTGCCTTCAGGGATAATCCCCGGGGGTGCGACGAAGTATGCTTGGAAGCGCTCTTCGGCAATCTATAGCTGTGTGAGACCCTGTTGATACCCATAAAATGTTGTAATACATACCGCCTCGGCTGCTCGTGCTACCCAGAGGCTATCTTGGATAGCACTCTGATTGATCGCGGTGACAAATGCCTCGTCACTATCAAACCTACAGTGGCCATTAGTACACGTGGTGCTCGGTGTAAAACGGATATACTCACTCATAGCAGGGCGCAAACGCGCCGCCTTGGTTTCCGTCAACCAACTCCTTCATCTCCTCGAAGTCAGTTGGCTGCCTCGCGTAGCCATAGGTGAAATTTGGGCCAAGGCCCTCGTCTCTCATGACCTCCCTGCACGAGCCAATATCCATATCCACAACGAAGTAGAAGTCTCGTTGTTCAAGCACATCCAGAAGCGAGACGTCGTTGATTTTTCCATTACAGTTAATCCACTCCTCAAGCTTGGGGTCGGGGGAGTTATAATACTCCTGGGCGTAACCTTGGATCACGATCCCGAAAGCGCGAAGGTGAACGACAAGGTAGGTAAAGCCTTGCCAATTCTGGACCGTAGGAAACTTGGCCTTTACGGCTTCTGGAACTGGGAGATAGTCACAGGAGACACCGCCGCGGGGGAACTTGACGGTGATGCGAAAGTCTGCCACGACAGGCTTGTCGAGCAAGGGGTCGTCTAGAGTCAAGTGTCAGATATGCTGTATCAATTGTTCTTCAGGTGTCTCCCTTACATGCATAACATACGCCCTTTCCCTCATCTTCGCTAACGAGTTGTCCGCGATCACGACGCACAGTCAGGCGAAATCCGAAATATGGATCTGCACTTGGTGGTACGACCGTTCCGACCTGAGTTTTGATTTTGGTACGAAGGCCAAGGCTGGGAGTGGCAGCGATGATGGTGCCAGCGTCACCGAAGCTAAGAGATGTCATTATCTAACTCCTGTATGAGAATAGAGGGAGGCGACGAACAGCAGGGCGCATGGCTTCATATTTGAGTCCTCCGACATCTTGACGAGTGTGTCGGTCTGTGCTGTTGAAGGAAGAACTGCTGATCGTGAGGAGAAAGAAAAAAAGCCCACAGCTTGAAGGAGGAAGAAAAGGACTTGAGACCTGTCACTGGGCAGTGGTCTGTGTACCTAGGTAGGTAGGTAAACAACAACAGTGAAATAAGCTGTGGTGGACACCGCCCCCACAGGTGGAGATTGACAGCTGTTATGGGTCTGACATACAAAACTATGGGACACTTCTTTGAGGTCGAATGAATCATTAAATTTAAGGATACTGTTCCAACGACAATATACAGACTTTTAAAGGGCACTGTCATTAATACATCGTCTTTGATAGCAGAATGAACATACTATATAATACGAGTTCGTCACCATACACAGGAATGTTCAGGTGTAGGTGTCAGGCATATTGGATAAGTCTGCCGGCTCAGTGAGTCAGTGCAATTTCTCTCCTTGACCTAAGATACCCAAGTCCATCCTTAAGAATTAGAAACAGGCTTTGGCGCAAGCACGAAAAGCTGGGATTAAAAGGGGTTGCCCCGGGTTTCGAAGTTGCACAATTCACAGAGATCCATGTCGGGGTGAGGGCCGGATGCAAACGTCAATTCTCATTTTGATCCCCTTTACTTGTGCTCAGTGATAATTTGGCAGTTACTAAATCTCATGAGGTCTTGATGAGGAACGCCTGAGATGCCTATTGTCAAATCGGCCGTCGGTAAGGGGCATACACAGGTGATATCGAGTGTGGTCGAAGGTCCTCCTAAGCGGAGCCATTACAGATCATAGTGAATCTTTAAATTTGGTCGTGTCCCGTTATTAACTATAATGTGCATGATTACTTCAGTTGCTGGCGGCGCGCGTCATGTGGCAGCTTGGAGAGGATTCTGTCAGTGTCTTGCTGCTGCATAGAGTTCTCTCCACTCCCATAATTCACACACAACGCTTGGGTTGGCGGCCTTCCATGACCTGACTTGACGGCCAACATGGTCGGTCGCAGAGATCTCAACAGGGAAGTTTGAGACCGAGGAACAAACGCGTTTCTCTCGCTGCACCACGGTGAATAAAGAGTCAAGGGGCGTCACGAAGTTGGGGGGTTAGCTTTGTCTTGTTCAAAATGCACTCCATGTAATTGGCCGATGAAGAATGGCCCGAGTGTCCTTCTGTGTGCCTGTATTTTGATGCTATCTGAGCGGGGGTCAGCTTTTAGTAATTGCGGTTGTTTCGATATGTGAACATGGTGCGGGGGGATGAACAAGGAAGGGGGCTTCACCTGTTGGAGTTTGACAGATCTCCCAACATGTGTGTGAGAACATGGCAGTAGGCTCTCCTTATGCATATCCCAAGTGGCTTGTAAGTCCGTACCCTTGACTGCAGTCCCTTGTGCAATCTTGGGTTGTGCCGTAGAGTGTACATCGTTGTGGGATCATAGCCAGTGGCCAATCTCGTGGCTGATTTGTTTGCCAGTGCTTTGAGCCTCTGCCAGATCAATGCCCACTGTAACTCGTTTCCATGCTGTCACTCAGAGCATCCTGAGGCAAGATGCCTGGAAGCCAAGGCAGAGCGGTATCATCCAAAAGGGGCATGGTGCAATATGGCAACCTCCTGCCCTCCCTCTGCCACTGGCAGCCTTCCAGCATCTTCTTTCCCAATCCATGGAAGCCCTAACCGCTTGCACACCAAGTTCTTCCTCGCACAAAACTCCTTCCCCTCTCTTGATCTTCGAACGAAACCTCCTCCTCTTCATTTCTTACCTTGTGTTCACTCCACCAAGCCAACAGTTCGCTGTGCACTCATCATCATTATCCCCCCTGGCCATCACGCGCCGTCATTCTCTCAGTGCACGCGTACTCTTGGCCGTTGATCTCAAGGGCAAGCACCGGATCTCGCTCACGTTGAGTTGGGTAACATCCAGTATGTCGATCGATCCAATGAATGGAGAAGCCTCAAGCTGACTGTCTTCCAAACAGAAGCCAGCTGTCAACCCATCACTCTTCAAGATCCCCTCACCCCCTCACCTCTTCCTGATATCCTTGGCATACTCAAGCCGCCTACTCAAGCACGTTGCCTTGCAACCCATCATCAGATGTCCCCACACTGAGCCCTGCCAGATGTGGACTCAAATCATAGTAACCCCCGGGCAATCATCTTTGCGGTGCCCCGGCCCGCAAATGCCCACGCATCGTCGAATATCCCCGCAAATGAATACCTCTTGGGATGCCAAGCATGGAGATACCGCCATCGCCACGCTTGGCCACGGCTGAAAGCACAAGAAGACGGACAAGCGCCGGTGGAAACATTCTTACCTCCCGGTACTTCGTCCGTGTTGTGGTGGGTAAAGACTTGGATGATGCAACTGAACGACGAATGGTCTCGGGGGCATCCACAGCCGTTAATATCCATTGCTGCTTGCTTTTGAGAGCGATTTGAATCATACGCGTTTCCCTTTGGGACTCTGCACAGAGCTTGCTCAGACCAGCCGTTATCACGAAGCATCAAGGTACTAACAGTCAGCATTAATGATGCTTTCATGTTGAGAGGAGCTGCTAACGTACTTGGATAGACACAGCCAGCGGCCAGTCATCCACAGAGCCCATCTGATTGCACCCCCGGCCCGCTGTTTAAACCCCCTCCCGTGGCTTCCAACAGCCTCGTTTCTCACAGGAGGGGGATGTTGGGTCCGGAATCCCCAACGGCTTTGGACGGTTTGACCCTGCGGGCGGTCGAGTAAGGCGCGTGATGCAAGTATCAGCTGTCAGGTCTATCAACTCAAAACAACACTTCTCAATCAACATCAACCAACCAACCAATGGTACCAACGATTTTGTGGACTTCACGACATGGTCGGCACTAGGAATGGTCTTGGGTTTACGGATGAAAGATGGCTATGGCTTTGAACGGGTGAGGGGGGGACTTGGAGAATTCATTCGTAACATCGGAACGCCTGAACTATTGCAGCAGAGGGGGGTTTTGGGGGAGGGGCCGGACTGCGTAAACACAGGCATCCCCATTACGCTGTCACGCCGGAGCGTGCAGTTTCGTGGAAGGCAGGTTGGGGGGTGAAGGCTCGGCGTCGGAGCCATCCATGTGTATTCTCAGGCGGTGTACAGTGAGATCACCCCGATGAAGGACCAGGCCACAGAATATATGAAGGGGGTGGTGATTATAAGCTCTCAGTCAAGGTCTCAACTACAAATAACACATATAGCTCACATGAATGAGTACATGAACCAGCCTCCTATCGTCCATCGTTGCCTGCGTGATGCCAAAGAAACAAGTAAGCGTGACGTTTGTTTGCAAGATAAAAATGATTTCGAGCGGGTGTGCCGAGAAAGATAAACGCGCAACATCACTGTGACCTAGGTATGTAGATGAGTGCATGCGTGTGATTGACTGTCGAGTGGTTGTGAGAAGGGAGGCTGTGGAGTCACATGAATCATCCTCAACTCCTACCACCAAGACTCGCCTTCCAATCAAGCTCCGTCTCCAGCAGACTTTCACTAAATCCTTGCAAGCACAATCTGATCACTGCTGAAAGCCTCTTTGATCTTCGTTACTCATATCTGTACAACAATCCGTCCCTTGAACGCCGCATCCTCATAAATCTCAACAATACCCGGAATCTTCTCAAACGGTAACACAGTCAAATGCGACCTCACGCCCGCCTCCTCCACGACCTTCATCATCCTCTCCGTCGCTGCTCTCCCCGCCACGTAACTCCCCTTGATCGTCAACTCCCGAAACACAATAGGCGCCGCGTCGAATTGCCACGACTCCTGCGGAAGACCTAGTATTCCCAACGTTCCCTTGATCCTCAGAATATTGAGCGCCCACCGATTCGCTGCCAGCGATGGCGTGCAGACAACTGCTGCTGCGACACCTTCACCGTTTGTGAAGTCGTGTATCGCTTTTGATGCTGCTGCGGTGTCTGAAGAGTCCACAACAAGGTCAGGTCTCAAAGAAGGGTTTTCGATGTCTGATGCTAACTGTCGACCAGCTTCTCTGCTATCCACCGCGACGACCTTGAAACCGAGCGCTTTTGCGAACTGCACACCCAAGTGCCCGAGCCCACCGATACCCACGATCGCAACCGTCTCTCCCTTGCCCACTCCCGCTGTGGCGCCCTCAAGACTTCCCCAAACTGTCGCTCCCGCACAAGTGAGCGGCGCAGCTTGTTCAAACGAGATCGAGTCCGGCAGTTTCACGGTTGTCTCCGGATCAGCAGAAGCATACTCCGCAAACCCTCCGTCGTGTAAGAAGCCAGCTGTTTCCCTGTTATCACAGAATCTGGGATCAAGCTCTTCGCCTCTTCTTTGCGTCAAGCGACATCCTACACATGAGCCGCAAGCATGCTTGAAGTTGAGGACGCCAACACGATCGCCGACTTTGAGGTCTCCTTGGTAGCTGCCACCCAGTTTGGCAACAACTCCAGCTATCTCATGAGACGGGATTAGCCCAATTGGCGCTGGTTTCTCGAACTCGCCTTGCAATGCTTGCAGGTCTGAGTGGCAGAATCCAGCGGCATTAACTCGCACAAGAATGTCTGTGTCTCGAATGGAGGGTAATGAACGCTTCCCCAAGGCATACGGTTTGTTATACTAGGCATTATCAGCACTCGTCCATGGCGGCTATTTCTTTGCAGCCATGCTCACCTCTGCGATGTAGGCAGCTCTCATCTGAGACGGTAGAGCTGCGTCGGACGCCATTGCGTTTGCTTCTCTGGGTTTCAAAAAGCTCCCGGATTCCAGCCTCGAAGAGCGATATCAACACTGTCTACCTGCAGAGCCGATTGCCGCGTTATCTCCCGGCCTGGGCTACGCTGGGCTCTGTCGCCACACTACCTGTCCCATCAAGACCCGCCATGTCATGATGTTGGAGTACCCCAACAGGGATCTTGGGGTAAGTCTCCAGCCATGGTCAAGATACTCCAACAGCTTGAGTGGACCATGAAGCGGGTTGACCGTTGAGATTAACAATCATGTCTTGAGAAATGGAATAATGGCATTGCTTTATCTATGTTGATAAACTGATAAGTTTGTCTCTAGACTGTGATTGTCTTGGCTAGTACGTTCCGACACCTCCCTCACGCTATTCCACGCCGATCGACGCCGCAACCATGTCTGTTTTCTTCAAAGAGATTCTACCGTACGTTATCCTCCGAGCCATAATCAAAATTCAAGAGAAGATACTAACATTCTGCTTCAGTGGCAACCCTGTTCAAGCAGGCGACGTCGAAGCGCTTCTTGACCCCCTCAACCTCACCATCCGCCCCGAAGAGTCATCAGAATACCAACTCCTCCTCGCAGCAGTCCACGACTGCGCAGAACGAGTCTCCAATCTTCCCGACTATCAACCTCTCCCGGATATCGAGAGATTTCCCCGTAAGAACATCCACCTTCCCGAAGAACACGAGCAAAGCTACGGTCATGCCTGGGCTCACCGTTTCATCATCGAGGGCGACAAGTCTGCACGCTCAGCTTTAGCAGGGAAGTCTGTTTGTCTGAAAGACTGTATCGCTGTTGCCGGTGTGCCACAGTTCTTTGGCAGCGATGCGTTCCCCGCTTGGACGCCGTCGACTGATGCGACTGTTGTCACGAGAGTTCTTGAGGCTGGGGCTGTGATTACGGGAACAGCGACGTGTGAAAACTTCTGCAACTCAACATCCTCCTTCACAAGTGCGCAGGGCACAATCGACAACCCGCGCAAAGTAGGGTATTCGGCCGGGGGCAGTACCTCTGGTGGCGCGGCTCTTGTCACGGGCGGTCTCTCCGACATTGCTATCGGTACAGATCAAGGCGGTAGCATTCGTGTACCAGCCTCGCTATGCGGCTGTGTTGGGTTCAAGCCAACACATGGACTTGTGCCATATACAGGTATCACGAGTGGTGATCAGATTGATGACCATGCGGGACCGCTTGCCAGGACGGTTGACGAGGTTGCTGCTTGCTTGGATGTGATCGCGGGCTACGATTGGATCGACGACCGATCACTTGGCGCACCATCACCTGGATCATTCAACTACCTGGACTCCTTGGCCGGTGCATCTGTAAAGGGTCTTCGAATCGGCGTTCTGAAAGAAGGTTATGACAATGATCTGGTACAACCAGGCGTGAAGCAGACTTTCTTCGACGCCATCAATAGGCTCAAATCTCTCGGCGCTACTGTGGAAGAAGTTTCGATTCCTCTTCACAAGGAAGGTCCTTCGATATGGACCATCCAGCAACGCATATCCGGCTCGGCAGGCATCCTGGGCCAAGCCAACGGTCGTCGAGGTCTTTACCTGACTGAGTTCGAGCAAGCCCGTCTTCCATGGACATCTTCTGAATTCGAGAAGCTCTTCCCTTCCACGAAGAACACTGTCATCAACGGCATTTATCTCTCACGCAATTTCCCCGGCCTCTACGCAAAGACCGTCAACATCGGCCGCCAAATACGCGACGCATACGAAGCAAAGTTCAAACAATTCGACGTCATCATCATGCCAACAACACCCTTCGTCGCACCGCGTCACGGCTCACGAGAGTCTGTGCTCAAGTCATTCGAGCCAAGCATCGGGATGACGAACAACACTTCCATCTTCAACGTCACGGGTAATCCTGCTCTATCGCTTCCTGTTGGCTGGTCAAAGGCTGTCGATGATGAGAGTGTTTTGTTGCCTGTTGGACTGCAGATTGTTGGTGGTCTTTGGCAGGAGAAGAAGGTTTTGAATGTTGCGAAGGCGCTGGAGAGTAGTTTTGATTGGGAACAGGAGGGGAAGTCTACGGTTGAAGAGACGGAGGATGTGTTGAATGAGGTCCGACGCGTCAGAGAATCTTCACATCTGTAGAGTCGGTGTTTGGCGCCTGTAAGTGTAGAAGGAACGTTATTGTTGTTATGCAGATTACATCTGATCATTTGCCGCTCGTGCTCGTGTAATTCTTTACATGACTACAAGTCACGGGACTTCGCCTTAAGCTTCAAAATTCCATCTCGCCTTAGTCCAAAGCTGCTAATATCTCTTCGTGATTTCTCGAGCGTTTGCAAACCATCTCGATCAAGTTGGCCGTTTTCCAGGATGATATGTAACTAACGCGATACTGTGTTATCCCTACCCTATTCTGTTAGTTGATTATCTCCCCGCCAAAGATAACGCTATCAGACGCTACTCCAAGCCTGCCCCACCCACGACTCCATGATAAACGATGCACTACCCCATTCGCCTCCTCCATCGCAATTCCTCTCCAACTCTTGGAGTCACTGCTGCAGAATGGGTGACAACATCGGCACATACGAGACTCCAAACAAGCGACAAAGAGTGGGTTACAATGGAGCTGGAGTCAATCTACGCATGTGTCCACATTGCGGGCGCACCTTCAAGAGAACCGAGCATCTCGAGAGGCACGTCAGAACACGTGAGTCTCGCTATCTGATCGAGACAGGGTAGCTGGCTAATGTGAGGGTGCATGAGTAGATACCAAGGAGAAGCCGTTTCTGTGCCATTGCGGGGCATCGTTTGCAAGACGTGACTTGCTCACGCGTCATCAGAGGCTAGCTGAGCATGAGGGCGACGTACCATCGCCTGAACCTGCGCAAGCACGGGTGACTGTCGTACAGCAGAGGAATGATAGCATTGGTGACCCAGATTTGGCTGCAGCTGTGTCACTGTCAGGCCTAAGTGTTGATCCATGGTTCTGTGCGAGAACACAGCAGCCCATGCAGCTCCCTGTTGCTATTCCTCAGGCAGCGGAAGAACAAGTGCAACATCAACCAAGTGCAGACGATGGTCAATTCGTTCCCAACTTCCTGTCACCACAGATGCTAGACAGTGGTCAGTGCTCTCGTTCTTATCTACCCCTCGACCAACACAACTGACTTGGAAAAGGCGTCGACTTTGACACCCACTTTCGCGAATTCACCAGTTTCCTCGACGGCGTTGGGCTCTCTGCCGAGTGGAGCCCTTTCTTTGGCGACCCTGACAGGCATGAGGAACCACCCATCGATCCTGCGCTTACACAAGACAATGATGAAGAGACTTCGCCTCGACAAGGAGCTCCAACCCGAGCTGGAACACCGTTTAGCTCATGGCTTCCTTCTGCACCTACGGGTAATCGGATATCCAATTATGTTTCTGACACAGACAGTAAGTCTTGGTTTCGGACCTTGATTGAGGTCGTCGCTCACACGAACAGATCCAAGGGCCATTGACCCCGAAACACGACCGTTCAAAGTCACCGAAGAGCAAAGATCGAAGCTCAAAGCATCAATCCTTGACTACTCACATCTCCTTGACCCCGCTTTCTGTGTTCCGTCGAGACACGCTCTCACACGTTACGTGACCTCTTTCTTCGGCGGCTTTCACACCCATATGCCATTCATCCACATTCCGACATGGCAGATCAACGATCATTCACCTGAGCTGATATTCGGTATCGCTGCCATCGGAGCGCAGTACTGCTTCGAGTCGAGAGCCTCGGAGAGGCTGTTCTTCGCCGGAAAAGCGCTGCTGATGGAAAGGCTGAGGAAGGATTCGGACTCGTTCGGTCTGTCAACACTTCCTGTACCACATTTCACTTCACAAAATGGTCGACGTGGCGATGCGGAGGCCGATTCGGCAGTTGAGGCCATCAGGGCCTTGATCACGCTCATGGGCTTTGCGACATGGGAACCGAAAGCCCCAATGGTCCAGGAGTCCTTCGTGTTGCAAGGTATTCTCACTCAGGTCCTTCGGAACTGTGGTCTCGAGGACGTTGATGAGCCCGCATCGCCAACGCCATCAGATCAGCCAAGCGACGGCAACTCGTTGTGGCATGAATGGAAGACCTGGATCAAGCAAGAGTCAAACAGGCGTTCCAAGCTCATCGGCTTTTCCTTCCTTCATACTCACAGCATCGCATACAACGTCTATCCAACACTCCGTAGTAACGAGATTGGTCTTCGCTTGCCTTGCTCCACGAAGGAGTGGAAAGCTCCGACGCCAGCACTATGGCGCGCTGCAACAAAGGAGATTCAGGAACCACAGTTGTTCTTCCGAGAAGCGCTGTCATTGCTGCTTAAGAACAAAAATGACACAGCACCACTACTGCCAATTCCTACGCCGTTGGGTAACTATGTCCTGCTCCACGGATTACTACAGAGAATACACATCGTGCGAGATCTGAGCCTTCCAGTCGCCAGCTCGGCTGTCCTTCCTAGTGAAGAAGTTGAGAAACTCGAACGAGGCTTGCGCTCGTGGACTTCGTGCTGGCAACAAGCACCAGAGTCAACCCTCGACCCAAACAACGAGAACGGACCAATCCCCTTCACTTCCAGTTCCCTTCTGTCGCTAGCTTATGTGCGCATATATCTGCACTTGGGCCCTTACAGACAACTCGAGACAAGGGACCCGCAACGTATCGCCAATGCCATCGCAAGCAGCCCCGATATCGAGCGCAGCGACGGCGTTATTGCTGCACTCCTCTACTCGGCACACATGATCGGCATTCCGGTCAGACTTGGAGTTGATCGAGTCGCTCGAAGTCAAGCCTTCTTCTGGAGTGTGAGACATTCCCTATCTGGCCTGGACTGCGCAGTGTTGTTGAGCAAGTGGCTATCGAAACTCGGAGAAACGATTGCCGAGCACCCGCTGAGTGGTAAGTCTGCTTTCGAATAGAAGCCATGATACTTGGTACTAACAGACATCTCAGATAGCGAAGACAGGATCTTGCATTGGGTCAGATGCATCGTCGAGGAGGCATACACGGTCGTCGATTTTGATCAAGGCGCAGATACGGATAATCCAAGTCTTCTCGACTTCCGACATCCCAGTAACTTGTGCCTAGCAGTTTTGAAGATATGGGCCCATTTCTTCAAGAGTAACACGCAGTGGCCTTTCATCAACATAATTGGTGTTGGGCTGGAAAAGTATCGGGACATACTTGTTCACAAGAATTTCGGTTGATCTTTCGCCTGGGGTATGTTCACAGATTCTGAAAACGCTTTATTTGTTACTATCAGTGATACCCTACTTCTAGTTCTGAGCCTTGGGCATAACAGCCCCCTTGGGTGGCTTGGTCTTCTTCTTGAACTCATCACACATCTGCTCCATTGTCACCCACTCAACACCTTCATGCTTGTTGATATACTCAATCAGTCTATCTATCGTCAGCTTTGGCACAGTCTCCTATGACTACGTCTCTTACCTCTCATGCATCAGCAGAGCATGTGGCCTACCGGAAACATCTGGATGGACTGTGAGAGGAAACACGCAGATCTCATCGGGATCATCGGCGTATTCGCGGTAGAAGTAGTCAAAGTGGTCTCGCCACAGGTCTTCGACATCACGAGAGTTGACCCAGCCGTGGCTGTTGGGGGCGTCTTTAATGAACATCATGGGAGGCAGGCTTTCATTTTGTCAGTACTATTCACAGTTGTTGCCGTATATGGGGTTAGCATACTGTGATGGGAGTTAGCTGTCGGATCTGGGATAAATGACTGCCAAAACTCACCTCATCTAAATACCAATTTGCAGGAATCTCAACAAGCCCTGTATCCTGGCCCTTGACTAATGGCTTCATCCAAGTCTCGGCCTTTTGCTTATAGTCGATCTTGGTCCAGCTATCATTAGTTCGTAGCCAGTACATATGACAATCATCATGAGACATTGAGTGATCATACTCAATACCATAGCTCAGCATCAGATCAACGCCCTCCTTGCTAGTCTCCCACCAAGGAGCGACACTTCCGCGGGGAGGTTTGCCACAGAACTCTGTGAGCATCTTGTGAGTCTTTTCCAAGACATCACGTTGTTGCTCTAGTGTCATATCGGAAGGGTTCTCGTGAGAGTAGCCTGTCGGATCGTCGTTAGTTACAGGGGTCAATGTGAAATTGTCATAACACGAACCATGGAGTCCTATTTCATGCCCAGCATCACGGACCATTGCGCATTCTTCGGGGAAAGTCTCAAGACTGTGTCCAGGGATGAACCATGTCGCCTTGATGTTGTACTTGTCGAACAACTTGAGCATTCGACGAGTTCCATGTGTTCCGGCGAACAGGCCACGGGAGATATCGCTGGGTGAATCTTCGCCTCCATATGAGCCAAGCCAACCGGCAACAGCATCAACATCGACTCCATACGAGCACAGAATACGCTTAGGCATAGTGGCGTTGGCTTTGTTGACAATGTGAAGAAGTGGAGATTGCTTGAGGACTGGAACACAATATGCAGTGCAATAATGATGTGAGCAATCTCCAGGAAGTCAAGTGGTTCAGATAGCTCTCCCTAGAAATACGTCAAGATTCTAGACTAGACCCTTAAGAATCACGCATGCGGCAGTCTCCCCGCGCCTCCAACCCAAAGATTACACCAACACCGATAACTAAGAGGGGTAATGACGCTTATCAGCCCACTACCCTATCATGGGGTATCATTCACCCCAGAACTAATCCCACGCTAGTCTCCAACTCCAACGCTATGCTCCAACTCTCTTATCACTCTACGAGTCAGGATCTTCCCCAGAGTTTTACAAGGGCTGTTTTCTTACCCCAGACCTTATCATTGGACTTTGATGAAGCATCCGATATTGCTGGGTTCTTGATAAAGTTGAGCTTGGCGAGGACTGCCGGTGTTGATCGGCAAGTGATAATAGACAGGTCGATCCCACCGTTTTAAGTCCTGCATCAATCCATCTTGTTCTCTTCATCATCCTTTATGAACATTACTTCGGCCAATATGAGTTCTTCTGAGGGAGAGAAAGGCGAGAAGCAGGCTGGTGGTATGCTTAGCAATGGGAGCATTGAGCTTGGAAGACAGGAGGGTGTTGATGATGGAGAAGTCTTTCAGAAGATTCCTGGAAAGGTTGACTTTCGCACTGTTGGGTGGATTCAGGCTTCTGTCATCTTTTTGAAGGGTAAGTCTTTGTATCATGTTTTTGGAGCTTAAGCTAACTATTCAAGTCATTTTTGCGACTGGCGTGCTTACAATCCCGAGTGCCATGTTCGTCCTTGGTGCTCTCCCTGGTGCGATCAATGTCCTTGGGTGGCAAGGTCTCAACACGTACTGCGCTATTGTCCAAGGAAATTTCCGAAACAGACATGCTGGCTGTCACAGTATCGCCGACATGGCGAATGTAGTTGGCGGTACTTGGTTGAAGGGTAAGAAAGCCTGACTGTATTATATGCACAGAGACTAATAGTTACTGTCTCAGAGGTCGTTGGAGTTCTGTTCCTCGTTACATACGCCATTGTCGGTGCTTCAGGTATCTTCGGTACCTCTGTAGCACTCAACGTTCTTAGCAACCATGCTATCTGCACCAATTGGTTCATGTTAGTGGCGACGATTGCTGTTCTCATCCTTGCAAGTGTTCGCAAGTTCGAGAACATTGCGTGGCTCACTTGGGCTGGTTTCTTGACAGTCTACGTCGCTGTTTTCATTGTCGTGTAAGCCTCTCACATCCCCTGTTGTTTTTCCTCCTCTGACATTTCTTAGCGTCGGCGTAACAACCCTCGATCGACCTGCTGCCGCTCCTCAAACTGGAGATTATGACTTTGGCTACCATGTCATTGGCCATCCCACTTTCGTCGCCGCCATCACGTCAGTCTCTACAATCTTCTGTAGTGGTGCTGGAACTTCCGCCTTCTTGCCAGTCATCTCTGAGATGCGCCGACCTCGAGACTACAACAAGGCCGTATACCTATGCATGGGTATCGTCACTGCTTCATACCTCACTTTCTCACTCGTCGTCTACAAGTATTGCGGTCAATGGGTTGCTTCTCCGTCCCTGGGAAGTGCAGGCCCAACCATCAAGAAGGTTGCTTATGGCATCGGTCTTACTGGTCTCCTTGTTAGTGCCTGTCTGTATGTCCATGTCGCAGCCAAGTACCTCTTCGTTCGACTCCTTCGACACTCAGAGCACTTCCAGAAGAACACCGTGGTCCACTGGGCAGTCTGGCTGGGATGTACTACTTCCATGTCTGCTGTTTCTTTCCTCCTTGCTTCTGGAATCCCCATCTTCAACTATCTCCTGGCTCTGGCTGGAAGTCTCACCTTTTCGCCTCTCGCTCTGGGTTTGCCTGGATATCTTTGGGTCTATGACCACCAGCACTACCGAAAGGGAAAGATGTGGCAGGTTGTTGTTTACTATCTTAACTGGTTGATGATTGCGTTGTCTGTTTTCTTGACTATTGGCGGAACTTATGGTGTCATTCAAAACATCATCGATGCTTATTCACAGGGACTTGTTGGAGGAGCCTTCAGTTGTGAGAACAACGACAGGTAGATTCTTATGGCTCAAGCCGATTATATAGTTTAAATTTAAGCTAACTTATTCCATTGACTCCTTTTTACATGGCAGGAGTATATCAATATTGCTGGAATCAAATAAACTGTGGTTACAACTGCCTTTGAGCAAGCGCGACAAACATGATGGCTGGAGGACAGGGGACAAGCCGCTGGAGATGGTCTGATATAATTTTTGTTAGGCCCCAGATGCATTCGGTAGTCTTGGTGTAGACTTGGCAAGTCCCTTATAGTAATCAGATTATTACTCTCGGTAGGAGCCTGACTTCTGAGCTAACCACTGGGGACTATCTTCCGTCTCATTTGGAACTCTCAGGCTTCGAGGTCTCTGATAGAGATACTAAATGATGTCATACTCTGTTTGTTTACCCAATATGTGACTGCGATCATATGTAAAGCTCCGGTGTGATAAGACGTGCGTTTATGCGGTCGAATCCCAATACCTCTTGTTTCATAAATCATGTATCTAGTTCCTCCAACGCCAAGCTCTATTGTAAAGATCATAATCCCAAATTCCGAGTCGTCGCACTTTGTTCACTCGCGCTGCAAGCATCTGGATTCGCCAGTTCGTGGGAGACGCGTATGTGAGTCACCAACTCAATCTCATCATCTCTCACGCCCCATTTTGCATACGAAGACGGTGGCGCTTGTCCCTTATGTGCGCCAGTCTTGGATATCTGTCCCACTCCGATCCTTGTGTGGTTTCCGTAGCCGCTGAGCTGGTGTGAAGAAGAGCGGTTTGTCGACTTTTTCGATCGTACGATGAATGTTCGGAGGCCTGGGAGACAAACGACGATGACGGCGGTACTCATTTCGGCGAGGGTTAATGTGTCTACACTGGGTCAGCTTATGCATCTGAAAGAGGGCTTTAGCGATAAAACGTACTGCCGGATTCGTCCTCGAGCTCAAAGTTGGTAACATTGTATGCGATGAATCGTGAAAGGCTCACTATCAATGTGATGGTTCCTAAGGAAAAGACGCCAATGAGACCGATCTTTTGTTCCTTGCGCAATCTCAAGTGCTTCAGGAGGAAGAATGGATAGACAAATACTGAGACCCCGTTAGTTAAGCAAAAAGCAGCGCGGCCTTCAGGACCTACTCAGCAAGTCCGTGGAAAAGTTGAGAGCCCACTGAATACAGAAGGAAGGGTACGAATTCCAAGCCGACTTCAATTGATTTTCGATAGACCTGGTTCATGTCTGTCAGTTCGAAGGATTCCGCAAATCATGTCATCAAGCGTACCAGTTATCGGAGAAAGGCAGGCATATGAGAGTATTTGTGAGCACCGACGCAAGCAGAGCGCAACCGAGATAAATCGAGATTCCGAGCAATACTCTTCTCAAGGTTTCCAGAACCCTGGGGATTAACGTCCAGTAGAAGAGAACAATGGATATCTTGGGAAAGTAGATCCCCGTGTCGAAGAAGTACTCGGCCACTAACACAGTCTACATATCGTTAATCAGCATTGAAGTTCCCCTCCTGCAGCAGCTGTGTCGCCATGCCTTCAAATACTCAACATTATTGACCACAAGCTCGGATCCGATCGCAGGGTTATCGATGAGAATTAGGAGCGCGAGAGTCGAGCAGATAAACCATCCCAAGCTGAAGATCCATCCCAGCCATGCAAAGATATCGGATAGGTTGAGGAGGTTCTGCTTGAGGAGGTAATGTGCCCAGGATCGTAGAACAAGAACAACTAATGCCAAAGCAAGCAATACTGCTTGTATAGCCTACGCAGTCCAGTTAGTACCAAAGCACGCAAACGCAAGTAATCTGAGAGCACATATTAGACAACCATACAATAGAAGTATTGATATTCATTGATGCTTGGCTGGCGGCCACAGCCTTGGGTCTACCGCCGAACAGAGATGCGACAAGAAGGGGACATGGGTAACTGAAGAAGGAAAATGCCGCTGACGGATGGCAGCGCATTTAGCTTTTAACGTTTCGCTGAAACCAACCACTAGACTTTAGAGTTCAAAGCTTGGCTCAGCTAGAGCTTTGCACTATTCTCGATGGGGTTGTACATGTCTGAGCGCTGCTTTGGCGTCTTTGGCACATGCTCGGAGGGATCCGACAACAGCATTCGACAACAAAGTTCCTCCTCTCAAATAGACCTCGGCTGCATACCTGTCAAAGTATTGTACCACGCACTGACAGAAGGAATATCTGGAAATTGGTACCTATAGACTCGACAGCAACATTGAGAAGAGTCTGTTAGTAAGTTGTACAACACATCGATGGCATTGCACCAATGTTAAGTCCGAGTGGGACCGTAGATGTCGGCCCGCTTGCTGATCCTGACGGATCGACTTGGCGCCAATGCCAGGGAAGTAAGCATGGAATCTTGAAACAGCATGTGCAATTTGTGGTGAGAAGAACTCCAAGTGTCGCGCGATGGAAATGCTGTACATGATGCGCTGGAACAGCAGTACGACACAGCGTTGATCAGCGCATACATGCCTGCTCTACCTACTGTCCCTACTGTTCCTCTTCTGCAAATCCGGACGTGGCTTTGCCTCTTTGTCTGCGTACAGATGAAGAAGGCCATCAATGGAGAGACGCCCCAATCTCAAAGTAGTTAGAATATATTTGATAAGCCCCTATCTTGCAAGCCATCATCTCTTTTCAGCTAGAAGCACCAGCCAACCACCTTCTGAGATAGGCAACAGGTTCCAGTGGCTGACGGACGTGCACGCAACCAAAAACTTGCGCTACCGAAAATTCTGGCGCGCCAGGGGCAAAAGCTCCAGGGAAATGACTCGAGGCAATAATAAATGGCTTAGATCAACATCAGGAAGGTCATTATCGAGGCTTTGCCAATTGAAAGTGTTTGTCAGAAGGCAATTTGCGGCTGAGACATGTGGCTGGGTGTTTCTGTTTGCTTGTGGCAACTTGAACGGGGATGATCGATCCATATACGCGGCCGTTGCGAGACAAAGAGTGAATTTCCCTTCCAAATATGCCAAGCCTTTTCCTTCCAGCCATTTGACCAATGGGTAATCTCATTTCTCAAGTCCAGTATCATGAAGCAATTCCCAGCATATGCGTTCCGCATGACTTCATTATCGATGTCTTCACGGTCAACAATTCACGACGAAGGTTTTGCGAAAGATAGAGACGATTGAGTTTTCATTTCGAAGAATCTAAGTACACTGACATCGATTTATGCTTCTTTGTGGGTTTAGACCTCCTCCCCAGCCTTGATCTTCTCATACGCTTGCTTCACTTCAGGCAGCGCCTGAACACGATCCAACCAAGCCTTCACTTTGGGATAATCATTCAGACTCAGACCAGCATACTCATACTGTCTCATCCAAGGCTCAAAGTGAAAGTCAACGACATTCGGCTTATCCCCGGCCAAGATCCACTCTCCGCCGTGTTTCTTCAACTGCTCCTCCAAAACTCCGAAGCATCGATAGGCCTGGGCTTGATATCTTTCATACGCATTCTCATTCTTGACATTGTTGTAATGACGGAACCAATTGCACTGACCAAGGAATGGTCCCAGAGTGCTGACAAGGAAGCTGGTCCATGCGTCGACATCAGCTCGTCCTTGCTCGCCTGCTTCCTGTCGTGCGCCAAACTTGTTCTCAGTATCGTAGACGCGGAGGATGTAGTTCATGCAGGCCAGACTTTCCCAGCTGGTGACATTGGTGTTGGGATCTTCCAAAGCGGGAACGCGGCCATTGGGGTTGATCTTAAGGAAGCGTTCACCCTTAACACCATTAGGTGCATCTCCGAACTGCCAGAGCTTGACAGTGTAGGGAATGTTGAGAGCCTCGAGGAGAATGGCCACCTTGAACGGGTTGGGGCCAGTGGTATGAGCGTGGAGAATGAGGGGCTTGATGGAAGACATGTTGGATATTCGGTGTTTTGAGAATTCAGACCCTGTGACTTTCGATAGAGCGGTTTGTTGATATGGCTGGTTGACAGGGTGCGGGGGACGATCTTATATACTTGTTGAAGGAAACACGAAGTCTAGAAGCTACTGCCTGTGGAGATGATTTGAAATCACCTCTCAAACTACGTTATGAGGTTTCACTGGTACTATCCCGACCCATCTCGTCAATGCCAACGAGAAATTGGTAACGATGATTGGTGGACTGCAACATCATGACGAAGGCAGTGGAGATAAATTGGGGTCTCTACGACTAAAATGGGGTTTGAGGCCAATACATCAGGTATCTACTTTCAGTTGCAAAGCCGTTTCTTCATAGAACAGCAGTAACTCATAGATACTGCCAAGTCCAGCACCAGTTGCCCAAAAAGGCTGGTCGGACCAGAGCGGCAAAGGGCAAAAAGATGGTACAGGTGGACTCAAACCACCGAAGTTGGACGAACAGGGAATCGAACCCTGGACCACTCCCAGATTATTCTGATGAATTATGCTAAGGGAGTATTATACCACTAAACCATTCGCCCGAACGATTTCTGATTGGTTGAGAGACTTCCTCCTTACTGGGGAATATCATTGAATATCGTACAGCTCATCAGAAGTGAACTCTATTACAGCGACAGCTACACCTAATTAATGACATATCCACCGTCAACCATCATTGCAGATCCCTGAACAAAGCTAGCTTTACTACTAGCAAGAAACAATATGCAATCAGCGACTTCCTGGGGGCTGCCCATGCGACCCATTGGAGCGATATTAATGGCAGGACTCAAGACATCAGCTTGAGGCCGGGTCATCGCTGTATCAATAAGACCAGGACAAACGGCGTTGACACGGATGAGATCTTTGGAGTACTATGCAAATCAGCAATAATGCCAAGTCGGATTCTGGCGAGATACATACATCTATGGCATCGCATCTCGTCATGCTAATAACAGCTGCCTTGCTACCGCAATAGGCCGCTGTAGTCGACAATGGTTAGTTATGGGTTCAGATCTGAAGCTTATATCGACACTTACGTGCTGCTGGGCGACCGACTACTCCCAGTTGTGAGGCTATGTTGACGATACTTCCTCGGACTCCAGGTCTTCCGTCATGACTAGGTAGAGGGTCTTGCTTGAGCATACACCTGATGGCCGCGCGAGATGATAGCCAACATCCACGGTAGTTGACATTGTTAATCATATCGAATTCCTCAACGGAAGACTCATGAGACCTCTTATTGTTGCTCAACACGCCTATGTTATGGTCAGTCTTTTGACAACGAACTTTTCAGTAGCAAGACAACTCTTACCAGCACCATTGACAACATAATCTACTCTGCCGATTTTTTTGATAGTTTCACTGTATAGTTTCTCAATATCCTCCTCTTTGGAGACGTCTGTTGGGATAGCCAGGACCTGAACATCCTGGAAGGTTTCTTTAATGGTAACTTCTGTGTCGCCGAGTTTATCCGCATCACGGTCGACTACAACAATTCGCTTGCACCCTTCCCGTGCAAATGATAGAGCTGTCTCACGGCCAATACCTTGCAAGTTGTCAACGGAATAGCGCAAGGCGGCGAGGTGACAGTGTTCTTACCTGAAGCAGCCCCAGTCACGAGCGCAACGCCATTAAAGATCGACATAATTTTCAGTTAACTTTGAATTTTTAACTGCGATTTAGAATAGCAGTAAAATAGATTGAGGAGACTCTTTACGTGGCGATGCCGGCCTAGTTCTTATCTCACAGTTACAGTAGCATAGCATAGGTACCGACCGAGATGAATCCCAGACATGGGGCGCTAGGCTCCAACGTTATCGTTATCGACATTATCTTATCTCAGAAGTGGAGTTACTCCAACGGATGGAGTGAGTTGGAGTCGCCCTCCAAGACCCCTCTAGCCCCTCTAGCCCCTCCATCAATCGTCCATGTGCAGGGTAGGGGCACTGTCATGAGCATGTTCAGTTTTAACACGCTTTACATCAATCATCAGGTGATGAAACGCATTCTTACCTATAAACTCAAGCGGGCTCTTACTCGTTATGGTCTGAAGTCTTAACCTCACAACACTTGTATTCCCTCGATGGGTTGTGCGTTGACTGGACAGATGAATGATTGCGAAGGAAAATGTGCTACCACCGAGAATTTTCATGAATCACTCAACGGTCCCTTGCCAATTGGTACCAACAGCGACATCAGTTAACTGCTTTTATATCTATAGCTCTTACGTTATAAGTATTTTGCAAACCTCAATTCTACCAGAGTCTATCGCCGGATGTTTACGACATTGTCTCGTTCTGGAGCCTTGTCTTGTCTTGACACTCAGACTTGCTACCAAGTTTATGTACAAAACTCTGAGACGAGCGGCAAGATCAGCCTCATTTGAAGATCACATCCTGATGTCAATCGCTTATCAAAGACCGTTATCTGACAGCTCGGTAACGAGATATTGATGGGTCCCGTGTCACACCACTGCACACTCACACATACAATTTGACAGGAGACTCCACCGTAGCCAAGACGCAGTGAGGCGGAAACGAGCCATATCCCCATTTTTGCCTGCGAGATCGGACTTTCCTGCGGAAAACCCATTTCTAGAAAGAGCCGCAATTAAATTCATCGTCTTTGATACCCTTGTTCTGTATTTCCGGATATGCGACGCGTATTTCGTCGAGATATGAGAAGCTTGAGCTGCCGATCAACGCGACGCGTTGGCGTCGAGAATGGCCAACGAGATGGGAGGCAGACCTTCTGTTGTCCCTTCTTGACAAACAATCATCCTCAAGACAGCGTATTTAAAAATATGGCATTTCCATCCGCTTCGCATCCACAATCTGCCGTCCTCCTCCTTCTACGTTGACAAGTTAGCGCACGATCGGCTCCGACAATTCGAATCGGCTCAGGCCCCGCTTGACCAGATCCAGACTCTCTCGAATCCGGGGAAAGGGTCAAAGGAAGACGAAACAAGTAAGATCATCCATTCCCCCGCATTCGAAGTCTCAAAACCGTTACATCAACCAAAAATCACGAATTAAAACGATGTATTTTGATGCATGAAAAGTGAGATTCTGTGCTTGCGGCTGCATTGCGGAACTCGTGACGCGGATCCCCCATGTCGGATGGTGGGGCAGTGAACTGACTTGATCGTACGTGACCTTGAACCTTGGAGTTATATAAAGAGCCTGCCGATCGCCGTCTCTCGACAAAAGGAAAAGAGAAATTCGAAGATTATGAGACTACCGACTACTACATTTACAAAACTGTTTAGCCAACAATTCCGTGGGCCTGTATCCAGGAACTTAAATCGGTCTTTCTACGCTACAATGAGAGCTGCTAGGTATTACGGCATCAAAGACATTCGTGTCGAGCAGGTCCCTGAGCCTTCGGTGCAGCCGGGACAAGTCAAGGTCAGTATGTTTTATTATGCCACTCAGATGGAGATGCTGATAATGTCAGGTTGCTCCGAAATTTGTTGGCATCTGCGGCACAGGTAAGGAATAAGGATCGCAGTACAACACTCAGCCAAATGCTGACAGATACCAGATCTGCACGAATATCTCGGAGGACCCAACTTCTGCCCAACCAAACCTCACCCTCTCACATCAGAAAGTATTCCGGTAACACTCGGCCATGAATTCTCAGGAATCATCTCCGAAGTTGGGCCCGGCGTAACCGGCTTCGAAGTAGGTCAACCCTGCGCAGTCCAACCAACGCTCTTCTGCGGCCACTGCGCAGCATGCCACACCAGCGCCGAGAACGTCTGCCATACCGGTGGATTTCTCGGTCTCTCTGGCGGTGGCGGCGGCCTTTCCGAGTCAGTCTGTGTGAACGCGACGCATGTCTTTGCGCTGCCTAAGGATCTACCTCTTGAGATTGGAGCACTTGTCGAGCCGCTTTCTGTAGCGTGGCATGCCATGTCTGCAGCGACCGAAATCAACGATAAGTCCAAGGTTGCCATTTTGGGCGGTGGACCAATCGGTTTGGCGATGATCTTGTGTTTGAAGGCCAAGGGGGTTAGTGAGATCATTGTTTCTGAAGTCGCAGCCTCGAGGCAGGAGTTTGCGAGGCAATTTGGTGCCACCACGGTTGTGAACCCGATCAAAGAGGACCTCAAAGAGATCGCTCTTGGCTTGACTGGTGGTTTGGGCGCTGATGTTGTGTTCGATTGCGCTGGTGTACCAGCGAGGTGAGTTCCCCGCGTCATATCTCATCAAGATACTAACAGCAAATAGCGTCAAAGGTGCTTTCGAAGTTGTGAGAACAAGAGGCACTGTTGTAAACATCGCAATCTGGGAGAAGGAGATCCCTTTCAACCCTAATTGGTTGACCTTTAAGGAGAGTGCCTACAAATCTGTTCTGGGATACCAACGGGAGGACTTCCAAGCCGTTATCGACAACCTTGCTTCAGGTGCAATTAAGCCTAGTCAGATGATAACTAGAAAGATCAAGATGGAGAATATTGTTGAGGATGGCATCAATGCGTTGATCACGGATAAGGATAACCAAGTCAAGATCCTCGTGGACGTTAACGACAAATGAGGACCAATGAGTGCGATAGCAAAGAAGGAGTTAGTGGAGTTCGATGAGGTTGTTGTTGAGAGATAGCGAGTATTGTTTTCAGTCATAGTGTTTGCACGTCCAATGTTACTCAATACATGCCCTGTGTCCTTCCATGATAAGCCCCAGATTCACCACTACTAATGCCCCCAGCTATACGAATTGACGCTTGCTAAATGAAAGATGAATGCCCTCAAAGTCACTGTCATCATCTGAGTCCCGCTTTCGCTTCGTAGTAGACGAGTTCAAAATTTCAGTCACTTCCGACTCTTCCGAAGTAGTGGATCCATTGTCGTCTTCGCCCTCTCCATGCTGTCCATCATCAGAGTGCACCGTGCCAGAAGCTTTTGACTGATCATCAGCGTCAACCAGCTGAGATGCCACCAAAGTCTCAGCCGTCAGATCAACATAGCTCCACTCAACTTCGAAATTATTTCCGGCTAGGACATGCATAAACCACAGCGCTAGGTTGACGGTCCAGACGTCGAGGGTCCGTCTCTGACCTTGACTGTAGTTTTCCCAGGGAATGGACACGTATTCCATAAGCCCGTTATTGATGAGCTCACTTCTCAGCAAACTGATGTTTTGTGAATTGTTGCCTAACCTCGTCAGTCATTGAAGCTGTGGATAGAACAATACTCACTGGATTTATCCTCTCGCGGCATGATGCGAAATATGAAAGCTTCTTCAGCAGTCAAGATACATCCATAACGGCACATATGCTGAATACAATAAGTGTAAGCCTGTCTGATAGGCCAAGCAGAATTATCATTTGTCTTTCCCCTGATGAAGCCCCCAGAATCATCAAGAAGTCCGCCTTTGAGAATACGTTCACTCTTCCATTTTGTGGAGATCTTGTACTCTTTTGGAAATCTCTCTTGGTAAGGAGAGATTGTTTTATCTGCAGCTTTAAACGAAACCGAAACAGACCCGGAATCTGGTTGAAGTCTTGACAATGATTGTAATCTTGTACGTGTTGCCTTCGAAGACCGTTTGCGTAAGGGCTGATGGCGCTTCTTTTCGTCCTGTTGGGGAGGAGAGGGATATATCTCTTTGCTTGATGGAGGATCGCCTTTGCTCCAAATGACTGGATGGAAAAGGTCCTGAATTGGATCAAGGGCGGCAGTAACAATTGACTTGTTCCACTTATGGATTAGATCTCTGGTATCGTTCTCATTACGTATGATGCAGTCAGCCTGCGAGTGAAGTCTCGGGTATGGGTCGAGAGTTCGGCCTCTGCGACATGCCTCTTTCAGCAAAACTCCGCCAAAGACATCTTTTAAAATATTAACGTCTTCCAGTTCTTCCCATCTCTTTATTTGTTTAGGCCAGTAATAGAGGGGACTTCGGGAGTTTGTCTTGCTCTTAGGTATTTGATGGCTGACGGATGGGTTTGGGTGCGTAAGTAGCTCGAGTATCGACGTCGCGGGGGACGACAGGGCCATCTTGATGTGAGACAAGCAGGGATGATGTGATTGCTATACGTGGCACAGCTGGAATGCGGCAATGCACCATGCTCGAACAGAGTCTGTTCATTCTCATTGAAGGGCACATTCCGCGCTTTTAAAGTGTCCAGACAGCCAGATCAGGCTGTGGACATTTCAGTTCATTCCATCTTGTTCATTCGCCCACCTCGGAGCTGAACTCTGCATATTGATGTTGGTGATATCTCTGCAGCATTGCCACCCATGTTAGCCACTCACAGACCACGCGGCCCCTCCACAGATGCTGCAATGCTGCAAGAAAACCTGATTATCGCTAAAAGCGGCCCGACGCGCATACGGATGGTGGCCGCCAGCTATAAGGATGCCAGTGGGCGAGGGTTAATGGTATGCCCACATTTATCACAAACACCTCGTCTTGTTCCCTCTAGCTCCTTCAGTATGCCCAGAAAACGACGGGTTTTATCTTTGCCTCAGAAGCTCCCACCGTGCGAGGGGCCAAAGCTCCATATCTTTCCATATCATAAATCGCGCATTCAATGGCTTGAGAGACTTGATGAAGATGACGACGTGACCTCAAGCCAAGGTTATGTGTTCCGGGTTCTCATCCGAGGTCGCGAGTACGCAGTAAAAGTAGTATGTAACGACCAGAACCTTTAATACTTCGTTCCTTTTCCGAACATGTTCTCTGATAACGGCTTAAATGACAGTTCAAGTTCTTTGACCCTATGAGTACCGAGTACTTCTGGGGGCCACTATTAGGTGAAGACACATCTCTTGACACTGCCGCCTACTATACCGATCCGTTTTACGCAGAATGCCGAGCATATGGTCGGATACGGGAAGCTACAAATAGCAAGATCCTCAAATCAGATGTGGCTGTTGCCAGCCATGGATTCTTTTTCCTTGAATCCAAAGATGAGGAAGCTTTACAAAATCGTAATATCGACCTCGGACTGGATTCAGTCGACATCAATTACCAAAGATCCACAATCGGAGGGTTGAGAGCCAGAGCTATCGTTAAAGATGTTGCATCTTCAAAAAGTGGTATCACCTCGACGAACATGAGGAGGATTCTTGGTAAAGTCGTTTCAATGAACAAAGCGGGGATATATAACATGGACATACGTATCGATAACTTCCGTGATGGACGACTGGTAGACTTTGGCTCCTCTTGGACAGAGCCTCATGCGCTTCTGGGCTCTTTGAGCTATGAAGCAGCGATGGAATCAAAGTTAGCGGATCGGGTTATGTTTGATCAGATGATTGAAGATGAAGAGCTGAAGAACAGTGGGGAGGTTAAAGCGATACATCATATGCAGCTGAGATCACAAGTCCAACGACATTGATGTTGGGTTTTATTCGAACTGCATATGGGATACCAAAGGATATTTAATGATACATTTCCAATTGTTGAACCTAGCCTGGGGCGCTCCTTGACTTCTTCTAATGGAGGAGATTTAACAGGGACATAATGAATGCTAGAATGGCTCGTAGAAACATCATCCTTGTTAGCTGCATCAGCATTGACAATGTCAGAGAGTGCCGCTGACACTAAAATTAGTAGCCGCGGGCCTCGCTTGCTATAATTAGACACGTACATACATGCAGATTCAGCAGCATACACCCACCTCGATGGTGCGATACGCGACATACTCTCCTGAAAGCTGTCCCCCAGGTCTGGCTATTCTAATATATTCCTTCCTAGGCGCCAAGATATGTTAGAGGCTCTCATTGACGAACTTCTGTCCACGGCGGAATAAAATAATAGCATACGCCGTGAATAATACAGGCAGTCCCATCAGCAACCCAGTGTATCCAGTGCCAACCTGGGAAGCTGCTTCCAACAAATGCCCCCATACATCTCGCGGGATTTAGCCCAGCACCGCCATATCCATATCGCGCGAAAGCACTAGCAAAGCTCATGGTCCCGACACTCAATCCTACCATGAATGGTCCCAGCGCTGGACCAATGATCTTCGCTTGACGCGGGTCCAGACCAACACCAAAAGCGAGGAACAGGAGAAGGGTAGCTGATACTAGCTCGACGACAAATATCTCCTTTGGCGGGACGATATCCGTGAACAGCCAGCATCCGCCGACTTTAAAGTCTCGACCTCCCCAGCTGGCTCTGACCAACAAGCCAGCCAGGGCACCACCGCCAATCTGAGCTGCGACGTAGAGTATCAAACGTGGCAGTGAACATAATCGAGCGCAGAAAGTCGCAAAGGTGATCAAAGGGTTGAAATGAGCACCTGAAATCGCTCCAAAAGACGTGATAAAGAGCGTTATAAAAATCAGGTTCGTTATACCGCCAATGAGAGGTCCTAGGAAAGCAGCATTGTCAAAGCTCCCAAATCGTTGTGTCGGGGCAGCGGGAACAGTATCCGGAGAGATGTTTACCCATATCGTTATGTATACAAAAAGTAATGTACCTGATGCTGGTCAGTCGAGAACTTGAGGCTGAAAGGTGAACTTACCAATTCCTTCAATAAGCGCCGCTTTCCATAAATCCAGATTCTTGATCGGACGCATATCCATCAACTCCCGGAAAGACATGTGCGGCGTTGCATCTGGTGCATGATGCAGGAAATGATCGTCTTCCGATGTTCCTCCTTCGACAACGTACGCTTGATTGGCACCGAGCCTTCCAGCGAAAGGTTGGCTGTACCTTCGATAGTGAGGACCCGAAGGCTCTGAGCTGGGTCTGGCTTCGACATCGCTGCTGTCGCGTGCCTTCCGGCGGTTCGTCACTGCCATCTTTGCAATGATCCGTGATTCAATACCGGGTTTGTAGTGAATGAGTTGTGAGATATTTCAAGGTAAACATTGTCGTCTGGTAATATGTATATGGCAATAGCGGCCGCTCCTTGTTAGATGTAGCGAGGTTTCACCGATATTGCATTGTAACGAGTTTTGAGATCTTACGAGAGCCGCTAGTAGCGTCTTACACATACTGACAATTGCTGACCAACGCTTACAGAATGGAGGCATCAGCCGCGGCAAACTGGTGTTGGCCAGATTCACATCTCATTGGGCGATAGTAAGGTGTGCCATAATTAGGGCCGTTCCGGGACGGCCAGAGTTGAAATCCGATTTCCTCAAGTCCGTTTCCTCCGCCACTTTGTTGGCGAGGTCGTCGTTGGCCTTCGATATGATAGAATCCATCTCGATGATAAATCTGGATTCGAATGAAAAAGGCGGGGAAAGTGCGGGGCGTCCTCTCGATACGAAATTCCCTGTATTGTATCCTGCCTGGTTAAGCACGGCACATCGGCGATACTTTCGCCGACCTCTCTATTTCGCCTACAGTCAAATCCGTCGGACATGTCTAGTCGCTGACTTTGAACAAAGTGATGTCCGTGTAATGATCATCCCTCCCGCCCTTTGTGACGATCTCTTCCCTCTAGAATAACGTTAGTAGGCGGCAAAGCAGCACGGCAATCATCAGGCTTTAACAAGATCAGCTTTAACAGCATAACTGAAAAGGATGGACCCTCTGTGACGAGACACATAAATTCCCTATTGCCCGACACTTCGATTCCTCATCCACGGACAAGTTTGCCCTCATTTTCTTCCCAGCCTCCAGTCAAAGAAATAATTAAACACGTTTAACATGGCGTATCTTTCCAGCATCTCCACGGTGAACTTCACAATTGTTGCGAGCACCGTGCTCGTTCTGTTGCTTTTTATAACACTGTTCAGACGCTACTGGACACTGCGGCATATACCTGGACCTTTCCTCGCATCCTGCACAGATTTATGGGCAGCGATAAGGGTGTGGCGCGGCAAATACTATCATGACATGCTCAATGAATGGCACGCCAAATATGGTCCTGTTGTGCGAGCAGGTCCTAACCGAGTTTCATTTGCCGATCCAGTTGCAATCCCAGAGATTTATGGTACTTCGCTGATTTATCCGAAAGTGATTTCACCCCTGCAATGACCGCTGACTCGAGTATAATGCTGATCGTGTGCTGCAGTCGGACTCCTACCGTCCCATGGAGGCCCTGGCCAAGGGTGACACAGTGCACAGCATCATCACCATTCGTGATGAGAAACGCGTCACGGGTATCAAGCGGCACGTCGGTGGAGGCTTCTCACAGACCCAGTGGCTCAAGCAAGAAGACCAGATGGACGAAACGATCAGTGCACTCTTGACCCAGCTTCGCAAAAAGCCCGCAGGCATTGTCATCCCGCTGCGCAATTGGCTGAGCTTCTGGTCGTTCGATACCTTGACCTCTCTAGCCTTTAGCAAACCCCGAGGGTACTTGCAAGCTGGCGCGGATATAGACAGTATCTTTCCCAGCGCGGCTGGACGTTTCAGGCATTGGAGAACCTGGGCGCTAGCGCCGCAATTGGAATCCCTGCTGTTGAAGAATTGGTTTATGCAGAGGGCGCAAACGACTTCGACTCCGATCGCACAATTGGCTATGGAAAGGGTCCGAGATCGAAATGCAGAGGAAAAGAATGAGACAGGGAGAGATCTTTTGGGAAGATATTTGGCTGCAAGTCAAGCGGCTCCCGACGTGATTAGGCCGAAAGATGTGATTGCTCTGACTATTACGACTATTCATGCAGGATCGGAGACCACGGCTATCATTTCTGCGATGGCGCTCAGTATGGTGCTCGGAAGCAAAAACTCAGAGTTCTTTCGAAAGTTAGAGAAGGAGATTATGGATGCAGAGCTCCCGGTAGGTGAGAACGGTGCAATCGCGTTCAGAGACGTGGAGCATCTGCCGTATCTGGATGCGGTGATAAGGGAGACACTGTGAGTGAAGTCTGTCTTGGCAACGATGAATGACCTCTAGCTAACAGTCTCCAGCCGATGGTCTATTAACCCCAATGTGAACTCCAGAACCATCAACACGCCTGGAGGCGTCACCATATGCGACACTTTCATCCCTGAAGGCACAGACGTCATGGTATCCTCTCATGACATCAGAAACTGCACACGGATGTTCGGCCCTGATGCTAGCGTTTACAACCCCGAGCGTTGGATCCGCGTCGACGAGCAGAAGCATCGCGACATGGAACGCTCAGCGATGGGGTTCAGTTGGGGGAGAAGAGTCTGCATGGGACAACATTTGGCGAGGATCCAGATGAAGAAGTTGATTGCCAGCTTGATTAATGCTTTTGAGGTGAGTTGTTCTGGCGAGCTGAATGAGATTGGGGCTGACTTTAGTGAATAGATCGAGCCTGTGAAGGTGGGAGACACGGGCAAGTGGGATGGGAATTCAATTGGGTTTGAATTGGAGGTGAAGTTGACGCCGAGAAAGGCGTGATGGAATGAGGCTTGCAGATGAGATGCACGACCGTGGTCGCGAACAGTAGTGTTTGTAGCTCTATGTGATGTTTTAGTGTTTTGGTTTCGATTGCCAAAAGTGCCGTGTTAAACGTATTTTCTTCCGCTCCTGCCCAAGTGATTCCATAATCAACCATTCCTTGTGTTCTGTATAGTGCGCATTTACTTAGACAGCCTCCCGTCGCTTCCCGGCCCTCTAATGGGAGTTCAGTAACTACTCGTCCTTCACCAAGTTTCACAGCCACACTTTCTAGTCCCAGGATGCCTGCCCGTTCGGCGAGAAGGCCCACCGCGGTCACTAAGCTGTCGTGCCCCCCGAGCTTCTGCATCTCAGCACTCCAATTGAAAGGCAGTTCAGAAAGGCGCACCCATAAAGAAAGAAATTGCCCGTGAAAGGCTTGTCCCCCAATAATCTGCGTAGGAGTGAATATCATAGCAGAGTGGTAGACTTGCATGGGGGCAAGATCCATAACGTATTGATTTTGGAGAATAAACCGCTTAGCATTGTAGAGGAAGGAAATCAAAGGAAGATGCTGTCAAGTGCGATTGCTTTCATAAGGGATTATTTAAAAATAGCAGTAAGTTAGTATATCACCTGAAGGTCCGTCGCCATGACGAAGAATACTAATAAGACATCCCAGGACACCAACAACAATCATTTGTCTGACCACACTGGCTCAGAAGTCATAGGCATTGACTAGTAAGATTGCAATGCCGTTTCTCTTCATTAACCCAGAATAGAGTCTTCTTGCATGTGTCGGAATCACCTCACCCCACACGTGCCGAAATCCGGGATACTGAAATCCGGGGTGCTAGAATCTAAAGTGTGCTGAAGTTTTAGAGGTATCTCCCCTTTAGGTAGCTACTATCTCTATACCTTTAGCTCATATAGCCTTATTTGTAAAGTTAGTTATATAGAAGACATATAACTCTGAATGCACCATCAGTTACATAGGTATAACTTCTCAGAACGGAGACTCAATAAGGTTTAAGTGAATACTAATGGAAATCAACCAGCGGGAAATAATGGATATCCTCAATTCCGGCCTTTCTGGCTATTATCTTGCAGCAGAAATTGTGATAGCTAAACTGAAAATCCATGTTACAACTAGATTATTTCTCATCCTTGCAGATCATTATCACAACTTTTGGAGTTTCGACCCATGCAATAACCACTTAATTCCATCCACTGTATCGTTTGTTCTCTTTTCAACCTGTTTGTTCAATTGAGGGAAGAATTCCCAGAAATGATGGGGTAGGCCAGGATATAAATCCAGTCGGGTGGGGATGCTGTCTTCCTGGAGAATCCGCTCGTAAATGATACTCTCGTCCCTCAAGCCATCAAGCCCGCAGACTTGAAAGTACGTGGGAGGAATTCCCGAGTGTCCCGATGGATGGACAGCAGGCACTGCGATCGGTGAGTTTGGATCTGGCTTATATGCAGCTGCAAATATCTTAGTCCTCTCCAACACAACATCCTAGGTTTTCATACCGACGAATGCGCGAGCTAGTTCCTCTGGAGGTATCGTCACGTCTTTGTTCTGCTCATGACTGACGTAGTCGTCCTTGTACTTCTCAGGGACGCACCGGGGAGGAAGAAGAGGTCCAACACCGAGAAACTGTCCAGTGACCTTTGCGGGAGATCCAAGGTCGCGGTTTAGATACACCACGCCATTGGCGATGTTTGCTCCGGCGGAAGTACCTCCGATGATGAGGCCTGCTGAAGGAGATGCGGAAGGATGGGCATGCGTAGGGTTTTGAGCGATCTGCCCAAGGTCAGTCCTGTTACGAGCAACAGCTGGCAAAACTAACAACATACCCAATGCAAGGCATCAACTCCATCATGAATAGCCTGAGGGAACGGATGTTCCGGTGCAAGACGGTAGTCAAGGCAGACAATTACAACCCCAGCTTTGACCGCCAAGATTCTGTTGGACTCCATATCATCATGGCGCGTGCCCAGACAGAAGCCACCGCCATGGAAGAATAAAAATATAGGAAGTTCATCTCCTGGGACAACATCTGATGGAGCATAAACATAGGCGAGAATGCTACTGCCGTCACGAACGGGTATCTCGATATCTCGCTCGGTCAGGTTCGGAGGAGGGCCTCCTAGTGCGTCTCGCGCCTCATTTTTGTGCTTATTCGATGTGGCTCGAAGAGTTGGTATGTCGATATTGGCCGGAAGCGGCGGAGGGCTGCTGGACTTTAAGATCTGTTCGTGGGCGTTGTTAGTGCTGCTTTTGTCGAACTTTTTGGTGGGGGAGGGGACATGCCTCGAGAAACTCGGGGTCTGGCTGAGCGCTGGCGAGAATTTTCGAACTAGGAGCCATTTTGGACAGTTTAAGGGACGTGTTAGACTCGAATCGGCCATGCTGGGCAATAGTCATATGGGGAAATAAATACAGCTCTGAGCAAACTGTCTAATGAGCCTCCACGTAATTCACCACGGACATCAAAAGACCGCGGTTGACCGGGCCCACCACTGGAACTAACGACCATGGGGCAACAAGGGCCCTCGGTTAAGGCCAATCAACGGAAGAATCGGTAGATTGAGCTTCGGGTGCCCACATTCCCCGCAAACGACAAATCTGGGGGAACAGTTGATGCAACCTGCTCCAAACTCAACTCCATTCTACGTTGGATCGCGATACTTATCCGTTGATCACAGATTCTATATGCTCCCAGCATGACACATGGCGAGGCACAACGTACGACTCCACCAGAGACGTGGAAGGGCCATCGCGCCTGTTTTGAATGCAGACGGTATGTGAGCCTTTCCGTACAGCTTCTCGATTGACGCAAGCTAATCGCCCCAAACAGAAAGAAGACGCGATGTAGGTTACGATTTACAGATTCCGAGTGCGAACTGACGAGGCTCAGGTGACATGAGAAAACCCAACTGCGGTTTATGTACAAGAACAGGCCAAACCTGTACATTTCCAACAAAGCGAAAGACGCCGCAACGGCGTCGCCAGGAGAATCACATTGACTCACAGAAGCTTGGTAAGTCCAGAGCAGCGCGGCGAAGCAACGGTTGGGTACTGACGCGTGAACCAGAACGTCTGGTTAGTCTGCTTGAGTCACGGTTAGGCGATGGGCAAGACATCGATATGCTCTTGTCGCAAACAGAGCAGCTTCCCAAAGTCAACGATATACATACACCGAACTCTCTCGACAGAGAACAGGACCAGCCTATGAGAGACGACAGTAACGATGAATCACAGTCAGAAATTATCGTCTTGGGCACAAGCATCGTCTGTGACGATTCAGCATCGCCAGCATCCACTTTCCGATCAACAGAAGGAGAGCCACCTACCTGGCTGGGGATACCGGTGCCTGTATTGACCGACCTTATTCACATCTTTTTCTCAAAGACCCAGGGATGGCTTCCGCTTCTTCATAGGCCACGATTCCTCGCCCGTTTCATGAAGAACGGCGTATTCGATGACAGAAACCACTCCAACACTGAGGCATTGCTGCTCTGCGGCTTGTTTGCTCTGGCAGCCAGGCATTCGTCTCATTCATGGTTCCACGGCATTCCAGCACCAGATCGTGGTCAAGGCTTTATGGACAAAGCCAATACATACTACGAGAAGTGTCAGCCGGACCAAACACCAAGTCTCGAATACTTGCAGGGCTGCATCTTACTAGCTGCCTACGAATATGCTTCAGGTCCATCACACCGCGCATGGATCCTTGCAGGCGTCTGTATCCGACTAGCCTACGACCTAAACTTGTGTAGCATGGATGAGCAGGATGAATCGAGCGACTGGTCAGTTCTAGAGGAGCAGCGACGTGCGTTTTGGATCACATGGGAACTCGACACTTTTGGCTCCCTCATGTCAAGACGGCCAAGCTCGATCACCCGGTCACTGGTGATGGTCAAGCTTCCGGTCAGTGACGAAGCATGGTTTGCAGATCGACCTGTGGAGTCTCCTGTTGTCGATCCAAGACCCAGTGAGGTCTGGAAACTCCTTCTCGACTCTCCGAATCAGGACCCGAGAGCGTGGTTTCTCATAGCCAATGTTCTCTTGAGTGTCGCAAGTGAATTTGCAGCGGGTCGATTCACTTGTCAGCGGGATAAGGAGGAGCTCATTGATGCTATTACGTGCTTTTCACTTGCCATGTCGCAGAGGTTCAACCTAGAGACACTGGAACTAGAAACATCGTCAGGAGATGCAGCAAGACATAACTGGATTATCGGCATGCATCTCATGTTGACTTGCACTCGCACGACCATACAGGCTACCTTCAAGCCTGAACATCCAGAGACATTGCGTTCGCCTCGCCATCTATCTCGGATATTCTATCATTGGTATCCGGACTATATCCCTCTATGCCAGCCTTTCCTGGCATGCTGTCTGTTATCGGACCGAGCATATCCGTCAAAGGATATGACTGATGCATCATACACTGGATACCATAATAGTGAGCTGGTCAGTCTGGTCCTATCGCAGTATGCCACTGTATGGAATCTTGCCTCAATCATAATAAGTACGTTTTGCTTGCTTTCTAACATGATCTTCAACTAACTAGAAATAGATCTGAAGGCTTCATTGATGCGCCGTGATAAGGACAACTCATTTCAGAAGCGATTTGCTTTGTTCTTCCCTTCACGGGTTCCCAATAATCGGAAAGATGATCAGGCTACCATAGGCGGAGGGCTCGATGTCGAGGAACTGAGAAGTGAGAACATATCAGCAGAGAGCAGTTCTGGTGACAGTGACCTGCAGCAACTTCTTCAGCCGACGGAACTAGGAGATGCAGAGACTTTGATGACAGAGCTTGCGAATATGGCTGGGAGGGGATTACCAAGATACGTGCCAGGAGATACTCAACCCGATTGGAACAGCGGCATTTCTCTCAATTTTCTTGACGAGGATCATCAGCATCTCAATTACCTACAGTTGTGATGGAAGTGGGAAGTGCTTGGGGAAGATGAGCACATTTGGATGAGTTATTGAAGTAATGGTAACGCATATTGAATCATGTACAGATGTCAATACCTTTACTTGCTATGAAGGTGATTCCGAGCGCTTGAGATGCGCTGTTGGTTGTGACAGAGCTTGCCCTTGATCCGGCATAGTGGTAGTCAAAAGGTTCATAGCTGCGAGCGCAGAGTGTGCATCGCTAGAGATGGTTAAAACATTTAAACCTGGTGGTATTTCTTTAGCTAACGAAAATGAGGACACCTTGGCGATCCAAAACTAGTCTCACAGAAGCTATATACTGCATCCTAAGGGAGCGAGAAGACACCGTGCCTTGATAGCGGGCCTCAAAATAAACTCAGTAAAGAGTCCCCTAAGCTTAGGCTGAATTTACTTAAATATTTTCATCCCTTAGGGTCAAGGTCCTGAGTTTTCTTTCCTCCCCTAGTGCGTGAATCGCCCTAGAGCTACTAAACGTGAACCACCCACTACACGATGTACCCACGACAGTCAGAGGTTCTGAACATATTAGATCAATCAAGAGCTACTGTTCTCCCGGTGGCTCACTTCTGCCCTACTCTCGAACTGCTTCTCCTGCGTTTCTGGCGGCACGGTCTCATCCACTTCCAGCTGGGTCTTGGAATCAATCTCCACTGGTGCGTCAATGGTTGCATCAAACTCGGATGCTTGTTCTTTGATGAAGAAGCAGGCTTTTAAGTTTTTGGTCAGTCGAGTTGGAATGGAAATGGGGAGGTCGAACTTACCTATGAGCATGAGAGAGCAAAATGCAGCCGAAACGATCCATGCGTTTCGAAAGGCGATCAAGTACGCCTTCTTCATACCTAAAACGGCGGCATTTGCGATTTCAGGTGTGAGGCCAGGGACAGCAGCCACTGTCTGTTTGTTCTGAGAAGCTAGCCCTTGAATAAGTGCTGGAAGAGACGAGGTAGGTAGCCCGAGTGGTAGAGCTGCCTCTGCAATTTTCTTGGCTAACTCCTTGTCCAAGGCATTGTGCAGGACAGCATTGTTGATCGCTAGACCGATTGAGCCCCCCAGACTGCGAATACTAGTCATGAGAGCAGATGTGAGAGCGATAAGCTCTGGTGTTGTTGCGAATTGCGCAGAAACCATGGTCAATGGAACAATGGAAGGAAGTGCAAGGCCAGGTAGGATAGGATATATCCAAAAAGCATATCGCGGAGTGTCAATCTTTGAAGTTGCCAGTAGAATGAAGAAGGCAAGAAGGAAGACGGACCCAAAGACGAGTGGTGGTCGAAGTGTCTTGTATTTAGCGGACCATAAGCCAAAGACGGGAGAGAAAGCAGCGGCTGTGATAAACATAATGGCGAAGTTGACACTGCCTGAAAGGAAACTGGCATCATATACGAGAGAGATTTCGAAGACGAAATAGGAGTTGGCGGCGAAGAAAGCGATGCCTTCAATGAAAATGACAAATAAGGAGATGGCGAAGTTTCTGTGCCTCCATAGCTCATGGTGAAGCATACCATCCTTCTTGTACCTCCACTCATACACAATGAAGATTATCAGGACAACGATGCTGATGATGAAGGGAGCAAGGATGTTGACGCTATCCCAGGAGTAGGGGTTCTGAGACCATGATAGGGCTATGCAGAAAAGGACGAGGGCTGGGGCAAATAATGTATATCCTACCCAGTCAAGACTCTTGATCTTTTGCGATACATTGAGGGAGACTTGAAGGTCTCGAGGCGGGGGATTATATCCGATGAGACAGCCCAGAGAGGCAAGAGCGTAGCAACCGGCCGTCACGTACCAAAAGATACGGTAGTTGGAGTTGTCGCCATGACGGAGTAGGCCTCCTCCCATGAGCAAGGCAATGATGGCACCAAGCGCGATCGATACACTTCCAACTGCTTGTCCAATAGGTCTATAATGCCGAGGAAGAATCTCAGACATGACAGCAACGGTAAGCGACTGGCTTCCGAAGGTCGAGCCCAAGATTGCGAACCCGGCGATGAGAGTTCCGGAATTTTGAGCTCGGGACACGATGATGCTGCCCACAACGCCAGCGAGTGGCATAACGACGAGGAGGGTTTTACGGCCCCAGTAATCAGCTACTTGACCGATAGGTGGGTTTAGAACGACGGTGAGGATCGTGATGCAGGATGAGTACCAGACTGTCTGGCTACTGCCGCCGACGGCTGCGGCCATGGTATTTGACAAGAGACCTGTGCCGACGAGAGAGAGGATTTGCGTGAGGTAGATCATGTTGACTGCCTGGTCATTGGTTAGGTTGGAGGTGTCAGAGGTGCAGAGTGACTTACGAAAAGGCAGACCAATGTCTTGGAATGGATTCGAGCAGCATCTTGCTCAAAGGGAGCGCTGATGGAGGATTGGGAAGCCATGTTGGCGATGCGACTCAGAGGCTGAATTCTTGCTATGCACGGATGTGCCAGTAGCAAGATACCGTGGGACTAGGCTTTGTTATATCAAGGTTGCAGGAAAGGGGGTATCCGTGTTTGAATGCCGGTGGCTGAGTTCGCGTGCTGGTTGTCACGGTATTGGCAAATGTACTGGAGCAAACCTGGCCTGGTCCCCATGTTTACCCCAGCCGGGGACCCCGAATTGAGATCTGGGGTAGCGTTGAGAGATGCCATCGGGTGGTGGAGACGGCGTTCGCGGTGGCCGCAGGCCCGTAGGTCATGTCGCGGTGGGAAGACACGCCGGCCATTTAGCATCCCGCCTCCACTAACAGCTGTGCCCTGCGTGTGATCAAGCCAAATAGAAATACATTAGCTTCTACAAAGTCATCGACTAAGGTCAAGATTAAAAAGACAGCACGCATATTCAGAAGATCTCCAGGGGATGGCAGTACGCAGATGAAAAAAATATTAGACTGGGGCGATTGTAAATGATATTATTTGAGCAGCAGGCCTCAAGTCTAACGAGTAGTGTATATGCTGAGGGGCTAGCCTCTTGGAGGGTACTTATTGGTTACCTCCTGAAGCGCGTAGCACGTTGGCGAAACCATTCGGGTCGTACCCTATATGTGAAGGCATTAGAGAAACAATCTTAGTAATCGTGATATCGAGAGAGAAGCCGTGTTGCAGTGAATGAACCAAGTTTCTCTACCATTATAGTCTATTCATGTAGCTATTCTTCTCAACCTCACAGCTGTGGTCTTGGACCCAAATCCTTCATATCCAAGGTAGTCGATAACCCCATCTCCTTCGCCATATGAGCAAACACTTGTCCTTTCTCATTTGGATCATTCAACATCTTGAAAAACGCCTCCCTCGTAGCAACATCTTCAGGAGCAGTCGACTTCACCCTCACCAGATTGGCAGTCGATAATGGATCCGTGACGTTCTTAAAGACATCCCGTCTGGCGTTTGCGTACTCATCAAGGGCTGTTTCTGGGGCATTCTCGTTTATGACCTGGGTTAAAGCTTTTCCCAGATGAGCGGCATCAAGTAGGCCCGTAGTCAGTCCAAGTCCACCGACGGGATTGTTGAGCTAGAGAGTATTTAGCGACGAAGGATGCGGTGGCGAGGGAGGACTTACGTGGGCAGCATCGCCGGCGAGCATGATATTGCCAACGCGATACTTCGAGACACAGCGCTGATGAATTGTGTATGGGGCTGTTTGGAGGTATATGATCTCATCAGTGTTACCTGGCAAGATCCTAGCGAGCCTGTCCTTAATGACAGGGAAGACAGCCTTGTCAGTGACTGGCTCTCCATCAGCACCCTGGGCAAATGGAACGCTGGTTGCAACCCTCCATAAATTCTTCGGTCCACGTTTCACAACGATTGCCCAATCCTCAGGATGTACAATAAAGTTACCATGTTTCCAGCCTAACTTCTCAAGGTCGTAGAGGATGTTGACTGCAATAAGCCGTATGTCTGGCCAGGTGTAGCCTTCGAGAGACTGGCCTATACACTTTCTGACCGAACTCTTACCACCATCAGCTCCGACGACATACCGACAGTTGAAGCTGAGCTCTTGATCATCGAGTACACGCCGAGCGTAAACGGTAACTGAATCTCCATGGTCTTCAACACGAGTAAACGCGTGGTTGAAGATGATCTCCGCATTTCCCGTATTGATCAAATGCTTAAGGAAGATCTGTGACAACACGTCTTGCCCTATCATGGCTGCGCAAAGATTGGGGTTATCAGATGGTGGAGGGGTGAAGTCCGCGAGGACTTTTGTTGTATCGTATCCGTCTCGCCAACAGTATCCATGATCGCTCCTACAGCCGTATTCGAAAACCTCGTCGATGACTCCAGCCTTGGCGAATTCGAGATTAACGCACGGGAGCTGCCTGGATTGGTTTGTCAGTAAATGAATCGCAGTTGGATGGGAGATCACGACCTACACTGCAGCTCGTGGACTACGGGAGATTCCTTCATCTGCCTCAAGCATTGTCACCTTGATTCCATTCTGAGCAAGGATCAAGGCTGTAAAGAGGCCGACAGGGCCTGCGCCGACGACTATAACGGTTTGGTCGGGCATTTCTGAATGAACGAATAACCTGTGCAGGAGAATGATTCAATATGCCAGGAGCTAACAAGATATTATAGGGGGGTTTTAATAAGTATCTTTTGAAGCGAGTAAAAGGCTTGTCTGTAAAGAAACACGAAGCTCGTATAACTTCATTAGACGACGGATCGGCATCTCGGGGCGTTCATGGCTGTGGAGCCGGCCCCTTCTGAGTCGGCGTCCGTTTTGGCCGGGATGCCGTCCCCACTTATCCGATGGCTTCATCAATCGTCGCCGAGGCCGATGTCTTCTCGCCGCTGGAGTCAACGGAGGGAGGATCCAGTCACAGGTGACCAAATCGATGCCACTGCGAGCAGTAAGTCACTGGGGCCCATGAATTCCCGCTGTAGCCTCCTACCTTCAAAGACTTGGGGGTGACAAATCGTGGGGAGACGCGACAAACTGAAAGAGCGCGCTCTCGGCCACTCTGTGATCAGTTACGCCAGGCTGGTTCGACTGCCTACAGCATGGCAGCACAGCTTACCCGCGAACAGAATTATTACCGTCAATGGAGATGCCTCTTTTCTGAACAGCATCATAACAAACAAAGCAGGTACAAAGCCTTAGTAAACGCTGGTCGGGTGAGAAAATGTGTCTTCGTTTCCTGCGCTCGCGTAACGCGTCATCAGCCAGAGCCCCACAATCTCAACGAGGACCAGCACGCAAACATCGAGCTCTTCGTAAAAAATGATAGCCCATGGTGAGATCCTCATTAGATTCCTCAGATTGAATCTTACTTCTATCTCCCATATCGAAGATATATCATGATCACTATTGACATTTGGAACATTGAGCACGCATCTCGATACCTTCACAACTTTGGTCACTAGGACTTTTTTGCACGAAAACTCATACTTACACACGACTAACTCTTGTTCTCATCAGAAAAGCACAGAAATCTCTTGGGCGAGATAAGAAGCTCTACAAACATACGAATATTGTCCAAATGATCTGATAAATGCAAACATTGGCATTCCCAACCTGGGCAGTTGCTGGACTCCCGGGTAGCCAGACTCGATTGAACGGTCATAGTGGGCTCAGAACACCCTCTGATTGGCTCTCCTTAATCTTAAGAGAGATAAGCATAATCTCTTATCGCAACCTTAAATTTTGCTTGACCTTGCAGACTGAACAACACGCGCGGCCTCGCTCCCCGCCAATGAGTCTCATGCCTCTCTCCGCGTTTCTCAACTAGCGAACCTGGCCAAAGATAAGGTCTTAGCTAACAACCGACTGACATACCATCCCCTGCAAGGTACCAGACAACATTCACTTACCATTGGCTCATGTGAGACGTGAAGTCATGCAGTCACTCTTCTGCCATCGATACTAAGATTACCTAAAAAGCAATAAGATTAGGCTAAAGTTCAGCTAAAGTTCTACGAGGTTTACATCTGTCTTAGTGCCTGTTAGGATCAGAGGATTCACAATGAGTATCTTGAAGAAACTCTACTACCTTTCGTGCTCTTTTATTCTGTTCTATTCTGATCCGAAACGCGTTGAAGCCAGGGGAACAACCATTCCGCTCGTCCGTTATCTCTGCCGATCTCAGATCTGTCCAATCACACATCATGCAGCCAAAGATAAGGAATCTACGCCACGTCGCGATGAAGCAACGTTATCTTGTACCTTAATTCTTATCTCGCGTTGTTTCGCCAGAAACGGAAAAATATCCCGATTTAGCTATGATACCCATTTCTTGGCAAAACACTAGGATATGTCTGAGATACGAGGATTCAGGGCCTCACATAGGGGGAAAGTCATTAAAGACAGTGGGTTCTGCCATCGTGGTGGAGTGCAGCAGTGAGTACAGCCAGTTTCTCTGCCGAATTTGATACAGCATGGCTTCGACAATCACTCCGGTCACTGAGTGGCCTGATTACAATGACGATCCCACGGGCGGTAATCCTATTACCCATGATTTGAATGCTACTTATGACAAGGTTAGTCAATCTCAGCGAGACGGGGGACGGATTGTGCATTCGCTCCACCGGCTCTAAGCATCATGTTGCGCTTTCACGAAAGCTTCGGTGTAGATACTAGATCTAACAAATGATGTTTTATAGGGCGATATGGCATGGATGCTTGTTTGCACGATTCTGTGCTGGCAGATCACTCCTGCGATCGGCTTTCTTTGTAGGGACTCGCAACGCATCGAGATACTCGATTACATCTACTGACACGAGACAGATGCCGGTATGCATAGAAAGAAAGCGGCCTTGACGATAATCCTCCAGTCTCTGTTCTGCGCCTGCGCTGTAGGCATCCAATTTTGGATTTATGGTTATAGCTTATATCAATCTCGAACTACGAACCCAATGTTGGGTGATCTGTCACTCGCAGTATTCCACAACGTCCTTGCCCAGCCATCGATCGCAAACTCTGATATCCCCGAGATCCTATGTATGTATTGACGAGGATGACTGCGTAATTGAACACAGAATTTAGTGCATTCGAACATTCCCAGCTGACGATTACGTCCTCTAGATGCGATCTTCGGAGTCACCTTCGTCACCGCCACTGCCATGATTTTGGCTGGAGCTATGCTCGAAAGAGGAAGATTATGGCCTAGCATGGTGTTCCTCTTGTGCTGGACAACCTTTGTGTACTATCCGTAAGTTATTCGTCGCAGTCTCTCTTGGATCGCAACCCTGGCCGGGACCCAGCGTGAACCAAACTTTGTCTCGGGAAGACACTAACAAACCACACTGTAGTCTTGCTTATTGGGAGTGGAATCCATCGGGATGGTTGTACAATTTAGGCCTGTACGACTTCGCAGGATCGGGGCCAGTCCATATTGCCTCCGGATTTGGTGCTCTAGCTTGGTCGTTCATGCTGGGACCTCGACTCCCCGACGCCAGCATCACCGATCGCAAGGCAGCCGTACACTACAAACCACACAACCCACTGCTTATGGTTCTTGGAACCGTCCTTATTTGGTTTGGCTGGTTTGCATTTAATGGTAAGTCAATTGTCGGTGCGATGTGCGGCTGAAAGCTAACCTCCTCGACTTAGGTGGCAGCACCGCAAACCTTAGCCTCCGATCGATCTACGTCGTTGCGAATACAAACTTCTCTGCTTGTGCTGGTGGAATCGCTTGGGTTCTTCTTGGATATCTGCATACCCGAAAATTCTCTTTGGTCGGCTTCTGCAGCGGCATTATCGCAGGACTAGTCGGCATCACACCCGCTGCCGGATTCACGCTCATCTATGTTTCTCCTGTAATCGGAGGTGTCACGTCGCTGGTTTGCTTTTACTGTGTCAAGTACAAGTACATTCTCTCGGTTGACGATGGCCTCGATATCTTCGCCATCCACGGAATCGGTGGCGTTATCGGAGACATTCTGACTGGCCTGTTTGCTACTGGATATGTTCCTGCCCTGGATGGTGTATCTGGAGACGCCTATGCAGGGGGATGGTGGGATGGCAACTATCGCCAGCTTGGTCTCCAAATTGCGGGTGCTGTGACTTGTGCCGCCTGGTCATTCATTATCTCATGCATATTGCTCTTCGTCATTGGCAAGATCCCTGGTCTACATCTTCGAGCCAGCGAGGAGCACGAGATCAGAGGTCTTGACTACAAGTATCTTAGTGATATGGACTGGGAAGACCACTACATGAACGGAGGTATCACACCGGTGATGGAGGGGACGCCTATGAGAGCTTCAACTCCCCAGCAAACTCCCGACAAGAGTGAAGAGAGAAAGGTTGACTAAGCCGAGTGAGGTAGTATTAGCTAGTTTATTGTAGGACAATTATTTCGTTCAGTAGATATCATGATGTTGGATGTGATAGCCTCTAAAGAATTGATGCTAGATAATTTGGAATATTTTCCATATGGATAGTAAGCACGGGACATCATCGAAACCATCTGTTCACTCATTCTGATGTAATATTACTTTTGAGGGGTTAAGGTACATCACCAAAGTGGCGAAACAGGTCTGCGTTGAATCAATGAGTGAAATAATTAAGATATCGCTATGTAACAGAACTAAAGATGCAAAGATCGAGATTAGACAATTAGAACAACCCTTCAAGACATATCTGTGCCACGAAACAGACTTCGGGTATCATCAGACTAGTACTTGTACATGAAAACTATACGCATCCAACTCGTGAAAGACAAAGAACAGGTACGGTTAGCGAATTGACCAGAAAACCGCGCTAGACATTGCTGTCGAAGTTTCGAGGGTCCAAAGATCCAGGCCCCTGATCATTATTATATGTAACCTTCCACTCAAGCATTTGGGTTGACATTAGCACCAGAAGCGATGGCAGTATCGTTTCGAGCACCATGTCCTGATGCGGCCTTATTGTTGGGACCATCAGGGAAGATGCGCTCGTCAATGTCGCGAATACGAAGGCCGAGACGAGCAGGGTCGATGTTTCGGTGTCCCCAGAGGAGCAGCCCTCCAAAGACAGGCTTTGCGATCAGATCGAGAATGCCGTAGAAGACAGCCTCGGAGTCAGGGGCAATCAAGTTGCCGCCTTCACAGACACCCCAGGCAATGGGGTAGAGGATCCAGACAACGGCTGTGAGAGAGCCGCACATGACAAAGGTTCGACCGACGTCAGGGCCAACGTGCTTGGCATGCAGACGAGCTTCCCATGCAAGCACGTAAACGATGTAGGCGAGGGCAGCACAGCCTTTTCAAGTTAGTGATGGTGTCGTCAACGCACGCAAGACAACTTACCGAAGGCGAAATAACCCCACTTGTAGGAGCTCTTCACGAGGGCACCAACAAGTCCCGTGACTATCATGACCCAGTCCACGAGAATCACCCACAGTACAGTAGGCCAGGGCATGCCAGCAGTGAGAAGCAGATCCGTGAGTAGCAGTGGAGTTGTCAAGAACCAGTCGATATATCTTGCGTAGAAGATCTCTCTGTACATCCCAGCAACCCTGTGATCGGACCTCTGAAACTCAACCGCGATAGGCGTCCAGCCGAGGTTCGAAGCCATGGTGAAGTATGCGATAGATGCGATCATGGTTATGCCCGCAGTGATGTAGCTACGCAGGTCAGTAACGTACATGACACCGACTCCTTGGACATTCATGGATTGGAAGGGTTTGAAGAATGTCCAATGGAATCTTGATGAAACTTACTGGAAGATACGGTCGGTGCGAGGCTTTCTCATTCCAAGCCCAAGGAACGCAAAGGTTGAAACGGTCATGACTGAGAACAGTTAGTCTTTTCATCACACTGGACGTCAATTTATACTACACACCTGCGCAGACAGCCCAGTACCAATCGGAGCCTCTGACGGTGATGTTAATGTCACTGCGTTGTCCATTGACAATGTCAGCTGTTGTAAATTGTTAGTAAGTTCGTTTTGACTGGAGGCTGACATGGCTCACGGTTGACATTGAGAGCATCGTTCCCTCTCGCATAAAGGTGATCGGCCATGGTGAGCAATGGTTAATTCAACGGTAAAAAAGTAACTTCGTATTCGTGGAGCGAAAAATGCAATGTCTGCAGGCCAAGAAGATGACAGGTATGGATGTCAAACCCTTAAATGCAGCCAAGCTTCATTCCCACGTTTTCCATCTCCCTCTCCATGACTTCATATCCGACCCTCCCGAGCCCAGACGGAAATAACTGCCGAGTAATCGTCATTGCTCAAAACAAAATCGCATCGTTCATCAATATGCGCTGTCAGAATCTGCGATGGCTGATATCGAGTCTATGACGTGCTGACATGTTTCAAACGTGGTATCAAGTGACTAAAAACGTTGCCGGTAGCCGTACCGTGAAATAGAAGAACCCGCGGTAGTTTAGGTGGGAATTGTATGGCTGATCGATGTATTTGCCGAAAATGATGACGGTTTGAGGTCAAGATAGGAATGTTCAATGTAACGCGACGGGATCGAAGTTTTGGTGGGGTTGGAGATGATCAGATCCAGCACAGTCTGGGACAGTGCATAAAGATTGTTAAGAGTCCGGTTCTTTCCGATCAGATAATTGTCATGTTCACTTCATACGATTAACTTGCGAGGCTCATGGATATAGACAAGTAGATCATAGGTATTAGGGGAGTTCATTCTATCTCTAACTAAGTAATCGCAACAAAGAAATACTCCTGCTCAACCTAACGAATGCTCGCTAATTCGAAGCAATGACAAGGTAGTAGTAAGCCAACAGAATCGCAACCAAAGCTCCCAAGAACCCTTGGAACAGAGTCAAAGACGAATCGCTCATCTTGTCCAGTCCACCCTTGGGGGACTTGGCAGTATCCTGCGCCCAAGGAATCTGATGGCTCTTGAACCCTGAGTCCTTCAGAATCTGCTCTGCAACAATCTTACTACCGGCAATGCAGACAGGAACACCAGTACCAGGATGTGTGCTGGCACCGGCAAAGTACAAGTTCTTATACTTGGAGTGCTGAGTGCCAGGACGGAAGGCAAGAACATTCATGATAGAGTGGCTAAGACCCAGAATGGCACCCTTGTCAAGGTTGAACTTCTCTTGCCATGTGAAGGGGGTGTTGATGATTTCGTTTTCAATAAGAGGAGCAAGATCAACACCTATTCTCGCGCGCATCGTTGCAATGACTGTATCACGAGCGAGAGAGATCATCTTATCCCAGTCCTGGCTTGTTTCGAGACCAGAGTTTCCAGACTTGGACAGGCCTCGATGTGTTCCTTCAGAGTCTGAGAGAAGATGGCCAACAGGGACAAGGACAACAATAGAGTCCTTCCCGTCGGGAGCAGCTGAGGGGTCAATACGCGAAGGGACATTGACATAGAAAGATGGTTCTGAAGGAATGAGGTGCTCCTTGAAAATGCTGTCAAAAGACTCCTGGTACTCATCCGCGAGGAAAATGTTGTGAGCGTTGAGTTCAGGAATAATCTTTGAAGCGGACCAGTAGAACGAGATACTACTGCAGGATGTCTCTCGTTTTGATAGCGAGTCTGCGTAGCTGGTCTTGGGGAGGAGGTTGTTGTAAGTGTAGACAAGGTCAGCGTTCGAGATGACAATGTCTGAAGGCAGATGTGTTCCGTCGCTCAGAACAACACCGTTTGCCTTGCCGGTTGCTTGGTCGATGGAGATGGACTTGACCCCAGTTGAGAGGCGGTACTCGACACCAAGACGTTGACCAACGTTGACTAGAGCCTCAACTACCTGAAGCTGTTAGTAAGGAACCTGTTATGTCGGGTTGCAAGACTGACCTTGTGGAATCCACCTCGAGGATATAGGATACCCTCAGCAAGCTCAGTATACTGAAGCAAACTATACGTTCCTGGTGCATCGAAGGGACTCATACCCATATACATACTTCCAAAGGTAAAGACTCTTCTCAACCTCTCAGTCCAGAAGTACTTGCTCGCTCTCGTCCAGATACTCTCAAGGGGGTGAATATTGAACAGATTGAATAGCACCTCAGGTCTCGCCAGACTCAGAATACTAGGAAAGTTCCTTCGCAGCACAGACTCAACACTAACTTCATAATGTCGATGCGACTCCTGAAGAAAGCCAAGATATCTCTCAAAACCATCGATACCCTCAACAGCTTCTATAGCTTTCTTCATCTTGGTCAGATCAGTGGACATCTCAAAGGATGTACCATCGCCAAACCAAATGTTGTAGTTTGGTTCACATTTCAAAAGCTCGACTCCCTCAGCGGTTAGAGATGTTCCTAAGTCTTGGAAGATCTCGTGGAAGAAGCGAGGGAGGAGAAGAAGAGATGGACCTTGGTCGAAGCGCTGACAAGGTTAGCTGGCGTAAATAGAGTGAGTGAAAGGACGTACGTGGCCATCGTTGTGGATTAGAGAGCAACGTCCACCGGTAAAGTCATTCTTCTCGAGGATAGTAACTTTGAAGCCAGCTTTTGCGAGTCTCGCAGCAGTAGAAACACCACCGACACCAGCGCCTAAGAATTGTCAGTCAATCACTCTTCATAGTCCATTGAAGTTACTGTAACATACCAATAACAATAACAGATTTCTTAATGTCGCTCATTTTTGCTGTAAAAAGTGAAGATGCTCAGTCAATAACCGACTCACCCGAAGCCAACGGTTTTGATAGCCAGAGCAATAGAGTCAATGACGTCTTCCATTTTGTTTTGGTCCACTTTTTCCTTCGCACTCGTTTAATGAGACCGCTTGGCGTACATGTGAAAGGCCAAGTTACCCTGTGCTTAACGAGGCGCAGTTTTTTTTTTTTTTTTTTGAGGGATTAAAAGTGATTCATTGAAGATGATAGGAAGAATTGAAGTCGTTGATGCGACGACGATCATTGACGGGTTTGGTTTGGAGGGGTTTTAAGTGGATTTGGTGATGGGATGCGTGTTGAATGATTGGTTAGTTGGTTTATGGTGGTGGTGCTGTGCTGTCAATGTGTCAACGGTGAGGCTATGAATTTAGGACGCCACGAGACTTTACGACGCCAAGTAATTCCAACCGTTGAGTAGACAATAGTTTGAGACATTCTTGAATTCAGAAGATAGATGCTCAAAGTGGAATGAAATGAATAATCTATGAATCTATGACCTCTACCATTACATCCTCCACGCTTCACCCCGCTATTTGTTCAATGCAGACCATGCAACTCGAATTCGTCTCATCTTAGGAACAGTAGCCCTACCCTTCTTCATCGTAGGACCCTTCTCTCTAAGAACGCGTCCAATCTCCATATAACTCTCAACAGCAACGCGAATTGGTCCTTTTCCTTCTGAGGGAAGCTTATCAATAGCGCTCTTGGCCATGTTGTACTTTTCAAAAGCACGGTCAAGCAATTTATGACGGATAGCTTCGACGGCGGGACCATGGGGTTGTTGAATTACATCTTCGGGAGTGAGTTGGGCTTCTTCTAACCAGGAGAGGGGAAGGTAGACGCGGTCAATTTCTGCGTCGGTTTTGATGTCGCGGGCGATGTTGACGTATTGAAGTGCGATGCCCATTTCTTGGCCTGAAGCGACAACTTCACGTTGGATCCCTTCAGGAACAGATTCTGGGGTATGATAGAGTATAAGGTGGTTGCAGAGTTCTGCGACAGTGCCAGCTACACGGGTTCCGTAGATATCAAGGTCTTCGGTAGTCTCGATAGGGAATGCGCCGGACTTTCTGTCAAAGAGAAGATCCGTGTCAAAGCCCTTGAGCAGATCGTCCAAGGGTTGCTTGGGTAGATAGTATGTAGGCAGTTGCAGAAGAGCCATGTGGAACGTCTCCGGGATGTTGGACGTGACATATTCTCGTAGTCTTTGTGAAGGTTCCTCTTGGTTTTCTTCATAAGCGAGATCAAGGAACTTCCTCAGCTTCTCGATAGAAGCTCTGGAATCATCAACAGAGGCGGCTTCATCAACGAGATCGTCAGCAGCTCGACAGAATGCATACAAGCGAACCAGGTCAATGCGGAGTCTTCCCTCAAAAGTGCCGCTTGCGAGATAAAAGCTTCGGCTCTTCTTGCGAAGTAGAGCAACGGCACTGACGAGACCTTGAATGCGCTCCTCGTCATACTTCTCTTTAGGCAGAATAAGAGTTCGGATGATTGTAAGCAAGCTGGGTACTCCCTTTGTCCGAGGGAAGTGCTCAGGAAAAGTGTCGAGGATAGCCAGGTTGTTGTCACAAGCGATCAGGCCAAAGACAATCAAGGTATTGGTGAGAAGGAAAAAGACGGCCTCTCTGTGAATTGTTAGAACAGTCACCTCTCAGAAGAATGGCCACTTACTCAATGTCCAGGCCATCCCACAAGACGACTCCGTACTTGGTGCCAGAAGTAATACTCCACGTTCCCCGTCGCAACGCAAAAGTGTCAACAACCCACAAATACAAGGTTGGCAAAGCAATTGGAAGTGCAGTATTCGTCCATGGCAAATTCACAATGAACTGATAAGAAATCGACCTGTCAATGGTTAGCATATGCAACATGAAACAGTTTCTCAAGTTGAGTATTACCATAGAAATAAGAGGAATGGACAGGCCCAAATGAGGATAAGGCCCATGTACATCCCCTCACCACCAGAGGAAACAGAAACGAGGCCGAAAATGATAGCTGATGCGAAAAGAATCTGGCCAGCGATTTTACCCCAGCCCGTCTTCTTGGACAGGTAAATAGGGTGAAAGGTTGGTTTGCTGAGAATCATGTAGAGTAGAGAGGTGTTAAAAGTCTGAATGACGAAGAAAAACAATTCTTCAGCTGGAATATCCCATGCGGTCAGACCGACCACGACACCAGGAGGATAAGTCCATATGCGATTTCTGATGAGATATGAGTCCCAGGGGCTGTCCGCGTTAGTAAACCTCAAAAAAATCCCTTCCAAAATCAACATACATTGTCGAAACAACAGCAACCTGCGGAAATTAGCTTCAAACCCTTAACCTCCTAAGAACAAGAACTCACTGTTATCAAAAACACAAGCTTAAAAATATCCAACCGCGACATCAACGGTCTATAAACCGCCGCCAAAACAACACCAAACGGTATCGTGTATTTCAGATGCCTATATCAAGGGATGAGTTAAACGCCTCCCTCAACAACGCCGAGAATACGTACACTTGGGCATATTCCCAGCCCATTTTGACAGAGATTTATTTTTCGTGTACGTGAACAAAAAAAAGCAGATCGTGACGGCATACGATATGGGCTTCAAATAAAGCCAGAGTCAAATGATTGTGAGGAAAAGGTTGTTGAGGAAGAAGTCGGAGCTTGAGTCGTGCTTGTGTCCACAGTTTGTTTTTCAGATACTAACACAGCCCTTTACCCCTGTCCGTTTATTTCCTGGGTGACAATAATGCATCCCCACACCATAACCTCATCCCCCCCATAATTTGGTGTGGATGGGGAGAGGCGTTTTCTGTCATGTTACATCTCAGGGACTCGTTGACGTCACGACTTTTTTGTTCGACTTTTTTGGGTATCGAGTGTACTTGTCATCAATTAATTCGAGACCCTTTTTTTCGGATACTCGGTCTTTTTGACATTGCCATTACCGTGATGGAGAGGGGACTTGATTATGATGCGTGACAGATGGTGCTAGTGGTTTTGATGGATGGATATCCCCGTTGCGTGCCGTGTTATCCAGCGATTGATGCTACCTACGTCTTTCCTGATCATCTCGATCTGGTGAGGGTTGGGTTATATAGTTACGTTACTGGTGGTCTGCTGGCGGTAGATGTGTGTATTCTGTATAGCTTCATGGAATACCATATGCTTTGACATATTTTCATCCCTATTTCCTCTTTCGATTTGACTCATCCCGCGATGTAGCTTGAAGATCTTTGCACATACTAATCGTCTATTCTTCTCTCCGTTTAATCTGTAGCGCGCTGATTATCAGACCTCATACTATCGCATTCGATAACGCGTAATATCATATTCCGCATATCATCATGAAGTTTCTGCAACAAAATTCCCTCACACAAACGTCAATGTCTCAGCCAGACGAGGATATCTCCCCGCCACTTCGTCACCCGTAAGTCATCCCCGCGGTCTGTGACACAAAACTCACTTGTTACAGATATCTTACTGGCAACTTTGCTCCAATCCATCAAACAACAAATCTCACTCCATGCACATATAGTGGATGCATACCGCCAGAACTGACTGGTGGTCAGTACGTTCGCAATGGCGGCAATCCCGTCAGCCACCAAGACCTTGGCAAAGACGCCCATTGGTTTGACGGCGACGGTATGCTCTCTGGCGTCGCGTTCAGAAAGACATCCGCGGATGGCAAGATTATACCAGAATTCGTCAATCAGTATATCTTGACAGATTTATACTTGTCCAGAAAGACGACATCCGTTGCGTCGCCGATAATGCCAAGCATCACGACCCTGGTAAACCCGCTATCGACTATGTTTCAGATCATGTTCGCGACCTTCAGGACGATATTTCTGGTCATTCTCTCGAATCTACCTGGATCCCAACAAGCCATCAAACGCATCAGTGTGGCCAATACTGCGGTCTTATACCACGACGGGAGGGCGCTGGCGACATGCGAAAGTGGACCGCCAATGAGGATACAGCTTCCCTCGCTGGATACTGTCGGCTGGTTCGACGGTGTGAAAGCTGAAGGAGAGCCAGATAAATCTCAAACCAGTAGTGATGAATCTCCGTTCGGCGGTAGCGGGCTCTTCAGTTTCATGAAGGAATGGACGACAGGGCATCCCAAAGTCGACCCCGTTACTGGAGAGATGCTTCTTTATCATAACACTTTCATGCCACCATACGTGCACTACTCAGTACTTCCGAAGAGCAACGAAAAGGCGTCTGGGCACAGACTTATGAATCAGCCGGTTTTGGGAGTATCTGGTGCTCGAATGATGCACGACTTTGGAGCATCTCGAAGTCGTACGATCATCATGGACCTTCCTCTGAGCCTCGACCCTCTCAACACAATGAAAGGCAAAGAGGTTGTAGCATACAATCCGACGAAGCCTTCGCGTTTTGGCGTGTTCCCGCGGCATCAACCATCCAGTGTGCGATGGTTTCATACAGCACCATGCTGTATCTTCCATACTGCGAACACATGGGATTCTCTGTCCATTGAAGGGGAAGTTTCTGTTAATCTGCTTGCGTGTCGGATGACTTCCTCTACGCTAGTATATACAGCTGGAAATATTCGGCCACCGGTGAGGCCTAGGTCTACCCGAGCAAGGGACTGCTCAGTCGAGAAGAAGGAAACGACCTGCAGATACAAAGAGGCTCCTGCTCTCGAGTCGCCCGGAGAAGCGACTGGTCTGACTGATTACTTCCCTACTACAGAGTCCGACGACTACGACCAATGCCGGCTGTACTATTACGAATTTGACATGGCGACACAGTCTCAGAACAACGTCAAGAACCAGTGGGCTCTCTCAGCGATACCTTTCGAATTTCCTTCTGTGCGTCCAGACCGAGAGATGCAAAAAGCTCGTTACATCTACGGGTGCAGCACGTCAACTTCCTGCTTTGGCGTTGCTCTCGGACGAGCTGATAAGGTCGATCTTCTTGTCAAGATGGATGCCCAGACGCTCATCCAACGTGGGAAGAAGATGAACACAACGCCTATTACTGGGTGCGTCGATAGACGGTCTGTCAGCGAGATCCTTGAAGAACAAAAGAAGGACGATCCTATAAAGATATTCCGTCTCCCGCCGAACCACTACGCTCAAGAACCGCGGTTTGTTCCTCGAGCTTCGTCAACTGAGGAGGACGATGGATATCTGCTCTTTTACGTCTTCGATGAGTCTCAGCTCCTGCCCTCGGGTGATTGTCCTCCATCTGCTAAGTCTGAGTTGTGGATTCTTGATGCCAAGAACATGCGTAATGTCGTGGCCAAGGTCAGACTTCCGCAAAGAGTGCCGTATGGTTTGCACGGAACTTGGTTCTCTAGTAAGGATATCGAAGGGCAACGGGCTGTGGAGTCTTTGAGAAGTTTGGAAGAAGTGCAGAGGAAGAAGGAGGAATGGTCTAAAGGCGGAGGACAGATACGGAAGTCATGGATGATGCTGCGAGAGAAGTTGGAGAAAGCTGTCGGATGATGGTCTCTGGTTTTTGAGTATGATTCGCTTTCACGATACCCTGTTGCAATCTCACAACACTGTCTTGTAGCTTATAGCCTTTTCCGATATGTGTATATGACTTTAACTTCAACCTTGTAATACATAATAAACATATCCAAATACCCAGAAAGCTTTTAAAATACCCTCGATGTCCCATTGCCGTGCAAGTCCAATCACCCTTCCATTAAGCATGAACTCGCAACACCATGATTACCCAGACTCCAGCCATGCCCAAACTATCCCGACTCTTTCACCAAATATCATGTTCCATCATTGTGTGCGATAGAAACTCAGTATCGCTGTTCGCAATCGAATTCGCCATATCAATCATCTGCGCCGTTGTGAACCACGCATCCATCCCCAAATCATCCATGCCAGGCAACATCGAAGCCATAGTCTCATTATCATCATTCAGATCATTCAGCCCTCCTTCACCCTCACCAATCGCTCCCCCAATAATCTGTCCATCAATCGGAATCGGTGTTGTTTCAGATTGCTCACGTGGCAAATGACCCAACATATCATCAAGCTGCTGCAACTCCGACCTTCGGAACATGGCGATGAGATTTCCCTTACTTATCATCTCATTGAAGATAATATGCGTCTTATGTCGAAACGTAGCATCATATTCTGAGAATCGTGGATCAAGAACAGGCGCGATGAGGAGGTTAAAGCTCGACACGAAGAGCGACTCGAGATCGAAAGGGAGAAATGCTTCTGGGACATCGTTAGTAGCTGTGGTTGACGAGATCAATCTCTTGATTTACCGAGCAGACCTTGACTTTGCAAGCAGCCAAGAATGTTGATCATCTGGTAGGAAGAGTCGATGCACATCTTGATCAGGTTCCAGACAGTTTGAGAGGAGTTGAGAGCTTCTGCTATGGCGTCGGGGGTTTCGAAGCGGATTTTGAGAAAGCAAAGTAGTAGAGGTCTTGTGGCGAGAACGATGCACTGAGGATGTCAGCATAGGTCGTTGGCACGCCGAAAAATGATGTTACCTGATGATATAGAGTATGGAGGTATCCAGCAACCCTCGAAACGCCGTTCACCGCTTTGTCTGCACCGAGAGGGAATTGCTGTTGGAGCTCGTCTGCAAGTCCGGCAATGTTCTCTAGAACCTTTTTGGTGCTGAGTAGGAACTTCTTGTTCAGCCGGCCATTGGCTCCGTATACGCCTAACAACTGATTAGCTTCGTACAGATAATGCGACAGGCCTTCTCACCTCTCCCAACTGACGCAATTGTCCGGCAAAGTCGAATCTGCATATGAAGCGCTGCCACTCGTTGTGTCGACCCATCAAAGTGCGGAAGTTGGTGATGAATGTCGTCGTCATGAACGGATTGCGGTAGGCCCATCAAAGACGTCATCTCGCGGTCTAATACGTAAACGGTCCACCATATCCTTCGACTTCGTTCAACAATTCGATCGCCCAATTGATCTACTGGCATGTCGGTGTGCATCCCTTGGCCGAGCGCAACTCTCATCGCTTGTCCGATCTGTGAAAGGTTAGCTGAATCCACTGAAGAACGTTGAGGAGCGTACAAAGCCATGTGATGAGTGTCTGTAGTCGAGAGACTCAAAGTATAGAGCTATACAACATAAGATCTCTGTTGATATCAGTGGTTGGTAAACAAGGATATGAATGCTTGGTAGAAGTCGGAGGGCCGTGACGAAGTAATCAGCGCCAGGGGGCCTCTTTGCTTGGTAGTTGTTGTTCTCAGCAAAAGCTTTGCCAAAGGCGAGAATGAGAAGGAGGTGGATGTAAGGAAGGTCTGCTGCAGCAATATGACTGCTCGGGTCCGCGTAGAATTCGTGTAGATATGCCATGAACGTCTCCTCGTCGAATAAGTGAAATAGCTGGCCGCAGTGAAACTTGACTGTGTTAATTAGGAAGACTGCATGGTCGAGACTGGGCATAACCGGCGGATCTAGCGCTGGAGTAATTCGAGAGCCGTCCCATCCAAGGTCGTATGCTAAGCCGTCAAAGAGTAGGTTGTCGACTGAGATGGGGCTTTGGTGGATGTATTCGTGAGTGAGACTGAGGACGCGTCGGGTGAAGGACCAGTTTGATGATGTTCCGAGATAGACTAAAATTTCAGTTAAAGCCAAGCCTCGTTGCAAGCGATGAGTACTTACATTCTCGTCCTTGCGCTGATTGCATAAACTTGGACTGCCCAGATGACAACGGATTCACCAGGGCAGACGCGATGGGGTCTAGTCCCTTCCCGCTGCTATTGGTGCTACTATGACTTCCAAGGAGCGAGTCCTCCGTCGGCAGCGAAGCAGAGACATTGCCGCCAGGTGAGGGCAAATGAGGCGGTGGTTCAACTATGCCCATCAGCAATTGTCCTCCAACAGAACATCAAACATACCTGAACCAGACGGTCCTCCAACATTGATGTTCGTATCCAAAGACCCAGGCGTGATGTACTCAGCCGTGCCGGTACTCGATTGACTCGTCGCAGCGCGTTGCTGTAAATCCAGAATGAACCTTGAAAAGCCATCAATACGTCATGTCGCAAAAAGTCAATCGCGGTGAGCTTACCCACGCGTGACGAGAACCTTTTGATCGCGTTGATCAAACTCGCAAGACAATTTGCGCTTCTTGCACGCGTCGCAAGGATGCGAACCTGAACATTTTATTTTCTGCTTGCGACATCGCGAACACCTATCCTCTGTCAGTAATGCTGATCCTCCTTGTCATTGCTGATGCTCGGTGAGTGAGGTGAGGTTGACGTTGCAAGGTGAGGGGAAGCTCAGGGTCTCAGCGCCGTACTCACGCATTGTCAGATCTCTTGGAAACACGACCCGATCCTGCAGTCGTACCAGACGTTTTCCGTGCATGCGTCGATCCAGGCGCCATCGCAACGAATCGTATGATGAGAGAACAAAAGGCGCTGATGAAATGGAAAGAAATTGTTTCGGTGGTTGGCGGGGAAGAGGAAGGTTTCGTTAGCTTAAGCTCCAGCGTTTTTTTGCCCCTGCTGTAATGTTGGGGTTAGAGCAGCCGCCACTGGGTCACGAGTATTACTCTCTAAAAGGTAAAAAAAAGACGAAATGCTAGGGAATTAATCGGGAATGAAAATACTTCAGAGGGAGAAAGAAAGAGGATGATGGTATGCGAGGTAGTAGAAATCGCTATCTTTCTACTCTAATAAGTGAGATGAGATGAGTTTGGGGGCTTTCACCAAGTGGAGGTGCACTGTTGATAACGACTTTGCAGTGGGACAGATGCTGAGTGTTGACCGTTTTTTGATAGCGGATTAGGCTTTGACCCTGGTCGTTTTAGTTACCTAGGCTAGAACATGGGGAAAACGATAATCGAAACACCGTGCACTTGACCACGGCCTTCCTGGATGGGTTGGGCATGTCACACAATCAACGCAACAGGTCCACTGATGGTGCATGGGGGACGGATGTAGGATATGCATTCATCCCAATACGTTGAAGTTTGACTCATGGAAACGTGATGGGAGTATTCGTCATTGTTCTCCCGCTGTTCTGCAGGTTGACCATCACGTCAGTCCTTGCATCGAACAGTCCAGGGAGCATTCCTGGTTCAGGGACAACGGGGGTTTACGCCGAAGTCGTCATACCTGCATGTCACAAGTCGTATCTCATGTCAATAACAGCTCTATTATTCTCAATGTTCAGACTTTTCACCTCTATCTAGTTCAGACGTCCCTTGACACGATCCGTCCAAGTCTTCAGCAACTCCTCCTCCTTATCACCCGCCTCCTTCATGATACTCTTAACACTAGTCTTAACAGCCTCACCAACAGGCTCATACGGATGTCTCGGTGCCAACTTCTCCTCAGCACCTTCGACACCCGCCAATCTTGCTGAAAATACTGCAACGGCGTACTTTGTAGAAGCGACACCCGCTTTGCAAGGTCGCTCAGCAAGAGCAGCAAGTTGTTGCAACTTCAGTGCCTCCTCGAACTTACCCTCCTTGTACAGAGCGTAGATCTTTGATGTGAGAGTTGGGAAGACGTTGGCGAATGCTGCGACGCATCCTACACTGCCGGCTGCTAGACCGCCGATGAGGAAGTCAGATTGACCGCCGTATGTAGAGAATTCAGAAGAGGGAATTTGAGCTGCGAGACGGGTGATCTTTCCAACAGAGCCACAGGTCAACTTCACACCGACGACGTTGGACTTTCCGCTAGGATGAGACTTCTTGCTCTCCTCATAAATCTGAACAATCGTCTCAGAATCAATATCAACACCGTTCGTCACACCAGGAAAGTTATAAATAACAACAGGCAAAGGCGACTTCTTCGCAACCTCCGCAAAAAAGCGCTTAACAACATTCATGCTCGTCGCCTTGCCAAAATACGCAGGGGGCAGCACGAGGAGATAATTCGCGCCAGCCTTGTGCGCATCTTCAGCAAGCTCGAGAGTCTGCTTGGTAGAGTGGGCTCCGACACCGGCCATGAGGGGGAAGTCAGGGCCGATGGTCTTGCGGGCGAGGGCGATGAGCTCATAGCGCTCTTCGCGGGTGAGCAGGAAGGCTTCGGCGTTGGAGCCCATCACGATAAGGCCGTTGAGGCCGGAGTCGGCGAGGTGGGCGAAGTATTTTGCTTGAGAGGCATGGTCTACTGTGTCGTCTGAGTGGTTGAAGAATGTTACTGCTGGACACCATACTCCGGGGCTGGGAATGTTAGTATGCTGTGGTGATGATGGGGATTTGAGATGGAGACTTACCTGGGAACATGGGGTTGTTGGGAGGGTGCAGGGTTGAGGGAGCCCATGATGATGGTATTGAGTATGTAATTGGTGAATTAATTAGAGTAAAAACGTAACTCGTTGTTGATGATGTTTCAATTGATGTAGATATTTGACTCAATCGTGGTTCTTTAAAAGCATGATGATTATCACCTCCTCATCTGAAGTGGGGTTGTATCGCGAATCTGTTCCGACGTGTCAAAGGCGTCTCCGAAGATGGAGGGTTTCAGTGGTTGCTTCTCTGAGTCTCGGCCACGGGAACCCGTCCGCTGTGACCGGCAGGGCTCCCGGTGAGTATTGCGGGCCTGGAAGTCAGCGCTGGCCAGTCATGTGCTACGAAAGCTCGGGCGTGTCGGCCGAGTCATTTCGGGGTTGCCTCCTGACTCTCAAGTTTACTTTAGGGAATATGCTGAGAAGGCAAAGGATGGAGGCAAAGGATCTGATGCTCAATATTCTCTACATTTTCTAGAAGGGTTCGAGAACTAATCAAATTTGAGCTATTCGTTCTTTCTCTTCGGGCAGGGTTGACGTTCTGTTTTCCGACGCCGAGAGAAGAGACAGGGCTGATCTCCTTACCCTGGAATTACGTCCTAAGATGTAGAAATTTGCACAAGTTACCTAGCGACACGATTAGATGTTTGAACATTCTTAGAGATGATTTCGGATGAAATATTGTGTTTATCTGTAATTGGGCTTCTGCAGAAATGCAAACTGAATGGTGGAGACGTTTTCATATGGACAAAGATTTGGGGAAAGCTGAGCGTTCATATGATGTTAGCTTCCTGTTCAATCGGAAAGACCAGCAAAGCCTCTATTGAAGAGATGTTGAGAAGAGATCAGATGAGGTATAAATGATAGTATTGTATTATTATGCAACGGTTTAGATAATTACGCGGCAGTTATATCTAATCCATGCTTAAAAAAATAAAAGACTCTGGATGGGCACCGGTTGCCGGGGCATTAAAGCTTGGTCTGGCCAACAGGCTGTATATCCATAAGTTCAGTCGAGTTGCCAAGTCTCCAACTTACAGCACCGCCCCAATCACCCTTTCCTTCATCTGTCTTGGGGTTCTTCCACCTCCATCTCGCCTCAGGTTGTTCTCCCTTCTCTGACTGCAACAGATCCTTCACAAACCCGCCAAAGATAGGGAAGAACTTGAACCCATGACCACTATCTCCAGACAAGAATAGCACCGACGAAGACGTGTTGGGCACGTAGTCGATGATAAAGTCCGAGTCGGCTGTATCAGCGAACCAGCAAAGCGTCTTCTTCACGAACGGCCTGTCAGCGAATTGAGGAAGCGTCTGTCGTACAAGCTCACGAAGTTGCTTCTCATCACCGTCGGGTAGGAAGGCACTCTGCTTCAGATCGGTAGGTGCATGCGAAACTCCAGTCTTAGGATCGGTGTTGATGAAGCCACCGCCCATGGGACATAGCTTGAGAAGGTTTGTCTTGGGATCGGGCTCGAAGAAGAAGCCCAGATCTCGCGCATATGTTACTGGGATACCGCGAAGAGCAGATGTCTCGTCGTCCGTCAGATGAAGGTGAGCCACAGACCATGACTTTGCGACGAGTTGTTTGCCAATCTCGGGGACCAGCTTGGCACCAGCCGCACCGACGGAGACGATGACCAGATTAGAAGGGTAAAACAACCCGCCTGTGGTCTTGACACCCTTTGCCTTTCGACCAGACGAAGTCTTCTCGTAGACAATCTCTGATACAGCACCTGCTGCACCAAGGATATACTTCACGCCTTGAGCTCGCGTCGCCAAAAAAATGGACTTCAACGCGTTTCCCGAGTGCGCGTACCCATCGAACCTATTAAAGTACCCATTCCACCCAGGAAACGCGCTATCCTTGTACTGCCAAACAGCATCTGAGATATCCTTCTGGCTATCAAGTGGCGAAAGATGAGATCTCATACGAGGATCTCTCTCAGCAGCAGCGCGGAATCGATTGAGCGTGTCGAGCGCTTCTTTTGGTGCTTTGCCAGAGACACAGTGCAGGAAGCCCACTTGATGGAAATGCGGAGCGAACAAGGGAGTCTGCCAGGCTTCAATTGCTTTCTAATTGGTCAATGGGTCAGTTTTGGTCCAGTAAAGTTTGGAGTTGGGGTAATTGGGGGACAAACTTACCACTGTGAGGTTTTGATACAGAGGGTCTTCGTATTCTGCGCGCACGATTTTGTTGAGATCATTCGCTGCAGACCATCGAGAGGGAATCTCTTCATCTTTGTCGAGAACGGTAATGTCCTTGTAGCCTGCTCTGAGGAGGTGCACGACTGTTGAGAGACCAAAGGCACCGCCTCCGACAATAAGGATTGGTTCAGATTGGGAGACGCTCATGGTTGCACACTTGGAAGAGAATTGAAGCTATCGCTGATAAGACTGAAGCAATTGAGGCGTCATTCTATAAGTATTCTCCCATCCCGAGCCTCTAAACCCATCGTCGTTCGATATCCGGCCACCACCGTCTCGTGACGCGCCTACGCTTAACGCCTTTCCACGATCCGAAGCATCAACAATAGCCAGAAATGCAAAAATAGACTGGTGACGCCGCGAATGCGACACCGGGAGACCTCCCGATGTTGATACCAGAATGATTGGCGCCGAGAAAACTGGACGCTATTTTAGCGCTATCGTCTCCCCATCCGTGCTGAAGTGGAGTCTGGCTGGAAGGTTAGCGTAGCCGCAAGTGCAACCCGACGATCTTTGATATGGTTTTGGGCGTATGGGGTCTGCTGACGACGTGCATTATCTGGACTCAGCTGATATGGAAGATTCGGGAGTTGATTGCAGCCGTTATCGGAGTGTTTTATCGCGGGGGTCTGTTGCAAGCCGTTTACTGACATGGGTGCATGCATTGCTGTTACTGGCTGGGGTGAAGCTAGGATAAGCCGACATGGTTCTCCATGCAGACGCTGGCACCAGCAGCGACCTCCATTTTCTACGCTTGATAGTGAAGTGAAATGGCAAGACAAGACGATAGAAACGACAGAAGGGAACATATACTATCAACGACAGTAAAAATATCTTTCACGGTTCTGTATCACTATCGCTCTCAGCCCTCGGCTTCCAAACCCGAGACTAGTTGTTGTGAAGAGCCCTTCCAGAACACGCCGCTGAACATCACAGCAAGCTTCTGGAATGTCTCTCAGGTACAGATGTGCAAGGTAGAGGGACCCTGTACCTGTCAAACCGTTAAAGAAACACTGAGCTGAACATAGCGTGGATGCATGTACCAATCATGATTCATGGCCTCCAGGCCGTTCTGTAGTCTGAAACCAAGACAGCATTTATCGAGTAACCAATTAGATGAAGGAATATCCTCCGATGAAGGTCGTTGTGGCTTATAAGAGCTTCGTTAGCGTTTCTGCGGTTTCTGACATATGTATGTGATAGCCAGGTTATCGGCATGGTACGATCCAGGGGATCAGGGAAGTCCGCCCGCATGAACAGCCTCACGGTCTAATGTGGTTATTTCAGACACCATAAGAGACAAATACCAAGGATCTTTAGAAATATTAGCCTTGTTGAGTGGTTATCAGTCAGATGGATAGTAGAAGGCCAGGCAGGGCCTCTAGACAGCCGTCAAGATCCGTGGAAACAGATGCATATACAAACCAACTACACGAGAATGAATACAGGAGCATTTCAGGACGGTAGAAAAGTCTTAAAAGATCTCCATTCATCAGATTTATCCCATTTGCCATTACCCGTCGCTGAGGATTAGGTCACGATAATGGAGGCAAAAGAAATTGTTCATTAAAGTTCATTAAATTCAGTTCTTGGCTTTTGGTACAAATCTAGATAGGTTATGCTAACTCTATTGGGTGTTGGAAGGATACAAGAACTCCTCAAGTTCAAAGAACTCCTCCTTGACAAGACGAGGAGACACAAATCGTCGAAGCATGTCAGGGCTACCAGCTCGGTCGTTGGTACCAGAGCTTCGAGCACCACCGAATGACTGTTGGCCAATAAGAGCAGCAGTTGTCTTGCAGTCTGTAATTTGTTAGTATTGCGTGAAAAATAGTAATGGGAGGGTAGGACTTACTGAGGTAGAAGTTACCGGCAGAGTAGCGAAGAGCATCCTCAGCTTCACGGAGGGCAGCGCGATCTTGAGCAAAGACCGCACCAGTCAAGGCAAGGCCGCCACCGTTCTCATCAATGTTCTTGAGCATAGGAGTAAAGTCAGAGTCCTTGTAGACGTAGACAGCAAGAACAGGACCGAAGATCTCCTCGTTGAAGAGACGGTGATCAGGCGAGTCAACCTGGTAAACAGTAGGCTTGACAAAGTATCCAACTGAACCATCGTACTTTCCACCAGCGATGAGCTTGACCTGAGGATCCTTGTTGCTCTCGTCAATGATCTTCTTGATCTTCTCAAAAGATCGGCCGTGAATCACAGGACCCATGAAAGCCTCAAAGTCCTTGTCGGGGCTACCTTGGGTAATGTCCTTCATCTTCTGCTGCATGAGAGAGAAGAACTCCTTGGCCTTTGACTCGGGGATGTAGGCGCGAGAAGTAGCAGAGCACTTCTGGCCTTGGTACTCAAAGGCACCTCGGATAGTGTGGTTGACAACGTTGTTGATGTCGGCAGAGGGATGCACAAGATGGAAGTTCTTTCCAGAGGTCTCACCAACCACGCGAGGGAAATCGCGGTATCGCTTCTCAGCAATACCCTGACCAATCTTTCCATAAATCGAGCGGAAAACCTCTGAAGAACCAACAAAGTTGAGACCAGCGAATTCGCGATGCGCAAGGACAGTCTCAGTGATCTCGGCGGCGTCACCAGGAACGAATTGGATAACATCCTTAGGAAGACCGGCCTCCTGGAGGATCTTGTAGATGATGGTGCTGGGGTGGATGTTGTACTGCGAAGGCTTCCAGAGGACAACGTTGCCGAGAATAGCGGGAGCGATCAAGTTTCCACCGATGGCGGAGAAGTTGAATGGCGAAACAGCGTAGATGAAGCCCTCAAGAGGTCTGTAGTCGATGCGCGTCCAGATACCATCTGTTCCACGCTCAGGCTGCTTGCTCATGATCTCCGCAGCGTAATGACCAGCCAGACGGAAGAAATCCGCCAACTCAGCCGCAGCGTCAATCTCGCCCTGCCAAACATTCTTTCCCTGCCCCAACATCGTCGAAGCAATGAGCTCATATCGGTACTTTGTAGTAGCAAGTTCCGCAGCGCGCTGGAAGATAGCAGCACGGTCCACGAACGGTGTGTTTTGCCAGTCCTTCTTCGCCTTGAGGGCAGACTCAATCGCAGCGCTGACTTGCTCCTTCGAAGCAAGGGGATAGTTTGTGAATGTGGTGGCGTGTTCTGCGGGGAGGACTTGGTCTTCGTTGGCGTGGATCTTTTGGGATACGCCGTTGAAGATGATTTCGCTCTTTAGAGGGAGTTGAGAGCGGAGTTTCTTAAGAGCTGCTTCTACCTTTGCGCGCTCAGGCGAGTTCTTTGTGTATGTGGGCTAAACAGTCAATATCTGAGAAATAATTCTTTTGAAGAGGAGGTTACTCACATTGGGCTCATTGCGAGCGGCGGGGAGTCTGAAAGGCACGATTGTAGCATTGCCTCGCTTCTGCAGTGAAAGCGCAGGTGTAGAAGCGCGAACACGACAGAGAGGAGTCAAACGACCCTTTGACGTCAAAGCACGAACTGAAGAAGCCATCTTGTAGTATGAGGAAAAGCGATCTCGTACTGTACAGCTGCAAGTTTGATATGATGAATAGAGAAAAACGTAAACAGATGCGCTCGTTTTTATGTTGACATCACAACCTTAACCCGGCGCTGCAACCGAAACTTTTTAGTGGAGTGGAGGGGTTGATTCAGGTACCCCTCACAGCGCTAAAAAGCGAGTTTAAGCCACCGGGCGGGGGGCCGACAGTGTCACAAGACGCTGAGGCGCCTGCACGGGAGGGACACCGATGGGGGGTTTTGGTGGTGGGGTTTGGTGAGTTTAGAAGGGTCGGTTGAGGATCCCGTGGTGTCGGTTTGGCCGTGCGATGGTGTTGGTGTAGCTGTATGGCTGTACAGATTGGGAGGGATGGCTGGGCTTGAGGGACTGCTCCGGGGATTTGATGGCTTGGTGGTTGTTCTTCTGGAATCGCTATCATTTTTGCAAGGCGCTGTATCTTATCAAACACCACGACACCAACGCTTTGAGAGCCTCATCTGGTCGAACACCGCCTACAAACCATTTGTTATTCCTTCAAACTAAACACCATACATCATGGAAAAACACCAAGGTATCGCTGAAACAACATTCAGTCGCAGCCATTTATGGAAGCCCATCGTTGGGGATATAGCAGCTGCAGCTATCTCTGCAACTTTAATAACACCGGTAATCACGGTGATTGACCAGTATGTCTCATAACCTCTCATCACAAAATTCAACTAACAAGCTTCAGATCCATGGTCGAGAAGGTCTCTTTCAACAGACCTCTCGTACAAGGTATGAAAGTTCATAGCTTGAACGCTATCAAACATCCAGGCCGCTTCATCTTTAGCCGTGCATTTGGCTACGTCTGGACTCTTTACGGGGCAACATACGCTGTATCAAATGCATCAGATACACTTGCCCATGAATTTCACAGAGCAGCTGTTGGGACGATTACCTTTGTCAATACGATGATAGTAAACGTTCCTCTGGGCGTTCTGAAGGATGTGCGCTTTGCTCAAATGTTCAGTGCTTCAACAACGCCGACTGATAAAGTCGCACCCGTTGTCAAGCCTGGTGTTCCTCGAGCCGCTACAGCTACGTTCCTCATGAGAGATGCCATCACAATCTTTGGCTCGTTCACAATGGCACCTTGGCTATCATCTCTCATCCCAGACAGCCTGTCATCAAGCCCGCACTCCAAGGCGATCATATCGCAGTTAACAGTGCCCATCTTCTCACAATTCTTCGCTACCCCAGTTCACCTGCTTGGGCTGGACTTGTATGCTCGACCGCGGGGAATACCGTGGGTTGAGCGCTCGGCACAGATCCGGAGGGACCTGTTCTCAGCCACAATACTGCGGTCTTTGAGAATCATCCCGGCTTTTGGAGTAGGGTGTGTGGCAAACATGGAAGCAAGGTCAAGGTTTCATAAGCTGTTATAGGGAAGGCTTCTAGAAGGTTGATTGGTACGGCGTGTAGAATGAAAAGCAGGGACAGGAATGCACACAGAACGGGAAGACTAGTATAGTAGATCGGAGATAAGTTGCACTTTGTAACCAGTCTAGCTTGGGGACAGGGAGGAGGCGCCTGGTTCTTTGGTATACAATACTTTCTATCATTCACAGTTACTAGCTAAATCTATGAAGTAGGCCGTGTATCATTGACATGGGTAGTAGTCTCCATCAACCTCGCCAGAGTAACCGCCTCCCGTAGTGCACGTCCAAGATGGCCCCTGACTCCTGCTTCTTCTAGAACCATGATTCCTCCGATAGTGCAGCCCTCAGGCGAAGTCCCCTGGTCCCTCAAGTCCCCGGGCTGCAGTCCGCTTTGAAGCATTGCAGCTGAACCCCTCATGGATTGGTAGATCATAGTCTGTGCAGTAGCCCTGGGTACACCAACGGCCACGGACGCGTCGATGAAGGCGTCGCAGATGATAGCCCACATTGCTGGGGTAGAGCCTCCGACGGCGGTAGTGGCGTTCATAAGACGGGGAGCAACTTCGGTGGTTCTGCCGATGGTGTTGAAGAGGTTCTTGGTGAGATCCATAAGCTCTGCTGGGACTTGAGGCTCGGTAGGTGATTTCTCAATGGCGATGAGGCCCTCTGAGACCATACATGCGATGTTGGGGAGAGTTCGAATAACCCAAGCCCTGGCAAAGATATTCTCTTTGGTAGTCTCGCTTCCATAGAGTGTCAATTCGAGCTTTTCTTTTGTCCAGCCAGCAGCGACGCTGATCAGAAGCTTGCCTGAAAGTGCTTCGCGAATGCCATCTTGTGATAGAACGTCCACGATATCAGCTGGATCGACACCCAATATAATCACGTCGCCCTTTTCTGCAGCCTTGACATTGTCGCCACGAGACACAGTCAAAATGCTGCTATACTCAGAGAACTGATGTTTAAGCTTTGACTCTGAACCTTCTGATCGCACGCAAGCGATGATCTTTGTGAAAGGCAGATCTGTCTTGCCGTCCTTGATGGCAGGAAGTAAATTCTTGACAATGGGCTTTGTGATGTTTCCTGCAGTCGTCAGTCAAAGCACTGCAAACTCATTGGGCGCTCATCTTACCGGTTCCCAGAATGGTGAGTGTGGCATTGCTCAGACCAGCCATGGTTGCGATATCTGTTGTGACAGGGGACACGATTCAATGCTGTAAAATATAATGTCTTATTCGCCGAACGATCAGACAAATTGCAACCAGCCAAAGAAGTACATACACACAAGAAGGCAGCCGATCTTGTGACCTCGCACGAAGAAATAGACCAAACCACGACTGGAAAGACGTTGACAAGTCGTGCAGATGCAGGAATGTTATCTCTTTGTTTTGATGAGGGGTAGTATCAACGGGAGCGCTGCCGATGGATGATGCTGAAGCCTGAACCGTGGGGTAGAGCTAAGCTCCGCAGTTACAGTGGGTTACAGGGCAGGGCTACGGGACCCTCACCGGCGCCACTTGATGTGCGATGGAACACGTTTCAGTGCTCGTGACACTTTGTGAAGATGGAGGAATTGAGTTTCTAGTAGAGATACCCCACTTTGTGAGTGCCGACAGCATTTACAAGGATCGAGAATGTGTCATTGACAAGAGAGATCTGCATGGATAAGAAGAGGCGTGTGAGGTGCACTGCACTGCACTGGCTAACATCCATGTTAACTCCTAGCTGAGACAGATATTCTAGCGCTATCAGAGCGGTGAATGATAGAGCATCCCTTGCAAGTAAACATTGAGACTGAACGAATACACACGATGGCACATCAAATTCTAGAATTAATTGCATTCTTAACTAATAATTCTTTGTAATTACAAACACTTTTTCGCCTATCGCCAGAAAGCCAACCGTCTCCAAAGCTCACTCTTCAACGCCGAATACTCATCCAGCGTCCTCGCAGCAGCATCCCTATTCTCCATAGCCCTCCTCGTGAGATAAGCCATGCACTCCGGGAGCGTACCCCACGTAGTGCACTTATAAACCTCGGGAGCCACCCCCGCATCATCCTTTAGCTTCAGCAGCCCGAAGCTAACCTCGTCCGACATGCCATGCAACTGCGCAAACTTGACCGGCACAGTCGGAAGACCCGCCTTTGTGCGCTGCTGGTGCGTTTCGTGAGCTTTGACCAGTGATTCTTTGTTGTGGCTGGCTAGGAGGAGCTGTGCGGAGGGGAAGGGCTTGGTTGTGCCGAAGGAGCGGAATTCTTGACGCAGAACGCCCTGGGCGATTTGGTTGTAGGAGTCGTCGGTGTCTTGCTTTGTGTCGTGGATTAGGGAGCGGGGATCAGAGGCCATGTATGCGCCGCGAACGACTTTGATGCCGAGTGTGAAGCCCTTGTCCAGTGCAGCTTGGAGATGCTTGGCCAGAGTGTCATGGGTGCTCTTGAGATAGGCCTGGTAGGAATTGTAGAGAACGACCTTGCCGTCGGTGTTGAACTTTTGCTGGAGTTCCATGCCGAGACGGAAAATGCCCCATTGGTAGTGCTGTGATTCAGCATCGATGAGGATGTATGCGCCGCGGTCTTTGCACTTTTGGGCGATCTCGTGGCAAGCGTCGACGAATTGCTTGGGGAGTTCGGTGCCGTTGGCGAAAGCGTCACAGACACCTGGTCCAGCGCCTGTCATTCTGAAAATCTGTTAGTATGCGACATGGTGTAGGATAGAGATATCTGGACTCACTTGACAGCCAATTGATCGCCCTCGCGGAGCAGCTCAACAGTCTTGACAGTTCCCTCCCTCCAAGCCTCAATGTTGTCGCACCACTGACACTCGTTCGAGCTCGAGGCTTCAATACCAAAACCCTGATCTTTGCCAGTCTTGGCATCAAAGACAGTCTCCTTCGCAAATGTGAGAATCGTTCCCTTGAACCCCATATCCTGCAATGACTTCATAGTGCACTGCGTCTCAGCGCCAGTCTCACCAGCGCAAAACTGCTTGTAAAACGTATGCTTCAGCAAGCCTCGAAGTAGCGGGTTGCGATCAACATTGAAGAGATATGGGTTCGCAGGGTTGGACAGCTTCTGAAGAAGATGCAGCGAAGGGATGAGGAGCCATGGTCTTGAGGATATGGAATTGACCAGGAGAGAGCGGTAGAGAACCAAGGGGGGAAGTTCTGAGAGTGGTGATTCTGCGCCTTTGGCGACGGGTGTGTTTGTGCGTGTCGCCTCAAGCGCTGCCGCGGCGTTGGTGGAGGAGTAGCGAACGAGCGCGATGAGGCTATCGCGCCGCACTCGGGAAGTAGGGCGGAGTGTGAGGGTGAGGCCTTGAGAGGCGCGTGAGCGAGTAGTAGTTGAGAGTGTTGTCATGTCAGGCACTGAAAATCTCTTCACAATTCTTACTGTACTGATGCGTTGATGTGAAGGGAAGAAAAAGGCAGTGGCAGTGGCAGTGATGAGATGTGCTTTTTTGAAGTGAAGCATCATAACCTTATCATCTATTTGACCTCGACCCCCCCATCTCGCGCGGCTCTAACAACCTTTTGGCCACACCCTATCGGCACCCCAACCGATACGAGTTCCCTTTGAACCAAACACCGCGGGGAAGCGGGGTAATTCGTCACATGGACATCTTATCGGTGTCTTTTTTTTTAATTCCATTATCTTTACCGACGTGCGTTGGAGGTCTAGACTTGGGAAGCGGGAGAGTTTCCCGATGGTTTTGGCTAACCCCACTTTGGTCACGTATCACAAGAGATATGCTAGCTACGGGAATGACACCGTTGGTCTTGGGATCTTATCACATCTGGAGAAGTTAGTCCACATGCGGGACAGGGCGTGATGCGCCATGCATCGGCTTGTCCTGGCGAAGGGCAGGGGTTGGGAGCTTGGGTCTCGGGATTGTTTACGCTAGAAGCCGTTTTGCATATTCTAGTTTATATCGGAAGTCAGACCGGCGTGGGATGAAGATGGATACGAGTGTTTGTTTAGTGAAGGAGGCATTGGGGTTGATGGGGAGCGGTTATGTACGGATCTAGCTGTGCACCAGTGACCTTGGAACGTGCGTTGAGTTCAGGGGTTGTGTTGCTATCCTAGAGTCTTGTGAGATCTGCATGTTCTCGAAGTATCTGGGGGTGTCGGGGAGGTCCGATGCGGAGTCTCCAAATCTGTTATCTGTTCGTTGATCGTCGATGACTGACCGGGAGCACGGATGAAGAACCCTGCGTTCGAGCCGGTTGAGTTGGAACCGGCACAACTGAAGGAAAGTATTTGCATTTTGATGGACTGTCTCATAGTGCTCTAAAGATCACAGCAGCCTTGTTATGTGCAGTATTTGGCAAGGTTGTGCGCGTTGCTAATAGGTATAAGCAGGATATCACAAGGACTTTACAAGTATGCAGTAGTTTCCATCCAAATATTATCTATTATCTGAGTCGTGGTATCCTCTTTCTTCACTGCACATTTCGAACTACCTCATCTAGTGATTTTGCCACATACTCAACGTTGTGATCATTCAGGCCTGCAAGACTTATCCTTGACGTATTCGCCATGTAGATGTGATATTGCTCTAAAAGCACGTCAGTACGCATCTCAAGGGATAGAGACATGACTTACCTTCCAAACGTTCAATCTGAGGTTTGCTAATACCAGTGTACCCAAACATGCCGGTCTGGTTGACAATATGCGACCAGTCTCCCGGGGTTCCCAGCCGCACAAGCTCATCATACAACTTCTTCCTCATCGACCTGATCCTTGAGGACATGGTAACAAGGTCCTGATGCCACTGTTTTAAGAGCTCAGCGTTTCCAAGAACAGTAGCAGCGAGTCTAGCTCCGTAGACCGGAGGATTCGAGACAGCCTGTCGTTGAGCATTTTGGAGCAGTGAGAACACCGTTCTTTTGGCACCTTCAGACTTTGTCACAATTGCTGTGAGACCGACTCTCTCTCCGTAAAGACCCATATTCTTGGCGAAGGACATGCATATCGCGGCTTCGAGGCCGAGATCTTCGATAATGTACTTGATCGCCCATGCATCTTCATCGTAGTTACCCGAGTTGAAGCCAAGATATGCTGAATCGATGATTGGAAAAATACCATTCCCTTTAATTACAGCTGCGATTTCTTTCCATTGAGCACGAGTTGGATCGCAGCCAGTTGGGTTATGAGCGCAGGCGTGGAGAACAACGGCAGAACGCTTATCGGCTTTCTTCAGGGCACTGATATAACCTTCAAAGTCAAGGTTTCGATCTTTGTAGTAGGGCGCTTTTACTACATTGAAACCGATTTCTTTGAAGAGAAGATCGTGGTTTGACCAAGTTGGATCTGTGATGATGATGTTCTCAATGCCTGAGTTGGCCTTGCGAAGAACAAGACCAGCCAGCAAGAGAGACCCGGTTCCAGAAATGGATTGACAACTCGCAATCTGAAACATATCAGCGACCAAATGAACATGAATATGCAATTTGACTCACTCTGTTCTCTTTGAGCGCAGAGGTATCGTGAAACAACAACTTAGTCGCCTCATCCCTAAAGCTCTGCAAACCCTCAATAGGCAAATACTCATGGCCAGCATTGCCAATCAGCTTCTCAGCCTCCCTCACCGAAGGAAGAACCCAAGGCTTAGCGTTCTCATCACGATAAGTTCCTTGCCCAAGGTTCACCTTCTGAGGGTTCTGGTCTGCGTTGAAACGCTTGGTCACTTCAAAGATGGGGTCGGGCGGGATGTATTCCGCTGCGCCAAAGGCTGAGTGCTGTTGAGCAGACATTGTGCTGTACGAATGTGGAGATAATGCTGTTGGATGGAAATGGTAAGCTTGAGCTAGTATGTCGGCTGGTTGAAGCGATTCTGTGCCTTTTGTTATAGTCCTTGGTAGAGATGTCGGCGAGTGAGCCCGGCGCGGGGCTGGCTTACTCGGTGGAGGCGGTCCGACGTGTTACGGGCAGGGATCCGATCCGTTTACGCAGCGCAGAACACATCGGCGGTCATCCGGTTTCTGATCTGCTTATCTCATACCTACAGACTATCGAATTACATTATCCTGTAATGACGAATAGTAGTGTTTCGCTGAGGTGAGTGGTTGAGCTACTTGGCAGTGTTAGGGTTCTGTACAGGTGCGTCGTGCTATGACAGAACCACCAGTCATAATCCCGATCAATAGCGTAACGATTACAAATCGCCTGTATCAAAACAATATTACATTTATATCATCTACAGGCATTAATGGCAGCTACAGCGCGATTGTATCACCCTTTGCAACTTCCAACCCGTCATGCTACATTCCGTCGATGCTCCGAGATTCATATGAGTACGCATAACTACGTCGTTGTCATTCCACGCGAGTCGGGAAATATAGTCTGCACTTTGCCATCCTTGGATTCTCTTATTCAATACCTATCACAAATTTGCTTACGGTCATCAGGAATGGATGAAATCATACTGGAGGCCATCCCGTCATGAGTGGCGTAGCTTCTCTCTAGCGCAGTCTATGTGTCGAATAATGAGCATAAACTTATCAAAATCCAGACTTCTAAGCAGTGTCAGACTCATTGACCGACATGATAGGTCGATGTCTGAAGCCAAGGATGCTGTCTTACAACGAATCGACCAATATGGCAGCATGCGCCGCTCTCCGACGGATCACGGGAGGTGAGACCGTAAGCAGTATAAGCAATTGACGTATTTCCAACCACTTCAGAGGCGCTCTTGATCTTGTAATGACAATCAAACCTCGCGATGGCCTTACTTGACTCTTTGCCCTGCGAGATCCTCCTCCAGATCATCCGCGACAGTTCTCCCCAGGAGCTATGCCGTCTCAGTTACACCTGCAAGCGCTTGGCATCAATCGCTGGAGATTGTCTATGGAGGGACATTGAGCTTCATGAGAAGGGATATCACGAGTCGAGCACAGAGCTCAACGAGCCATTACCATACAAATCTCCCAACCGGTTTTACCACAATTCGAAAAGGGACGGATGGCAGAGCGATATCAGCGAAAGAGCCAAGAGTCTCTTCACTATGCTACAGACGCTTCACGCTCGGGATGAAGGACGCCTGAGGGACGTTGCTGGCAGAGTGAAGAGTCTGTGTTCCGTGATTGAGCCAGAGTGGAAGCCCGGTAACAGCTCAGTAGCAGAGCCAGTCTTTGTTTGTAAGCTATTACCCTATTTCAAGAACCTCGAATACTTGGAGCTCCACGGCTCCTATGGAACTTCGGCCTACAGAGAGCTGGAGGAGATACAGGAACAGCCATTGACAAAGCTCCGTTTTGCAAAGCTCTTTGCTTACATCCCTCGATCTGTTTCAACTTACGTTCTCCAATCTCACAAAACGCTCGAGCGCCTGGATCTTGGTATGTTGGATCAGCCTCTGCCAAATACAGTTGGTATCAATGAACTGGATGCTGGAGATCATGGCCGATGGGATCATGAACCCAGGGGAGTCATTCCAAGACCACTGGGAAATTTCGTCCCCGCTGGCCGATTTTCTTTCTCAAGCCTTAGGCACTTATACTTATGTTCGCCTTGTAATGGCCGTGGTGATTACTTCAACCAGCATAATTCGTGGTCGATGACCGCAGAGCGGGACAGTCTCGAGGCGTGGAAAAGGCTCATCTTGGCGTCTAGTGGGACTCTGGAGACCCTTTTGATTGAACATCGACCTGCAGCGGGAATCGAAGACAACGAGGGGTTCTCTGAGGATGAGTTCCTCTCCACCGGAAAGACGGGTGCTGGCAACGGGGCGTTGGTGGATGTCATTGGAGACATAATCGTCGATAAGGAGAAACTTCCCAGATTGAAACGAGTGTATCTGTATGGATTTGTTGCTGGTAGATCATCTGGCACATTGCCTGCCGAAACACCGGGAGACTGGTTGATGCATGGGTTGGGAGGGAGGGAAGTCACCTGCGAAGCCAGAAGGGGGAAATGGTGTCTGTTCGACCAGGACTCAGGTGAAACAAATTGGGCAAAGTGGACTGGAGACGGGAATAGTAATCTTCACGACGGTTATATGGGTATCCGGTGGTACTCGCTTCTGGCTCGGGTATAGAGGTGAAAGGGGTATTTAAAGCCTTCATGTTTATAGCACCAACACGTCAACGAGGGTCAATGGCGTTTGATTGACAAGATCTCCGTCAACCGGAAACTGATCGATATCTGCAAACCTCAAAAAAGAACAACAAAAGAATAAACTGAATGAAATCACCTCGTGTGCCTTCACACGGGATCGAACCGTGGACCTTGTCATTACTAGTGACACGCTCTACCACTGAGCCATGAAGGCGCCTTCTGATTGGATGAAGTCCTTGGTCTGTATTTTCCGATAAGAAGGGAATTCTTGGTCAATACGTCCCTGTGATCTTAATGGTTAATATTCCAACGAGTTAGTTGACTGCAATCTTTTCCAGCAGCGGTAGCACCGCTGAGACCACTGACCAACTCCATATCGTATCCTAATGATTATTTGACCAAAAAGGCCAGATTGAACAGCATTTACCTTCTATATGATATAAACTTTCCAAGAACAGGTAGAGATAAGGACAGTTCTCTATAGAAACCCGATATACTAGCCATCCAGTTGTTCTAACTCTGGGATTCTGAGGAATATCGCATTTGAACGAACATAAGTCAATGCGTTAAAGAAAGTATATCTATCCAGATGCGGTACCATTCAGCCGACCGGCAATCCACTCGGCCGTAGCATTGGCATTTTTTTCGTAATTCTGGTGGGTTTTCACCATCTTGATGAACCAAATCGGACACCCGAAGACAAAGGGCTCCCAGGGGACCGTTTTACTACAAAAAGAATCGCCTTTTCTGCAGACAACAAGAATACGCGACTTGGGGATTTTCCCAATCCGATCCCTCTTCTTATATCCCAAGGTAACAGCTACGCAGAGCTGAAGTCAGTGGCAAGTTGTCTGTGAAGCGGATAGGTACTAACCAGCGGCGATGCGCGCCGTCACCTCAGTAGTTATGTTTTCGGCAGCTTGATGCACCAACGCACCGCCAGCGCTGTGACCCATGATGACAATCTTGGTGTCGGGACACTGGGTTGCGGCCTGTAAGTGCGGTGTCAGTATTATCCTCATCAATGTTACCTCCTTACATCTTAGCCTACCCGGTTGATAAGCTCACTCATGGCCCGACCGCCTTGTCTAGGGGCTTTCTGGATAACGGTCTTCATATTCGCCTTGTACTTCACACCTGCAACGGCCAGGTTCTGTGGGCCGCCAATAATCGTGGCAAGTCTATTGAATATGGCAGGACCGACACCATTTACTTCTCCTACGTTTCCCTTTCCCCACATTCCTCTGGCGTAGATCATGGTGACATTGCGGCAGGGCGTCCCGTCGGTGAGCTGGTTATAAGTTTGGTTGGGATATGGATGTTCTCCATAGTACGGAGGTGGGCCCTTCTTGTCGCAGCGCTTGGCATGTGGTTGGAAATGCGTGTCGAGTTCAGCGAGAGGGGGGGCCATTGTCTGCTCTACGGCGGGGGCCGCATAAACAATGGCCGCAAGAGCGATGAGAATTTGAATGGGCTTCATGAAGGGCAGAGGATTTGTCGACCAAGGGCCGACTGCCTTGTTGCTGCAGAGTTGTGCAGACCAGAGTCAACCTTGGAAAGATAATGAGTAGACAAGTTGGAAACAGAGGAATGGGGGGTAGCTTCCCATTAGATAATAAAAATTTTGATTTGTCCTTGTTGCTTTTCGTGTGGCTGTAAGCCCTTGTCAAGAGAAATGCAATGCCGTAGCCACATGTCAAGTGACAAAATCATAGCGCCATTTCAGCACAACCACTATATAAGGGCGTCATACACTACGCCAAAAGGGAAGCACAATGGCCTTGAGATCAAGTCAATATATCATTCTTAACATTGTTTTCAAGATGGCGCAGAGTGGAGAGATCTCTGCGCACATCTAAGTGTATTGCATTCCGTCATTTTTCGGCCCGTGCTGAAGCCTCTGCCCACCTGTTACCACTTGAGTTTCCAAACATGGGCCAATCATCTGACAAGTTGTAATCATTGAGTCAAGGTATATAATAACATAAGAGGTTCCACGAAAAAAACCGGTTCCCGCTGCCAGCTATCTATCCACATATCCATCCCATCCTACTCATCATCATGTCCGCCATCATAAAAGAAATCAACAACCGCCTCGCTCTCTGCATCTTAGTTCGTAGTGTTGTACGGCTGAGGGTTATAGGGATGCGACACCAAAGGGTCGTTGGACTGATAACCCGTCATGTTGACTTCGGTTGTAGAACCATTCCGGTTGTCCTTCTTGAAGATGAACAAGATCGCCTTGAAGGAGTCGGAGGGGTTCAACATGGCCAGCCAAGCATGGATACCGAGAGGACCGCCCTGGTATGACCCCTCAGGAATGTTGCCCTGCTCCAACTTGGAAAAGCTTCCCCGGCCATGGCCAGACTTGTAAACGCTCCATGGGTAGGCAAACATGAAGAACAGTGACAAGGGAGCCATTTCGATGCAGATGACGAGGTTGGGAATACCAACGTGAACATCAGCGTAGGTGAGCGTGTCGCTGGTCTTGAGAACGTTCTGGTCGTTGAGAACGGTGAAGATGATCTAAGAAATCAGTACCATACAAATTACAAGAGATGGAAGCATCACTTACCCCCTGGATAAAGGTCAAGCCGACTACGATCTTGAAAGCAGTGAGCTTAAGCATCGGATTATGGTGGGCGAGGTCCTTCTTGAGAAGCATGTACATCTGAAGAATCGAGAGGACTGAAACGACGAGAGAAATCGACATGATGATTCGGAGGTAGATATTGGCAAAATGTCGGCTGTTACTTTCTTGACAGAAGATACCGGCGGCCTGGGTAATATCGGTAGCGAGTGAGACACCGATTGCGATGACAGGCATCTGAAAGATCATGATCCAGCGTGTCTAGAATGCTGTCAGTAAGATTTCCAATTACTGATAAGAGGCAACCGTACCTTGAACCACTTAATACCATTCTTCTTCTTTGTAGCGAAGAAGACGTCTTGTTGATCGCGGTTCGGTGATACATAGTCGCAGAGAAGAAGGAAGAAAGATCCGAGCGCGAAACCTTCGTAAACGTGGAGCCAGGGCTCGATGTAGACTGCTGCATGGGGGAAGCAGATGCAGAGGAACGAAATGATGGAGAATGCAGAAATCAGTGTGCCGATTCGCATGATCCTGAGGATGTTAGCACATATACTGTGATTGGGGAGTTGGCTGCGCGTACTTGACTTGTTCTGAGGGGTTGGAGAGATGCGTTGCGTGCATCATGTTGATGAAGAACATGACAATCAGGGCGAAAGCAGCAAAAGACCCGCCAATGATCATGCTCAGCTGATAAAAGCTCAGGCTACCGGTGATATTCTTCTCGGCATCTGTTGTATGTTAGCGAGAGCCTGAGAGGTCAACGCGTCGGCGGGGCTGGTAGTACCTTGGGCGAAAGAATGCGTAGGGCAGGTAACGTTCGACTTGTCGTCGTCGCCGCTTCTAAAGAGACCCATCTTGGTGTTCTATAAAGTCCAGAAGAAAGAAGAAAAAAGAAACAGGTATATGCCGAGATGTAGTCGCTTGTCTGTTGTGAAGATGAGATGTGAATTTTCGCAACCGGCGACACAAGCTCAATATATACAAATCCCAACGTCGTCATCCCCAAGCTAAAACCCCTGCAATGAAACCCTCAGATACTAATCTAAGCGCAGTATCAGCACAGCCAGCTATCGATCAGCGTCAGCCCTACGGCATAGCTCTCCCACCAAAACGGCCATTGATACGACCGATCTGCCGACATTGGCACCTTTTCTGTGTCGTTGAACAACGGGGTGCTCCGCGGGCTTGTCCAGTAGATGCAGGGATCAGCGTGTCAGCCTCTCATAGCTTGCCAGGGGTTTGGGAGCTTGGGGACATGTAGGGCTGTTGTGATTTGCTGGTTTGAGTGAGAGCGGCCGGCTGGCTAACTTTTGTGGCTGTACCCTGTCGACGTGAAAAGTCGGTATTGGGAGGAGGTGATAGGACAATGGGAGTAGTTTGAATCCACTCTGTTCAACGCTCTGCCAAGAGATTCACCTGGACCCTTAAATATCCTTCCCAAGCTTAGCTTCAACCATGTTCTGGCTCGTGATAGGATCAACAAGCTCTCCAATCTCAACGCGAAAAAAAGATTTCTTTGATGAGATCTCAAATTGTAGCATTAATGCTTGTTATTGCGGCCTCCCAGGCAGTGCGAGATCGGCAGTCGTAGTTCGAATCAATTCCTGCATTTAGCATTTCCATTCGAACGTGGCTTAGAGGAGTGACGATGTCGCTCGAATGGGTCGTCAAAAGCGGTCTAGTGTACGATGATCAAAACACAACCCCAACAAGCGTTTAGATAAGGCGGGAAATCGGCACGATAAGATAAATTATCGAAACTTTTGCTCAATGCGGTTTGATTCAGGGACGATCATATCGAATTTGGTTTCAGAGCATGAGATTATCCATGTTGAAGGAGCTCGAAGGATCTGCTGGGCAGTCTTTTTTATTTCTCTTGGAAAACCTCTGCCGAAGGTTACTTGACATATCCTTGTCACTAGCTTCATGTGAAGGTGTCTTGAAAGCTTTGTGTGACATACCCTATACAACGTAACACCCGTTAGTTTGCGGACCAGTGAAGTTACTCCTTGAGAACAGTTTTCAACAGTGCTGCACAGATGAATCTTTATTTTGGATATCGAAATCAAGTTTAGACTACAACTAACCAGAGCTAAGAAGACCTAAAAACTTTCGTGGGAACGGAGGGTCGGAAGACGTGTTGCCGTCTTGGTATGTTGCGCATGCGTGATTGCAAGTCAGAACTCTACTTGAAATCATGCTTACCATTTCTTACATGACTCTATTTCTTTAACTGCCTTATCTTTGCTTGTACTTCTGCTCATGATACTCGTGCCTCAAAACCCCCGTACCAACGTCGTCTCCCAGCACTTTCGTTCTTGCGTCTAGATAATCTTCACTTCAGAGCTGACCCTGTATGTAACCCTCCTACAATAGAGTCAGTAACTATATAACCAATTAACGATTTGGAAACGAACCCGTAACAAGCATATCTGCACCTGTTGTAAACGCAGCTGCATCGCTCAACAAATAGCAAACCATAGGTGTCAAATCTTCCGGCACGCCCAGCCGTTGTAACGGGGCTCCCTTTTCGTACCATTCAAGGATAGCCCTCTTCCCTCCCTGCAAGCGTGCCAAGAGAGGGGTTTGAATCGCTCCTAGACCATGGTTAGTGGAGTGATTGAGATTGTCGAAGATGACTTACCTGGTGAGATGCAGTTAACCCTGATGCCATATTGACCCAGCTCGCCGGCTAGGGGACCCATAAGTCCCTTGATAGCTGCCTTGCTGGCATTGTAAGCGGATTTCGGTTGAACTGGGACGTAGAGACTTTGTGCGTTGATGCTGGCGATCGCAACAATACTTCCGGGCGTTTTGGTTTCGACGAGATGTTGTGCGAGGAGTTTAATAGTCCAGTACGTTCCCATGACATTGACGTTAAGAACCCGTTGAGTGACTTCCCAGTCAGCGTCAAGCAGTGGAGTATCCATCACAATGCCAGCCGCAGTGAGCGCTCCGTGAAGCTGCCCGCCCATGGCATCTACACACTCAGCGAAAGCTTTCTCAAGGGAGTTTTGTTTGGTCACATCGCCTCGCGTGTAAAATGTCTTGACGCCATAGCGATCACTCAAAGATTTGAACTCTTCTACCGGTTCAGGAGCTGTGTCGATGATTGCGACACCGCCGCCTAGTTGGGCCATGGCTTTGGCGCAGGCAAAACCAATACCTCCACCTCCTCCTGTGATGAGGAAGTTCTTACCGGTTAGATCAAATCGGTCTGTGACTTTAACGTCGCCAAGACCTCGGGGGTTGAAGGTTGTCATGATCGCGGAGCTGAGAGGCTGCGAGATTACTAGTGCTCGGGATGAATACTTTTAAATTATATAGTAATCCAGCTTATATGGAACCCCAGATAGAAGATTAGCTTTGAGCAGTGACTATATAATCTATTTGTTATGAGCTTCAATGATAACGGCTTCTTCTTCCACAAGCGCATGATTCACGGCTTCAGAAGCCGAGGATACTCGACACCATGAGCCAAGATTGCGATGCAATGATTCGCCAGAACCAGGACCAGAGAATGTGGGGTCACTAATCCACAGTCGGGCTTGGTGTTGAAGCCGACACCTGCCTCAAGGAGCAAGAAAACATGAGACTTTAGAAGAGGATACTAAAATAAGATCAGTAAAGATTCCCCTAACCTCAGGCTAAATTTCCTAAATCTTTCTATCACTTGCGATAAAGGTCTTAAGTTTTCTTGACCCCCCCTGACCTGCTGACTTTTCAGAGTTCTGTTAACAATAGTAAGCGCGGAAACATTCCCTACGCGCCACAGTTGCCGGTTATCAGATAACGGCATCGCATCCGAGAGCTCTCTATTTCTATGTGATAATCTCTAGCTATATATGTCCCGAGACGTGATAAGCTCATACGCATGACAATCCCCAAGCCCTATCAGATATCCCTTTTACTGAAAGCTACAATCCTTCTCGTTGACTACTTCAATCCTTCTTTATTCATCACCTAAATTCCACTACGCATATCATGACTGGAACCGCAAAGACCAAACTTCGCGTCAGTCTTGGACTCCTAACATTCGGCCCTGAAGGCTCAGAAACCTACGGAAGCCGCATTACCTCCCTCGACACCTTCAATCAATGCCTCGACTACTTGCAGTCGCGCGGGTACAATGAAGTCGACACAGCCAGAACATATGTCGGCGGCCAGCAAGAACGCTGGACCAAGCGTACCAACTGGCGAGAGCGCAACCTTACTCTTGCTACGAAGTGGTATCCTTACAAGCCAGGCGATCACTCCAAGGCCATTGTCAAAGAGAATTTGATTAAAAGTCTTAGCGAGCTTGGTTCCGATAGCGTGGATATCTTTTACCTGCATGCACCGGACCGATCTGTCCCGTTCCAGGAGACGCTTGAGGCTTGTAATGAGCTTTATCAAGAAGGGAAGTTCAAGAAGCTTGGCCTGAGCAATTATGCGGCATGGGAAGTCGCTGAGCTTTGTACTATTGCGGACCAAAAAGGTTGGGTCAAACCAAGCGTTTATCAGGCTATGTACAACTGCTTGACCCGCGCCATCGAAGAAGAGCTCGTTCCATGCTGTAGAAAGTTTGGGATGGATATTCTTGTCTATAATCCCTTGGCTGGTGGTGTACTTTCAGGTCGCTACAAAAGCAAAGAGATCCCTGCTGACGGCGGCCGGTACTCGACCCAGGACCCGGTGATTGGAGCGATGTATCGCGATAGATACTTCAAGGATGTCAATTTTGAGGCTTTGAAGGTGATTCAACCTATTGCTGACAAGTTGGGGTTGACCCTCTTGGAGATTGCGTTCAGATGGCTTGTTCACCATAGCAAGCTCAAAGTCATGGATGGCAATGATGGATTAGTTATTGGTATCAGCTCCCTCAGCCAGCTTGGGAGTAATTTGGATAATGTTGAGAAGGGTCCGCTGCCGGAAGAGGTGCTGGAGGTATTGGATGAGGCATGGAAGATCACTAAGCCTTCTTGCTCTCTTTACTGGAGGTAGTCTTATATGATGTTTCCCCTCATGTCATGATCAATGAATAAGAAATTGTTTCTACATGATATGGATGTGACTTGGTGATGAATCCAGCCGATTTGTTGATTCTGCTCCAACTTCCTGCTTACTTTGCCTTTTTATTGACCCAACATGTCTTGCTCATAATGTTATGTCTGACCATTGGCTTCACTTAGCCCCCACTATCCCAATTCCAGCACTGGTGTCAGCTGCCCAATCCAGCCAAGCGCCATAATCATCGTGTTTCTCACGACGGCGCAGCAACGCGTTGTGACACGAAAACAATGGTCAGAAAAATAACTCCTCGTCCTCTGCCCTGCGGCTCAATCAAACCCACGAGAGACGGGAAGATCTATAGACGTTATTTTCGCCGTCATTGAGCCGTTTCAGTCTGAGATGACACGATGGTCCGCGCGACCGCACTTTTGATCTTGAGCCTTTTTGGCTCAGCTCTTGCTGTCGCATCGCCGCAGTTCGACCAAGGAGCCGAGTTACGCAAATCAGAATGTGATGCAAGTAGCCCCCGTCACTTGATGAATCCCTGACTAACATATGCCTCAGAATGGCTGCTTCGATGCCAGCTTCCCGGGCGGTTCATGTACCAATGATCCAGCCTGTATGTGCACCCAGAAGAAGTACCGTGAGGCGTATTTCTGCTGCATGGCCAAGAAATGCGACGTAGATGTGATGCCTGGTCAGTATAATTCGAATTGTGAAGACTGAGCTCCTCTAACAAGCTATGTGCAGAATCTGTCGAGCGACAGCATACAGGATGCCAGGCCAGGAACCTCGACTTTACCTTTGACGCTGAGAAGGTTTGCGGTATCAAGTTGGACGCAAGCAGTACCTCTTCCGCGTCTTCAACCATGAGCGATGCCATAACCACTTCGAACGTTTCACACGGAACTTCAGCGACATCGGCCCCGGCCTCTACGACATCAGATGTAGAAACTACGAGTAGCACTAAGGGCGCCGAGAGTGCTTCAAGTACTGCTCAGGAATCATCTACAGGTGGTGCAGCCCCTGTGACTGACAGTGCACAACGGTTGGGTGCTCCGCTTGGGGTACTGGGTATGTTGTTCTTGGCCGTTGGGATACTTCTCTAGTTCGAAGCACTCAGTTATATAAACATCCATGACTATAGTAATGAACAATGCCACTATTACTCAGCCTTTCCGCTCGCTCCCTCGAGAGGTCTTCTTCCATAAGTTGAGTATCTATTAGGTTAGCACTTGAGCTTCAAGCGGTTATCCTGAACTTACACCGGCCAATAAGCATGAATAGTCCTGTCATTTAGGTCCCTTCTGACCTTTGCCAAAAAGACCGTAACCTCTTCCTGAGTCCAACCAAGAACTCTCGTCAAAGCTGCCATGGAAAGCGCCTCAAGACCCTTGAAACTATCCATGTTGAGATTGTTCCACTCCCCAATTTCCTTATACCTTTTATCAAGAGGCCAGCGGTTCGTTGGCCACTTAAAAACCGTCTCTACAATATCCACGAATCCCGCATCGCGCAGAATGTCCTTGTTCTTTTTATTATCCTGGAATGGGCGACCAATCTTGGTGGATGCTTCGTCAAGAAGGTGGATAAGCTTGGAGAGATGATGATCCTCGGTTAAGGTGTTGTCGTCTGAGTGGGCGAAGAGATCGATTTCAAGAAGTTCCACGTAGCCACCGGGAACGAGATTGCTAAGGGAATTTAGTCCGCGTCACGGTACCTCACGTAGTCACAGATCTTACTCATAAATGCTGCTCACAAGGTTCGGCCAGCTCTTAATACTGAACGTCATCATTCGGCTGTGAACATAGTCGAATGGCTCGGAGAAGTTCCACGGCTCTTCGATGTCATCGATAAAGAACTCCACGTTCGGGGGAACACTGATCACTGTCAGCAGATATCCTGCAGCGTTGGCTGTTAGGAATACAAATCAGGCTGAATTGGCGAGAGGTCGACGCCGATCACCTTTGCTTCGGGGTGTTCGTCGGCGTAATCGATAGCCCATATTCCTGTCCCGGTGCCAACGTCAAGAACACGCTTGGCCTTAGAATTAGGATCATTCGGAGGCGCAAGGCCAAGTTTGTTGTTGAGCATCAAGATAAAGAGATTATGCTGTAGGTCTAGCCGAAAGGATCAGTAGTGAAGCCAGTCTGTCGAGACTTTGTCATACCGAGTCTCTCCTTCTCGACGTCGTCATTAGGAAGATTATACTCTGCAATCATCAGTCAACTGCAATAGCATAGCAGCGAAAGAGACTGACTCCCATCCTTATACCGATGGTAGGTCCTGCCGTTTTCTCTTCGATAGTCTAGAATAGAGCTTCTCAAGCTCTCAGAGGTGGATGCTAGACTCTTTCCCACTAGGTCAGATCGGCAACGACAAACATTTTTGAGAAGCAACCTACCGATCCAATCGACGAGTCATTCTCTTCTTCAGACTGAAATTCGTGATTAGTAATTATCTCCATGCTTCTTTGGATGAGGTTGAGGGACCCGTTCATCTGGTACTAGGTCAGGCTCTACGTTGATAGTTGGTTCTGCCATTTTGATGCAAGTTATTTAATCACTCAATGTTGAGAACTTCCCCGCCCGGAGAAAATCATGCTTTTGTAGGAGGAAATCGCAATCCCAGTCCAGATTTGTCATCCTGTTGGTTGGGTTCGCCATGCATGCAGATGGATAACCAGGGTCTGATCATACGACGCCCCAAAGCAGTGAACGTTTTGGTTAAGGCCTAAGTATTTCGTCCAAGCCAATTGATTGAATTCTAAAGAGGCAATTGACTTTCGATGATTCAGCTCGTACTCTGAGATTATTGATATAAAACGGTTCCTCAGTCACTATGTTCATGATCACGCAAGCACTCGTTCTATGCACAAAAGTTGCCAAAATAATCCTCATTGGCAATCTATCTACCCCTAATCCATCTAGTCTAATGCTCACTAGATAATTTTGAGAACATTTCCTCCGTTGTGATATCTTATTCCTCTCATCAATTCCCCTTTTTTTGTAGGCTTACCTCGACTTTTCATATTTTTTCTAGTTAGGTTTTCTCTTTTCTTGCAGAAGTTCGCCACAGCCCTGGTAGTTTATCAAGTACCCACTGATCCTCTGAAAATAGAAGAATGGGAAACTTATTGACAAGCTACTTAGGACATCCTCACCTAGTAGTGGTGGTGGTGGCCATGGCCATGGCCATGGCTCTCGCGACGACCCTGGCCGCGGGGTTCGTTCTGGCCACGAGGAGGATAACCCGTTTGGAAGTACTGGGGGCGTTGCTCACCTTGCTGAGCAGGATACCGCTGAGCGGCGGGACGACCACCTGCATTGTTCTGAAACGGCGCGTATCCCGGAGCATCTTGGAACCGAGGAGCATCCTGGAACCGTGGAGCACCCTGGAATTGAGCAGCATCCTGGAAACGAGGTTCATTCCGGCGCTGAGGTCTATCATGGCGCTGATACTCATTCTGAGGCTCAGTTCCATCCTGGAACATATACACAGCGACACGCTCCTGCTGCTGCCCTATAGGGGGATACTTGGGCTCGTCAGTAGCTCTCTGTTCCTCACAAAGGGGGCAGATCCAGAGGCGCCACTCCAGCTTCATCTCGACTGACTCAGCGCATCCTGGACAAGTACCGGTGATCGCGGGGTCGTCGCGAGAAGCGTTGCCCTTGACGGCTCCGCAAAAGAAACATTCATGCATCCAGAAGGTAGTGAGACACATGGTGAAGGATGAGGAAGAGCTTAACTTGTGAGAGTTGTTGGTAGGTTTGGTGAGTAAATGTTCAGATGGTATGTGAAAGTTGTTGTGACGGTTATTGTGAAGGTGGTTGAGATCGTGATTGAGATCGTGGATGATGATGGATTTGGAGGCGATGGAAAGGTGCTATTTAAGGGATTTCAGTCAACCATGTGTAAGTGATAAGATGTTCTCCATCAGTCATATCAAATGTTGATGTTCAGCATGACAATTAGTTTGATTCTGATTTCCCTCAATTATTGATCATACATTATGCTGATGTTCGAACTACTGGGACGGCAAAGTTGACCACCATTGGATGGCATATCGATTCTCAGGTAGCCCCCTCACTGAACGTGATACTCATCACTGTTGTTCATCCTGTCGTCGAAAGAACAATCACCATATCGAAGTTTTAACAGCGACTGATGTACAATACGGACCCCGAACAAAGAATAAGTGGCTGAACAAATCACGTCAATGCTGAAATGGGGTTGGTGGTGAGAACTAAGTATTAGTTGACTAGTTATTATGGCTAATAGGACATTGTCCCTGGTGGTTGATCTAGCAATGGCTCATGATTGCCGAATTAACAAAGAAATAAGTCTACAAGTATCGAATGCGTCATTAGTACTCTGCTCATACACAATACTTGTATGAGATACCCTAGTAAAGCGACATAAGATTGGACAGCCAGTCAAAAGTCTTGGTCAATCCATGCAGCACACAGCAAGTTATATTTGCTGACTGCGGGCCACTCACCTTCAGCCAGCACTTGCAGTTTCATGGAATCCAAACTGCTATGTTGACCTTAAAAGTCCAGCTGAAATTTGTGTCTCGAGACACGCCACCGATGAAAGCCTCTGCTCGAGATGCAAATCCCTGGACCTCGACAATATTTGGTCTGGTCGTTGGACCGATGTCGAATGCCGGGAGCCAGTAGCCTTCAGTATTCTTCACGACGAGCTCTGCCCCTCTGCCAAGCGCTGCTTTCAATCGCGGCGGGCGATCATGATACTGGCCCCCTCCGAAGAGATGAGAACTTTGGTAGGTTCGCTATTCCAGGCCAGCTCGTCTACAGAGCAGCGAAACGAACAGTCCCGTTTGATGTCGAGTTGGGTGATCGGGTTTTGGAACGTGCCAAAGGCCAAAGAGATTTGACGTGGCTCGTTGTTCGAATCAGACCAGGCCTATGGCTGGCCCCTTCTGGTACAATATCGTAACGCGGTCTGCTCATTACTTTGGTTGCTTGGCCCAGCCTTCTGACACTTTGAATGGAGTCGGTCAGCGAGCCAAGCTGATTGACCCTGCAAAGGTCGACTTCGAAGCAGTAAAGTGATGGCTCACTCACTGCATGGAACGGCATGGGAAATTATGCAACCCGGATTCCGAAAGACGATCTCTGCCAAAGGGCATCGCAGTCATAAAATGTACGGCTCGGGGCCTAGAGCCTTTGCCAACCGGAGCGAAGTTCACTGCTCTATCGTATGTATGGGGTGGACAACGCGCCTTCCTCAGAATATCGAGAATGCAATTGCTCTCATGACCGAGATCGATATTCAGTTCCTCTGGGTAGACAGGTACTGCGTGCCACAACAAGATTGCCTCCAGAAGCATGAGCAAATCCACATGATGCACAAGATCTACCGCCAAGCAGCCTTAACCATCATCGCCGCTGCCGGGGATAGACCATGCTATGGTCTGCCAGGCATAGGCATCCCGAGGGCCAAAGCGTCGTCAGTGGACACTTGTGTTGGGAATCATCACCTCGCCTCCATTGGCCGAAGTGCACAAGAGGCAGTTCGAGACACCGCATGAGCGTCTAGAGTATGGGCTTACCAGGAGGGCCTCGTGTCTCGAAGAAAGCTCATTTTTACCGATGAGCAGGTATTATTCACTGTATGGAGCGTGAGTTCCGGGAAACTATCGAATAGGATTTCGATCTTTTAGCAAAGGCAAATCGCCCTGATCTATCTGATGATCTATTTCACTGTAGCATATTACATCTTTTCCCGGAGAATCTCGGCACGAAAGGTGCATACTGACTGACGGGAGACTTTTCTGAACGAAGAATTAAACCCTATTTAACCTGAACCTTATCACCGCTAGAACTACTGCTGTTGGAACCATGGATCTACGTGGTATATGCTTGAAAATACTTAGGTGCTTACATACTTTGTCGGTAAGGATAAATCTCGCTTTAGTCTCCATCAATCACTCTGCTACCAGAAAGTCTCTGGCTTTGTGTCTATGGAACGGTTCAGAAGGCTGCTATCTTGAGATTACATATATGCCGACTATTCAAAGCCACTCCAAGTCTTTTGCACAGCGCTCCAATATCTCGCCTCATCCTTTCTCGCATGTGCAACATGAAGAGACCCATCAAACTTCTCCAGATGAACATCAAAACCCAGCTTCTCCGCCTCAGAAGCCTGCGCCTCCAGATCTCTATAATGAATCAACTCATCCCCCTCACTATAGATGTACGTTCGTCGAATCTCACGTTCCCTCTTGCCCTGAGCGGTATTATGCGTCGAACCCCAGAAAGCCAGCCAATCTTTCGTGAGACCAAGAAAGCAGGTGGCCTGCCATGCAGATGCAACACAATAGACAAATGGCATACAAACCCAACGGTATGACTTTGGAATCGTAGATTTGAAGAATGCGGCTGTGCTGGTGAGGCGCTGAGCGCCGGGTGCTGAGTCAAATACTGTTACGTGAGGCGGAAGCCATGGATCTTCGCCTTCTTGAGCAGTCGCAGCATACACATCATATAAAGATGAGATGTTCGATGAACCACCATTTGAGAAGAGATGAATCATGATTTCTGGCTCAGCCGTTGACGATGGGGCGTCTGGGAATGAGGCTCGAATGACTGGCACAGCTGGCCTCACCGATTCAGCGAGAGCTTTGGGGTCGAAAAAGGTCTTGTTATAGCTCTTCACAAGAACAAGTTGAGAAGTCGGATACAGCTCCTTGTGCTTATCGACATATTTGGCGATATGGCTATCAAGCGCATTAGTCCAACTTGCGATGATAATAATCTTCGGAGAGTCCGGCGCCGCAGGTTCAGAAGGGCGGTAAACGAAGACTTCGTTGGAGAGCTTCTCCATGTAGGAGAGGGGCTTGGCCTGGGCGCTCATGTTGGTTGGTGACACAGAGATTGGCGATAGCGGTGATTTCACGAGGCTGTATGTGAGTTTGAAAGGTATTGATCGGTGATATTTGGGCTGAGTTGATCAAGGTTGAGCTGACGGTGCTTATGTGATCCGACGATGGGTGAGATCTGACGTGGCGGGGTAATTTATAGCGCGCTTTGGCTATAGCGTCCGTGAGTTATGTTCGCGATGATTACCCAAGGTCGGATGAGATGAGTAAGTGGACAGCCGAATTGCACAGCGAACGCAATGGAATCTGGTTAAACACTCTGAGTTGAGTGAATACTAAGTCTTGTTCATGAGAGGTCAAATCTAGGAGTTCTTGTGATGTTTTCCTGATATGTTTCATGTTCCCAGGTTCGTTTCGATCGTTGCCAGACCTTTCTCTGTCATGATTGATCCTCTTACCTCTAGATCAACACTATACCATCAGAAATCTTACGTTAGTCGCAGTGATTTAATATTACATTTGCTTTCCGAAGACATCGTAAGAAGACTTGGAAGTCATAATAAAATTCGCCAACCAGAAACGTTTATAATCGACTCATCAGCCTCTTTCGGTACTCATCTTTTGAGACGCCAAGTCATCATAATATCAGAGACCATGGTAGCTTAAAAGTGATAGAACTTTGCCGTAGGCCTGACACTGACGGTGGCTAATTGTCGACAGTAACCACTCTAAAACCATTGTACTGCATTGGAGACTCTTCGTAGGTTGGGGTAAGCCAGTTGCTAGCCATTCTCTGTTGACTCGCTTATCTCGTAAACGGTGCTCCTATTGTTATAGCTGCCAACTGAATCTTCAGCCTCGCTCTCGGCGTCGTATCTTCGAATTTTGTTGTGCATTGGAAACGCTAGCAGATGGGTCTCAACTGGGCGCGTGACGGCACTTCTTTCACCAGTGATCCCTCAGATGCATTTTCTGGGTCTTTCTTTCCAGAGAACATAGTCTAATGCTTTGGGAAGAAGGGCTCTCGGAAGTCGAGCAAGTACTAGTACCCGGTATGTGTTCGACTTTTCTTCGAACTGCCCTTTGTCCGGGCCTGCCGATCTCGAACACCCAATTGTATGGTTAAGCTTCAGAACAATACTACACTGTTGCATGTCACCCTTGTCCCTGAATTCAAGTCTCGTGTTGTTCTGAGCCTCAACGCCTAAGCTCCATTTGCATCGCTGATCCGAGGCTACCAAACTTTGACCAGGGTACTACCCCCATCGTTCGCCGACGAATACCCAAAACAAGCAACTGCATTAGCCCACAGCGTTAATCAATCTGCTGATCTCGGTGGCTAACTCACCGAATCATAGAATTTATCGCTCCTATCAAAAGAATGCCCCCGCATTCATTCACGAGCCAAATTGCTCACCCTTGCTGGACTGCCGAACTGTTATGCGTTACCGATTGGCGCGCATCAAGTTAAGCATGGATTCCTCACTTTGCGCGCCAATCATTTCCCCATATTCCCCAGATTTATCGCTAACAGCCCCGGACGATGGGGCTCAATTTCTCCGCAGCGGAATAGAGACAATGACGCTACGTAAAATGACACTACCTCGGCGGAGATGTCATCGTTATGCGACGGTTTAAGCGCAAGGCGACTATATAAGACTCCAATCTTGACCGCATCTTGTGGAGCTCAGTAACCTGCCATCGACAACAGAAACAGGTCTCAAGATGCGTTTCGCCACCATTGTTTCGTTCTTGCTGCCCCTCGTGGCGGCAAAGCCTGCTCAGAAGGGCAAGACCTTTAGCAACGTTGAGATTTTTTATCCTCCCTCCAACTACAACGACCCTCAGGTCCTCTATGCTCGTCCTCTTGAGCTTTCAGATGGTACCCTTCTGGCTACTTGGGAGAACTACTCCCCCGAGCCTCCTCATGTCTGGTTCCCCATTGTGAGGAGCAAGGATGGTGGAAAGACTTGGAAACCTTTCTCCAAAGTCCAGGATACTCAGAACAACTGGGGTCTGCGATATCAACCTCAGCTCTATGAGCTCCCCCGTCGATTTGGAAAGTATCCCAAGGGCACTGTTCTTATCTCGGGCAGCAGTATCCCCACTGATTTGAGCGAGACTCTTATCGAGGTTTATGCCAGTCTTGATAAGGGTGAAACTTGGGAGTTCGTCAGCCATGTTGCTCTTGGTGGCGAGGCCAAACCCGAGCATGGACTTACCCCAGTTTGGGAACCTTTCCTGATGTAAGTGAATCTCCGACAGTGTAATGGATCATTTACTAATACCTTTCAGGACATACAAGGAGAAGCTCATTCTGTACTATTCTGATCAGCGCGATAACGCTACTCACTCCCAAAAGCTTGTTCACCAGACCACTACTGATCTCAAGAAGTGGAGCAAGGTTGTTGAGGACACCAAGTACGATGACTACTACGCTCGCCCTGGTATGCCCACAGTCGCCAAGCTCCCCAACAACGAGTACATCTATACCTACGAGTATGGTGGTGGTCCCAACCCTCCTGCCGGCAGCACCTACTGGTTCCCCGTCTTCTACCGCCTCTCCAAGGACCCCCAGAAGTTCCTCAACAAGCCCGGTCAGCAGATCATCTCTACCGACGGTGCTCGACCCGCTGGTTCTCCTTACGTCGTGTGGACTCCTTATGGTGGAAAGAACGGCACCATTGTTGTTAGTTGCGGCACCATGTCTGAGATTTTCACCAACCAGGCTCTTGGTGATGCGTCTGCTTGGAAGAAGTGGAGCGTTCCTCAGCCTACAGCGTACACTCGTGCTCTTATGACCTTTAAGAAGGATCCTGATCTGCTGATGATCATGGGCGCGGGTATTCTTCCTCCTGCTGGTGGAAACAACACTGTCAGTGCTAGTGTTGTTAGACTTTCTGAGATCATGAAGGCTTAGACGAAGATGTACAATATAATCATAAAGTCATTACGACTATGTTAGACTTGAACTAAAATATTCCAATTTCTCACGAGACTTTGAATAAATATTCTTAGATCATCTCCAATTTGCTTTGCGTTCAATGAAAAATAGGCAATATGTGCATATTGTCTTCCAAAGGCTGAAGTTAGTTGGGATGTTCCCAGTGTATTGGCTTGATGTGCCTCATCAAAATGTCATAAGTTTTAACTACTAATCAATCAATGTGAGCTCTTCATTCGTCATCGAGGCTCGATGCTAAAGTTTTCCCATGCAAGCTTTGGGATTTGATGCTATTCGTGCTCCTAGACTTTATAATAAACTAACTCGGGCCGCGTTCATCTTCACCTGTTATTTGTCTGCTCTCACATTAACTTCAGAGGCCGTCGTGCTTTACTAAACTTTCGTTTTAGCCTTCATATTCACACCCAGGAAGGTTTTATGGCACCGTAGCATAAAGTAATGCAGTTTTACGACTATAAATATCATCGCTTTGTCTGGTCTTCTCCCTCAATAACTCTCACCAACCCATCACTCCACTCACATCTTCCACAGTCTACTTCACGATGAGTATCTTTCAAGCACTACGACGCGCCCTTACCACCAACGGGCCCAAGACTCACGGAACCGATTTGCCATCAAGCCACATACCGGTCCACACCACACGGCCCTTTCGCCACGACCCAGTGGTAGAAAGGCACTACCGCGGCGACCCACAACTTCGCAAGGAGCAAGACGCTCTACGCATAGACAGAGAGGCCAGGGACTTGGACTTGGAGGGAGATCTCCTTGTCATCAAGAGGAGGCAAAAGGGTTTCGGACACCGCGACAGCAAGGTCCTGAACCAGTTGGAGGCCATGTATGAGGCCTCGAGGGAGTCACGCTGGGCTCTCAAGGGCGTGGAGCGTAAGCTCCACGAGGAAAGGGAACGCAAGAAAGCGGGTATGTTTCCATGTGTGGTTAAAGTGTATTCAGAGGTGCTAACATTACTTACAGAGGATTTGGAGCAGGAGCTCCGTTACTATAGGGGATGGGACAAAAGACGGACGGTCTCAGACTATACAACCTGACGTGCCTGGTTATACCTCTTCGGAATTCCAGACACGTTGGGGTGCGTTTTCAAGTGGGAGGGGGGGCAGTTGTGCGAAGAATGACTTTCTTGTTGCTTGCTACGAGACATGATGCAGAGGGGTAGTTAACTCATAACGTATCGCGGTGATCTCAGTGGCCAGGGCCGCCGCAGAGTTCAATTCTATTATTCTATACAACAAGGATGTTTTTCGGTCGAAGCTTATACTGTGGCAAATAAGGTATCGCGTCTTCTTCATTTGTGCTAGCAGTCCCAAGTTTAACCTTGCAGGCCGCAATCACCTACGTAGTTAAATAATCAAGGTTCTTGAAAACACATTTCTGAAAGTCATCTCACCATCGGCATGACTCAGAGCTAATTTATTGCCTTTGATGCTATTTGAGACATATAAAAGAATGCTGGTCCCCCTAGAAAGTTGACCAGGTCCTCACCTCACGGTAATCATATTTAGCCCTCGGTCCCTCGCTTAACCATCCAGATTTATCACATCAACGAGCTCACAATCACGATCCTACCCGATCATTTGAGCATTTTCCAAGATCTATTGGAATCGGAAGATAATCGCGAGTCACCCCAATACTCTTAAACATGGCTGTGTCGAAGGCAGTCTTGGAACAAGAGCTTGAGGCGAAGGGAAGACGCGAACTTCAAGCCTCGATGGTCGAGCTCAAAGCTCAAGGGAGGCACAGGCGTAAACTTGAAGCTGCAAAGTTCTTGATCAAGCTTGAATGGCTCTTGGACTCCACTGAGGCTGTTGCACAGGCAGCCGGTATCCCATTACCTGATGGAGGTGCTATTTCTGACCCCTACTATTTTCTCGAAATCAACGCTATCAATAAGGCCACCATCGAAGCATACCTCAAGACAAATCCGAGGCTGAATACCTTTACCCCACCATTCATCCCATGCAACCCAGCAAGAAAGAGTCACCTCACTCACTGCATCCGACATTGGGTATCGACTCAACGCTACCTCATCACCGACTAGAGCACTTGCATGATGAGCCACGCCCCGCGCAGAATGAGTACCCTGTTTGGTACTTCATTTACGGAGACCTAGCTGATCCCAGTGTATTGGCCGATCTACTGGATGATCATCTTCGATGCGTAAAAGCTGTGATTATCGGAGGAAGATTGCAATATCAGGAAGGAAACTGGACTCTAGCCAACATTGTTGAAGGTCGTAGGTCCGCAGTTTCAATAGCATTACAAGTCGAAACACAAGAACAAGAGGATATGTTACGGGCGTATCAAGCGGATGCTTACGAAGTCGTGCGATGTTCCATTTACGTTATGCTCGAGCACGGGGGAGAAGTTTGACATTTCGGCTGGTCGAGTAAATTATGGACTGGAGAATAGATACAAGAGAATCTCGAATGGGGGTTGAAAAGAGGGTTAGTACAGAAAACCACGATCGCCAAAATGCAAGCCCTTAGGCCTTTGGCTTATAGTCCTCCAGAGCATCCCTAGCAAGAGCAAGGTTCTGAATCACCGCCAATCCATACTGAGCAACATCATTCGTAGAGATCCAAGGTGCTTCCTCTCCAGGAATCAGTCCCTCATGCTCCGGAATCTCAGTTGTAGTGAAAGTGGCGTTGGGCGCCTTGAATCCGTCACTCTCAAAGAACTTTGTCCAAGCGAGATTGGCCATGGTAGTATTGTGCTGTTGGTTCGCAGCATATGCTGTGAGACGTGAGTGACCCTGGTACAAGTTCAGCTTTCCAAAGTCAACACCGTAACGAGCCTTCTGCTCAGCAGCAGTGGCCTCGAAATAGTAACAGTAGTCGAGCCAAGCTTGCTTAAATCCCTCTGGTAGATCATCACCGAAGTACAGAATCAGCTCAGACACAACTTCAGGAAGACCAAAGACGGCGTTCAGATGCGAGACTTCGACGTGGCCCTTGTTGTCAGGATCGGAGGGAGGTGGGCCAAGAGTCCAGTTCTGTAGGTTGTAGAGACCATTGCCAGTGACGAATCCGTTCTTGAGCTTGGCGATGCTCTTGACAGTACTGGTAAGCTTCGCCTTGGACTCCTCCCATCGAGGACCGCGGCGCTCCCAATCAATTAGCCATCCACCGGCAAGCGCACCCCAATCCGTGCCCAAGCTGAAAGCAACGGTAGCGTTTGGCGTAGGAACCCAGCCATCCTTGCGAACCTTTCGCTGGGGATCAAGAACACCATAGGTTTTGTCGGTGTCAAGCAACTCCTCGAATAGCTCACCGATGCGCTCGTCACCACCGGAAAGGTAGTAAAAGTACTTCCTGTACTGGGGCTGTGAGATACGGGCTTGCTTGGCACTGTCGCTGAAATGCTGAACACCGTGTCGCGTTCCAAGACCCTTCCAGTTACCGAGGTGGTAAACATCAACCTCGCCAGTGTGACGCGTGAGAGCTTCGGCAAAGCGGTAGATATCCTCGCGGCCAGTGCGCAAGAAGTATTGCCAGAAGAACAGATCGGGTGAGAGCTCAGAGTTATCCCATGCATAACCGCCAATATCGTATCGCCACTCATGACGGTCGGGATCATATGTGTGCATGAAGTCACCATAGTCAAGGAAGCCGTACCAGCGTCGGTGTTCGACCTCAGACTGGTAGAACTTGGCGAGGAAGTTGATGTTGTCCTCGAGCTTCTTGGAAGCAGCGGTTGAAGTATCAGCGGGAGCCCAGTATGTGCCGATAGCCTTGGTCTGTTGGATGTACTCGCTTTCGGGGACGAGGACGGGAGGAGTGTTGATCTGTGTGATGTGGTTCGCCAGTGTCTCCTGCGAAGGAGTCTTGTCAAAGGCGATGAGGTACAGTTCGCTCGTTCGCGCGATACCATAAGGCGTATCAAAACCAGGCTCCCAGTCCTCGTAGGTGATCTCAAGAGCGTCGAGCTGATCGGTGTAGTTCTTCTGTCCGAGACCATCATGGTAAGGACGGAGGTCGAGAGGTCCAGCAGAGGGAGCATACAGCCAGAGGGTAATGCTTCCAGTGTCAGACGCAGCGGAAGAAATGTCAAAGCCAGTAGGGAATCGCTTCCAGAAGTCGCGAAGACCGACGGCGAGACCACCAACAGTAGCGCCACCTAGGTATGCAAGACCCTCTGCGCGAGTACCTCCAGGGATGGAGACCCAGCTTTGACCTGCTTTGGTTCGCTTCTTGAGAGTGAATCCATCGGCGGAGAGTTGACTCAAACTGTAGTCGTTCCAGGGAGGAATCCAGTGAAGGCGGCTGGAGACGCGAACATCCCAGGTCGAGATATCGGGCAGCTCCTTGCCATCAAACTGATCAGCTCGAACATTGGCACCAGGGTCTCTGCGAAGACCAGTAATACCCTGAACAGCTTCACTGAGCAGACCGCCCTCAACGCCAGCAATGCGGATGTGACGGTTGTACAGTTCCTCGCCTTCTAGAGGGACGTCAAAGCGGATACCGACAGCAGAGATGAAGTCTTTCTCAGCATCTCCGTCAAAGACCAAGCTGTGAATGATCTTGATCGACTCAGAGCCAGAGTAGAAGTAAAAGCGGAGAACAAACGGCAACCAAGACTTATGGCCAGACTTGTCGCTTGCCGAATGCTTTCCTCGAACAGTGACCAGAGTTCGTGCGGAGTTCTGGTCGCTGACAGTGACGTTATCAATGCTGCTCTGGAAGCGCAGCGTCTTGAAGGACTTGATCTTGTCATCACCTGGGTGAGAAACGTCGTTCTGCGACTGAAGCACAAGTCTTCCGTTCTGGGCGATGCCTTTGCCGTTGGTCTTAATCTCCTTGACGAGGACAGAACCCTTCTTGGGGAATACTGCGGTGACTTTGCCAGTATCAACCTTGATATTGCTTGAGCTCTTGGTAATAGTGATACCAGCAGAAGTCGTGGAGTTGATGCCTTCTGATGAAGGAACAGCCTTGACAACATATTCATTAAGTACCTCCTCCGAAGCTCCAATCGCGTGACCGGTCCATTTTACTGAGCCATCAGCCCAGTATCCAGTGACCCACGATTGAAGGTCAACATCCTGACCAGAAGCACCAGAAGCAGTGAATTTGGTGTCCTTGGGAAAATACTTGGATTGAGGCCAGGGAAGACCAAAAGTAGTTCCCGAAGTAAAGCCTGGCTTTTCACCTAGCCAGTGGACTTTAGCAGACGAAGAAGAAGAGTTGCTAGGAGCAGCCATGGCTTGGCCTGCAAAAGCAGCAAGTAGAAATGAGTGGACGGCTTGTCGCAACATGATGCAACGACTACCAAATAACAATTATAAAAAAGAAGTAGTTACTTTTCGAGAAAGTTGCGTGATTGAGGCAGAAATCGCATCTGTTCTTATGTACAATACTGCTCTGTCTTGACGCCATAGAGAACCACAATGAGAATATGCATGTAATTTCGGAAGATATACCCTGTTCAGCGGCAGCAGCCATATCACGGCTTTGCTCCGCTGCACCTCGGGGCTCGGTGGAGAGGCACCCGAAAGGGCTCATGACTTCGGATGATCGCGAATGCACGAATGACCTGAACATTGCTGGGCATTGCGCGAACGGTAGGCTCGAGTCGCAGATCGCAGCCGAAATGAGGTTTAGCGAGTCCTGTAATTTCCTAACGGTCTGGGAGGCAAGGTTCCCCGCGTCGAATGGCTTCACATTGCTGTCGAACGGACGGAATAATAATTTACAAGCGCGTTCGTGTTGCGTGATGCAACCTATAATGAGAATATGGATGTCAAAAAGGTTGTGACGCTTGTGATAGGTGGCCTAAATAACTTAGTCAGAAGCCTGCTAAGTCCAAGCTAAATGCATTTCAGCATTTTTGTCACCTGGGGCTAGATTCTTGGTTTTTCTGCCATCTCTTAGGGGGGTTAGAGGGGTTTGCAGTATTGGGGGTCTTGAATTGGGGGATCAGCAACCAACGCCGAGTCGCGGAGCATCCAACGCGGAACCCGAGTTTGGTGTCAGCCCCTGATCGCATTCAACGCGATAGCACGTGAGTTTGCTCCCTGGTGTCAAGTTTCGGAGATAAAACGTGTCACGTTATGTCCATGAGATCGGGTATTGATTAAGGGAAATGGTTCAGACGCGTTCCTAATGTCCTTGGTTGACTGAAGCCCAACTTTGTTGGCGAAACACTCACCATTTTACGATAAGCGTCCCTAATTTATCTTCCTACTGTAGCTATTGTATTGGCATTAGACTTCAAGAATCGTCTAATAACTAGATCATCATTGCAACAAAGCCTTACTGATCTGATCCATGAAATCGGATCTATCCGAGGTTAGTTCCTTGCCGCATTGTCACTGTGAGGCTTGGCAAGGACATACCCTGCACCTTGTCCACCAAAAAGTCTCGCAGCTTCCCAATTTATCAATCGCTACAACGCAAGTTTCCCATTCAAGCCTAATATAGACAGTAATACAACAAATATCGGTACAATCATGCCTTTATCATCCTCCATGCCGATGTCTCGCTGCGCAGATTACGCGGCTAATACACAGCCTCATCCTGCACGTACGGAGTTCCGTGTCTCACGTGACCTCCCATTCTTCATCTTCGATCTTTGATGGCCGATGCTATCATCATGCTCGCAAAAGCAACGTGAAACGATAATGAGTTCGTCAAACAGCCGAGACTCGCCACTGCCGTTATTGAAGACGTGCCAAACATGTTTTTCTCTAAAGATTCGGTGTTCGAAAACCCAGGACTCTGATTCCTGCGATCGATGCTTGAGGCTTGGCAAGACGTGTATCTTCAACCAAGCTAGGCGCCGTCAGAATGTAAATCGTCAAAGGTAAGAACTCTAAAAAAAAGTCGGAAGAACAAGACTTATTAATGGTGTTCACAGAGAAAGATTGGATGTCAGATCGAAATCTGAGCAATCTTCCAAATCACCAACAAGTCCTTATGACAAGGCATCTTCGAGCAACAAAGTGCAGGACATCTTCAACCAAAATGCATCATTTGATCCCTTTGAACGAGGAATCTTGACCTTCGAAGCTGCTAGGGACTTTCTCGAGTGCTATAAGACCCGAATGATTCCATACTTTCCCTTTGTACTCTTTCGAAATGATGTATCAATTGAGCAGCTGAACGCAGAGCGCCCCTTTGCTTGTCTAGCTGCACTAGCCGCAGCTTCACACGCGGATGTCCCCACTCAAAAGGCACTTGGATATTTGTTCAAGCAGATAGTGGCTGCAAAGATGGTGGAAGGCGATTTCTGTCAACTTGATCTACTGCAGGGACTTCTCATCAATCTTGCATGGTATGGCTCGGCACTATGCTTTCAATGTATCAGCTAACGATCACAGGGCACACTATCAACCTAAACCAAAGAGATACATACAGCATTTACACCTCGCCACAAGTATCATAAGTGACCTGCGCCTTGATAAACCTCGGAGGCCGAAGCTATGGAGTGCCGAGGGCGGTAAAGATAAGAACAAGCCAGACTGGGGCCCTGATGAAATGAGAGCCCTGGCAGGGACGTATTACCTATCTTCAAGGTGAGTCAGCTAGCGAATTTGTTGGACCTAATGCTGAGAAAACACAGCTCGTCTATCATTCTTCAGAAAACACGCCAATTCTTCTATACGTCATACATCACTGCATGCTGCGAGCACCTGGCATCTTGGAACGAGTACCCAACGGATAAATATCTTCCGTACATGATTACAGTGCAAACTCTCATCGAAGGAGTTGAAGATCTCGTCAACAACACCGTGTCTACTAACAATGGTTTGCATTTCTTCTCTGGGTGCCAGGAGATTTCACAAAAGTGCACCGAGATCAAAGAAACACTACCTTTTCCGTTGAGCGAAAGCCGTAAGTCACCTGAAATACTGCTAAATAAGTTTCTGACGGTACTGTAGCCCCTTTGCTTCTTCAGATCCATATCCTGGAACTCCTTCTCAGTCAATCATCACCGCGAGGAACATCGTTTGGCCTTGACAAGTTCAACAACCAGTTTGAACACGAAAGCTCACTCATAGACTGGCTCTCAGCAAGCATGTCAGCCGCTCGCTCTCTTATTAGTGTAATTCTTGTCATGCCCCAAGGTGAAGAGATGTACATGTCAAACATGGGCTGGATTATGATGAACTGCGGTCTGAACCTTGCTGTTCGCCTTGACCTCGTCGCTGCAAGAGGAAGCATTTCTGGATCTATGCAACATCTTCGTCGGTTTTTGGATATGCGACATACTCTTCGTCAACTGGTCCTGCGGTTCGAAGCGACACCAGGTCAGGATGCACCGGTAGATCACCCATTCTATGGTCTTGCGAAGCGCATACGTCGGCTTGAGAATTGGTACCTTTCTCAAGCGGAGCATCAGACACCAGATTCATCGGTCTCCATAAGTCCATCTGTCAACGATCAGCCGTTATTGAGTGTCGGTACTGATGCCAGTGGCATGTCAGTTGGTGCATCAATGCCGTTCATAGCCGGTCCTTGGCCAATGAGCTCGGATTGGTATCAAAACCCTGACCTGGACATCGGCACTTTTCTCTTTGCAGACCCTGTCGAGTTCCCCACCAATCTGGGCTATGGAACTTAGATCTTTCCTCTCTAATAGACATGTTTGATTACGCGGTCTTTGGTGCTGGGTTCTGTTCATTGATGTGCCGTACGGAGTACGATACGGATTAACGGTTGTAGTAAGCTCGCGGCATACGGAGTAAGTCGGACTAAGAGACTGAGTGGAGCCTCCGGAGGTGGACATCCCCTGCTAAACACCACGAGACAAATGAGTTGAGACAGAATACTCAGTCAAAGGATTCATCTTCATTTAGCATCTAATGAGCCTCGTTGAAGATGTCGTAATATAGCTTTTAGTCGGATGCAGGGTGCTTCGGGCCCAGGTATAAGAAGGGTCTTTTAACCCATTCTATCCTACACAATCATCATTGCTTTTCTAGTTCATCGCCTCTCAGCAAACACTGGTAACGAATCAACAATGCGTGCACTTACAATAAGTTTCATTTTGAGCGTCCTGAATCGCGGGGTATTCGCCAAAGATGACTGTATCAATAACGACATTCCCTTCCAGGCGTGCGCTCCCATCGGTGCATACTATCCCCCACCCACTATCGACAAATCCTCTGAGCCTTTCAAGGAGCTTAACTCCCATTTAACCAAGAGCTTTGACGACCTAGTGAAGAACGGCGGTAGTGACAAATATGGTCCAATCACGCCCAACACTACATCCTTCTCCGTCGTCATCTTCGGTGGTGCCGAGTCCCTTCGAGATGATCCCGTCTTCTTCGAGTATCATTATACATCCCCTGAAGATCAAGCCTCGAACTCAAATCTCAATTCGGACACCAAGTTTCCAGTTGGTGATGTGAGCATGGTATTCACTATCTATACTTGGCTTGTCAAGATGGGCGAACAATGGGAGACGCCTATCACCAAATATCTACCTGAACTGGCTAAAGGAAAAGGCCTGCTTATGGTAAACTGGGAAGAGATCACCATTGGTGCTTTGGCAGGCCAAATCTCAGGCCTCAGCCGAGAGTGTATGTTATAATCCGAAGCCATTCAGTACTTGAACTAACAAGTGATATAGCAGGAGCATGTGCTGTTGGCAAGGCTTGTGACTGGAAGGGTAACTGAATTCCTCCCTACACCATTTGAAGCCTTTAGCACTAACTTGATTCTAGCTTTTGAAAAGGCCTTTGCGAAGAAGGCGCCATACTTCCTCCCGGACACAACTCCAGTTGTCTCTTACGCCGCTTTCCAGCTCTTGGTCTTTGCCATGGAACGACGTGATGGTGGAAATTGGCCGTCGGTTCTCGACATGGCCATTTTGCAGCCTCTCAACATGAGTAACAGTGGTGTTTTGAGCCATGGTGTCGAAGATATCTTTGCCATGAAGAGTCTCGACATTTCGGCAAGTGGCGAACCAGGGTATGTTGATCAGCAAGACAAACAATCTCATGGCTAACAACCACTGTAGTGCCTTATCATTCGTTAGTTCCGCCAAAGATCTCGCACGCGCTGGACACTCTATTCTTGCTTCCGACCTCCTTTCGCCTGCTGTTACCCGTCGCTGGCTTCACCCCAATGCCGACACTTCCAATCTTCGCAACGGTGTAGGTCGACCTTGGGAAGTCTACCGTGCGGGTAACGCCATCTCACCCACCCTCGACGCTTTGACGAAGAGTGGAACTATTGGCAAATACGCGAGCTACTTTGGACTCACTACCGACTTCAACGCTGGCTTCGCTATTCTGGCTCATGACAACAGTGTCGAAGACCGAAAGCTTGACCTCAACGTGCACGCCGATATCGTCAGTGAAGTTCTCGGTTATTTACAGGTCATTGCCGCCGAAGAACTGGAAGCGCGCTATGCTGGATCATACTCAGGCAAGGCTACTGAGGCAACCTTTAACACCACTGATAACGGTCGGGGTCTTGAGGTTCAGAAGCTTGTGATTGGCGGGGTGAACATCAAGAAGCAGATCGCCAAGAAGCTCGGCGTTAAGGCTGATGATCTTGACTTCAGAATCTACCCAACCAATGTTCAAGACAAAAGCCGACACCAGTTCATTGCCGTATTCCAGAACAAGAGTGCTCCTATTGACATGGGCACCCCGACATGTATTACTTGGCAGGAGATTGGTGCTGATGCAGAAATCAGCTTCGTTTTCACGTTGGGTCGGAATGGCGAGGTCGTTGCAGTAGAGGTTCCCCAGCTTCATGCCAAAATGGAGAGGGCCACATAAACGGGTAATTTGACAGTGGTTCTCCATTGGGAAGCCAAAGGGTCACCATTGATTGCCCATAGGATAGCTCGATGAAACATCAAGGGGGGCTCACCATTCTTATAGCGGGGTTGCTGCCTAGCGTGAACACCGTGAATGTCAGCAGTAACATGTAATATCAGGCTAAATAAATAAGCACTACATTTTCTGACCGATATTTGATTGCCATCGTGAGGATTGATTCGAGTTTGCGAAAATGGCTTCCTCGGCGCCGAAAGTCGCGCCACCTGAGCGTCGCGATCCTCTAGACGTTATTGATAAGCAGGCGAATGAGATCGTAGCACTTATCAAGAAGAGCAAGCACTTCATTGTTTTCACGGGCGCAGGCGTCTCGACTTCAGCAGGTAAGTCAATCACCGGGTCTTTGATGTGTAGTTCATTCGCTGATTGGTATAGGCATTCCTGACTTTCGTGGACCAGAAGGTGCTTGGACACTGAGAGCTCAAGGAAGAGCTCGTACTGGCAAGGCCACGAGCACGCTTCAGGCCATCCCGACACCGACGCATATGGCCCTGGTAGAGCTCCAGAATCAAGGAGTTTTGAAGTATCTTGTTAGTCAGAATTGTGACGGACTGCATCGAAGGAGTGGCATCCTACGGGTAAGGACTTGCCTATAGACCCTTGACCGTCCTGACTCATCATCGCAGGATCGCATTTCGGAACTTCACGGTAACAGCAACCGAGAATGCTGTAAAGACTGTGGCAAAGAGTATATACGAGGTAAGAACTTTATATCAAGGAGGATTACTCTTATGCTGAAACATTAAAGACTTCCGAGCTGTCGCCAGCTATGAAAAGTCGGTGCATGACCATCGGACAGGCCGCAAGTGCACTGCCTGCGGAGGGAACCTTCTTGACACCATCATCAACTTTGGCGAATTCTTACCAGAGGAACCTCTCAAACTCGCCCGAAGTCATGCCAAGAAGGCTGATCTTTGCATTGCACTCGGGTCATCTCTCAGTGTTCCTCCAGCGAGTGGCATCCCCGAGACATGCGGAAAGAGTAAAAAAAGCAAGCTTATCATCTGCAACCTACAAGAGACTTTCATGGAAGGTATTGCCGATATGCATGTTTGGGCTGAGTCGGATGTTCTCATGACGAGAGTGATGGACAGGCTCGGATATAGCATCCCGAGTTTTATCTTGAAGCGCCGGCTTGTGATCAAGATTGAGAGAGATGCACACGGTCGTCAAGTTATTGTATTGACTGGCGTTGACGATGACGGTACGCCAGTCACATATCTTCAATCTGTCAAGCTTGAGGATAGTAGGCGTATAGTAAGGTCTGAGCCCTTCTCATTCGTCTTCCGAGAAGGTCTCAGTACCGGAGCCGAAGTCAAGTTTGCACTTGAGTTCATGGGACATTACAACGAACCGAATGTCGTTATTGACTACAGTGTTCCTGGGGAAGAGGGCACAGGGACGGTGTACGATCTTTCATATGATCCGAGTACTGGAGAATGGGTGATCATGCGATGACAAGAGCATTCTACACTCCACGAGCTCGTTAGCGCTGCATCTAAGCATAATTTAGACTGCAATCAAACTTGACGTGGTTTTTGCAACCAACAGCCAACAACCAACAGCATGTTACATAAATTTGGTCGCTAGGCTAAGATGTAACCCCTGCATTTTGCCTGCAACCGACTTGGCATATCCACAATGCATACAAAAGACCTCGGGCCATTAATTCACGATTTTCATTTAAGGGATGGCTTTCCACCGCTCAGACACTCGAATCTGTGCTGGAAAATCACACATTTTCTTCCTTCTTTCTTTCACTTAACCACGTCGCTCTTTTCGTCCCAAAATCTATTCCCCTTTGAAAACCTAGCAACGTTCACGATGTTTGCCTCTAAACTCTTCATCACTCTGGGGATTTCTTTGTCCGTCAATGCTTTCAGTCTCTATGAGTCTGGGACTGACAAGGATGTGACAAAAGCCTGCGATAAGGCCATGTCAGCGGATATCGATTGCGATAGAGAGGTCATCAGCTTTCTCAACGGAGGCTGGTACGGCTCGCTCGACAGTGAAGAATTGACCGATGCGGTCTGCACCAAAGCTTGCTCTCAGTCACTCCAGGACTGGATAGCCAATGTCTCCAAGGATTGTGAGGATGAAGACAAAGCCCGAGGTGTGACTCGTATCTGGACAGGCTGGAATGCGACTTGTCTGAAAGACACCAAGACAGGACGATACTGCAATGGTTAGTAGCTGATAGACTTGAGCATAGGAAAATACTGACTGTATCCAAGACATCATTGCAGATTTCACTGATGTCGGGGAAGATAAGGAACTTCCGCATGATGAGCTTTGCCATCCTTGTTATGTAAAGCGTCTCGAGATGTATAAACCCTCGCCGTACGCCCTCAACATCAAATGGCACGAAGAGCAACTTGAACTCGTGCACAAGAAGTGCGGTAGTTCAACCTCCACTGAGACTGTGGCGCCCACTTCAAGTCAGTCTGAATCAACCGGAGCGGCGACTACGGCAGAGGCGTCGAAGGCTTCTCAAACGGCCAACAGCGAGGAAGAGTCTGCATCGTCCACTGGGACCCCGGTAAAGACCATGACATCTGAACCTACTATGTCATCTACGCCTAATGCAGCTGCCAAATTTGGACAGGGAGAGCTGTTCGGATCTGGGGCTGTGATGTTTCTTTTGTCAATGAACCTCTTCTTTATATAGGAGGATTGTTTATGTCTATCAGAGCCAATGGAACTATGCCATTAGAGACAAATTCATATTCGTCCGTTGTTATATTCTAACAACCTAATTTCGATCCTTGTGTAACCTTTGTTCACTGTAGTGTGTCAAATCGGGACATACGTCTGAGCACTCACCAGTTGAGTAAGTGGAGGCCCAAATCACTCGGGCCTCGAACGATCCACCTTGCCACCTAAGATTCATTGTCAACCGGCCAGCATGCGAGGTTCACTGGACCCTGCATGTTTCCCCACCATTATCTACAGCGTTGATACACCAAGCTCTTCCCCCCTAGCAGATCGTAAATGCAGTGACATACCATATGCCAAGCCGGATACAGGCAAGAAACAAGAGAACTGAATTTTCATATCAGGGAACTTCTGTCCGTGGCCCATGTAACGCTGTGTTGGTTGATTGTGATGTTGGTTGTTGGTTTGTATCAAGCGTGATTTCCGAGTCCCACAACTCCACAGGCTAGTCAGGTTCTGTTGACTCACTTGCCGTATTAATGAGCTTACCTCGGCTCTTGACTGAAAGGATTTCCTGTGCCTACTGGTTGGAATAATGGATGTTGCTGCATATAGCGGGTTTATGGGCTAGTCTTGGTTACTCTTGAGCATAGAATAAAGCGACACCTGCAGATGCTTCACGGCACCTGCTATGACTAAAGGGCTATGAACGATTCTCGACAGGGATTTGAATGGCCAATCGTTGACGTTCGGTCCCTTGCAGCCCGTGCTGAGCCGTCTTGGTGACCTTCACGCATGAAAAAGGCCCGTTTGGTTCCATCATTACTCCGTACCAATGATTTATCTGACAATTTTACAACCCTGCTGGCCCCAATTGTGAAGGCCTATGCTCGAGGCTTGCCTTTATAAATTATCATTAAGAACCCATCACCTTCGCTGCTGACAGTGTATCACTCGCATCTCGATATCCGTGCCACCAGTATCCAACATGGCCATGAACAAACTTGTTGTCGCGCTTGGGCTCTTCATGAGTGCCAGTGCACTACAGATGATGAAGCCAACAGACTTGGATCGTCTAGAAGCCTCGGTCAGCAAAGCCTGCCAGAAGGTATTGACCGCCGAAGTCGATTGCGACGAATACATTAGGGACTTAACCGACCCAGATTCATTTCGGGGCGAAACAGACGAAGATATGGAGATGGCCCCGACGATCTGCAACAAACAATGCTCCGACTCGTTCCAATCGTGGTATCAAAAGCTCGTCAAGGACTGTGCCGAGGAGGATTTCCTGTCCGAACTCTACCCACCCAACTATTTCCTATTCGGTGGAAATGTCACGTCGAGTAGCTGGAATCAGACATGTGCCAAGGATCCGAAAACGGGTCGATTCTGTGGCGGTTGGTAATCGTTTCCCCAAAGACGACTGGTTAACTGACTTTCTCTAGAAATCTTGGACGAATTCCCCGAACTCGAAGATGATGAGGAAATGCCCCTCGAGGAGCTCTGCCATCCCTGTTACGTCAAGCTAATTGACATGAGGTCAAATTCCTGGGCATGGCCAACGCCGACGAATCCAGCAGGTGACTATTGGAACAAGCAGCTCAAGCTTGTCAAGGAGAAGTGCAACGCATCGGGAGGGTTGAAGGAAGCTTCCTCATCTCAGGAGGAAACGACCTCGGTTACTCCTCACAAGACTGCCGGCGCGGATGGCTCAATTGTGAGTACTATGCTAGCAGCAAGTACTTCGTCCACGACGGCTGCGGTGTCCGAAAGTGCTGCTCAAGAGAGTAACACAGGAGAGGGTGTCGCAAGAAAGGAATTTTACAGTCACTGGTATGCACTGCTTGTGCTGGGTATGGTTGTGCTTCCTTTGTAAGGTTGAGTAAATCCTCGCGTATTTTACTGTCTACTCGGAGAAATAAAACCGCTAGAGAATCACTGAGTCTCCCTTACTTGTCTGGTTGTTGATTCGCGTATTTCAATGCTTTCACTTACATAGGCGAGTAACATGTATATTTTACATCCTTTGCACTCCCAGATCGTCAACTCTAGATCCCACTTCCTGATCTTATTCGCTGAAGCATCGGAGAAGAGAAGTCGGGGGTTTTTTTAATCAATGCACTTTCGTGATACTGCTATATTCTCGTTGCAATCACCGTTTCAGCCAATTATATAACTAGTGTGGTTCGCTCAATTCTTCATAACCTCTCTTGTTTATTTTATTAAAACTTTATTACTCTGCACCTTCAAACACTTGGATCCCCAAGCTGGAAGCTGTAACAGCCAGGGTACGTTTCTTTCAGCCACGACCCTTGCGCACTACTAGCCGGAGCTGTCTTCCGTATCCCTGAGGGTCTCTGCTCTTTTTTGGATGGTGTCCAGTCAGAGTCGCTGATACGAGGCCCATGAGCGCTGCGCCCCATTGCGAATATGCATGTTGGTTCACTCCCTGCAAACTAACTGTTCGGATTCCACCAAAATAAAATGCTCTGCACCCGTGGTGTCCCAGTCTTTCCCTCTCTGCTCTTCCTATTCATTTTGTAAATTTCGCTCAGTAATCTCAAGTTGAACTTACAGCCTACAACAACCCCACAACTCCAGTAACATATGTCTGCAGGAAGTACTGATAATCCTTTCAACCACTTCATTCTATCCATGTCATGATGGCCTCAGTTGTGTGGGATGCAGCAAATGTGTTGCAGGTTTACCGCCATCGCAGATGCATCGGTACCACCACAAGAAACACACGTTGTTCATTGACTATCAAGGAACCACGCCTTTCGGCAATTGCTCCGTTACTCGACCGGATGTCGCGAAACTCTCCGGAATTAGTTACTGAACAAACTCTGTTCCAACTAGCCGATTTATGCCTCTGTGGGACATACCATGCAAGCCAAGCATATAAATTCGTGCGACTCTGGACAAGCGTGGTACAAGAGGTAGTATCCGTAGAGCAGCGGAAGCTTACTTTGCAAAACGAAATCACGACATTGTTTCAACAGACATTGAAACTACAACGGCTCGTTTCAAACCTCCAGGCGGACCTTGTCGCGGAAAAGCGGGCAAATGCCAAGGCACAGAAACAGTTCAAGCGGGACGCTAAAGGGTTGCAAGAAGAGATCATGAATCTAGAACAAGATCTCCAAGCAAGCGAAGATCGTAACAATGTTGGTGAAGCCAAATTATCAGCCACGAGAAGAAACTTCGAAAATCTTCAAGGCCAGGCATTTAGCGATTTGCTCGCTCGCAACAGGCTAGAAACAGAGAACAAATCTCTGAAAGCAGAAATCGTTGATGCACAGAAGAAGCTTGATGACTATTTGTCGGTCAAAGAGCAGAACGATGATCTTGGTAATCAAGCCAAATCCTTTGAACATAAAATTAAAGAGTACTTGGCCATCGTGGAAGATACAGCAAACAAAGCCCATGCGAGCGAAGAGAAAATTGCAGCTGAACGTGCTGCAAAAGAGGCCATGGAGAACCGTTACAAGGCTCAGATTGCAGAACAAGAGGCTGAAATCACGGGGCTCAAGAGTCACAGGGAGAAATTGGAACACTCAGTTGCTCGACTTCAAGCAAGTGTTAAAACGTGTTGGTGGCATAGGTTCCGGGCGTGGAAGGACCGGTTTCGAAAGAGGGACAGATCAGGGTCTTGGGTAAGTATTACGGATGAATCGGCCGAGGATATCACTCTTAGGACATACAGTTGATGCACGCATAAGGTAGAACAAGTCTTTGAGGTCAACCTCCCGGAGACTATAATTCTTCAACCGGTCTTAAGAATTGGTCTTGCAATATGATGTTCACATAAGAGTGGTGTCTAAATCTTTGCAAGGTGACTCATTAGAGTACACACGGAGGAGTAGGAATATTTACCACCAATGACCAAAATCACAAACCTCTACCATCCCCTCCGCATCATGATCCGGGGAATCCGCAACTATAAAATAGACTTAAATAGCACCTCCCTTCTATTGGGGCGCCTTGTAACATCTCCACCCCCAATTGGAAAGCGGACCTTAAACTCCCGAGGTTTTGCTGGAGAATAAGCATTGCGGGACGGGCCCTCGGTGACACGATTGGACCGCATCGACATCCCGGTCATCGATCGGCATCCCCAGATCCCACTTCCCGGTCAGTCTCGGCGAGCCATCCGGAATGAGAAGTCATCTGGTCTTGAAATCAATGCACTTGGACGATATGGGAAGGTTCCCCAGGTTTTACGAGCGTACGGAGATATACGCGGATAGCTGGTAGTATTGCAATGAGATCTTTATAAGCGACGCTTGTATAAAGGTTCCATTGAAGCCCATTGATCTTGGAAATTCAGTATCGTCAGTCCCTTCAGTCGTAATCATGGTTTCTTGGAATAACATCTTCACTTTGACCCTGGGCCTCATCGGCTCAGCTCGTGCTTACACCAACCCCATCAGAAACCCAGGCGGTGGTGATCCCCAGATTACATACACTGGAGGATACTACTACCTCATCTCGACAGAGTGGACAAACCTCCAGCTCTCCCGAGCTACCACTATCGAGGGTCTCAAGACTGCTACGCCCAAGGTCATCTACACCGACTCTAACCCTTCACGCTCATCCAACGTCTGGGCTCCTGAGCTTCACTATCTCGGTGGAAAGTGGTACATCTACTATACTGCTGGAAAGTCCGAGGATCTTACTGGCCAGCGCTCGCACGTTATCAAGGGTAAGATTTCCATATTCTCCGAACTACAGATAGCTAATAGAAGTAGGTGGTGCTAGTCCTTGGGACAGCTGGTCCTATGGAGCCAAGCTCTCTGATGACTGGGGTATCGACGGCACTATCCTTCGTACCAACCAATTCGGAAATTACTTCGTCTACTCATGTATGACTGGTGTGCAATACCAGTCAACATGCATCCGTAAACTGGGCTCCGACTTCTTGTCCGTCGGTGCTCTCAGCATCATCTCCCAGCCCGATCAAAGCTGGGAGAAGAGCGGAACTCCCGTGCAAGAGGGACCCAACGCCTTGTACTTTGGTGGAAAGACCTACATCTCATACTCAGCCAACTACTGCTGGACCCCAGACTACTGCGTCGCTCTGCTCGAGTGGGACGGAAAGACGGATCCTGCCAAGGCCTCGGCGTGGAAGAAGTCCAATGGCTGTGTTCTCAAGAGCGCGAATGGAAGCTATGGAACTGGTCATAACAGTTTCTTCCAGAGCCCTGATGGAAAGCAGACGTTCATCACTTTCCATGCTACGTCTAACAAGAATGGTGCTTGTGATGATACGAGATATGCTATGACGCAGCCGCTGACTGCCAATGCTGATGGCACACCGAACTTTGGGTCTGTTCAGCCTTTCTCTCGCCAATTTGCTGAGCCATCTCGATAAATAAATTAGGCGGCAGCCTATTTTTATCTGTTCTTCCCAATTAAAACTCTGTAAATAGCTGTGGGGAGGTCGACCCTGAGGTCCTAGCTAGGCAACCCCAATACATGAATCCAAGAACAAATATTTTCATTCTCTCTCCATGTGACAATGACAGATGACTGATGACGCGTCTTGACCCAATGTCTCAGTAGTCATGCGAAGGGCGAGCTCCTTTTGACATCGGGGGAGATAGAATCTGCCTATCCCTGCAGGCTTCTAAATCCAGCAATTATGCTTAAATAGCCACGGCGGCGGAGCATGCTGACGCCAGTGAGACATGGCAAGAGGCTAGGTTCATTGAGTATCTAAACATGCCTTGAGCCAACATCCGTTTTAAAACGGACGTGGCACAACAAGGCATCAGTGACAGTTTCCGTCGTCTTTTTCCGACGTGGCTTGAGCTGAAAACAATAGCGCGAAGCTTACTGGTGTTTAACTATGATCTTCCAATCAGCAGACAATGGCTGGCTGAGGCTGAGCATGAAAACAGTCTAGACTCCAGCTTTCACTGCCTCTGTGGCGTTTCCGTCAGAGCAGCATGATTTAATAATAGCGCTCTGCCCTCATCAGGTCCTTGTGTCTTTCTCGTCTGACTACTAATTTCTCCTGCATAATTCAGTGCGCTTCATGCGATTATACTCAAGATGGCAGTGAACTACACCGCTATCACGGACTACTACATGATCAGATGTTTCAGCGGAGGAAACTTCTACGTCTGCAAGAAACCTTCGACTAACTTAGAGTTTGTCGGATGCTGCGACTCGGATCCATGCGCCGACGGGTCTGGAACCTGCCCGCAAACAGACCTACGACCGATGAGCTACAGCCCGGGGCGAACAGCGTACAAATTCGCTCTTGAATGCGGCGCTCTTCATAATGCGTCTTTTTATCGATGCGACTTGTCAATGCCGCATTTTTTGGGATGCTGTGGTGTTGATCCGTGCTCGAAGGGATGTCCGCAGAACCAATTAATCCCGGCGCAGTTACCAGCGCTAGAAGGATGGCGAAAATTGTTTCTTGCGCCGTATCGTGTTCAGGATGATCCAGCTTCAAATTTGAGGCCTGGAGTAGAAGTAAATAGTACTTTTGAGGCACCGGATTTCTCGAATATTAACTGGGATCGTGGTAAGCATGAAGTTGGGTATGCCACTGTTATAGGAATCTGTGCGGGTTTTCTTGCTGCAAGTCTGCTCGTTTTGGGACTTGCACGACATTATTGGTATAGTCAATTGATCTTTATTTGGCGAAACTCGTGCTGATAATTGTTCAGGCCGTCTTCGACTTCACCAAAACATGGACAAACAGATACGGCACATACACCGTTTCTGGCCCACGACTCGAGAGACAGTGTTGCGTATTCGCAGATGCAAGAGACGATACCTCATATGAGAATACGAGATAATTGGCACGGCGGCCCAAAGACGTTAGAGCATTGGGACGCACCAACAGTGTTTGGTTGGATTTTCAGCGTTCTTCTAACATTCACGCCCCTCTGCTTCATTGGTAAGACATATCCCTACATCTCGACTTCTCAAGGAATAAACTAACCAGAAAAGCTCTCGCTATCACGGCGATCCGTCTGGATAACCAACCTCATTCTGACTACGGCAAAAAGGTCTTGGAACTAACGGTACTCAGTCCATCGTTGTACCCCATCTTATTTGCCGCCTTGGTCGGACGGTTCTACCGGGTATTCGGCAGATGGTGCCTTGAAAGCCGCGGCGGTGTGAACCTACCTGTTTTAGAACAGTTGATCGGCAGCCAGAACTTGGCTACCGCCATTGAGCGAATTTTCGTAATACGGACAAATGCAGTTATTGGCCTTATAATTCTCACGTCCTGGCTTCTCTCGCCTTTGGGTGGACAGAGCTCGTCGAGGCTTCTGCAAGATGCCAATTTTTTTATCGAATGGAACGGTCTACTACGCTGATCCGGCATATCAAGTGTCCCACTCGAGATGGATCGACTACCGACATAGCGTTGGCGCAACGTACGCTGCGAGTTTACTGTCGTCTTCGAAGCAGAAAGCATCGCCGAGGGATATTTGGGGGTTGCCGAAAATTCCCCAGTTGTCGCAGGAAAGGCTTGACAATGGCTCATACGATCTCTATGATGTGAACAAATCTGACTTGGTCTCGGGCAAGGCCTCTTATGCCTCGTTGCTGGGTATCAAGATTCAAGGCCTCGTCAGGCCTAACGAGCCTACCAAGTTCAACTTCACGATACCAACCTCATATTTCCACGTCGATTGCGATTTCGTCGACAGCTTCGACCCGTTACGAGGACAGTTAACGAAGAATCAAACCAATATTGTCGATTTGTTCTACAAATACCCCAGCTTCTCTGCTTTCAACATCCTCCCTCAGTCTTGGTTCAACGCGGAGGGTCAAGATGATGACATTAACTCGCCCTATCAGTTCATATACGTCAAGCAAATGCGCGGCTCTCAACTCTACGTCGTAAAGTGTGCCACTCACGAGGTCAAAGTCGAAACAACCATTCACTGCGGACCAGGAGACCCAGCAACGACCTGTGAAGCACGACAGCAACGGCGGCTTTCTACTGAAAACCAGACTGGAAGCTCTCTGTTTCCGCCATCGGTTACACAAAGCGATTTACGTCTCAAAGAAATGAGTTATGCTCTGTATGCTTGGGCGCAAGCGTCTGGTGACAAGGACGGAGTTCAGCCGTCGCCATCGGAGATGTACCTGATGAAAGATGAAAATCCATATGAATTCACCAGTCAATTGCCGTGGACGAAAGAAGATCTCGCCAAGTTTCCATATGTGTTTTCCAGACGAATGACAACCGCTTTCAACACATATTGGGACGCCGGATTAAATCCTGGAGGTCATACTAATGTTTCCTATGGCACAATTCCATCGCATAACATGAATGGTCTGGAGACGGGTCAGACCTACAAAGACTCCTTCATGAATACCACTATGGGCACAAGAATAACCACGATTGATGTTTACAGCGCGCAACGCGTTTGGGTCGGTCTGTTGTTATTCACAACAATGGTGCTGCAAATTCTTGCCATTTGCAGCTTCGTTATCGAGATTCTGATCCAAGGCCCGGACGTTCTCGGTTTCGCTAGCACCCTAACCAGAGACAATCCATTTGTGCCGCTTCCGGCAGGTGGATCACATCTCGACGGACCTGAGCGAGCAAGATGTTTAAAGAATATGAGGCTTGAGCTCGTGGATGTGCGCCCTGAAGATGAAACTGGCTATTTAGCCGTGAGGGCAGTGTCATCGGCCAAAGGGATGGATACGAGCATGATTGAAGGGAGCGTAAAATCGAGAAAGTGGGTGCACTTGAATAGGAGGAGGCTGTACGAATAAAGGGACTAGCCTCGATAGAGCAGCTCCAAGTGCCGGGGCCGAGATATGGTAACCGCAGTAAACAGGGATCGTCCAGGTCCCTGATAAACTAAACAAATTTATCCTGTCAATGCCAGCATCAGATCTCGCTAAGTCACGCTTCAAGCTTCTCGGAAAAGCGGTGCACATGCGCTCGACAGCGGTTCCGATAGGACACGGGTGATACCGAGCGTTATTTACGGAGTGGGCACCCCCCCTGGGACGCTGGCTTGACTCTAGACGGCCCTGACGGCGCCCTAGCTTGGAGGGAAAAAGGCTTGAATCACATCATGCCCCGGGCGTTGGTATGGGAAAAGGCTTAGCTCTTCACTAGTGACGCGTCTGAGAAATGCCATACGCTAACGCCGTACAACGCATCCAATAAATCTACCGAAACAGTCCGCGGGCCCCGCCTCTTTTGCAGGGATCTGTGTTTGTATCTGAGTGTGAAAGCTTCGAGACTCTGCTCCTTCAGGCCTAAGCGTTGCCGGTTTTCCCGTCTGTTTGGGACCAACAGAAATACGAGAATAAATGTAATTAATTTGACTCCCTCGTAAAAGAACACTAAAAAAGCCTGTTGGGCTGAACTTACATCTCCTTTTTTTATTCCCTCTCCCCCTCCCTCCCTCCTCCCTCTCTTCTCGTGTCTTCTCGTGTCTTTTTTTAAACATCATCAGGCGTTTCTTCAACAAGGGCTTAAATTTGTGTTCCCCTTCGTCCACCAAAACTCAAAAACGGAATTGCCCGAGTCTTTTTTCTTTTTTTTTTTACCTCATGAACTTTGTCTATTTCCAAGCGAGGTGACACGTACGAATAGCAATCTCGCCGTCGAGATGAAGACCGCAAACCTCACACATATGGCCAAGCTGCTGCTGCCACGCGCAAGCAGGCAGAAGGGCGTCCTCCTGGCCATGGGCATTCTGGTAATCTTTGGATTGATCACACATACTTGGGGATTTTATTTTGAACCTCCCAGCCTTCTGTCGTACCGGTATGTCGCTTCGGTGGCTAAAATGTCACCCAGCATTCCAGCGAAATGTCGCTAATAACAGCCCGCTTGCAGAACAACAAGAAGGTCAAACCCGCATCAAGTGAAGCTCGCGTCGCACACGTCGAGTTTAATGCATGATTTATGGAAGCCTTTTCTTCTCGACATCAATGCGACAAGCTTTTCTACGGATGAGGGGTACCTCTACGAAGTGCCCAAGGAGAACGAGAACTGGTCGAAGCCATTGGGCAAGAAGCTCCTCATTTTGGACGTTGACACTCGATTGGACAAGGGACCTGGCGCTGTGATGAATGACTCGGCGCTAGACTACAAGGAAATGAAGGGACGAACTGGTGGAATTATGAACCATTATCTCTATGGTATGTTCTTGTTTCGCAGCGGGGAGAAGAATGCTCGGCTAACAGACTTTAGCGATGATTCATGGCTATGACTACAAATTTGTCCGAGCCCCCGATTATCCTAAGCGACATCAGACATGGGTTAAGGTCCCAGTGATCCGAGAAGCGCTCAAGAACCACGATTTCGTCGTTTTCCTCGACGCCGACGCAGAATTCATGTACCCCCAGGTACCTTTCGAATGGTTGATGAAGCTATGGAACATCACGGACAAGACCCTTCTTGCGCTAGCAAACGATCCCGGCGATTCTGCACGAAACCGCGACGAAAAGGGCAAGGTCATGCAAAACACTGGCTTCATGATCGCCCAGCAGAGCAACCGAACACAAGAACTCTTCGACGACTGGGAGCACTGTCCAAGCGAGAAGAAATTCCAGGGCTGTGCGAGATGGGCAAACGACTGGGCACACGAGCAAGCCGCATTCTCCAATTACGTACGATACAGCTACAACCAGACCCAGGACATTGGCACGATACCATGCATGGACGGGAATGGCGCTCCGTACATTGGAGATAAGACGTGTGGCGGAGTCTTCATCCGTCACCATTGGTTCCGCAAGGATGACCCTGCAAAGGATCTTCAACGACTGATCCTCGAGGCTTTTGTGAGTCGGTTACATGCAGGATTTCACAATGAGATACGAGACAATTTCTTAGATGCGAGTCGACATACGTACCCGCTCAACCATTTAGTCTTTTAAGCGTTAGTTATATGCATATAGATAGAGATTTTTAATACGAGAAACGTTTTCCAGAAATCACACGATTCTTCTGCAGTGGCAGACGATAAGTGCATAATCAGGGGTTATGTCACGACAATCGCCTTCTCCAGATTCAGCCCAGGAGGGCCAGGACAAGCTTTCATCTGTAAGGTCAAACCGTATAATCGTCCCTGAGTTAACGTTACACCTCGTTAAGGCTCGTCTCCAATCAACCCCCCCTGTCACATGCTTTGCTGTAAGGGAGCAGCACAGCCGCTGACAACATGAAATTAAAACCAGGCGTTGGCAAATCAAAGCCTCTGACAGCAAGTTTCCACGGGCCGAAACGCCATGATTCTCCACTCAGCCGGCACTATTTCCGGTCTGAAGTGTCTGACCGTTTTGTACGACAGCCCCTTGTCCTTGTCCCTGCGTCAGATCATATTGTGGGCACGCGAGGGCTGAGTTCTGTGGAGAATGTCAGCAGGTTTGTATTGGTACGGATATATGAGATCAAAAAATGCCAAGTGATATTGACATGAACTGAAGGAGTTTATAGGATCGGAATGCTGTATGTGATTACGACGATGATTACGAGTTAGGACGGTGTAAGAAAAGGATCAGAAAAAGGGTCATATTCCTCCGAAAGGAAGAAGAATGACTGCAGCTCGGTTACCGGCCTAGGCAACATAACATGATTCGGCGATTGCTGTTTCTGGTAGTTTACTGCCGTGGTCGTATAGCAAAGCATTTGGGACCTTTTGACTGATTACATCACGCATTCGAAAGCGATTTTGGGTAATAATAAGAGAAGTGTGCTGATATTGTGATTTGCATACAAAGTTCCAATCCTAAAATAACTCAAAATCCCGAGAAAACAGACGCGCTACCGTCTAGCGTTAAAGAATATATACAAACGAACTGAAGCACCAACAAAGACTAGCGACTCCACCGCTCTAGCTGATAACAATACGAGGACCAGACTTAGCCGGGTTCCAGTAGATAGCATCAAGATCGTAGACACCGACAAGCTCAAGCCCCTCAACAGTACCAGGCTTCTTGCAATCCGTCTTCTGGGTCATGTACGGACCATAAGTAGCCTCCCAGGTCGCCAAACCTCCGACCTTGACATCCATGCGTCCCAAGTGGACATTGCGCTGGTTACCAGGACCCCAGCCGGCACGAGGTCCAGGAGCGGGTGCAAGGCTGGAGTAGAGATCAAGCTTCTTGCTGCCAATGACGTTCTCGCCAGGGGCGAGGTAGAAAGCGAATTGGCATTTCTTGCCCCTGGCTGCTTCGGGGTACTTGAAGGTGAGGAGGGTTGTGATGTCATTACCGCCGTTACCGGGGGCTTTGGTCACGCGACCTTCGTCAGTGTCGTAGATTGCTCCGTTGTTGATGTTGTAGGTGTGGATTTCAGCTGGGCCGAAGTAGTCGTCGCTGCGGGGCTCAACAGGAGCAGCGAGGCCAGTAGTGGCGATGGCGAGAATGGAGAAGATGGTTTGAGCAAGCATTTTGAAGGTGAAGGTATAGCTGATGATGTAAGATTGAGAGAGTAGATGTGATTAATGTTTAAATGTCTAGATTGAGATTGTGTTTGAGATGATGAGAAGACTCAATTGATGAGGACAGACTACCTCTTCTTATACACGATGGCTTCATGCATCAATCTTCAGCTCATCACACTTACAATACACAGCACTTCCTGCTCTGCCTCGCGACAAACTCAATTAGCCTAACAATCCCCCAAAATAGCATCCAACGTAGTCTAGCGACACCTAAAAGAGAATAAGCTTAATCGATTCAGCCCAGCCTCCCTGCTCAGCCTTTCCCTCCTCAAGCCTCTTCTCCCTCGAGGCGTCCAAAGATCGCAGCGCGATGACATTTTGACGTGCGCCAGACCAATCAGCGTTCAGAATGGTTTGGCGAAAGTGGCACGTGGTCCGGTCTTTGACGGAGCTTCGACTCGGAGCTGAGAGCTATGGCTTGCATTTATTGATGAATGACCTGCGGGAGTGGGGAACAGGTTCGCCATTTTTGGACAACCTGCGGAGAAGAATGTTGGCTTGGCCTCAATGCCAAGCTCAGCCCTACGCCTTGGTCTTTGACAGCTCCAATGGTGTTGAAGAAATTATTGTCATTCCGCTCAGCTGCGGAGAGAAGCTTGAAAATTTCTTGGACTCGGCTGTGAAGGTCATGAAATCTGAGTTTAGGACTCGAAAAGAACTTTGGTCTTGTTGTTAAGAGCAGGAAGTGATGGAGGCGGTGAACTCTGATCTCTTAACAACAGAAATGGGAGGCTGAGAAGTTAGTTGGGGGATATCTATTTTCGACAGAAGCAATCTGTTCAGCGCAAACGTCTCAAACTGGCAAGTTCATCTGGCTGCGGTCGCATAACCTACCTAGTCTATGAAGCTACTTGGAGGGAATTTTAGCAACGGCGCAGATGGTGAGGATTGTCAGTGATATCGATCGCTGTTGGTTCCATGCTTATAAATTCTAGAAGTAGTGTTCAATGAATCTGGGATGTGCTAATGGGAATGTAAAACGGGTATGATATTAGCGTACTGACAGTTTCTCCTTTGGATGCCAATGTTCAATCTAAGTACATGATAAATCGTCTACCATCAGAGTTCCAAGATAGGACTCAAGCTTCAATATTAGCTAGGTCCAGATTTAATATTACAGGATTTCTTTCTGTTTCTCAAAAAGTAGAGAGGCGGTGATGTATAAAAATGGGATTTATGTAGGGTAGTGATATTATCTTATCGATAGCAAGATTGAGCGACTTCGATGACATCACTGATAAGCAATTCTTATCTCTTATCCGTTATCACTTATCACACTTCGGACATGCCATTCAGCCCAACAAGGCGCAGTTAGCGCACGGAGGCGGATTAATTGCCACCGATCATGTCGATCGGAGCGCTCCATGAGGCCGAATGAAGTTAGCAACACGACAGATCGGTGGGTCCTCACCTGTTTCGATGTTACGCTGACAAGATAACATTCATGCTCACATTCCGCCAAGTTTTGTATATAAGTGTCCAAGATGCCATAGCTATTTAGGTATTAAACAAAGCAATTCATTTACAACAGACGCAATTCTTGCATTATAAAACCAATTGAAATTAGCAAGTCCAACGATCATCTCTTAGCGACAGACAACATGCAGTCATCCAACACTGTCTACGAAGTTGACTTCAAGTGGAAGAAGATGAAGGCTTTAGTCTCAGAGAAAGATCCTCAGACAAACACCTCAACGCCCAAGTACATCGTCGACTATCATGCTTTCAAATGCACCGCCCTCGTCTTCCATCCCTATGAAGACCCTACAGCTGTAATTGGCACTGGTACACTTCACCCCGTCACAATCCACGCAACCTACGAGCTCCACGGTCAAAAAGGCACTATCAAAGCACTAAAGCGCTTCGTGACATCATACACCCACCTATCATACAACTACTCCAACAGTCCTGACGGAACACCGGCTGCCATGAAATGGACGAGCGGCAGTAGCTTCAAGACATGGGACTTTATCTGTCTTGATGAGCAAGAGTCTGCAGTGGCCAAGTTTTCGGCTAACTGCTGGTCTCTCAACAATATCGGATGTGTCGAGTTTCTAGGTCCCAAGGCCAATGATCCTGCGGCAAGGGAAGAGATCTTGGTAACTGGTATGACATTGTTTTATCAGATGGTGCTTCGTGCGACCAACTTCTTAAATTTTGGTGGGGCTATCTTTGCAAGGGCTGGGCCGTTGGACAAGGAGGCAGCGCCCAAGAGACCAGTGGAAAATGCGGGCGGCAAGAGTATCAAAGGATCGGAAGCGACTTCAGGGATAGATCCAGGCTTGGAGAAACCATAGTGTTTGAATTCAACATATGTTCCGCTGTATACCCCCTATCTTATGGTACGTGAGTAACTAACAGTAGTTTCTCTTAAGTATAGCTATTAGTAATATTAAATATAGCTATATAGATAAACGATTAAAGTTCTATCATGTTCCCTGAAGGAGGGAATTCTTGCGGGCTCTTGAATTCATAGAAAGACTCTAAATTGTCATTCCAGCTCCCAAATGTTGAAGCGCACTGTCTGAGATGAAAAGACCTTCTCCACTCGTCGTTCAACCATTCCCGTGATGTCCATTCAAGACGTTCTTGGATAAAACTGTTGACATCGAAAGGCTGACCAGGATGAAAGTTGGAGCAGATAAGCGGGAAGCTGTCAATACTGTCAGAGTGGTGATCTATCAAGTACTTGACCGCCTTCGAGAGGTGGCCGCTCTGCCAACGATGATAGGGAAGTGACGCTGACACATCGAATTGGTGAGGACGCATCCGAAGCAGCTGTTGGCTGGCTAGAATCAAAGCGTGCTGCCGAAGCAGGATGTTCTGGAAGATGTCAGAAAAATACGCTTTATCGGGTTCTCCATCGAAGCAAAGCGTATAGGAGTTGCGGGGCATTCCGACGTCTGGCAATGAGATTGCCTCTTCTAACCATATGTTTATACCGTCAATTGCAAGCATGGGCACAATGTCTTCCCCATCGTGGTTGTTTCGCTCACTGCGAGGTCTAACAACGGAGCTGTATCCAATCATATCCCAACAAGGATGGAGAACGGCAGGGATGCGGCGGCGGAGTTTGAGATGGCGTTGTATTCTCAGCCTTGGATTACCTTTGCAGAATTCGATGAGACCATTAGCGTGAGTTGAAGGGGAGCAGACAGCATATTCATCCTCGATGATCGTGACACCACGTAGATGTCGCCTTTGCTCAAGAGAAAGGTGACGAAAGAATTTGATCGCAACCGCAGTGGCAGAAAAACGATATTTTGCGCGCACTCCATGATGCCAATCCTTGATCCGCCCCCACACGACATCATCCCTCAACAAGCTTCCGACCCTTGTGAGAACGGTCTTAGACGGGATATCCCAGGGATCCAAGGTTAGATCCATGAGATCTTGCGGATCGTTGGAGCCTTTCCAGCCAGGAAAAGCTTCATTGAGGAGGCCAGCCAGTTCGAAATATTGACGCTCTCCTAGGAATCGGAGACTGAATGCGATAGCTTCCCTCGCCATAGACGTGTTTCTACCCCATCCCCTTACTTGCACATCGCCAAAGTCTTTTATGATTTCGCTTGTGTGCCGACTTTCCTTCCAGTATCGAAAGGCATAGCCATTGGAGACAGTAGGGTCTTGCTGGAAACGTCTGCGATAGGTATCCTCCAGACGATTTTTGAAATTCGGCATCAAATGCGGGAACTTTTCTTCTAGTGCTTCTTCCAGTTCGGGAGACATTGTAGGGCCTTGGAGAAGACATATAAGATCCGCCTTCAGAATGGAAAGAAATTGCGATAGGAACTGATGCCGACCGGCCCAAGCCCTTAAATCGGATGAGAAGAGGGTGGAAAAGGAGATGTTATTAACTCCAAAAGGTAGATGTTTGGTGTCGTTTGCAATCGAGCGGCAGGTGTACATCAAGGAGAAGTCAATCGGTTGACCGTCAGCGGTGATGAGCTTTTCATATTTGCTATTGAAGACATACCCTCCTTCCACGCGGAAGTACTCCTGAAAGATGTTGTCGCGCACCTCGTAGGGGAGCGTGACGAGATGGGGGCGAGCCATGTTGGACGAAGTGGATACGAACGTCGAGCGAAGAAGAAAGTGTCCAGTCCAGAAAGATACCTGGACTGGTTTAGAGGAATGAAGTTTGAGAGAGCGGGGAGAGGCAGGTATTTATAGACGAGCGGGGAAGAGTTGATGGCGTCGCTGCCTGGGGCTATAGAACTCAGTTTGTAGCCAGCTCCACCAAGAAAAAGCATAATTTGAGGACCAAGAGGTCAAGGAATCGCATCATCCTTTGTAGTATCTGTCTGTGACACATTCTATTTGTGCTTCCAAATGAGCAATGAGGTTTAAACTCAGGCACCAGGGGCTCAACTTGCTATATGAAACTCATCAATTCTGCTTCTCTTCATTCTCAAAGACAATCCTCCTCCACGTCTTGGGATAACCTTTATCAATACGCCACTTCTCTGACGTGTCCTTGACCGACATGGCGAAATCCGTTCTCCAGCCCCTCTCGAAATCACACTCTCCCATCATCTTGGCACCGAGATGCCAAGTGAGAATACTTTCGGCACGAGCACCCTCCGGGGCATGTAGCAGGGCAACAGCGACGTCAATACACTCTGGACGATCGTCCACGGTGTAGAATACCGTCGCAGAGCAGCGCGAGCAGAAATATCTCTGAACATCAGGCGAACTTCGATAGATCGCTAGCGTGCCGTAACGAGGGTCTCGGTCGGGACTGTCGACTGCACTCTTGAGATCAAGCGTATTTCGCGGAAAGTCGGGTCCATTGGTCTTCTCTGGGAAGTCGATCTGTTGAGGCATGACAAATGTCCAATTCATCACGTCAACACCAACCGACAAACGACACGAGGGGCATGGATCGATCGTCGCAAGGTGTTTATGGGTCTTTGGCTCGATGAACGAGGGAATCGCATCAGCCTCCATGGTAGAAAAGTCCACGTTGCCGGGACGGAACACAAGATCGACTCCCTTGCAGTGACAGCGAATAGGTATATCTGTGGCTGGAGGCGCATCGGGCCGAGCATCTTCATTCGCAGTAGGCCAAACTTCACCCAATTCCCAACCATCTTCAGGCCTCTCCATCCATCTGCGAGGCTTCTCTCTGTCACCGTTGACATTCTGAAGCCACGGAGAAAGCCCCCCATCGACCGTGTCACCAACAAAGATTTGCCTCGTAAAGTTGATGAGATTATCAACGTCAACGTTATTCAAGACTCCCGTGAAGACGCCAAAGCTCTGGGGCTGATCTTTGTAGTGAGCATCCCAGAACATCGGACATGAACATGAGCCGCAGAACAAAATTTTGCAATTGGAGGTGAATTCGTAGGATTTCAGATCAGACTTGCGAATCTCATCTGCTGAACCAGGCCAGTCTATGTTGCAGTTGTACATGGCACCGGTGGCGTTCCGGCATGAGGTGCAGTGACATATCGACGCAGGTAGAGGGAGTTTTGATCGAGGCACTTTGGTGGTGAAGGTATGCGCTTTGCAGAGGCACTGAGCGGTGAGGGCGATATCCTGATCCTCAGTACTCATCGTGTTTGTATTTCGAAGTAATTCACTTAGGATGCTTTGTGGAAAAAGTCAAAATATGTAATTGGAGAGTTCTTTGTGAAGTTGTTAACGGTACCAGTAGTAGGGGACCGTGAATTTTGGAGTACCCCGCTCCCAAGGGCGTGAATGATGACCAAAAACGTTCTTGTCGCACAATGACGTCGTTTGCAGGTACCTGCAAATTTCCTAAGGGCTGTCCATATTTGGTGTGCAGCACAATTGGATTTGACAGCCAAAGCCTTTTTTTTCAAAGGATTGCCCTTATGCTTTGGGTCATGTGTTATTTGCGACGCTTCATTGGCTTCTGTTGCACCGCCCCCGTATAGCCTCACGATACTGAACCGCCTGATTCCTGTGGCTGACGTGATGCATCCCCCGCAGACAATTATAACTTTCTGAACGTCGCCTGGATAGAAGTTTATTTTTATATAAGAATACAATGATTCGTATCTTGACTTCGTCAAAAACCTGATTCCTTTAATATATAACTGCAAAAATGTCCGAGAAGGCCAAATCCGCGTTCTTCGACTCCCCCGAAGCCTCATCCGCCGCTGCACCGCCACCATTTAGCCAGGCTGTGTCAGACGCTGGGCCATCAACTTTCCAGAGTCGCTTCGCATCAATCACACGACATGGCCTTGATCGCATCAGACTGGTCAACCTCTCAGAGGTGGAAATCGCGGCTATGCACGAAGTTGTGAGGACATATTGGGAACGCGGGATTGACAAGGTCTATCCACAAGAATCGTCGCGAGAGTTCAAGCTAGGAGGCTATGCATGGGGATATGACCCGAATGGCAACGAGCAAGCGATGATGTTGACGCTTCGGATATTGGAGGGTATGCATGGTTTGGGTTGGGTGATTTACTCACCTATTGAAGTGACGAAGAGGGTCTCAACGAAAGGTGAGTCACGCGCGATACTCGCAAGCTGGGCAAGGTATACTGACGAGAACAGATGCACTCATCTTCCGCAAGGCGAATCACATCCCTCCTCCATACGAATGGCTGAATGTGTCATTCCATGGCGGAGACAAACTAAAGATTCTCAACTTCCCGCCTACAGATCTTGTCAACGACATCATGGCGACTTTCATGACTGACATACAACGACATGAGGTCACACCAGACCGCGCCAAGATTAAGTTCAAGGGCTACCCATGGAGACCGCTAGAATCTGATGGAGCCGAGACCCAACTGAAGCTGCTGGCGTTGCTTGAAATCTTTGAGCGCAATGGTTTCACGTTATACACTAGGATGAGCGCGAGATTCGCCGATGAGACGAGTGAGTCGAATGTGTTGGTGTTTCAGAGGCGAAAGGACTGGGTGGCTGGGACGTCTCTATACGACTAAATCTGATCGCATTTACGAATTGGCGATTGTTTGTACTCTGCTGTTCGAAACTTGGTTTCACGAGATGATTTATTATTGCCTGTAATGATCCTTCATAATTCCCTTGTACAACAATAGATTACCATTTCCCCATTGAAAGATGCGCATTACGTCGATATAAATCAAGTTGATAGGAAAATCAAGCAAAGTCCTTGTTCCTCTTCACAGCCAAGAATGTCAAACTCCACAACTGCCTAACGTTACTCTCCGTTCCAGAGCTCAGTCCCGGCGGAGGCGGCAATGTCCCCAAAGGCGCGAACTTGTAACCACTCTTCGAACTATAACTCCAACTCCAGACCTCAGACTGCAATCTCTCGCTGTTATCCTCGATGATATCCCATAGACGATTGTATGCACTCTCCAAAGCTGTGTGCACTCCAGTATTGCTGCAAAATGCAGGAACATCATCGTCATCTTTAGACTGGGATGATGAACATCGTGCAAGTTGACGCTCTAGACCTTTAGCCATGAGGGCGAGTTGCCAGCTCCAGACTACGGTACCGTGATATGCGGCGTTGGTGAAGTTGGCGGTGAAGACCTCGTTGCCTGCTAGTGCTGGATTCGCTACCACGATGCCGAGAGGAGTACTCAGACCGGCTGGGAATGGACGAAGAATGGCGTTGGCTGTTGCGTTCAAGAAGGTCGTGAGCTGTGCATCATTGGTTGAGTTGAGAAGAAACAGGCGGAATGCTGTGTCAGTGTGCGTGATGCGTATCTTTTCCTCATCCTTTGTAGTGTTAATGGCCAGAGCGTAGTCAATAACTTTTCCAGAAGATGAATAGTTAGAAACCGAATCTACATGAGTCGGTCCGTCGTAGAAGGTGTTTTCCTTGACATACTCCTTCAGATTTGATGTAGCTGTCTTGACAGTGAGATTATACTGGAACAATGGCAAGGTATTGTCCTCCCAGATCTTAGCCCTCTTCGCCGCACTAGAAGTCCAAACTTTGGTCATCGAATTATTGGGATACACTCCTTCAACCTTGGCCAGGTTGGAAATAGCGTAGAGTGCCGCAGGGACGAGAGCGCAGTTCACATCGAAGGGTATGCGCCCATTAGCAAGACCATATGTTGAGTCTCGCCATTGGCCAACCAGCTCACCCTTCTTGAGCTGGATCAAGTTCTCCACCGACTGTTCTTTCTCAAACGCTGCTGTGATGTTCATGATCTTCTGTGCGTTGATGTAGCTCAAATTGCCCCATGTCAGATTCCGGTTCTCGACATCAACTTCGCCAGCCTTTGTGCTCAGCAACGGTTTGACTCGCTTTGGTGTAGCGCTGAAATATCGATCCATGAGAACTGGCAAGAAGTAGTCTGTATCAATCATGGGGTATGTAAAACCAGGTGCTGTCGAATCAATGCCGTTCTGTACGTTCAGAAGCGTCGCGTAGTCACCAATGGTCTCTTCATGGCAAACCGATCCGTCCGTGCGATTGATCCGTTCCAAGACCGCGCCTATGACTGCTTCCAGAGCCGAATTGTTCCCTGCGCTGAGTACAGGCTCGAGTAAGAGCGCAGCGATCATAGTGTCGCGGCCAAAGTACGTCAAGAAGCGCCAGCCACCGGCGAGCAGCTTGTCGGTATATGAGAAGAAGGACAACGACCTTACCTCTGACTGCTCTTTCTTGGCGAGTGATTGCGACTGGTTGTTGAGGACCTGTTGGGGAGATAGTTGTTTCAACTGAGGATAATTGAATGATGCCGAGAACTTGTAGAAACCTGCACCAAAACTAACAGCGTCGTTGTAGATTGACAGGCTGCTGTCCTTGTTCTGCCATGGCTCCAGCAACAGGTTCGTCGTCGTCACATTGTCCAACCATAATCTCGATATAAGAACACCACCATTCTTCAGTCTCGTGACGTTTGTGGCATTTTGAATGATCGGATTAATGATACTCGGCCCTTCTGTAAAATCCCTTATGTTCCGGATCGAACCAAGAATAGCAACAGTGAGGTTCGCCGACGAGTTGAATGACAGAACGCCCTCAACTCCAACGTAGGGATAATCTGATCCCTTTTCTTCGCGGTTGATTACGCCGAGTGGTGATCCGAGAGTCGAATTGACCAGCTCAATAGCTAGAGTTCCATTCTTCTCATCTTGAGGTTGGAAGAAAGTGCATATGCCACTGTTCCCCGCAGGCCACGCAACAATGAGCCGTGGGCCTATGATTGACAAGTTACTATCTGGCAGAGGACTCGTAACAACGACTTGTGCGTCTGTATTGCAATCAGAGTAGAAGTAGTTCTCATAAGGTGGATCGCTAAGCTGCTGGGCGATAACAGGGCATGGATCGCCCAACGCCAACGTAGCGTGCAGTACGGCCAACAGCATAGCAATAAGAGGCGCCATTTTTCCGGGTAGGCAGAATAAGACTTCAATTAGAGACTTGAATGCCCAAAGATCAGGTTGGATGGCCATGTTATGCTTATAAATTACTCAGGATCGGCATACGGACTGCGGGGTTGAGCTGGGGAATCGAAGCTAGCAAAACAAGAAATGGAAGCCGTTGGCACCAATTCGAGTTACTGGGTCTTTAAAGTTTGGGGAAGTTGGGAGCGATGACGACAACGTATGGAAATACGCGGATTCAAAGCCGCGACTGCGATACACTTCCTGCCAGGTTGCTGGAGACTGAGATGCACGTTCCTGTCTTTCATGCTACACCAAAGTCTTGACAAGGCTAGAAGTAACGTAAAATCGTCCATATTATCGCCCATTGTTAATTTTATCGAACCATATCAAGTCGCCAACAAGCGGCTCTAGATCCATGCCCATCCCGACGACCTTGCCGTCCTCAATTATGAACTCGGTCATCAGGACTTCGTCACCCGTATCAAATGCGTCTCGTACATGCGCATCGTACACATATTGATCCCACTTGTGTTTGAGTCTCGCTGTGAAACCCATCGAGCGATCTGTTGCATCGATGAAAAGCCCGTTGTCTCTGATCTCAACTTTCATGTTGCGATAACCGGGGTTCCAATAGTCGCCAGCATATTCTTCAATTGTCACATCTCTTTGCAAGGTAGCACTCGATCCAACAATAGTTGAAGTGTCTCCTTTTTGGCCCTTTCCCCTGCCAGCGTTGGTCTTGGCCATTCCACCCGCGTGACTCCGCGACTCCGACTTCGCTTTCTCGCGCCCTTCTGGCGGGCTCATTTGCACATCTATGTTGGATATCGCGCTCAATGGCCGCGGCCCCGTATGAGACTTGATAGCCTTGTCAATGAACTCTCGAAATAGTTGTGCAGCTACTGAGTTGGTCCCCGAAGAATTACCCATCACAACAGCGCCAAACTTGAGGTCTGGCAGAAACACAAAGCGACTACCAAACCCTGCGATGTCGCCGCTATGCCCAAACACTGCGTGTCCACCTTGCGAGTAAAGATCCATACCAGCAGTGTAGAATATACGATCAATGCCGTTCTTTCGTTGGCGATGGTTGGCACCTCGCTCAGACCGCGGTCGAGTCAATCCTTGGTATATATCCTCACTTATCGGACCTTTGCAATCGATAAGTGCTTTGAGAAACTTGATGAAATCGTTGGCGCTCGAGATCACTGACCCTGCGCCTTGGCCTTCTGGACAATTCACTGCATCAAACTCGCGATATGATGCGGACTTCTTGTCCCAGATATGCCCTTTTGCGAGACGATGATCGTGGCCTTTGGCTTGGGCGCCTTTGGGCTGCAGACTGCTCGATGCCATGCCAAGAGGACCAAAAATACGGTCTCGTAGGAATTTATTGAAAGTTTGTCCGCTTTTGGTTTCTATAAGATGCGTCAAGACAGTGTACATCATGTTGCAGTAGACATAGCGTGTCCGTGGCGGAGCAGTGGCAGCAAGGTTTCGCAGATTTCGCGTAATTGATCGCGCGTTGTCCGGCTCAGTAGCGCGTATTCCCATGTATGAATCATCGTGGCTATACTGACATTAACCAAGTTTATCGGGCGTGAGTGAGCCTTACCCAGGCATGCCAGTATGGTGTCCCAAGAGATCATCTACAGTAACAGTATTGGTGTGCAATCCATTCGACATGACAAAGTCATCGGGCAGCAGTTCAGACATGATTGAGTCATATTGAACTTCTGGAAAGTCGGCATCTTCAACTAAAAGAGCGATTGCTGCTGCAGTGAGCGATTTAGAGGAAGATGCGATGTCAAAGAGCGTGTCTGCAGTGCACGGTTCTTGAGACGTGATTGAGGCGAAGCCATAGCCTGTGGACTTGACCTGGTCACCGTCGACAACAGCAACAGAGAGGCCCGGAACACGATTTCTTTGCATCAACGCCTCGACACGATCGCTGAAGTTTGGGGAGTCGAACAGGTCCATGCTTTATTGATTTGGGGTGCAAGATTACGGCATTTCGCGTCGCTCGAAATGTCATGGTGGGACGAGTAGCTGAGGCGTAAGCAGTGATGACTGCGCTATTTTAGACTTGCTGACTGTACCAAGAGGGCTGAAACCAATGTAACTAACTATAATGGAAATAAAACCAAACTTGAACGCTAAAGTAAAAGAGAAGCAAAATATGATCCCAAGGATTCAAAAGCATCCTTGACCCCATTCTCCCCCAACTCCTAAAGCTGAGGACATGCTTAGGAGGGAAATTCGGGTACCGATCGCGGCAGCACCATATCCAGCCAGCTCCTTGCCCTCCTGAACTTGGCCTTCCTTAGCAAATTCAGTGAGGTACTGTTTAATGTCGTGCGTTCCCATTTCCCTCATGAGTTCCGGGGATATGTGACCCAGCGGACGTTGTACTTGCTGTTCCATGTTCGGCTTGTATTCCTTCACCCTCTTTAACTTTGGATCCTTATTCAAGATTTAGTCATCACCCATGACAGCCGGATGTGAAATTGGAGATGGCTTGTAAAACTCTGATAGCCAGGATCGCTGGCAGGGCCCAGTCTATAGACTCGTTTTCGTGATTTCGATCATTCTCATCGATGTCTTGCATATTGGCACTGCTGCTATTCGCATTGCCTCGAACGGGCTCGTCATTCCGGTGGGATCGACGTAGTGTACCGGATCATTGCCGTAACAGCAATTACAAGTTTAGCCCATCCTTGGTTCCGAGGGGATCTGGTAACATCCAAGCCCAAGCCACGGATCATAGTACCGTCCGCTGCGGTACTATTGCCCAGTCTCTTTATCTCTGCCGTAGCCAGCAAATCTCTACTTGCCGGATGCTTCTTGCTTGGCTCGTCGGAGATGAAAGGAACTTGATACAAACGTGAGTAATCCTGGTAAGCTACAGCAAGTCCTGACTGGTCTAGCTCTAGCTTGTCAGACATGCGATATGTGACTAGAGGATAAGACTTTGGAGACAAGGCTTTGTCCCCTTCAGCAATAGCCATGAGTTTCTGTTCGGCACTGTAAATAAGATGGTACCGTTTGTCCCTTCTGTAGCCAGAGCCATCCTCAGTCTTGCACTTGTATACGTGTAGAGTGGGGGGAAAGGCAGAATATTTCTTTGAGCTTTTCCCGATCGTCTGAACTAGACAATGATCGCTACTGATTTATCTATTTATTATGCGTACTATATAATCTTCGGTAGTTTCCTTCTTTTAAATGGAAAGACATATTTCATTTTCTTGATCGTCTTTGGAAATGTTAGAATTCTCTTAACATCTGCCAATAGTTGTGGTTCCACGATATCAGTTGTCGCTGAAGGCTTAACAAAGAAGCCATATCGTTTCTGCGCTCTTTCTAGTGATATGGCATAATCCAGCCACCACTGGTCTGTTGGGGTGAGGTCTCCTGAAGCCATCATAGCCACAGTCTGGTCGTATATTTGTTGATCTTTCATGTCCCTGTCCAATCGCACCTCCAATGAATCATACGTTTCCTCAGCCGGGGATATCTCGCTCCGGTGTCCGTCTCGGTAGATACGTGCTTCATGAACTCTACCTTGCCGAGCCAGAGCCAACATAATATTGTAATGGGATACATTGAAGAGGTCTCGGGCATTCTTAGCCGTCAAGGCCTCTTCTGGCAGCTGATCCAAGATATAAAGGGCTTCCCTATGCTGGGCTTCGGCAAGCTCAAACCTGCCGCGGGCCTGCAGCATGACGCCGGCTGCATTCGCTTGAGCCGCAGTATACAAGGATGGTAGTTCCTGGGCCATTTGGCAAACCTGCACGAACTCAGTTCGCATTCCCCACCATCGCTCAAATTCAGGTGATTGTAGGAGCTGCAAAGAATCGTTAACATGGCCCAAGAAAAGCCACAAGGAGGCTTGAAAATCCGGGTGGCTTGCTCTTCGTGGTAGGCCCTGCTTGGTGGCCAAGGAAAATAGCAACTTAAAAATCTCTAGCGAGGTCAATTGTACCCACGAGTCTTCATGCAGCAGCACGAGTTCTGAGAGAACATTATCCACTGCGATCCATGTGTCAAGATTCCCTATACCATGCGTTCCTAAGGTGTCTTTGAAAACAAGGGTGAATATTTCGAGAGCTTCCATGTGTTGGTTGGGCGAAGCATTGTCCTTGTTCGCTATAATTTGTCCGCGAAGATTAAGAAAGGCCTGGTAAGAACGTGGATCCACTTTGACCGAACCATCTGACCCCAACGAGTCCTTTAGAACCTCAAGATTCAAGGCCTCTGCCTCATCGGATCTGGCCAGCTGATGTAGGCTGTGGGCTTTGTTGTGAAGGGCAACCAACAGCGCAGTTTCGCTCATTGGGCTTTGCGAGTCCAATTTTCGTACTTCTGTGAGGATGTCGATGGCTTGGATGGCGACTTCAAGGGCGGCTTGATGGTTGACAAACTCACTGAGGATGGTTCTCTTGGTAGAGAGCAAATAACCAATCTCGCCCAACCGCTCAACCTCCGCTTCCATTAAGCCATGTCTTCCCGAGTGCAAATACTCTAAGCCTCTGTCTATATCATCTAATGCCTTTTGGTATATCTGGCTCTCTGCAAGCAGTCAATCTTGGCTTTGCTAACATAGAAGGTGGATATGTCGTTGGGCCCCCACATTTCCGTTGCCAAGTCAAGCGCACGGGTAGATATCACCAGAGCAGATTTGAGGTCTCCTAATTCATTCAAGACTTGCATCAGCCGAGCCAGTTGTTTGCTTCTTAGACCTACGTTCTCGGAGACATTAATAGCTCGGCGGCAATGGGAGGAAAGGTACGAACACAACACCCAGTCAGGGGAGTCGGAAGAGTCGCTTGTTGTAAGAGGGAATGATACGCAAAGAAGGGATACAACCTCGTCAACAAACTTGAAATCCGTCGATCCAAGTTGACTCCAGGCATATCCATGTACTAGGGGATGCATTTGTAATACCGAAAGCTGTCCCAAGTCGTGTTCTTGGACGAGTGATAGTTGAAGCGCTCCTGCAATCATTTGTCTGAACTCGATTGGGCTAAAGCCCTCAAATTTTGGCAACTGGCGTATCAAATTGACAGGAATTCTGTCCCAATGTAGACAGGACATATACCCGAGCAGCAGTACGGTCGGGGGCGAGGATTTTCGCAACCTATTCAAGGAGACACCCCACGTCTTGTTTACCGATTGCTCCGCATTCCTCGGGTCCCGTGCATTTCTATCCCGGGCTGGTACACGGAAGCCGCTGGAAGGGTCCATTTCGTCCTGGAAGAACTTGATATAGTCCCGAAGGGATACTTGCTGGTCCCTGATATTGGCAGCCGCCTGCGCTATAGCGAGGGGTAGGTTGCCCAGCATGTTCACGAGACAGGACGGAGCTTCTTCTGTCTCGCTCGAGATCTTTAGAAGTCGCCCGGGGATGGATTTGGTCAGAAGTTCTATACTCTCTTCTTTTTCCATAGGTAGAACATTTATACCATCTTCTACAGCTGCGACATCTCCCTGAAACCTTGGATCTCTGCTAGACCCCTTCTGGGTACTCAGCTGGTATGTATCAAAGCGTTTACTCGCGCAAGTCTATTGGGCTCAGAGGTTGAAATCCGCCGTGGCTTGAAACGTGGCTTCTGAGTGGCCAACCGTGGTGCAGTGGTGAGTGTGCTTAGCGCTTGTCTCCTGGTTTGCCTGTTTTATGTGTCTTGGCCATGAAGCTCTGACCTGAAGAGGTCACTCAAATCGCGAAGTTGAGCGAAATGACAGACACGAGTGTTGCCTCTTCTCCTAATTTGGGTGCTGCCGAACCTAACTCTCCATGTCCGGTATACATTTGAGCTACTGTGTACAGTCATGGTCCATTTGAGCTAGTTACCCGGGGGAGTGACATTTGATCAGCAGCGGTACGGTTTTTCTTCTCCGCGGGACTTGACATAACAATACAGAACAATAGTTTGGAGGGGATATTTTGACATTTAATTACTTGACATGGCAATTACTATGCTAGGAATGAATGTATCAGCTTGAGGCGAAAATAGCGCGTTGTCTTGTCTCGGGTTGTGAACGACCATTACTTGCCGAATGTGCCGCTGTGACAAGGGTGTCTATCGCCAAAGATTGTGGCCAGATTGCCAAGATGGGCATGCCGACGACTGTGCCTCATTTTTGGTCCATCCCATTGAGCCTCATCGCTTCCATATCCCAATCAATTGACCTCAATCTGCCTTGACACGAATATTCCCCTGCAAACCAACCCCCATTAAAAACGCGATCCTCACAGCACCCTGTCCCCACAAACTCCCCAAATTGACCCAATCCTCCCATCTCCATGTCGCGGGGTTCCAAAACATGTCAGGAATCGCAAGCCAGCTTGCATACAAATGCAGCGCATCACAGATCAGGATCCCGATCAGCACAGTCCTCCAAACACGTAGATCGTTGGTAGCGCGTAGAAGGATCGCTTCGTTGTAGGCAAAAAGTGTGTATGTCGCTGCGACCTGATTGTAAACAACGCGATTGTCGGGTGCGAATTTCGCGGTCGGGGTCATTGTGTTGAGAAACATTTCGGGGGAGAACCAGATTACGAAGGAGCCTGCGAATGCGGCTAATGGTTCGAACCAGAGGAAGAGAATGCGGTACGCGAGGGGAATGTGAGTTAGCGTTGCTCTGGCCATGGTGATTGATGATGCTGTGCGTGCTGTTGAGGTGCGAGAATGTAATGCTGAGAAATTATTCAAGCTTCGAGGCGGTTCCCAAGGGAGGATGGGTTCTGAAATAACCACGGCAGCTACAGCTGAAGAGCTAGCGTTTCTTCAAAAGCCGGAAGCTACGGATCGCGCCAGTTACAGGCCGTTACATTGGTGCTGAAAGACATGCATAATCTCCGCTTCAACTACCGTAAGAGCTTTGACATTTGATGCGCTCAGTGGGCCCTGATGTCATTCGTTCGGGGCCCGAGGGTCAATGAAGATACGCCATTTGGCGTGTTGAGACTCTCAGATGTGAAGACGCCTAACTGCGACAGTATTGCGCCAGGGAAAGCATGCTCAATTTCTCACACCACAAAATGGGCTGACGTACAGAGTTGCATTGAGTCAGATCAAGTAACTTGCAAATCGCCATCCGAGCTAATCAACTACTTCCGAACAGAGCCCTCCCCACGTTTCGCATTCTCAGGGAACCGACCCGTCTCCTCCAACTCATACCAAAACCCCACCGTCTTAAACTTCTCATACCACTCCCTCAACCTCCCAAGCTCCTCAACCTCCAGAATAAATTCACTCCAGCTCAACTCCGTATGTCTCACCGTCGCAGCGAGCATCACGTCAGCCATGCCCGGACCTCCATCAGCCGCAGGCGTAAGCCAGCCCGTTGAGGTAAGATTGTCAGCACACACATTCTGCAGTGTTTTGAAGTGCTCTTCGAATTCACGCCGGGCGCGACGTCCGACGGGAAGACTCAGTTCAGAATCGGGAATGTTCCAAAAAGCAGCCATGTATGGAGCGCAATTGACGAGCCAGACTCGTCCGGCGTCTGTGGCGAGGGCGATGTAGCTGAGGGCGTCTTGGGTGATGGCTCTGTCGATAGGGTCCGCAGCCCACATTTGTCGGTAGTCATTGCTATCAAAAACCTCTTCCAGATAGTTAATGATGCTCCATGTCTCGTGGATCCAGATGGATTTGCCGCTTTCCGTATCATCAAGACGAAGCGCAGGCACTTTGGTTCCAGGTGGCAAGGGCTCTTCAGGATCTTCAGAAATGAAGCCATCACCAGTAAAGGTAATGGGCACAATCTTCAGATTGCTCTCGTTAGTTTTCCCATCATACAGCTGCTCCACAGAAGAGCATATGCCTTTGGAGAGAAGGTAATAAGCAATCCGCTTTGGAAAGTAGCCTTCGATCCAGAGGAAGAGCGTATGTTTGTAAGTTGTAGACATGATGCTAGCTCGTGATGGTAGGGTTGGGAATCTTGACGTGCATCATGTTCGTGGGTCTATCGCAGAGTTATATTATTGTCATTTTCATTCAAGTACATGGATGTTTAGGCAAATTTATTTAGGCATTGACGAACACTGAGCTATAGGTCAGAGCAAGTCGCTTCGTCTGTCTTGATTGACTTACTGGTGGTCAGACCAGGCGCGCGCTAACTGTCACCACCCTTCTCAACTCCGTCGGACGAGCACAACGGACTCCTTAGAAATCCACTACAAAGAGGATCATCATGTAATAGTTCCAAGAGCTTCACACGTCAGCCACCAGCATACATGATTAGTGATAGCGACTTGGATCAAAAGGATCAACGCGTTAGTCTGGACTTGAAGCTCTTCTGAATTATAAATCCATTCTGGCTGGTATCAATCGTCCTCCACGTCACCAGCTTGATTTCTTGATGACAAACCTGACAAGCTAGAGGTATTCAAGCGCGGCACTTGAGCATATGTTTAGACTTGCTTCGTGGCGTGAAGGTAGGCGGCGACATCTGGTAAGATTATGCCATCCGCAACAAGTTGATTTGCGGACTCGACGATCCATGTCTGACAGTTCCTTTGTACGATTCTTTTCTTGGGGGCTTCCTATGGACAGTCAATCCGTTAGTCAAAGATTGCTCACTCTGAGGCTTCTGATAGTAATGACCATAGGTTAAATACATACACACTCAGTCGCGTTATTTAGCGTCTTCTCGGGTACCTTGACATTATGTAGGCTTTCCTCAAAGATGCACACAGGCATCGACTCTTGGTCGTGAAGCATCAACTCTTCTTTGACAAAAGTGGCATCAATCCATTGGAGCGGAATTCGGACCGAGGGTGGATCAGATTCCAGGTCATGATTTCTCCGGATCTGGCGTTGGAAGCCGTTGCGAACATCGCCAACAGCCTCATACACGATCCCCACTGAAGGGCTCGAGCTAGATCGGACAAAGTATGCCCAGTGATCGTTGAAAGGAGCACCATTATGCTTGATCAACTCAAGCAATAGGCCTCTGGCGGGACCGCTCTCAGGAACAATTGGCGCTTGTGGAGTTGAGCTGGCGCCAGTTGCTGGGGCCCTAAAAGCCAGCAGTGGAGCAGGAGGAGGAGGAGGAGGAGGAGGAGGAGATAGCATCTCTTGTTCGATTGGGCACGAAGATCTTGATAAAAAGACGAAGCAACCGTAGTGGATGAGTAAGTAGAAGAGTTACGGATGAAACGCTCAACAAATATTTATGAAAGAAGAGGAGTCGCAAAATTATGGCGGCCTCCTCCTTCTTGGCCCGTCGGATTCACCGTTTCATTGGTGTGTTGGTTCTGCGTTCGCTTTGTTAACTAAGTACTTGGCTGCCTGAGACAAGTGGGCCACCTGAAGCGGCTTTGAATCGACAGGATGACAGATTCCATATTCGAATACCACCGACAGACAATCCTACGTACTTCTAATTAATAGCTACTGATGCTACTTTTCTGAGGTATCATTGTCGCTAGTAATTACCCTCTGATGCGCTAAATCCCGTCCGAGATCATCATGGGTAGCGTCCCACTCAGCCACCTCAGAATTAGGCACCCGTAAAAGTCGATGTGTGTTGGCGCCATTGTCATCGACAGAGATAACTTGGGATCGAACGCTGTAGTTACCCCAGCGGGGAAGCACCTTCATCCAAAGCCAATAGTAGATGCCGCAAATTGCCATGATTCCAAGCCCGACAATCATGTATGTACACCATAGGCTGCGACGTGTTATCAGCATCTTATCATAATTAGAACCAAAGGCAGTACTTACAAACTAACTGTTCCAGAATAAATGCCACCCTCTGGGGGAACCCAGGGCATGACCAGTAGAAAGGCTTGAGCCAAAAGGTATAGTATAACGAGAGCCCACCATGCTCGAAAATCGGATCTAGGAGTTCCGGAGCGGGAACGGCGGCGACGAATCAGTAGAAGGCCAACACCCATGACAGCATGGAATATGGCATCCGGGTATGTCTTGAGAGAGACGACGAACTGAAATGCATCACCTGCTGGAGGCGCGACGATCATCAGGAAGGTGAACCCCCATTTGAGTAGATATGGGCCGATGGGAGTCCCGAAGGGTTTGGTTGAAACCCAGAATTCGGTCCACGGGAGAACACCTTGACGCGCGATCTCTCGGATCTGCCGGGACTGGCTGACAAGAACGGCCAGGAGGTTGCCAAAGGAGCTCAAAAGAACGCAAAAGTTGAGTGCCGACTCGGCTGAAGATCCAAAGGCGGTACGAAAGAAGACAGCAGCCGCCAACTCCTTTGACTCGAGAAAGATGTCCTTGGGGACTGCGGCAAAGTAGGCAATGTTACAGAGGAAGTATAGAGAGAAGACTATGAGCAGGGAAGCCGTGGCATTCTTTTTCAAGGTAGGGACGGGATTCTTGATCTCATTCGCCATGCTGAAAGCGTTTTGCCAGCCCGAGAATGCAAACGTAATGTTGACCATAGCTTGAGATAGACTGTATCCACTTGAAGTAGTGCCCTGAAAGCCATGACGAAAGTTAATGCCTGGGTTCTCGATCCGGGGGAAATGACCTCCAAGGATGACAAGGCCCGAGATGGAGATAAACAATAGTAAAAGCAATTTTAAAGCACCAATAACGTTTATCGCCAACAGGGAATACTTGTTATGTGCGATGACAGTAATGACAGCCAACGTGTAAGCTGCAATCGCAACACCCTTGAGCTCCCAGGGATCAGGTGCGCGACCGACAATACGCCAGAGGTAGTTGGAAAGGACAATTGCGTTACTGCTACTGAAAGACAGCAACACAGACTGTACAGCGAAGGCAACGGGGAAAAGATGCTTCGGTCGGGGAAAGCCTTGCTCGAGCCAGACAACCTCTGAGCCACTGCGGTTGGGAAAATAGCTGGTGAACTCCATATGGACAGCGAGACCAGCTGCAGCCAAGAGGAAGCCAATGACCCAATAGACGAGAGCCAGACCGACTGAGCCTGTGAGCCGTAGGATAGTAGCTGGCGTGGAGAAAATGCCGGTGCCGACCATGTGATTGAGATTGAGGAAGATGATAGTCAACCAGTTGACGTGGTATCCCAGTGGCGAGCGTGTCTCGACGGGAGCGCCGACAGCCTCCTGGTATCCCGAGGCACCATTTCCAGCTGTTTGACGCACATAGGCGAGATCACCATCGTGAATGATGGACGCTTCAGAGTCGGACTGTGAGTGCTCGGGAACGGCCTGACTGTTGGCCTGCGGCTTGGAACCGAAGGACAGTCCCATATTGAGCTAACAAAGGTATGAGTGCGTGTATAGGTGAGAGTTGATTCGATCGAAGAGACAGAGACGATGAGGACATTTTATTGTCCGGTGCTCCCTGGTCGCCAAGAGCTCGTCCATTGTGGCTACGACATGATCGATGCATAATATCACGGCTAGGGTCTCGATTGAAGATGTTTGACTGATAGACTGCCTAATATGTCCACTTTATCCCCGTTAAGGTTAAGTTTAAAGTTGTCGTTTTACTATTTTGACGCAGACCTCAAGGTCTAAATTGAGACGCGATAAGTGAATAAAGTTGCGCCATCTGGGATTTGAGTAACTCACTATGCTGTCATTAGGTTATAGATTCCAGCTTCTCTCCCGCGGGTATTTCTGAAGAGCATGATTGGATTAATTTATCGATCAAGTCACTATGGCAACCCGCGGGATTGCTTTGTCCAGTAGCTGTTGATGTAATAAATGGCGTGCTAACAACCTAGCATTGTCGTGATACAGTTTGGGAGTTCAACCTATAGGACCAGCGTCGCTTTTACAATTTTAGGAAACATTCAATCAGAATAACCGTATCCATTTGTTGATCAACAAGACGATTTCCCCATCTAAGGAACGGTCTTAGCTATTTCCCGCAGTATTCAACTCCTTCTCCGCGGATTTGTTGGCAGAGCCACGCCATCGTCTATTGAATGGCGTGATCACAAACACCTCGTTTCAATCGGGCTTCCCCCGACATATTGCCAGGGACAGATACAGCTCCTATAAAACTAGCTTGTAATCATTTAGAATACCATCTCTAGCCAAACAACCAGCACGGCCAGTTCCTTCTTGAAGAGAACTCACGTCAGGTTCTTATTGCCTCAGCTATCATGGCCGCTACAGCTACTATTTCTGCTCTACCCCCAGCGTCAGCCCCGACCTTTGGTATCACGCCTGCTGCTTTGCCCCCACCTGGCCAACCTGATATCTCTTACCACCCAGATTGGGACAAATATCAAGCGCGTGTAGCTCGTCGGACACAGACAGAGGATCTCACTAAAACTCTCCCCGAGGGTTTCCCGAAGGAGCTCAAGGGAGACCTCGTTTGGGACGGAGAGACTATTGCCAAGGACTATAACTGGACGTACGTTCTATCGGCTACTCAATTAGAGGAGATTGACAAAGCTCTTGCACACTTCAAATGTCGGTAGTCTAATGAGATTTCATGTACGATGACTGACATGATGATGGGAAATAGCCCTCAATATTTCTAAAGGCTATATCACTGAAGAGACCTTTCCCTTACCCACACTCCATGAAGAGCTGCGACGTCTATCTCGGGAACTACACTTCGGTCATGGCTTCTTCGTTCTCAGAGGATTAGATGTTGACCGCTATACCCGTGAAGAGAACATCATCATTTATGCTGGAGTCTCATCCCATATCGGCTCTATACGTGGCCGTCAGGATGCTTACTTTCAAAGAGAGCGTGCTGATGTTGTTATCGGACATATCAAGGACGTCCGCTCCGGCCTTGGCGAGTCTAGGGACAAGACCAAGGTTAAGATTGGAACACCTGCCTATACTGCTGACAAACAGGTCTTCCATACTGACTCTGGAGATATTGTTTCTCTCTTCGCCCTATCCACGGCCGCCGAGGGAGGTGCCAGTCGGTTGGCTAGCACATGGCGCGTGTATAACCATATTGCTGCTACAAGGCCAGACCTCATTCACACTCTGAGTGGACGTTGGGATGCAGAGCTGTAAGTTGAGTGTCGCAGTGAATCTTTGCTTGATGAGGAACTCTGTGACTAACCACTATTGACTTCACAGTTTCACGAAGACCGTCAACGATACTGACAAGTTCATGAGCCGCCCATTACTTCATCACGTGCCAGCCAGCGCCGATGGCAAGAGGCCTGATAGAATCCTTCTTCAGTATGGACGCCGCTACTATGTTGGCTTCGGGGAGATACCCCGTGGCAAACATCTACCGCCTATCACCGAGGCTCAGGCTGAGGCTCTCGATACCCTTCACTTCCTCGGTGAGCGATTCAGCGTATCGACGAATTTCGAGAAGGGCGACATGCAGTATGTCAACAATGTGGCCATTTTCCACGCCCGCGATGGTTTCACGGATACCAAGGATAAGCAGTGAGTCATTCCTACAAGTACCGGATTCCTAAGTGCGATCAGACGCTGACGGAGGCGCCTCGTTCAGGAGGCATTTGCTTCGACTATGGCTTCGTGATCCTGAATATGCATGGGAGACTCCTGCTGCACTCGCCTCGAGATGGGAGCGAGTCTACGGCGGTGTAACGCCTGAATTGCAGACATTTCCCCTTGAGCCTCACACTCGTAGTGAAAGCACGACGGCAACAAAATGAGCGCCTAGGTTGTAGATAAATGTGACAAATCAAGGACCAAAAGGTTCGGCGACGGCTTTCAAGCTAGCTAGAAGTCATTGCTAGGACCGGACGATAAGGTGTCTATCTATAGTTTTGCCAGCAAAGCCAAACCTTTGAATTATTATCACACGCTATCCTTTTCGTCGTATCCTATCACCTTCCTACGTTGAGGTACACAAGTCCAAACACCACTGATGAAAGAAGTGCCAAACAAATACCCATATTTTGAAGCGCATTCATCACGACATCATTTGTAGCCTCTTGCATATGTTCTTGGAACTGCCCACTTCCTTTGTTGCCGTTGGGAAACGGAACATCAGGGACAGGCTTTCCTAGAAATTTGCAAAGTGGCTCCCTGCAAAAATGTGAGATGCCGTTGTTTCAATAACTCAATCAAGATATTATCTTTATAAGCCTTATCTACTTTATTTATAATACTTATAAGTATAGCTATAAGTATCTAGGTTACTAGAAGATAATTCCTTAATATAAACTAAAAGTATTACAAAATAATAAAATAATAGTAATTAATAAAGTAAACTAAAACTAGGCCTAGGTATATTATATAATAGACTTATAAGAGAAGATATACTTATATTATTCCCCTTAATAATAAGTTAAGTAGTAAGTAATAAAGGAAAAGTTAGATAGGCTAGTAATATTAGGTAAAAAAGCTTATCTATTAGAGATTTAGTTATAATTAGGACTAGGTTTTTAGTTAAATAAAGCTTTATTAAATGAGTCATAAAGGTTTTAAACATAAAGTCAGGAAGGCAAACGAACAGGACGCGAGCAGCGCTTCAGGGACGGAATTTGGGCCACCCTGGCATCAGTTTTGAGACGCGAATCAATGTTTAGAAGCTTGTATAGTTTAAATACTATCCAGTTAACTGGTGAAATCATGTGTCTTCCGCTTGCCGTTATCGAGACTCTCGTACTTGGAAATGAAGCTGGTCAAGGCACCCAAAGCCCCCTTGTTGAGTTTTGCTACGCGGATTGGTAGCGATAAATAAGCATGGATCGATTGTCCTCTGTCGTTTTCTGAAAGCGGAACAGTTGGCGTTTATCATTCCGAGCTTCATGAATGCGGAGACTCCAATTGCAACCAGTACCGCCGAATTCAGGATAGCTTGCTTGCCGAAGAGCACTACCGACGATCTGTTTGATTGAAGACATAAGCATGTGATTCTCAAGTGCTTGGTGAGTAGCCGCACTAAGAGCCTCATGGACGCGTTGCTGACGAACTTGAATAGCACCCTTATGCAACGTCTGTAAGAGGTAGCAAAGCGTGGTTTCGGCCATGGTGATGAGGCTATGACTAGCGTTGGACAGTATCATCATTGGGAGCGCGTGACGGTTGCGAGCGGGATACTGTCTTACCGTTTAGTAATGCAGCGTATGTTGGTGGTATCTTTAGTCGCCCTTTCGTGTTCTTGCTGACGTGAGTTTGGACATGGGCGCGACGTCCTCCCAACGTACTTCGCAAATCTGTCGTTCGCGATGTAAAGACGAACATAGATCATAGTCTGATTCTCTTCAAGTTTGCTGTCATCGGACAGGAAGGGAAGGGGTATTGAGAGCTCCTCATGCGTCTTCTGAGAATGCTGTACGATCGAAAGTTAGAAAGGAAGTCTGAAGCCAACACATGAAGGCTGTACCTACAGGCGATGGGAATATCTAAAGCCTCTCGTTCCTTGGCTGGGTCGTTCAGGATGCTCTGGAAGATCTGACTCTTTAAGCCAAGGCTGACCAAGACATCAAGATTCGCTTGGATCCCATCCCACATAAAGCGAAGAGCCTTCCCTGCTGGGTCTGAGGCCCGTTGGTTTGCCACGGTTCCGATGCTTGTGGTATGGCGCACATTTAGCTGCTGAATAGAAAGCTGGGAGTGCGAAGCACCGAGCTCTACGACGCCTCTGGGTACTAAGCCTGGGGAAATGTTAGGTATCATACTGAATTACATGCTCAGAGAGATCAGATAGTTACTGAGCGCTGCCTGTCCCTGGTCATTGAAGAGTTGCACCACATAGTTGTCACCTCTGTCTTGGACCAGATATCCATTGGTGCCAGCCTGGACGGTGACATGACGGGAGGACCCGTCAGGGAGTTGAATGGTGGTAGTGCAATTGGCACGAATTCGAACAGCGCGCCTGTCGTCCCGTGGAGTGACCTGTCCAGCACCTGAAGATGGAGTTGCCATAGTGCTGTTGTTTTTAAGCCAACGTATGGTTCAGTGTCGTGGAAGCAATGGGGAAGTAAATATGAAGTCAAAAGGATAGAGACTGCTGAGCGTGGACTGTTGTGCCAAGTAGACGATAAGAAAGTAATGAACGAAAGACAAAGAGTAACGGGCTGAGCTTCGGGCTTATATAGGCCAGAGACAGGGTTGAATAGTAGGAGAAAGAATGCCCATGAACAAGAGACCCTTAATGTCAGTGACGAACGATATTCATCATCAGGTAAGTCAGCTGTAATTCTCAGACGGTGTTGCCTGTCTACAACACCGGCAGTGAACCGTCTCGGGGATGGCGATGAATCATGGTAACTCATGTGAGAAGCAGAAGAGATGAAAAGGTCACTTGATCATGAAGCAATGGCAATGAAGCGTTACTGAGCTATGATGATCATACGCCTAATCGGGCAATGGAGAGTGGTTACTCATACGGGAAATGGATCAAACAGAGAAATCACATGGCCACAGGTTCACGTTGGTGAAACATTACCAACTTGATGAGTCACAGATTCACGCCAGTAAAACGCTGCAGTGATGCAGTAATGTTACGCTCTATCTAGAAAGGTACGTACCTGCGTAGGGCAGCAAGGCGCATGCAGCTCAAGAGGATGGTGGGGCACGACTCCCTACTTCAAGAGGGCAGCTTCATTCTGCAAAATATTTCCATCTGCACCTCACTTTCCAGCCACGCCGAGTGTCTTGCAATATCATCTGCAACGAGACGGCCCGTCCTCTCGCTACAGAGAGAGCAAGCTGTCAAAGAACGAATATTGCTGGTCGCCGCCAGGCGCACTCACCTTGAGCCAGTCTCCATCCCTTCTCGATCCGCAGCATCCGCCATGGCCCATTCCACCGACAGTCCAGTCAAGCAGCAGCTTGTCGATAGGCTGCCCAAGCGCATCAGCAGCATCAAATTTGGTATACAGTAAGAACCCAACTCTTCACCTCACGTCCGTCATCTTGTTAATCACCTCTACCATCGCTGAATAGGTCCAACCAAGACATTGCAAACCAAGCAGTTGTCGAGATCTCCGATCGGCTACTCTACGACATCGAAAACAACCGCGCACCGTATCGTCACGGCCCCCTTGACTCTCGACTTGTCCGTTATCCCATACAGCCTACACCATGCACTGGATGAATGCCGGAATGCTAACATGATCCTTGTGTGTAGGGAACGTCAAGCAAGCTGGGCAAATGCGCTACCTGCCACGAATCTCTGCAAGATTGCAATGGCCATTTCGGCCACATACGGCTTCCTTTGCCCGCATTTCACGTAGGCTACTTGCGCTTTATCATCTCTATTCTACAAGAGATTTGCAAAGTACTGTATCCACCTTGGATCAAACATAATATCACTCTCTTGTACTAACTGCATGTCAGGACTGCGGCCGAGTGCTACTCGAAGAGTCCGAGCGACAACAGTTTCTCAAGGAACTGAGACGCCCCTTAGATAACCTGCGCCGAACCCAGATCTGCAAGAAGATCAACCAACAATGCCGCAAGGTCAAGATATGTCCTTATTGCGCATCAGTTAACGGCCAAATCCGCAAGGTTGGGGTCCTTAAATTACTCCACGATAAATTTGTATCCTATAACAAGTCGACATCATCAAAGAAGGTACCACCAGAGAGCAAGGTTAAATTCGACAGCTCCTTTAATAGCGCCAGACAAGAAAACCCGGAGCTAGATAAGCACCTCTATAAGGCTATGGAAGACCTTAACCCTCTTCGGGTATTGAACCTCTTTAAAACAATCAGCCCTTCCGACTGCGAGCTATTGGGCCTAGACCCAACCCAGGGTCGCCCTGAAATGTTCATTTGGCAGTTTTTGCCTGCCCCTCCGGTGTGTGTACGACCGTCTGTGGCCCAAGAGAATGCTAGCAACGAAGATGATATTACTACCAAGCTTGCTGATATTGTCTGGGTTAGCGGCATGATTCGCTCAGCACTCCAGAAGGGTACTCCTATTCAGACTATCATGGAACAATGGGAATACCTCCAGACCCAGATCGCTATGTATGTCAACAGCGACGTACCTGGATTACAGCAACCTGGATTTGGAAAGGCTATTCGGGGCTTTTGCCAGAGGCTAAAGGGCAAGCAAGGGCGATTTCGGGGCAATCTGTCCGGCAAACGCGTTGACTTTTCCGGCCGTACTGTCATTTCTCCAGATCCTAATCTAGGAGTTGATGAAGTAGCTATTCCCCAACTTGTCGCCACCAATCTCACATACCCAGAGCGAGTCCAGCGCTACAATATCGAGAAGCTACGGCAATGCGTCAGGAACGGTCCTGGTAGCTGGCCTGGGGCGCAACAGGTTATAAAAAAAGAGGATGGCGGATACAAGATATCGCTCAAATTTGGCAATAGGGACATGGTCGCGAGGAGCCTTATGATTGGAGATGTGGTCGAACGCCATATCGAAGATGGCGATATCGTTTTGTTCAACCGCCAGCCTTCTCTTCATAAACTGAGCATTATGAGCCACCTTGTTAAGGTCCGCCCATGGAAGACATTTCGACTCAATGAGTGCGTGTGCAATCCATATAATGCCGACTTCGATGGTGATGAGATGAATCTGCATGTTCCGCAAACTGAAGAAGCCCGTGCGGAAGCCATCAATTTGATGGGAGTCAAACATAACCTTTCAACGCCGAGGAATGGAGAACCGATTAACGCTGCAACCCAGGACTTTATTACAGCTGCGTTCCTAATTAGCAGTAAAGACACCTTTTTCGATCGCAAGACATTTGCATACATGTGTTTGCATATGCTCGACGATCAAACAGCGATCGACCTTCCACCGCCGGCAATCATTGCGCCAACTGCATTATGGACAGGCAAGCAGCTCTTCAATGTGCTCATGCGTCCAAATAAACAGTCACCAGTTCAGGTCAATCTCGATGCAAAATGCAGAAGTTTCAAAGCAAGGCCAGGCCAATGCCCTGATATGGATCCTAATGATGGTTGGCTTGTGATCCGGAACTCTGAAGTTATGTGTGGTCAGATGGATAAATCGACCGTTGGAGCAGGGAAGAAAGATTCTATCTTCTATGTTATTCTGCGAGATTTTGGCCCGGACCACGCTGTCAGCACCATGAACCGGCTGGCGAGGCTATGCGCCGGATATCTTACGAACCGGGGCTTCTCCATTGGAGTAGGTGATGTGTTTCCTACTGAAAGTCTTAGGACAGAGAAGGAAAATCTTGTGTCTATCGCATATCGACAGTCAGATAAGCTCATTGAGCTATTCAAGCAGGGCAAGCTTGAAAAGGCCTCGGGTTGCAACATGGAACAGACATTAGAAAATTCGATCTCGGGCATACTCAGCAAGGTCCGACAGCAAGCTGGCGAGTATTGCATTGATACACTCAGCCGCAATAACGCGCCATTGATCATGGCCAAGTCAGGGTCTAAAGGGTCGGATATCAATGTTGCTCAGATGGTTGCTCTTGTCGGCCAACAAATCATCGGTGGTCAGCGAGTGCCCGACGGCTTCCAAGACCGAAGCTTACCGCATTTTCATAAGAATGCTCGACAACCCCCTTCTAAAGGTTTCGTTAAGAATAGTTTCTATTCTGGCCTTGAACCTACCGAATTCCTGTTCCATGCTATTTCTGGTCGAGAAGGATTAGTTGATACAGCAGTTAAAACCGCCGAGACTGGGTATATGTCACGCAGGCTCATGAAGTCCTTAGAGGACCTCTCCACCCAGTATGACGATACCGTTCGCACATCCAGCGGTAGTGTTGTGCAGTTTCAATACGGAGCTGATAGCCTTGATCCAGTGGATATGGAAGGTCCAACGGGTCCGGTCCAGTTCTATCGTACTTGGACTCATGCTGAGAATCTCACATGGGATAACAAGGAGCCCTCTCTATCACCAGACGAGGTTAGGACATTATGTGATTCCATGCTCAAGAATGAGAGAAAACGGCTTCCTCGCCGAGGTCTGTTGAACAACGAAGAGCTTGGCTACGAAGATGGCAGCGATTATGCCATCGACGAACATGAGAGCGGGCGGAGATTCCTCCAATCGATCGAGAGCCACGTCGAGGGACTGGCTTCAAAGCTGTCCAGAGTCCAGAAACTGGCAGGCATTGGGGATGGCGAGGCTGTCCTCAGGCCTGGAGCGGAAGATCATGCCGAACGAACCGCGAAAGTTTCAGCCTCAGCTTTGTCGCTGTTCATCAGACTTTGCCTTGAAAAGTACAAGAAGGTCCATGTAGAGCCTGGCCATGCCGTTGGAGCCGTCGGAGCCCAGTCCATCGGCGAGCCGGGTACCCAGATGACGTTGAAGACCTTTCACTTTGCCGGTGTAGCTGGTATGAGCATTACACAGGGTGTGCCACGAATTAAGGAGATTATCAACGCATCTAAAGTCATCAGTACGCCGGTTATCACCTGTCCGCTACTTAATAACCAGCAGATCGAGGCAGCAAGGGTCGTCAAGGCTCGCATTGAGAAGACACTTTTATCCGATGTTTTGCGGTCCGTTGAAGATGAATGGCGCATTAACGAAGGCAACGTGGTTTTGTGGATTGACACAGACGCACTCGCAGATTTGCATTTGGGGATTGATGTTTACGATATCAGTCAGGCCATTTGCAGGGAGCGGAAACTCAAGATACAGCCAGGCGACATCACAATTAGTCCTGCAAGGATCGCCATCCGACTACGACCCATCACCGGCACGCCTAGCAGGAGCAAATCTGCCGCTAGCAACGGTGGTGATCTTCTGATCAGAGCTAACTTCCTGCGACGAACGCTCCCATTAGTGCCGATCTCCGGTTATCCGCATGCCGCACGTGCCCTCATCGAGACCTTGGATGACAACAGCCACAGAGTCTTGGTGGAAGGATACGGGCTTCGGGATTGTATGGCGACAGAAGGCGTGGTTGGCACGCAGGTCCGAACAAATAGTGTCATGGAATGTGGCGAGGTGCTTGGTATCGAGGCTGCGAGAACAACAATCGTAGACGAGATCAACGCAGTGATGGGGTACATGGGCATTGATCCCCGGCATATGCAACTCCTAGCAGACGTCATGTCCTTCAAAGGTGAAGTGCTCGGCATTACGCGGTTCGGCTTGTCAAAGATGCGGGATAGCGTATTGCACCTTGCTTCTTTCGAGAAAACGCCAGACCATCTGTTTGAAGCAGCCGCAGGCATGAAAGCTGATCAGATCGAAGGCGTTAGCGAGGGTATCATTATGGGCCAGACCATGAGCGTTGGAACTGGAGCTTTTCAGGTTGTGCGGCGACTGGGCATTCAACTAGGTGACCTGCAGCAGAAGCCGACCTTGTTTGAGGATGCTTGGAATACAGAAATGAAGAAGAAAGGAGGCAAGAGGGCGCAGCTGTGATGAAGAATGCTCGGGGGGGGAGGAGAGGGCTCCTGAGCGTTCAACTTGTATGAGTCGAACTGTCTATGCAGAAAACGTCCTTCAGGGGGGATAGCAGCTCTAAATAAGGCAATAGATCAAGCAGTATAATGTAAAAGAGAGGCTATGATCGGCCTAGTGAGACCTCTCTCCTAGTACCTACATCTGCACTACAAAATTTGTAAATACATGACCCTTATTGACTCGTACACAGTCTGTGATATCTCAACACATGACTTATCGCTGGCTTCCCAGAATGTACCGACTACGTGCCGGAATCCCGCCAGCTGACATGCGCTGATGACGTGGATACTCTCATCGAAGAAAGCATTCCCTCCAACCTGACCTGTCCCGCAAGCCGAAAGATATGTCAAGAATGGTGCGCTTTTGCGAAGATTGATATCCATAACTTCGGATACTGTCAATATGCCATCACTAAGAAGCAACCCACTTTGAGAAGGATTGCCATCAGTCTTACCATGGCCAGCAAAGTGAAACATCCCGCAGTTTTGAAGTTCGTCCAGAACCGCTTGCTTGAGTTTTTCTGGAACGCAAGACTCAAGGTTCATTGACTTGCAGAGCTTGGCGATACCCGAGACCTCTTCTTTGACGAATGGAAGCTTGATTTGCCCAGTAGCATCTTCCATTGCTACTAAAACAGCTTTATCTTGGGCTGAATCTGAGCGAAGCTTTCGACCGTTGATAATCCGATTGCTTGAATCGATGAACTGTACGACGAGATGACTCTATCCAGCACTGTTTCGGTTGATCCCGGATAATGGTGTCCACAAGCGTGGAATGACAGCCTACTCAGTCTACCAGTTGGAATCCACCAGATGTGAGGCCAGTCATCGTCTGGCGGAGGGCCCCGAATGCCAAGTTCCTGCAGAGTAGGACCGGCAGCTATGTCCCAAAGCCATTCCAGCATGAAAGGGTTTGTCAATGAGCCCTGGATCTCTTTCTCATTCATTTTATCCATAGTCAGATCGGCAACAGTAAGGACCTGATTTGATGTTGTTCAAGAAGAATGGCATAGCATCGAAACTTGCTGAGGTTGATGACCACAACAGGCCCTAGACTGGCTGCACCTCGAATAACGTCCTCACTTGGCGATTCTAGGAAGTTACTGAACTCCGGGTGTTTCCGGGTCTCAACAATGAGGTCCTCTAATTTCGTACTTGCCTCGCCTCAGCGGTTTGCGATTGCCTGTGCTGAAGCCTAGTCGACCCTGTGAATGGGTGCATCGAGCACCTGGCTGAGTTCCTGGAATCGTCCAGCGAGTTCAGGATGGACATCTTCGAGGTCGAGAACATCAACGCATATCTGTTCAATCGCTGCCGTAAGTACTCCGCGACCTTTTTCAGGTACGTTTAGTGCAAAAAAGGGTTCCTTGCCGGCGTGAAGTGCCACGGCAGCGGTATCACAAGCAAGCTCAACTATTCGACCCAGCATACGCTGCTTATCGGCGAAGCCGAGGGATCTCGGTGTCAGTTGTGGCAATAGGCCGAAAGCTGTTTCAGAAGCATCTAGAGCATGCTCCCATTGAGAGGCATGTGCAAATGTCTAAAAGAGGGACTATCCAGCCGCAATTCTTGTCTGGATATTGGAGTTGTGGTGATTCATAGCAGACTCATAGAGATCAACGGCAGTGTCAAAGTCGTCCATACAATTAGTCAAGGTGTGGCGATTCCAATAGCAGTCTGCAAGATTGCTCATGTACTGAGCAAGACTGCGGTTTCCAGGTTGACTGACGGCAAGAGATTGGTGCCCCATCTTGATAGCCTCTTCAACATCTCGCGTTTCTCGATTTCGTATGTACCGCTTAGCAAGCCAGATGGAGAGGTTGCTCGACAGGCTTGGAATATCTGCATGGCCTGGCGGCAGGGTGGTCAATACCTCTTGTCCGAGCTGAATTGCTTCATCTAGGTCATTCGTGTTGCCTGTCCTGAGGTAGCGATCTCCAAGATGACCGGCAAAGTTGGACTTGAAGAGAGCTTGATCGGAAGAGCCCTCTGCTGCAGCTTCGGTGATACCACGACAGATGCCAATAACTCTGTTGAGCTCTGCAAGAATCCCGGTTCTTCCATATCGCTCGTGCAGCTGGTTTGCAAGAGTATTAAGTCGCCCTGGTCTCCTAGGACTATCGAGTAGAGTCAAGTCCACAGCTGACTAAGCTACTTCTATCACCTCTTCAAGATCTATAGAAGATCCTGTTCTCTCGTAGCGCTCTCCAAGGTGATTTGCCAAGTGAGTCAGCCGGAAGGCCTTATCATCTGAATCTACTGCCACATCGATTGCTTGACGTGTGACCTGAATAGCTCGTTCAAGATCAGGCAGTGATCCAATTTGAGCAAATCGAATCGACAAGTGAACACCGAGGCTGTCCAGGAGAGCGCCTCGATGAATGTAATCATTCGGAGCGGTATCTATTGCTTCTTGTCCGGCGTTGATTGAATCTTCGAGATCAGCGAGTACCCCAGTAACGCTGAAGCGACGACGTAGAGTATTCCCCAGCTCGTGAAGCCAGATGATGCGATCGGGATCATCTGGCGGTGGTACCTCCACAACTTCCCGAGCCATGTCTATGAAGGAATCGAGATTATCCATCAATGATCTATTCTCGCCTTGCTGTGACATGGTGGTGGATTTCCGGTTGACTTTGGCTGTGCGCAGACTGATAGAGACTCTCGCTATGGTATGTGGGACTGCGGACAACGAAATGCAACGATCAAGAGGTCCGTCAAGCGACGCTTTATAATGTCTAAAAGACGAAGCTGGGGGACAATCTCACGCTTACGCACTCATGCTGCCGCCTCTGCATATTTATGGCTTATCTTTCACCACTCACAGACAATGGCAAAATCAGGCTGTAGGCAGCCTTGCCAAGTTTCTCTTAGGAAATGATGACTTGCATCTCAGAGTAATGCACCCGAAGGCCGATCTATTTTCCGAGAGAAACTGAATTCGAATTGAGGCTCAACCATACAAAGATCTAGTATGAATTGAGGCTATACAGAGCTTGGGCAAGTCATTAGACTTCGTATTGAGATAGCGAGTCGACCCTTTTCCAGGTACGTATACCCCGCAAATACTCCGTATCACCCCCGCATCTCCACCGATTGACTCTAAACTCTAAATTATCCCACCCGGAGTGTTTATAAATCATCAACTGCCAGCAGAAAACACCAATCTTCGCGATAGAGACGTCATGAATAGAAGATCACAAAGGTGGCATGTTCTGTTACAAGACATTCTATGTTGATTTTGCAGAGAGGGTAGTTGTTAGTCCTCCGAATAAGGCACGGTAGTACAAGACGCTCAATAGCCGACCTCTTGCAAGCAACATTTATTCTTATCTAGTTCATGAGATCTGGTGACCCAAACGCAGGCACTTATCCCTCAGCTAAGCTACAAAAATCATAGTTCATGTGGGATCCCGTTAGTAGCCTCGGTTGGGGAACTTGGGGAAGAGATCTTCCCCTCCGACTTGACTTCTTCAAGAATGGTCTCCGCATTTTGAAGTCCCGCATCAACTGCCGAACTCTCATCCGGTACTTCGTCCATCTTTGGAATCAAGTGGGTTACCTCAATATTTAATTTGAGCTTCGGTGTACCAAGTCATGAGTACCATCTCATGTGCTCGCCATAACTCAATCTAACATTCACCATTCAACAGCCAAAATGGAAGAGTTCACCTCGTTTGTCAATACTGTAAACGGAACCTCCATCACTGGAAAGGTGACGCAGGGAACAAATCCATCCACAAGACAAAAACTTTGGGATGTCCCAGTTGCATCGTCCGACGATATCGAGAACGCAGTTTCTGCAGCCAAAACTGCCTTCTCACAGTGGTCTAAGACGCCGTGGCCGGAGCGACAGAATGCCTTACTTGATGCCCGAGACGTCTTGATCTATCATAAGCCTGCATTGGCGCAGCTGATCACAAAGGAAGGTGGAAAGCCTGTAAGTGGCACCTTTATCTGAGCTATCTCGGCGGTTCTGACTCTCGTAGATTCAATTTGCCACTCTTGAAGTTGAGCATTCGATCAATTTCTTACAGTTTAATGGTAAGTTAGGTCTTCACAAAGAGGAAAGCAGGTCTAATAGAGCATAGCGAATCAGGAGCCACTTCAAGAGCAAGTGATCCAAGACGACGACGAACTACGGTTAACGATCCGAGAGAAGCCACTAGGTGTCGTCGCCGCTATCTGTCCCTGGAACTATCCCCTTGTCCTCTCCATCGCCAAGGTCGCCGCAGCCCTTATAACTGGAAACACTATTATTGTGAAGCCTTCGCCTTTCACACCCTACTCCATCTTAAAGGTCGTCGAACTACTCCAAGGAGTTTTCCCGGCCGGTGTTCTCCAAGCCCTCAACGGCGACGATAAGCTGGGACCTACATTATGTCAACATCCTGGCGTCGACAAGATCACATTTACTGGCTCAACTGCGACAGGAAAGAAGATCGCGCAGGTGGCTGGAAATCTTCTAAAGCCCGTCACGTTAGAACTTGGAGGCAATAGCGCCAGTATTGTCTGCCCAGATGTCGATCCAAAGATCGTAGCACCTCAAGTGGCTATTGGATCTTTCATGAACTCAGGTCAACTTTGTGTGGCTAGCAAGCGCGTTTTTGTCCATGAAGATATCTACGACGAGTTCTTGGAGACAATGGTCAACACAGTCAAGGAATGGAAGGTCGCGCCGACGTCAACCCTTGAGCCCGGTATTATGCTAGGCCCAATCCAGAACGAGATGCAGTATAACATCGTGAAGGGCTTCTTCCAAGATTCAATTGACAACGGGCACTGCTTCGCTCTGGGCGAGAAACCAAATGATAGCGGAGACAACTTCGTCATCAAGCCTGCCATTATCGACAATCCTCCCGACGACGCCCTCGTCGTTACACATGAAGCCTTCGGTAAGACTTACAAATTCAGTCGTGTTTATAGGTGATTAACAGTTTCACAGGCCCTATTGTTCCATTGATGAAGTGGAAGACTGAAGACGAAGTTATTAAGCGGGCTAATAACACGTTGTCAGGTCTTGGAGGAGCCGTCTGGTCAAAGGACGTTGACCATGCACAGCAATTAGCAGACCGTATCGAGGCCGGTACGATCTGGATTAACAGCTTTGAGAAGCCTCTACCTCAAGCGCATCTTGCTGGTCATAAGGAGAGTGGTGTTGGTGGAGAATGGGGTCGACGGGGACTGAGCGTGTATTGTCAGCCTCAGGTGATTCATTGTTACAAGTCTCAAGTATAAGAGTGTGCTATCAATAGAGAAGCCTTTCCGCGAATACTACTCTTACATCAATGGTCAGAGCTGCTTTCTCTATCGACATGATGTCAAGAGAATTTCACATACCGTGCAACGAATCTACAATCCAATCATCACAGATATCTTTTCATTCATTAACTATACTTGTGGGCTATTCAAGGTTCTTGAGTTGGTGCATCTCGAAAGTATCTCGTAATTGGTATGTACGACTATGATCTATCTACATGACCATCTTGAACTCTGGGTCTCGATCATCCCCGTAACCAGTATATTGGTTGTGCTTTCCGTTCTTCTTATCCCGGTTGGTCTTTGCACACCAAAGTACATTGAGCAAAACACTATGAGGCCAATAAGTTAGATAATTCTTCAAGTTCTGGTGCATGTACAACAGCCAGTTATAGGATACACTTACGCGACCCATGCATAGCATAGCAACCCTAAGATTACTCTATGTCCTCTGTGGTATAATGGACCATCCTTAGAAGGATAAACGAAACCTATAATAGACAGAGGTTAGATTCCATAACTAGTGATCTACCTTTAGAAGGTATGGTAAAGGGCAGTCTTACTGGCAACAAAGCCGCCACAGTTCGCGACAGCCAGCTGCAAGGCCGAAGTTGTAGCTCTCTTGTAGTGACCGGCCGAGTTGTTGGAGTTCCAAACCAAGATACATGGGACAGAAGCGTACATGCCCAAGGCCATCAAACACGTCATCGCGAACCGAGTGTTGGCTGCCTGCACGTTTGCAATAACAGCGTAGCCAACAATTGCAATTGGCAAAACGACAAGGATGATGAGACCGCGGACTTTTGTTCGATCGGATATGAACGCAACGAGAACTGCAGGCAGACGCAGGTTAGTTGGGAGCTGCGGGAGAATTGAACTGCTTCGCTCACCTGTGACTGGGGTAGCGACAGCGTACGGAATTACACTCCACAGCTGAGCCTGGTTGGCGCTGGACGCAATATGAAGGTCATTGACGATAGTGGGAAGCTAAAACATTCAGTGATGCACAATCAGATGGAGGCAATAATACATACGAAGAGACCAAATGAGTAAAGACCGGCTAGAATTGCGAAGTAAGCAGTAGATGTGAGCCAAACTTGGACATTTAAGACTCCGCGGCGCACTTCACCCCAGCTGAACTTCTCGTCTAGCTCTGATGCCATGCTATCGAAAGTCGTCAACCCAGCTGCTCATCAACACGGCACAGGAGAACTTACGTTGTACCGCGGTCTTGTTCCAGACGCTTCACGGCCCATTCTCTCTCCTCCGGGGTGAAATATCGTGCGGTTGTTAGGTTGTTTGGTAGAGTGAAGAACACGATTGATCCAGCAGCGACGGTCTATGATAATGTTAAGTCAAATTCCGAATAGTTGTGAGAACCAAGACCAACCATTAGTCCCTCAATGATTAGAATCCATCGCCAACCTTCCAAGCCACCTCGTGGTCCGATGGCAGCAAGTCCACGAGCAAGCAAGCCTTTATACTGTCAGGTAAATAAATTAGGTTGACCACCCTAGATAACTCACCTCCAAAGGCTCCGGAAAGCGATGCCGCCGTGTAAAAGATACCAATTCGCAATGCCAGCTCACCGCGTGTGTATATGCTCGAGAGATAGAGGACCATTCCAGGTAGTAGACCACCTTCTGCGACACCCAACAGGGCTCGTACAGCTGCGAAGCTAGCGAAGTTGCTCACGAAACCAAGACACATGGTGATGATTCCCCAGACCACTGTCAGAGTGGGCAGCCAGATCCTGGGCGATACCTTCTTGAGGACCAGATTACTGGGCAGCTCGCTGAAGACGTAAGTGGCGTAGAAGACGGCCAGGCCTTGGGAGTACTGTAGGTTGGTGAGACCTAGATCTTTCTCCATGCCAATAATTTTCGCGTTGCCGACATTCGTCCTGTCGAGAAAGGAGCACAGAAATAAAAGCGCAAGAGATGGTAGTACTCTAGGTAACGTGATTAGTTGGTGACGCGCCCGATGACGGATGATGAATGGATAAACTTACCGCGTGTCTGTCTTGAACAAAACTCTCCTCGTGAGACGCGCATTGTGCTCGACGTTCTCTTCGAGATGGTCCATCTCTTCGTGCTCAGCCTTGAAGTCCATATTGAGCTGATTGATTCAAATAAGACTATAGAGGCTTGTCAAGCTTGGCTTTATGCATATGGCAGCAACAGCATGGACTTGGCAGGAATTATTTAACTGTTTTCCCCAGACTCCAGGTTTGCGGGGAATTACAGGCGAGCGGACCCCATGCTTTGGTCTAAACCCAACTTGTGGGGGATCATCCTTGTTAGAGGTGCCGGTATTCCGAGATGGTTTTCGGCATCCAATAGTAGCACCGCCAAGAAGAGTGCTGCTACCCTTCACCGTAGATACGTAAGCGGGCTAGACCTGTATAGATGACGGTCTGATAGGATCGTGACTATGACGTTTCGCCTTCCCGGGTCCAAATGTAGCGCCGTCGTTTGGAGTGCTGCTACCCTGACCGAGTAAGTACACTGGAGCTATGGTTTATACAGACGCCCATTTGATAGGGAGGAATGGCATTGCGATTAGTATTCACCTCCCCGGCGTCCAAAATTGGCGCCGTTGGGTAATTACTATAGATTTTGTTTTCCAGAGGCTGACAAATAGATTGGTTGTAATTGAGAAAAGGCCCTTTCAATATTGATAGTACGGCGGTAGAGACTGTAAAATGCAGAGTCTGCACACTAAAGCATACAAAGAGTAGCGACTGTAGAGAAAGACAAACAAAGACATCCACATCAGTTATCAGCAGCCATCAACAAAGATCCTACTTATCCAACAGCAACGTAGAAAGATCCGAAAGCTCCACGCATGAGTTCTGATGGATAAGGCCCCCCTATTATTGCTGTCGTGGAGTATAGCAGTCGAAGCTGACCCTCAGGCAACACTGCTCGCCAATGACTCTTCTAATCCTTCATACCAAGACAGAAGGTCCAGCCACCAACATATGTAGCGTGGGGACCCGAGACGCAAGCACCAAGAGTGACAACAGCCGCAGGCGTAAGAGTACCAGCAGAAATAGCTTCCTCGGTAGCAGCAGCAGCTCCACAGGCAGTAAGGGCAGCAACGTAAGCTACAATCAACCCAGCGCCGCAGACACCACAGCGAACAGAGGGGCAGCCAGCCAGTCAGCGTCTGTGATCAGCTTCATGTTCAGAACGATACTGGGCGATCTTAGAGTCGATTTCCTGCTACAGTTTCTAGCGGTTATCCTAACGCTTCTTAATCTTGGCGTCAGATTCCATGTAAGTCTTAAGATTCTTCTTGACGTCCTCAAGGGCAACGACTTTGTCAGACTTAGGCCAAGACTTGATATCTTTGAGGCTGACGTCAAGAAAGTCTGCCCAGTTGTCGACATTGATGGTAGAGACATCAGACGTAGAGAGAATCTCGTTGATGTCGGTTTCTGAGATACCGAACTTGGCGGCTACATCCTTGACGGTAAGGAGAGCGGTGGCAGTTGCGGTGGCAAAGGCCCAGAAGATGATGTTAGTAACAAGCATTTTAATAATTGTATTGAGTGAAAGCTCTTAAGGGAAGATGAATGCAAGAGATGATGGTGATGATGGTGATGATGAGAAACTAAGGCCAGTTTATGAATGGATGGTCCCTTCTTATACTTATTTTGTTGGATTACTCACAATTAACTGTCAACAACGCCAACCGTTTAAACTTTTCGACTTACATGTCTCGTCAAGACTTGCCCAGTTCTCCTGAACGTCGCCTGGCAACTAGTTCTCACGATTGACCCGTCTCGTCGTATAGCTGGATAATCACTCTTCGGCATTTCTGGACAGATTTTGGTTGTCTTTCGGCATCATAGACGCCAAGGAGATAGCTTAGACAGGAGATGTTATGATTCCAAGACTTCGCAAGTAAAAGTGAGACGATCATCATCTTCGAGGCTGAGTTTATCTTGAGACATCTCTCTCGATCAGGAAGGTAAAACTTATTCGTGGTCCTTAGAAATCCTTCTATCAAACTTTCTCGAAGATATCGTGAGGCGGCAAAAGATTCGGCAGCCGCAAAATAGTAGCGATAGGGAGGTATAGAAGATATCGCCGTCTTACAATTTAAACTCAAGGTTGACAGGATGACGTATAACACATCTGAAAATGGAAGAGCAAATTAAGCCTTGTAGGGATCAGGCCAGGAATAGCAATCAACATAGGTTACAAAGTCGAATCCTATTTAGAGTATCACGAAGCCGATCCTAGCCGGATGATAAAGTATACCGCATATGTGTATATCGCTACTGCTAGGAGGATTAACCTTCGAGTGGTACGAGATATTTCTAGAAACACAGTTGAACTAGCGTAACGAATTGTCCACGAATGGCGGAGGGGGTAATTCATGCAAGATATGCTAATCCTGGTGTTTCATATGGTGAACTCAAATGTTAAATAAGGTTATTCCTTCTAGAGGGTACTATGAGACGATCTATGGAAACAAATACGAGCAGTCCACTAAATCACGGCGATCCTCACCGGTCAGTCCGAGGTTCCGAAGCTTGATATCATACACCAGATGTATTCGTCTCACGTATCAAATCATAGTCGGCCACTCTCTTTGGATAATTCAGAAGTGGAATGAAGAGGCATTCACTCTCACAAATTCAAGGTGTAAAAATGACTGCTCAGAGAGTTGCATCTTGGAAGAGGAAACAAGTCAAGCGAATATCAGAAATGAACTGTCTATCATTTTGATGACTAGGCTATGGTCTTTCTTTCTTCCCTATGAAGAAGTCTGTGACTTTCACCCCGGCTAGGATGTTGATAGGAATTGTGTTGTCCGAGCTCTCGAGGCTGTGAGGGTAAGAGATACAGCATCCTGACATGAGTATCTGCTAATCTTTCAACTTACTACCTGGCGAATTACGTAGGCGTCTGGTGTTCTTCGGAACGGTGACTCGACATTTCCTTTCTTCAGGAACAATATATAAACTGAGTATCGCACCAGCTCTTCCTCCAAGGCAAAAGCATTGAAGCAACTCAACAGTCTTATAAACCTCTTTACACTTCAACACTCATTAAATCCTCATTACAACTCACTCTCTACCAACGTAAGATTCACAGAATCATATCTCTTACCTGCAGCTCTCATAGTCAGGAATAGTTTCACCATGCAGATCCTCACTTCAACCATCTTTATCACCCTCCTCGGCGTTGCCACCGCTTTCCCAGGCCTCACTCCTCGCCAGAACTTAGAGAATGGAATTCTCATCCGTCCCAACGCCGAGGCAACCTTTGCTGACCCGAAAGTCGGCATGGCTTCAGTCTGGACCTGCACTTACAGCTGCCAATACGGCAGTGATGGTATCAAGAGCGGCAATGTCTGGACCAACTCTTGCACTGGCTGCCCTCCTGACAAAAATGTTAACTCTTTCGGCAACTGTGTTTTCCAGTACGTTTGGGACTTTGTTATACTAGCTTGGAAAAGATTGTAAGTTTACGTTGGAGAGAAGCTCTTTGTAGAAGAGAAGGACAAAATGTGTTAAAGACCAAAACAACTAGTAAAATAAAGAAAAGCTATTGAGGGAGATCAATGTCCTAGCCACAGTGCTGGGTGTAGCTGATTGGTTTGAACATGACATAAAGGCAGCTTTTGAAATGAACCATTATACTAGTAGAGCTCTCGTGCATGCGATGCATACAAGGTTTACCCCGGGGTCTCTTATCGCTGCACCCCTGAGTCTTGATACTTGGCGGCTAGCTAGACGATAACTGCAGAGTAGCAGTTAACGTTGCTGATGGGCCGCGGGTTGAGATAAGGTACGCGGCAAGAAACTTTAAAGCACCTGGTGACGTTTCATCTGTCGATCGCTATGTCTAACTAAACACGAGATACCAAATTGAGCAAAATGGAATGATTTAAACTCTTGCCAAAACTGAAGTACGTCTGTCTAAAGATGAGAAACAAAAGTCAGTAAGCAATACGCTTATTACGTTAATCTGGATATGGAATAGCAAAAAGATCAATCAGCACTAATACTGCCTGTAGTGAAGATCAAAAGAATGATCACGCTGGGGATCGAACCCAGAATCTTCTGATTCGTAGTCAGACGCCTTGCCATTGGGCCACGCGACCAATTCATAAAAGTCGAGCTCTAATATCACCCTATAGATCCCAGGTCGATTTTGCACTCTGGCTTTCTGATAAATACATACTCTACCAGATAGCAGTTCCCTATGAACTACCAAAGTGCGAGAGGCTGAGTAGAGTTTTTATTATTGTAAATACTTAATGGTGTCTTTCTGTAGATTTGATCTAGGGCGTGCTAAACGCTTAACATCTCGACCCTCATCTTGAGTTGTAGTCAAGTAGATCTCGGGCTTAAAGGGAGCATTCCTTTAAAGAATAACACAAACTGGAGCTTATGACTTGAAGTTAATTTACAGTCAAATCGCATGTTTGCCGATTTCTTATCACATCCGTGAGGGGTCCTGAAAGCATTGGTAGAACATCAGTTTGATTAGAAGGCAAACTTACCCTAAGTCGACTGCAACCGTGGACGCACAGACGGACATGAAATTTCGGATCCACTACAGAGTACGTCATAGTAATTCAGAAGTCGGCTGAAAAGTTCAATTGGCCAAGTCAGACTGTATGGCCATGAGAGGCGATCACTCGAAGGGACAATCTTTACAATCTTTACAATCTTTACAATCTTTACAATCTTTACAACCTTCCTAATAATATTTTAGCGGAGCGTAGGAGCCGGCGCGGCCGTGAGCGTCTTTGATGCAAAATGGACGCGACTGGTGACGTGATCCTGGTACATGGTGGAGGTTCTGTCGCAGCGACGCGTCAGACCTCGAGAACCATGAAGCGGACCGCGAACCTGCAGGAACGGCTACAGGAAAAGTCGCAGGCGGTCGGGGAAAGGGCTGATGCAGTTGTAGCACCGCTTCACGGCGGAGCCGGGGGTGAGAGCGAGCTGGCCGACAAGGCTGGAAAATCGCAGATGTTGGAAGACGCGTCGGGCAATAACGTGTCGCTGATGCGGACTATGCTCCGAGCCATGCTTCACGAGACGTCGACTCAGCTAATGGACGAGCAGAAGAAGATGCTCGAGAGACTCTGGGACGCGTTGATGGGCAATCAGCGGATGACAACGCAGATGATGGGTGAGCAGCTAGAGATGGTTCGACAGCTTCAGCAGGAAGTTCAGGCGGTCAAGACGCAGGCGGTCGAGGAGTCGAGAAAGGTAGATGAGCTCAGGCGCCTGCATGAGCAGTCTACCAGGCAGCTGAGGGTGTTGCGAGAGCAAACGAGCGAACAGATTAGAACAACGCGTGAGCAA